>CM035134.1:10039166-11245000 GCA_020205605.1 Panax ginseng | reverse complement strand
ATATGGTGTAAATTGCATAGTCCCACATAGGATGTGTGAAGAAAATGTGAAGAATTTATATGGGTTTGACAAAATAAATATTAATGCATTTTGAGGCTTAATTTATTGTAGGACCCACAATCTATAAATCGGGTCAATGCACCAATGCGTTCTCCTCCGCGAGGAGTATAACGTGGTATATTTATTTGTTCAAATCCATTAGGGAATTGAATGAGAAAATTGACTCCAAAGTCACCTACTTGATATGGTGTAAATTGCATAGTCCCACATAGAATGTGTAAAGGAAATGTGAAGAATTTATATATGGGATATTTGCTCAATGGGAAGGGCCCCAAGGGGCAAGGGAGAAGACCTAGCCAAGGCTCGGTTCAAACCCACACGCGCGCCGCCGTCCGGTCGGGTCGGGATATATAACTTTTTGGATAAAATTTGTTTAATAAATTATCAAATTTTGTTTAAGTTAATATCAATACTACGTAGTTTTGACGCATCCTAACGGTAATAAACTGTCGGTTTAGTCTATAAATTAATCCATATGGGCGCACAAAACAGTACGTAATATTTTTTCCCGTCCCGTTCCTTTTCTTTCCTTCCCCGTTCTGCAGTAATAAATTCCCGTTCCTTCCCTTCTGTAAATCCCATTCTGCAATATTTTCCGTTCCCGTTTCTCGTTCTCTGCAACAAATATTGTGCAGTAAGATTTATTTTAATCCGTTTTAAGTTTACTTTATGCATGCATCATCAGTATCATTTTCGGTTCAGTACATAACATAAATATTGGTTCGATGTGTTCTTAATTTTGAAGTGCTTCTAATTAAGAACTGAAAATCCGTTTTATCTTGGGAATCAATTATTCATTTAATCCTTAGCACCTGTGAAAGAATAAATTTGCTTTAAGGAGACTTTGTAAATTCAAAGGACTCGGATTTATTTATTATTATTTTCTGTGTTATATTTATATAAAATCATTTTCTGTTTTATCATATTTATATATATATATATATATATATATATATATATTAATAATACTATATATTACGGATAACATTAACATCATTCTGATTTCTGAACAATATCTAACCACTTGATGACTTTCGAAAGCTAATAAGATTTACATAACTGTCAAGCTTAGTATATAAGAATTAAGATTACTAAATCAGAAGTTGATTAATTCAAGCATATACCATACGCTACCTGGGTGCATAGGAAAGAATGAAGGTAGCATCCAGAACTCTGGGGGCATTGGGTTGCTACCTGACCACTCATATACGCCAAGAATCTGAAACAATACTACATTAGATTTTGTGGATGGATGGAACTTTAGACATACACACAATGAAGCTTCCTTTAATTTGGAGAGGAAGTCATGAGAGAAAATGAGAAGTTGCGTCTTTTGGAGTGGAGTAATGCTACAGACACAAACTATTTTATAAATATTTTATAAATTATTGATGTGGCATACTCCACCTTAGCATATATATTGATCAACAAATTACTTTAATGTAGTCTTTGGCCCCACATAAAAAGCTGAGGTGGAATATACCACATCAGCAGTTTGTGTCTGTATCATTATTCTTTGGAGTGTTCAAAAAAATTAATTAGATTTGGAGAGAAAGTGTGGAAGATTTAAAAGATACATTGATATTGTCATAACAAAAATATAGCCAAATAATACTGTCAGGGCAAAGCTTTTGTTTTTGATCTAGTGACACCTATTTCTCTAATAACATTATTTTTATTCTGTTGATATCAAGAAGAGAAATTCACTCTACTTTACGTCTCTTCCATCTTCATTTAATTGCTCATTAAAAACTCCTAGACAAAGTGTTCACTTAACCAGTAGAATATATACACGCACGAGTTTTGTGAGTACATGATCATTGTATGCATACCGAAAGATAGGTCTTGCCCCATGAAGGTATAGCGGTTACGCTACCATGCTCGAGTATCCATTTCCGGGCTCTGCTACATGCATAATTTTGACCACCATCAGGTCCTTCACCAAGAATACGCATACATATGTAGTTCAGCGCTGTGCAGAACATGACGCTGTGCCCCTCAATATGAAATCCCCATCCACCATCTCCATTCTATGATAAATAGTTTTGGAATTAAAATCCTTTTTTGATTCTAATCAGTCCGGCTATATGCTTGTTACCACAAGTAGAAATAATTATAAGTGTATATATAAGGTATCCTCCTAGTGCAAATTACCTGATGGCAATATATGTATCGAAGTATTTCTTTACGGTGTTCTGCTCCAAACACGGTATTAAGATGCCCTGTGATATACAAGCACATGACCTGCAAATTTTGGATGTTGTGAATAAGAAGAATGTAAAATGATACACCAACAGAAGAATACAACCAAATTAAGATCGAATGGGTATAACACTTTCTTAATTTATCGTGTTTGGTTATCGATATATGAAGAATGAATTGTCATTTGAAGGGATTAAAGTAAATCATGGCTATTGATATTGATAGAATAAAAATGATGCAACAGATATATATTCAATGACACTTTTGTAATTGTTCTAACTACACTAACAATTTAAACGACACTTATTGCTCTAGCAATATTATTTTTGCTTTGGAAATATCCACTCCCTAAATCTTTTCAACGTTCAGTTTTGCACTTGTAATTAATTCTTGATATTAGATATGAGGGACCTGTTGGGAATTAAGTCACGTTAAATAAATAATAGCACTTAAGAAAGAAAAACAACACAAAATTTAACGTGGTTTGGTCCTTAATGACCTAATCCACAAAACCAATTTCAATATATTAATCTCAACGATACAACTTTTTGTACGGAATAAAAGCTGGAAAAAACCCTCCCTCCCACAACAACCCAAGACCCAATTACACCATCTCTCAACTCTCTAGGATGTTAGTACCTCTTGATTGTTTTTTTTCTCTTTCTCCAAACACAAGACTCTATTTATAGAGTACCCACAACTCCCTTTTCCTAATCTAATTAGGACAGTACTCTCACATAATAACTATACCTACTACAAATAAAACTACTTCCAAAATAATATTCCTATCAAAAATAAGATTCCTTCTCATAATAGGACACCTATTCAAAATAGGACAACTTCCTTTCCATAATAGCAATTCTTTTCTGAATAGGATTAGAGTAGTTACCTAACAATTCATCCATCGACTCGAATCCCCAAACACTTAAGAGAATCCCCAAACAATCTCTGAACTTCACTCGATGGTTGCTCTTCTTGGTCCTCTTTCCACGCATACATATATTGTCCATCTAACACATTAATTTTCCATTCTTCCTACCTTAGAGAATTAATTTGTCTTCCTTGAACATCTTGCACGAATTTTCTTGACCCACATATGTATATCCACGTGAGGATAATTCTCCCAAAGATTATATTCTCACCACAACTAGGGACATTCTAAGAAATTAATTGGAAATAAAAAGTGAAATACTTTTTATTCAAGCATAAAAGAATTACATCAGGCTATTAGAATTTATAGATAAGAACATAACAATAACTCCTAAAAACAAGCAACTATTTTAATTTGCATAAATATCTACTCTGCATAGAGATCTTGATAGAGTAAAATACTCATTATTTGATAACTAATACTAACTTAGTCTAAGCCTAAGAAATAGTAACAAACTTTGACCAAGTAAGATGCACTAATTTGAAACACTCCCCCTTAGTGCATACTTACGATCAACAATGCCAAGAGCAACCCTGAAGCCTTCAAATTTTGCTTTTGCTAAAGCCTTTGTAAATATGTCTGCTACTTGATTGCAAGTAGAAATTCCTTGCAACTCAATTTCTTTATTTAATACTTTCTCACGCACAAAGTGATGATGAACTTTAACATGCTTTGTTCGCCCATGAAAACTGAATTTGAAGCAAGTTTGATGGCACTCTCATTGTCACAACAAATCTGTACAACATAATCAACCTTAGAGAAAATATCTTCCATCAAATATTTCAACCAAACACATTCTCTTGTGCTGCCCATTGTTGCGACCATATATTCGCTTCATTGCTTGATAAAGCAACAAGAGATTGTTTTTATCGCACCATGAAACAAATTGAACCAAGACTAAAGCAATACCTTAAGTTGAGCGACAATCGATCGCATCATCACCGCCTAATCCGCATCGCTGAATCCTATTAAGACAAAATCACTTCCTTTCTTGTACATGAGACCATAAGGAAGTGAGCCCTTTATATAACGCAAAACTCTCTTGGCAGCATCTAAATGATGAGTTGTTGGATTTTGCATAAATTGGGAAATAAATCCTATAGAATATGCAATTTTTGGTCTTGTGATTGTTAAGTAGATTAAACTACCAACAAGTTGTCGAAACTGCTTAGGATCTTTCAGTGGCTCTCCTTATTCTTTCTGTAACTTAAGATATGGCTCCATGGGAGTAGCTATTTCTTTTGACTCCCCCATTCCAAAACGCTCCAAAAGATTTCTTGCATAACAACTTTGGGATATAAAATAGCCTTCATCTGATTTCTCCACTTCTAACCCAAGAAAGCAGCCAATTTCACATAGATTTTTCATTTCAAAACGAGTTGCCAAGTCCTTCATCAAGCGAGAAATTTCAGCTTCATCATCTCCGGTGACTATCATGTCATTCGCATACAGTAAAACTAGCAAATGCATCCTTGATTCTAACTTTACAAATAAACTAGAATTTGAATTAGCAACTTTAAAGCCACAAAAGATGAAGTATTGAGAAACTTTACCATACTAAGCGCGTGGTGCTTGTTTAAGACCATATAATGCCTTCTTTAATCGACAGACATGAAAAGGAAATTGCCTGGATTCGAATCCTTTAGGTTGCTCCATGAATACGTCACGGTCTAATTCTCCGTAAAGAAATGCATTCTTTACATCAAGTTGCCACAACTTTCAACTTTTGGAGGCAGCAAGTGAAATAATTAATCTTACTGTCACCATTTTTGCCACTGGGCTAAAGGTCTCCTCATAATCCAACCCATAGCTTTGAGAAAAGCCACGAGCAACCAAGCGAGCTTTGAATTTTTCAATTGTACCATCTGACTTTCTCTTCAATCGATAAACCCATTTGCAGGTGACCGGAGTACAATTTTCAAGCTTAGGCACAAGCTCTCACATCTAATTCTTCTTTAGAGCATCAAATTCTCGCGTGCATTACAGCCTTCCTAATCTGGATGACCTTTGCTTCTTCATATAGCAAGTGGTTCTTCTTCTGTTAATGCTCTTGTAAACAAGCATGAAGTAATAGTGCAGAGATAAAGTTGTACCTCATAATCTTTGAGGTGACTTGGTTGTCTTCTCTCTCTTGTAGACTTCCTTATAACTTGTTCACCACCCATTGTGTTTACAACTTGTTCACCACCCATTGGGTTTGAACTTGTATTTTCTTCATTTGGAATCTGCAAGCTCTCTTGATCACCTTCAAATGTGACCTCTTGTATGGGATTTCTTTGGGCACTATAGTATGTTGATACCTCATCAAAGACAACATCTCTATAAGTGATAAACTTCTTTGTTTCAGGATCCATGCACCTCCATCCTTTCCTACATGAGTCATAGCCAACAAAAATACACTTCTTTGCTTTTGGGTCAAGTTTGGTTCGGTTAGATTGTGGAATATGAACATAATAAACTGAACCAAAGACCCGAAAGTAATTTACATTTGATCTTACACCATACAAAATCTCAAATGGAGATTTAGAGGTACCTGGCCATGGAGGTAGGCGATTAGTTACATGGCACGCACATTGAAAAGCTTCGGCCCAAAGTTCTCGAGGAAGATTCTTGTCATGTAACCATGCATGACTCACAGAAGCAAGATGAGCTAGTTTTCTTTCAAAGACGTCATTCTGTTGGGGTGTAGATGGACATGTCATTTGCCTCAAGATGCCATTGGTTTCACAATACTAGAAGAAATCATTTGACATGAATTCGCCTCCATTGTCACTTCGTAAACATCTGATTTTCTTCCCAAATTCTTTCTCTACAACATTTTTAAATTCCACAAACAAGGATAGTACCTCACTCTTCTCTTTTAAGAACTTCACCCAGGTATATCTTGAATAATCGTCTAATAACACCATAACATAGCGATTTCCATTATAACTTGGTGTTTTTGTAGGCCCCATCAGATCAGTATGAACTAGCTCAAACATGGTAGCTCTGCGATTTGATGACTTCTTGAAGGGGAGACGGTGTGACTTGCCGTATTGACAACCTTGACAGACCACATCTTCACGAACATTTTGTAGAGTTGGTATGCCTTCTACCAATTTCTTTGAAGAGATTTGTTGCAGCAACTGATATCTTACATGACCTAAACGAGCGTGCCAAATAGCTCCATTGTCGGTTTGGCTTGTTTTCTTTACATATGCTTCCCTTACTGACATAACAAATAGAGACCCTTTCTTTTCACCAGAAAGAACAACATCAGCTCCAATATTTTTCACATTGTCAAGAACTTTCACACCATTTGGGCCAAATAAAACATATTTTCCAGAATCAGTAATTTGAGAAACTGAAACTAAATTCTTCATCAAACTTGGTACATAATAAACATCTTTCAACCGAATATTTACATCATCGACACCAATCTTGACAACACCTTCTTGGACCACTGGATGTGTTGAGTTGTCAGCTGTAATAACAACTCTTTCCCCATTATGTTGACGTAACTCAGAGAATAGTGAATCATTTCCGGTTACATGATGTGAGCAACCGGAATCGATAATCCATTCTGCTTTGGCATTATTTGGTGCAATTTCATGTGATGCTGATTTTTGAGCATTATTGTCTCTCCCTTCAATCACTTCAATGGTGAAGCATTGCTCCCAATTTGGCTAGTCATCTTCTTCTTCATCACAAGCAATGTGTGCTTTAGAAAGCTTCACACGACAATTTCTCTTAATGTGCCCAGGCTTCCCACACCTGTAACATTTAAAAGATTTGTTACCTTGCGGGCTGTGTTCATTTCCTTCCTTCTCATTTGTGCCACCTTCAGAAAACTTCTCTTTTGAAAATAGAACATCATCACATTCTGGATTGAGATTCTTAGCCATTTGCTTAGCTAAGGCCTCCTAGTTAGAAAGCAAGCTCTCTAATTCTTCAACTGATTGTTGTTTCTTCCATCCTTGAATGGATGTAACAAAAGGCGTGTACTCCTTTTTTAAACCCCGAATGAGAAATCACTGCAACCGAGCTTCACTAATTTTCTCCTCTCGTGATCTAGCTCGTAAATTTCAAAGACAAATATTTTTGACACGAATGAAATATTCTCGACATCGACATACCTTCCTGCTTCAACATTGTCGAATCATTTTCCAAGAACTGTAGTCTTGCTGTATTCTTCTTAGAGAATATTCTCTCAAGAGTGTCCCAAACATCCTTTGGTGAACTAACATCACGAACATGATCAATAAACTCCTTGCTGATTGACGTTCTTAGAGCAACTAATGCCTTCCCACATTTGATCTTCCATTTCCTCCGTAGCTCAACATTCTCAAGAATGCCCGCTGGGATTCCATCAGCACCAGAAACTAGTTCCCAAAGATCTTGACCTTGGAGAAATGCCTCCGTACACATTCTCCAATACTTATAGTTTGTTCCTATAAGTTTCTCCATGCCATGTTGCACGTTAGAACTGCTTCCTCTAACCCCTTCCATTTTTGAGCTTCAAACTTCTTCAATAAGATGAACTTGATAGACAAGAAAAATGAAAAGGAGAACCTCAGTGAGGCTACCATCTAAGAAATTAATTGGAGATAAAAAGTGAAATACTTTTTATTCAAGCATAAAAGAATTACATCAGGCTACTAGAATTTATAGATAAGAACATAACAATAACTCCTAAAAACAAGCAACTATTTTGCATAAAAATCTACTCTGCATAGAGATCTTGATAGAGTAAAATACTCATTATTTGATAACTAATACTGACTTAGTCTAAGCCTAAGAAATAGTAACAGACTTTGACCAAGTAAGATGCACTAATTTGTAACAGACATAACATACCTTCTCAAGAATCTTCGTAGAATCATCATAAAGTTTGAAGCGAACACTTCCAACGTCTTCAATCTTCACTCTCCCATTATTCACCGCATTAACGTAACCAAATTCTCCATCTTCCTGCAAACTCTCAAAACAATCTCTCTCTTTGCAAATATGCATAGAAGCTGCAGAATCCAATACCCATCTATCTTCATTATAATTATTCTTAACCATTAAAACAACTTCTTCTTCAGCTTCACTAAGCAAATTAGCATCTTCAAATTTCTCTTTATCCTTCAAGTTTTCTTGATACTTCCTTAAACTCTTCATGTCCTCCCTTAATGTTCTGCATTGGTATTAGATGTGACCCTTCTCTCCAAAATAGTAGCACTCTTTATCATTATAATCTCTTGGTCTAGATCTTGATCTTCCTCCACTATTATTTCTCCATTGATGTCTCCCTCGATTAGAACCCTCCACGATTAGTGTTTGCTCACCAATGTTATTGCTCTCTTCTCCCATCAATTTTTGACTTTCTTGTAAAACAGAAATCACCTCATCTAAAATCAAAGTTGATTTTCTCACCAATAGTGTTTGCACCATCGACTTGTAAGACTTGGGCAAATAAAACAATATATAAGAGCAATGACTTCTCCTCATCTACCAATTTTTCATTCGTATTCAATAATTGAGATACTAACCTACTACAAGTATTTAGATGATCATGGAGATTCGACCCTCCATGCATCTTCAAGGAGTACAATTCCATCTTCAATTAAACACAATCTGTTGGTTAGCTACTTCGAAGCATAACTCTTCTCGAGCTTTTCCCATAATTTTTTCAGATCAATCTCTTTCAACACATGATCATACTTTATCTCAGGTGCTAACAACAAATGCATTGTGCTTACCGCCTTCTTGCGAATTGTCTTTGCATCTTTCACATTGTCTGGTTTTTTCTCCTCCAAAGCTTGATCAAGTCCTTGCAACACCAAAAGATCTTGTACGCTACTCTGCCACAATGTGAAATTTATTTTCCCATCAAAGATTGGAAACTCAAATTTACCCAAATTCGCCTCCATCGTATTACATAAAACAATTCCTTCTACCTCGGATCCAATCAATGTAGCTTTGATACCACTTGTTGGGAATTAAGTCACGCAAAATAAATAATAACACTTAAGAAAGAAAAAAAACACAATATTTAACGTGATTTGGTCCTCAATGACCTAATCCACAAAACCAACTTCAATATATTAATCTCAACGGTACAACATTTTGCATGGAATAAAAATTGAAAAAATCCTCCCTCACACAACAACCCAAGACCCAATTACACCCTCTCTCAACTCTCTAGAATGTTACTAACTCTTAGTTGTTTTGTTTTTCTCTTTCTCAAAACACAAGACTCTAATTATAGAGTACCCACAATCCCCTTTTCCTAATCGGGTAAAATACAAATGTGGCCACTGAACTTTAGGTGTTTTTGAGTATTGAGTCACTTTCTTTTGGTCAACGTAAATCAAGCCCTTTTCTGTTCGAAAATTTGGATATTGTGCCCCCAGGTGTCACATGTGCGTTGACTTGCCTACTTGGCACCGCTGACGTGTACTTAAACTCAAATTGCATCAAAAATTTGTTGTTCCATGGATTTGATCTCAAAACATCATATTTAAAATGTTAGTCACAAGATCACCCAAGCAACTAAGGCCTCCTCATTGTTTAGCTTACCCAACAAATAATTTATATACTTAATTAATCAATTCATCCAATAAAAAAAGTGAGAAAATTTTAATCTTAAAATCAATTAAGTTTATAAAATTAGAAAATAGAATAAAATATTTTATAATAAAATATGCTAAAAAAGAATAAGAAAATAATAACATTTAAACAAATTACAATTAGAAAAACTAATAAAAGTTATTTACACAAATTAAAAAATTTAAAAACAACTATAAATATTATTACAAATTAAATAATTACACTTAGAAAAATTAATAAAATTATTTAAACAAATTAAAAATTACTTAAAAAACTAATAAGATTATTTAAACTCTCTCTCCTATGTTCCCCTTTCCCCTCCCTCGTCCTCTGTTCCCCTCTCCCCCCTTTCCTCTGCGCCTAGACCGCCACCCTCCTCCTCTCCGTCTCTCTCCTCCACAACTGCCTCACCTCCGACCGCACCTCTAACCTTCTCCGCCGCTAATTCCTCCTCTGATCCACTTCTCGTGGACTCCGATCCCGATGACCTCATCACTGTCACTGTCACTCATCCCACCACCACCCAACACTAATCACACCCAATCATCCCTCCACAATCAAAGCAGCCGCCGTGCACCACCACCAACAAAAAACCCATTGTCTTCAATTAAAAATTCAAACATTAAACAACATTATAAATGCAGATCTGGAGAAAAGGGAGAAAATTTTGAAATAAAAAAGTAGATTTACAGTTGGATATTTTTGTAGATTTACAATTGAACTGTTGAATGTTTTTTAAGCTTGGGCTTTTATACATGAATATGATTGTTTGGAGGTGTATTATTAGATTTTTGTATAATTATGATAAAAATTGTAGCATCAATTTACATGAAGTCTCATATGCTGGTAATTAATTGATTTTATCCTTCATTTTTTGGTTCCTCTTTGATCTTTTGGTTTTTCCAGGTTTCTGATTCCTTATTCTCGTTTATGTTCGTGCTGATTTTGAATATATGGGCAATGTTTCAAATTCTTGCTAGTTTTTGGTTGGATTCTAGATGCTCATTATGTTGGATGGTCACTTTAGGAGTATCTTTTTTGGGTATCTGATTAGCTTTTATCTTCGCATCTTATTCATTTGGTGATCATCATATTAAGATAATTCTTTCTGTTAAGATAATTTTACCCCGCAGTATCTTCGTTTATGTTTAGTGTTTTTGGTAATAGGCAGTGATGTTGAAATCTTATCTAAATGATAGTATATGTTATTTTATTTTTATTTTTTAGGTATTTATTTATTATAAATATCTGTCTTGGATGAAATTTTACTAATTTTGTAAAAATATTAATTATTTTCTAAATTTTAATTTTCAGTTTTCTAAAAATAATATTTATTTTCAAACATTAGTTATTATTTGTTTGTCAATTATAAATGAGTTTTCAATTATTAGTGTGGCTCACCGAAGTGTAATTTTTTAATTTGTGTAAATAATTTTTATTAGTTTTTCTAATTGTAACATTGTAATTTGTTTAAATGTCATTATTTTCTTATACACTTAAGAAAATAATAATAATAAAGAACAAATAATAATAATAAATTGATATATAAATCGAAAGATCTGTTTTGTCTTTTAATTTATTTGGGGAAAAAGAATTGTTTCGTTATATATGTTAATCCTTGTGAAATATTAATAGTTAGGCTTGTGGTGCTTGGGTGGTAATGTGACGAATATTTCTAATTGGGGGTTTTGAGTTTGAATCCTGCAACTGGAAAAATTAGAACAGGGTCACGTCAGCTCGTACATGTGGAAAATTAATTGGAAAATGTCCACGTCAGATCTGCAACATAGGCGCCACGTGTGACACATCAGCAGGTCAACGCTCATGTGGCGCCTAAGAGCTCAAAATTCAAATTTTCGCATAGAAAGGGTCTCGATTTGCGTTGACCAATAGAAAGGGGTTCAATACCCAAAAACACTTAAATTCAGTTGCCACATTTGCATTTTACCCTTTCCTAATCTAATTAAGATACTCACATAATATCTATATCTACTACAAATAAAACTACTTCCAAAATAATATTCCTATCAAAAATAAGATTCCTTCTCATAATAGGGAGTTACCTAACAGACCTGAATCTACTTCATTACACTTCAATACCTTATATATAAAGGCAGCACAACCAATCTTTTAAATTGAAAAACTCACTGAGTTAACTCTTGTCAAATTGAAAATCTCAGAAATCCAGTCCATTTCAATCGATAAATCGACGGTTTCTCTGTCGTCCAGTCTTCCTCTCCCTCTCTCTCTTCCTCACTACCTTCTCTTTCCCCCTTCAATTCCCGAGCAAAATAAGAAATAATAAAACTAATCGACCAAAAATTAAAGCATTCCTCTTCTTCAGCCTCGATTGTATCTCTTCATCTCCCCCTCAATAAATCCCATCTCGGTTTAATCTCCTCCTCATCCCATAAAATCCTAGAATTGGGTTGCAACAACATGTAATGAGAGCATCAAGACATGAAATTGATCGTCGTTCAATTGGATTGCCGATAATGGAGAGATCGACGTCTCACAATCATTTCTGAGTTTCTTCTTTCTTGAGCTCTCTGAAGGTCGGCAAAGCGAACTTTTAAGTTTATTTCTCTTCGTAAGTTCAGTACATATGTTTATCTTTTCGATTATATATTGATTGTTTTGATGGGTTTTATGTTGATTGTAAATTGGATGATCGAACCTTAATTTCTGACTTAAAATTAGGGCTTTTCTTCAGTGACTCATTAACCCTTATCGGCTTCTCTGTCTTTTCCGATCACAAGCCACGACAGTGGCAGCGGCAGGTTCAGATTAATCAATTATTGAATCTACGGCGAGTAAAAAAAGAAAAAATTAAGAAATATTTATAGAAACGGCAGGAAATGGTGAATATTTTCTCAATATAATGTGAGATTTGTTTTGGATTTTCTTTTAGAGGTCCAACAACAGTGAAGTTACTCCTGTGACCTCATGGGATTCATTAAGTAATTAAACTTGGTGTGAAGTTGTTGCTTATTGTTATATTTCTGAAAATTATGTGATTCTGAAATTTTTATAATTATTTTGGTTGTAGTGTGTGATTTTGAAATTTTTATAAGGTACTGTGTGTGATTTAATAGAGTTGGGAAAGATTATATTCTCACTTTAATATTCTCTTAGTCTTAGCTAAGGTGTGATTTAATATGTAATAAGGAGGATATTGATGTATTTGGTGAGTGCATATCTATAGAAGACCCCACACTAATCTATTTGTAAAACCCATAAAAGATAAAGAGGGGGGACGTGTAGTTAGAACTGTAGTTTAAGTGTTTGATGAAATAAGACTAAGAGAATGTTTATATGCGTTAATGTATTGACACTTATGATTCATATTTTGAGCCAGATTGAAATTTTAATTAAAATAATTTAAGTTAAATGGATTGTAAGTATATCATTGAGTTCTAGGAATTTCTTCTCTCCAAATGTGATAAACTCATATGAAAACACCCATTGGATAACTTGCCATGGTTGAGTGGGTTTTGGTGCGGACACTTTATAACAAATTTTGCGGACTAAAGTTCTTTTGACACTTTATCGGTTTAGTACTCCAATTATTATTTCTTGGTTAGTTGATTCAAATAGAGGGTTTAACTTTAAATGTTTTCACTTTTTCCCCAAAAATGTAAGGGTAGGAAGAAAGATAAAAATAAATTTTTTTGATCATTTTTAATGCACAAATCAAACCAAATTGTGAAATTCATCTCAGGACTGAAGGAACAACTCTTATTATTTGATAGTGGATTTGATGCATTATCAGATAATTTGCTATTTTCTCTGTTTATTTATAATTTGCTCTTTTTAATATAATTTTTATCAAATAATGTAGTTATTTTTTGTATTTTTTTGGTTCTCTGATTGTACCAGGTGGGAATTTGTGCTCTAAATAGAGTAATTTGCTAAGAGGGAAATTTTCATTTGTGTACCTGAAAAGTGTGGTTCAAATGCATGGTAAGTTGAAATGTAAATTTGATGTAAGGCGGATTAATGTCTTATGACGTGCAAAATTTTGGAGTGAAATGACAAATTTATTTTTCTTTTAAAATTGAATATTGACAAGTGCTATTAGTCGGCAATGTCATTGTCAACTAAATGCATAATATGATAGTCTTATCCAGTGAAATTATCTCTCAAGTTGTATTGCATAGTGCAGAATAGAATATCGAAAAGAGTATGTACAAGCCTTGAGAGTAAGCTAAGAGTTTCAACTTTGAATTTGTGTATGAAAATCAGTTTCTAGACTTGAAAATTTGCAGGAGCCTATTTGCTATTTTCGCAACAATTATGATATTTCTACAAATTTAATAGTTGAGTTTGTTTGTTTTTATTGATTTCTTTTGTCCCTATGGATTCTCATATTGGATGCTCTCAGGTTATTCTTCATGCTTAGATGCTTTCTTATCGAGTCCAAATGTAGAAGAAATAAACTTCATGAGGTATGTGATTTTATTAATTTTTGTTAGTCCTTATGCCTTATTTTGTTTTAGTTATTGTTATCCATCATTTTTTGCATTGTTGATGTATATGAAAATCTATTATACCAAATATAAAACTGTTACTGAAATTATCAAATTAAATTGATTTCAATCTTGAAAGTATTTATCTAGAAGATATATTAGAATGTGAGGAAATAAAATTCTAAGATGGTAGTGATGTTCAGTTGCTTTTAGTTATTATCATGTAAATAATGTGCAGTTACAAAATTGTTAATGGGTCTATAGCATCAAAACTCACATTTGATATATTTAATATTTGTATGTGTTAAAGCAAAATAGGGATTTTTTTTAGTCTTTATTTAGTTTTTCTATACTATATTTTCTCACTCTAAACCTTTTTTTTTGGGTTTTGTTTTCTCTTTTATAGTTTCATATCTGTGCTATTTTTCTTTTCTTTTTTGGTGGGATAGCTTCTTTTTGATTGGAATAGAATGAGGTGTGAGGCCGACTTATAGAATCACTTTCACTTGCATGTGTTTTCTTTCATTTTTTAATTTATTTCATCTATTACAGGATTGGAACATTAAAGTTGTTGATTCAGTTGATGAAGAAAATTATCAAGACAATTCACCCAAAAAAAATGCAGACATATTCATGAAAAAAGAGTTGCAATTTGAGGCCTAGAAAGCCTTTGTGCAAACAGAATAATGCTAATAATTGAGGAACAAAGCTCAGATTCAATTGTATTTTTATGCGGTGTTTAAATTTTAGGATGTAAAATGTGTTGTGTTTGGTTTGATAGTGTTTTGTAATCAATTATGAGGATGACCGTGTTAATAAATTACACAATTTATTGTTCAAACTAGCCCGTGCATTGCACGGGCTATCAACTAGTTTCACCTAATTTCTCTAGATATTAGTTAAAAAAACAATAGTCTTAGCAAATAACTATGTTGTTGTTGTCGTCCTAAATGCATTATGTTGTTGTTAAATGTGTATTGTGAAAAGTAATGGAGGGATACTCGTCTATTTGCGAGAGAGACTCACCAAGGGTGGAAGGAAAAACAAAGGTCCAGCAATTTCGGCAGGCCAATGTCCGTCGCTGGCCTGCAAAGCTGAAAAGAAGTGTACTGCCCTCCTAAGCGTTGTTGTGGCCGTCTCATAAGTAATTTCCTCCTCATCCCCTACCTTCACTTGGGGTATTGTTTGCTTGAATTTCTTCTCTCTTAAAAACTGCATTTAGGTTTGCATTTTCAAAGTTTGATAAATATATTAGATAGCAATATAGCATTTAAAATTTAATTATCAAACTATATATGCAATTTAATGTGAATTTTACATCCATTCAGCTGATCTAAGTAATTCTCCTACTATCAATTTTTTTGGGTTGGTATAATCTAGAAAGGACCGGGAAAACTGTTATGACATAATTAATTTAGGGAAAAGAACATATAAAAATTAAATAACGGTCTGGATTTTAAGCTCACCCTTTATCCAACTCACTCCATTTTAACGATGGACCCGTGACGGTTCGATTAAATCTGATCGTAAATCTATACTTTTAGCGACGGACAACATATATAGCGTCATTAAAAGTATAGACGACGATTGTATGATCAACGAAATAAATCATAAAATCCATCTAAAAAGGAGGTGAAGCTAGGTGAAGTTGAATAAAGGGTGAGCTTAAGATCCGGATTCAATTAAATAATACTATTTAATTTATGGAATTGCAACACGACGTAAAAATACTACGACGAACAGTGCTACGGTGCATGAATTTATTATTGCCAGAATTGAGGACAGAATGACAAGGGTTAAACACTTTAAAGCATATCCAGAAAATCCTACCATAAAAATACATGCACTATAGCTTTTTACAAAATTCTACTCCATCCGTTTTAAAATTAGGGATACAATTTTAAACTTTAAAATTGATATAATTCATAAAGGTTTAGAATGAAATAAATTTTATAATTAATAATTTTATTATATATTATACAATTAATTTAAAATTTAATATACCGTTACTTGTTCTTAAAAATTAAATTTTATTTTTAATTTTAAAACGAAAATAGCATTAATAATAGGGTCATATGTAGGCTTGGTAGGACAGTTATTTCGGGGGAAAGCCCATTTTTTCATGAACCAGAAATTCTGCTGTGATCCAGCAGCCCCACTGTTTGCAACTCTAGAAAGTCCAAGAGAGTTAGATAAGAGGGAGAAAATAAAAGACAGTCCTGCTTCACAAAAAAAAAAAAGAATAATGCTACAGACACAAACTATTTTACAAACATTTTACAAATTGCTGATGTGGCATACTCCATCTCAGTATATTGATCAACAAATTATTTCAATGTAATCTTCGGCCCCACACAATATGCTGAGGTGGAGTATGCCACATCAACAATTTATAAAATATTTGTAAAATAGTTTGTATCCCTAACATTATTCAAAAAAAAATCGATTGGTCTGAAAAAATTCACAAAATATATAGTCATCTTTTTATTTATAATATTATAAGATGAATCAATGTCCTAGAATTTGTTATCATAATTTTATTATCATGTCATGATCACTACGTAGTCGCTGACACGTGGACCACGTCAGCCTTTGACCCTGAACCATGCTGACTCGGTTTAGCGACCAAAATGACGAATTCAGTCGTTACTATCGGTCGCAGATATATCGGTCGCTAATAGTGGTCGCTGATGTGCATTACAGCAACCAGATTTTATGCAACGCCTATCAACGACCGCATTCGGTCGCTGATAAGGATCTGCGACCGAAGGCGGTCGCTGATAGACTTTTTTTTTGTAGTGTACTAACTAACAACCGAAATAATTATTTTCAATGAAATTCGTGGAATAAAAATACATGCTTAATATTTACAAATGAGATTTGTTTTTGGATTGAACAAGGGAGTATATATATAAAAGATTTATAGAAAGAGATATGGAGAAGGAGTTGACACTGACTTCTATATTTTTGTTAGGTTTAGAAGCATTTTTAACCTTGTGTTTCTTTTCATATGTTTGAAGGTGAACCCCTTGCATGAAAACATTTCAAACCCTGTTTTCTCAATATTTCCATAGATTTTTGGGCTTTTCCCCCTTTTTCTAGAACTTAAAAACTCGGGGGGAAAAGAAAGGAAAACAAAAAGGGAAAGCAAAAATAAGAGTAAAGATGAAAAAGTTTACCTTAGCGAAGATAAATCTAATTATTTATACTTTTAAAAAATTTAAATTAGGAACAACGGCAAAAGTGTAATATAAAAAATGAATAAAAATGTTAAAATAAAATTTTAGATTTCATTTCCTTTTCCTTTTCCTTACCTGCATTCGCCAGAGGAGATCGGAACTAGGCTTGACATTGTGTCGATTGTTCCAGAAATGAAGACGAACCTGTTCTACCTGGGCTTGATCTTTAAGAGTACCATAATTAGGGTCAAACTCCCAGGTCTGCCGACCAATGAAGTTGTTGGTGCTGTACAGATACGGATCATTTCTCCCTTGGGCTATATTTAGCTTCCACATGATTATTTTTCTTTATCTGTTGCTTTCAAGATCTATGAACTTATTATATATTGAGATGATTTAAATTTGCCTGTATATATATATATATATATATATATATATATATATATATATATATATAGTAGAAGCAATGCATGCAGCATGCAACATGCAACATAAACAGGAACAACAGTTAAATTTAAATCATCTCAATATATAAGTTCATATATCTTGAAGGTAGCAGATAAAGAAAAATAAAACTTTCAATTGATAATGAAATTATGATAACAAATTCTGAGACATTAGTTCATTTTATACTATTATAAATAAAAAGAAGACTATTTTGTGAAAATTTTTAGGCCAATTGAATTTTTTTGTGCAGCTGCTGTGTCTTTTATTTTCTCCCTCGTATCTAACTCTCCTGGACTTTCGAGAGTTGCAAACAGTGGGGATATTGAATGCAGAATTTTTGGTTCATGAAAAATGGGCTTTCCCACGAAATAACTGTCTTGCCTAACCTACATATGACACTATTATTACTCTCTATTTTAAAATTAGAGATAAAATTTAATTTTTGAATTCAAACAATGATATATTAAACTTAAAAATTAAATTGGTATAACTCATAAAAATTTAGAATAAAATAAATTTTGTGATTAATAGTTTTTATTTTATTCTATACAATTATAATAATTGTTTAAATTAAAATTAAACAAATTTACATCAAATTAAAATTCGATGGGCCTGAAAAATTCACAAAATAGTCATCTTTTTATTTATAATAGTATAAGATAATTTTGGGCAAGGAAATCGTAATGTGCTAGGGTTAGGGTTTTGTGTTGACTGAGGAGGAGAGAAATCCACGAAAAGTACGGAATTGATTGATTGATTGAAGAGGGGAGAAGAACAGGTGGGCGATTACTCCAACAACGCGTGGCAGAACTCCTAGAATTCGGGAACCGTGTTAGGGTAGCAAGGATTCCAAGAGCCTTCTTCTTGAGTCCTTCCACTCCTAGAATCCGGAAACCTTGTTAGGGTTATTGGGATTCCAAGAGTCTTCGTGAGTGTTGAAAGAGAATGCTCAGGTCCTTCGATCTTCCAAGGGTCCAAGTCCTATGTCTGAAGAGAGGTCCCCTTCTCAATGGAGTGAAAGTGGTATTTATAGGATTTTTTTGGAGAGTGGTCATGTGATAGGCACATGTCCTCGAGAAAATTCCAAATTTACCCTTAGTCATCAGAGTAATGTCCAGATCGTCCTGCCCTTCTAGCCACCAATCCAATCCCTCAATCAATTCCTAAAATGAGTCACCTCCATGTGTCTTCTGCCTCGGGACACGTGGAAGATTCTCTTAGATCTTGCTTCTTTATTTTCGGCTCTTCCATCTTTCCATTTAATCATAATATGAACTTTAATTTGTGTATTTAATTCAATTAGGTCAAGTGAACCCTAATTTGCACTTGGACCCACATTTTCCCCCTGCGCGAGAGTCGCGTCCTTGGAGTGACGATCGTGCAAAATACTTTTTAACTCTGTGAATACTGCTTCAATTTTTTGAAAAATCTGCGGAAATCAATCTTGCAAGTCCTGAAAACAGAAAATCATAGGAGAGGGAACCTATGGGAGCTCTCCCAATATATCTTTGAAAATCCTCTATCAAATCTTTCCAAAACCTTGCATAATATTTGTTTCCCTAATTTATATATATATATATATATATATATATTACTAAATAAAATAAAATCTTATTTTATTTTAAAAAATAAAATAAAATCTTTATATAAAATCAAATCATTCATATTTTGGAAACAAGAATCAAATCATCCATATTTTGGAAACAAAAATCAAATCATTTCTATTTATATATTTATAAAATAAAATTAGGAAGGAATTTGAAAAATATTTTGTGAAAGTTGAGAAATATTTTTTAAATAGGAATAATTTAATTTTGTAAAATAATAATAATAATAATAATAATATTTTAAACACAAAATCTTTTTCCCTTAATCGGTGATTTCACGTAGTATTCCTTCACGGTGATTGAGAGGAATTGATTCCACTAAACAAGTAAGTATAACAATTGATTTCACTAGACTGGAGAGAAAAAGAAGCAATTGCAATACAGGAGTGATTGTGCAGCGGTCAGTAGCATAAATACAGCATTCATTATATATAAACAAGATATTCCGAATTATATTGTATATAATGTATATATATTATATTCCTGCATTATATTCCTCAACACTGCATTATAAATATTCCGAATTGATTTTATATTAGAATAAACTCAAAGGGATCCTATCTTTGTGCGATGAACCACTTGTCTTGGTTGATTTTATATTAGAAACTTTTTTCTTTTTTTTTTGAAAATAAAATAAAAAATTTCCTCATTTTATTTTAAAAACAAGATCAAATCTTCCCAATATATATATCACTTGTATAATTTGTATAGATATCCGGATAATCACTTGCCTAGCGTAATCAGAGGACCGAACATGGTTGTTCCAAAACAAATCATGTTGAACAATGACTGTAGCAACCGAAAATGATTCTTGTATGCTTCCAACGTGCATAAAAAGTTGTTTCACCCATGCGCAGATCCTTGTGATCTTTCAAATCCTGAAGTTGGGAAGGTTGGAGATTTAGAGATAATTCTAGCTCAGGAGAAAGAAGTTTTCTGCATGTCTGACTTTTTATATGGTGCCCGTTTCCAATCAACTGATCTAAACATCGCTCGGACTCAACTTCAATTCCATGACCAGGTACACTTCCATTAACTTTTTCCTTAAGATCTTCCATCGCATCAAAGTCATCTTCACTTTCATACTCCCCAAAATCATCATGTATGTATTGTACAGAAACATCTTCAATTTCATGCTCCTCAGGGTCATCAATGTCTTCAGCATCATCTAAATTTTGTTCAGTTCTATGGATCTCTGGGTACTCTTTAAATTCACTAAGCACAAATTCAATTAACTATCTTTCCTTTCTACCAGTACGAAATGGTGGGAATATAAATGGTTTTCTGTTTGTGTAATTATTCGTGACTGTTTTTTTTTTTTCAAGTGATTGTAGTATTTTTTTTTTTTCGGACCACAACACCGCAACGAGGAAACATCTATTCCGTGTCATTTCACCTTAACAGGAATCTTGGCTCGGATAGTCTCAAAGAGAAGGCAACACCGCAAAGAGGAAGGATTTATTCCAAGCCATTTCACCTTAACAAGGTCCTTGGCTCGAATATTCTGAAAGAAAGGACAACACCACAAGGAGGAAGAATTTATTCCGAGCCATTTCACCTTAACAAGGTCCTTGGCTCGGATATTCTGAAAGAAAGGACAACAAGGTCATCTGCACTTGCCAAGAAATTGGACGACTCAAGTGACGAGGCACCCGAGTGTTACACTTTATCATTAAAAGTGAATGAGGCACCTGACTATAAGTCCTCAGACCCGAAAAGTTATACTTTTAACTTTAAAAGTAATCGAGGCATCTAACTATAAGTCCTCGAACCAGACAAGTTATACTTTCAACTTCAAAAGTAATCGAGAATTTATTATTTGAAACGTTACGCTTTTCGTTAAAAGCAATTTTATTATCAATAAATTGTCAAACTTCCGCTTATGCTTGAATATTTTTTCTAATCTCTTTTTTAAAAAAAAAGAGTATACATTTAAGTGTTAGTTTGCATAAAAATATTTTTTTTTGAAAAGATTCATGTTTTCTGTTGTTGTCTTGGAGTCTTAATTCGAACAACTTAAGATTCGATGTTAAATATTGAGTTTTAAAGAATTGTTCAAATTAAAGGCAATTAATAAGAATAAAAGAAACTACAATTTGATAAATGAAATATATGTACATGAATTTTCTGATACAGAAAATGGAAAAAATTATGAAAGTTCATGATCTAAAGGCCATGACCTGTCGAACTGAAGAGAGGGGAATAGTTAAAGCCTTCAAATTGACAATGGTGTGGTACCCTGAGCCTTCGTATTGGAGGCTATCTAGCCTTCAAGGTCTTGGGCAGCTGACTCAATTTCCCAAAAGTTTGGTATTCAATTTATCAATGGCATCTTGAAGCTCCTAAATTTTACATAAAGTAAGTCATTCTCATAGAGACGTGAAGTGACTTCCGAACGAAATGCAACAACATGATGATTGAAAATAAAGAGATCCAACCTAGCATGGAAGGGAGACATGTCCAAGGAAAGTTAGGAGATACCTAGATATCCTTGAAGAGCTCCTCTAGGGTTTGCCCTCCTAGGGTTTGCTCCCCTAGAGGTTTCCTCTCCTAGGACTTTCGTTTTCAAGGCTTGCAAAACATCAAGCTTCAAGAAATGTAGACTTCAACACTTAAAAATAATATTTTGTGCGATCATCTCACCAAAGGTGTGACTCACGCGCAGGGGGGCAAATGCTTACTGGTAGATGACATAGACATCCTCCAGAGTAGAGGTGCATTCTCCCCAAGCAGTGACGAATATGCATGTGGAAGAGGACCACGGTTCTGTTGGGTACGAGTGTCCCTGCATAGCTGGATGCAACGAAGAATGTCAGCTTTTTCTTTAGTACATCTACATAATCAACATTCCCAAGTATTTCGTTGATCCAATGCTGCCATTGCTGCCATTCCTGAAGGTGGCTAGATGAATTAGACAAAAAGTGAAGGGGGCTGAAAGGGCACTCTTGTTTATTTATGCATATACGATGAATGCAAACAGAATGGGAAAGTCACCCAAATACCCCGTCAGATAAAGTTATCTCCGAATGTGTGTAGGGTAAGGTGGAGTAAAATCTAACTCCGAGGGTTGGGATGTCTGCCTGTGAAGTTGATTGATCACATCGATCATATCATCCTTCGTCACGTACTGGCTTGTGGCGTGAACTCTCTGGGGTGTTGTAATATACTGTTGTATTGGCGGTGTATATGGTGAAGAGATTGGTTGATGTACACTTGCATCGTGCAAAGCTGACACTGGTGGCATTTGTTGGCTCACTTGCTGGACATGGCATGGGACGGTTGGCATCTGCCCCTGTGCAAATGCTGGAAGGGCAGTTGGGATGATGTTCATCTGAGGTTGGCTTGCTTCCAACCTAGGTTATGGCCCGTCACCACTGTTCTGGAGCTCCAAGTTGATTACTAGAACCGATTGACTTTCAATCAATGGAGGTACAATCTGGTTCTCTTTATTGTTGCTGCCATTGTTGTTGTCCTCCACTCCTGCTTGTTCTCCCTGTGAATTGCTTGGGAACATGGCCTTGAAGGTAGGGATCTGCATCAACTGCTAGCGGAAGTTCCCCATCTCCTCTTGCTTCCTCTGTATCTCCAGTATCATGGCCATCATCATCCCTTGTCCTTCCGTGCTTCCTTTAATGCCTTGAGCATCTTCAGTTGCACAACATTTGTCTGCTCTTCGCTTGCATCCTTGACTTGCCTTCCTGCGTTGGTTTGTTGTGGATTGGCCATGTATAGTGATGTTGAACTCCCTTCCGAAGCGTCTTCAATGAGTGGTTGGTCAAAATCTAGATTTGCGCCTTGGAAAGCTTGAGTTGTTTTCCTTGGAACTGGATTTGGTGAGGTAATACTATTTGTTGGTGAAGCAGCTCTTCCTGTAGTTCTCCGACTTCGAGTTGTGGGCATACCCTTCACGAATTCTACACCTCCCCAGCAGAGTCGCCAAATAAATGTGGGCAAGGAAATCGTACCTTGCTAGGGTTAGGGTTTTGTGTTGGCTGAGGAGGAGAGAAATCCACGAAAAGTATGGAATTGATTGATTAATTGAAGAGGGGAGAAGAACGGGTGGGCGATTACTCCAACGACGCGTGGCAGAACTCCTAAAATTCGGGAACCGTGTTAGGGTAGCAAGGATTCCAAGAGCCTTCTTCTTGAGTCCTTCCACTCCTAGAATCCGAAAACCTTGTTAGGGTTATTGGGATTCCAAGAGTCTTCGTGAGTGTTGAAAGAGAATACTTAGGTCCTTCGATCTTCCAAGGGTCCAAGTCCTGTGTCTGAAGAGAGGTCCCCTTCCCAATGAAGTGGAAGTGGTATTTATAGGGTTTTTTTGAGAGTGGTCATGTGATAGGCACATGTCCTCGAGAAAATTCCAAATTTATCCTTAGTCATCAGAGTAATGCCCAGATCGTCCTGCCCTTCTAGCCACCAATCCAATCCCTCAATCAATTCCCAAAATGAGTCACCTCCACGTGTCTTCTGCCTCGGGACACATGGAAGATTCTCTCAGATCTTTCTTCTTTATTTTTGGCTCTTCCATCTTTCCATTTAATCATAATATGAACCTTAATTTGTGCATTTAATTCAATTAGGTCAAGTGAACCCTAATTTGCACTTGGACCCACAATAACCAATGTCCTAGAATTTTTTATCATAATTTTATTATGATCACTATTAATTAACAACTGAAAAAATTATTTTCAATTATATACATGGAATAAAACTACATGCTTAATATTTACAAATGAGATTTTTTGTGGATTGAACAAGGGAGTATATAAAGGATTTATACAAAGAAATATGGAGAAGGAGTTGACATTGACTTCTATATTTTTGTTAGGTTTAAAAGATTTTAAACCTGATGTTTCTTTTTATATATTTAAGGGTTGATAGACTTGATGGCATGCTTGTGTGAGGTGGTCGTCATTCAGATCGTTCTAGAAATGGTTATGTGTGGAACATCAATGACACCTTGACCCCTCGCTTATATTAAAGTGGTAACCTTGGTACAATCAATGGTTGACGAATGATAGAAGACGCCACAAACACCTATGGATTGATGCCTAATAAGTCGGATTGATCGACACAAACACACTGATAAGATCAATAGTTCTTGAAAAGAACAAAGAGAAATACTCTCAAGTAATCTAAAAAGAATAAGTATTATCAAATCAATCAGTATCAAAACCCTTGATCTTGAGGCTTATTTATACTAGCACAAAGACTTAATTATAGTAATAAAAAGCCTAAAAGTGTTGCCCTAATTTTACCTTAGTAGAAGCCTCTAGAATTACAATCAAAATAAATCATAACCCCTCATAGAATCATGCTAAATTACCTAAAACAAAAGGAAACAAAATAAAATATAGTATGCCTAATATTTTAGGAAACAAATTATTCTCTAATTTCTGAATTGGGCTTGTATCAAATTAATCTAAACTTGTGTCTCATGCCCCTTAACCTCTCTTTGAGTTAGCTTCAGCCAAACATCTTCGATCAATTCATTGAGACATTTCCATTCCATGTCCTCGTCATGCATTCCCCTCCTCTTGAGAAGGATTTGTCATCAAATCGTCACCTACATCAAGTGGACTTAGGTGAGTAACATTTAAAATAGCACTAACTCCATACTCACCTGATAAACCCAATATATAGGCTTTATCGTTGATGCATTCAAGGACTTGAAAAGGACCATCCCCTCGTGGAAGTAACTTAAAACGCCTTTGGGTTGGAAATCTTTCTTTCCTCATATGCATCTATACCCAATCTCTTGGTTCAAAAATTATTTGATGGCATCCCCAGGACTGGCCCTGGGCTAAAGCCCAAGGTGCCTGGGCTTTAGGCCCAAAAATTTTTAGGGCCCCCTAAATAGCATATTGGTCCGATAGTATTAGTCTCCTTCACATAATCACGCTCGTCTCCTTCAGTCCTTCTCCTTCACAATTGTCTGGCGTTATCTCCGACTCTCCTTCATCTCACTATCTCAAATAGTCTCCTTCACAAATCACAGACTCAGTGTCTCAGTTCACACAAAGTCACAAATAGTTCATCTCCTTCACACAAATCAATCAATCTGAAAAGCAAATAATCAATTGATCTTCTCCAACGAACTTCGTCTCCTTCAATTTCAGGTATTAATTCTATTTTTTAGGGTTTTGAAATTAATTATTTTGTTTATGAGATTTAGAAGCATTGTTTAATTTAATTGGGCTTGATGACTGATTGAGTAGATTTGTTTATGCTACTCTGGATTTTTTTTTTGAATGCTATTGGGTATTGATGACTACTGTGGATTTTTGAATGCTACTGTGGATTTTTGAATGCAGAATGCTAGTATACTACTGTGGTTTTTTTTTTTGAATAATTGAAATATTGAATGCTATTGGGTATTGATGACTGATTGAATTTTTGAATGCTCTCGTGTTGAGTGATTGGATTTTTGAATGCTAGTATGTTACTGTGGTTTACATTTTACATTTTTATGTAAGAAGTTTAAAAAATTAATTCAAGAGCTTGCAGATTCAGTTTTACTTTGAAAAAACAATAATTTTACATTTTTGTTGATAAAAAAGAGAGTAGTTACTTAAAATAAATAGAAAATAACTATACAATTATTTAGCAATACCTTTTATCTTGCTTATTTTTTTTAATTGTTAATATTATCAACTGTCTTTCCCCATATATTAAATACTAAATTTAGTAAAGCAATACTAAGTGCATTTGAATTGTACTAATGAAAAACTTACTACTAATGAATTCAAGAGCTTGCAGATTCAGTACTAATGAAAAACTTACTACTAATAAATTCAAGAGCTTGAAAAAAAAACATATTAAAGCATGTTGGAATTAATTTATAGATAATCACGAGATTATGTTGGAATTTTGCAGATTTTTAAATTTTAATTCACCATGGCTCCTAAAAAGTATATGTCTGGATCTGAAAAAAGAAAAAGAAAGAAAAAAGCGGATGAATTAGTTCAATCTCAAGCGGGTTCACTTGATAAATTTTTTGGTAGTAAGAAACAAAAGGAGAGTTCAAGTGTGGTTGAACAGTCAGAGAATGAAGAACAAATAGTAGATACGGGGAATGAAGAACACGAAAATTTAGCGGAAGATACGGAAGTCCTTGCAAAAGAACCAAATAAATGCGTGAATGAGAGAGACCATGAAGATATGAATGATGAGGGTCACAATGAAGGCTTGGATTGTGAATATGGACCTACAAACATTGATGATCCAAGCAACTGGGACACAATTAATCAAAATTTTATTGACTTTGTAGTTGAAAGAGGGCCTTTAAGAAGAGATGGGGATCAATTTTCTAAGGATACAAAGGGTAGGCATTTCACTTCCTTTCATTACATCCATCGTTTGTCAAACGGAGAGAAGAAAGATAGGAGGTGGCTTGTATATTCAAGTGCTTCCGACAAAGTATTTTGCATTTGTTGTAAATTGTTTTGTAAGGTGAAAACAATACTTTGTTAGCTCTTAATGGCTTGAGAATTGGAGAAATATTGGTCAAAGGCTCAAAAGTCATGAAAATTGAGCATATTACTTGCGTGAGCAAATGGATTGAATTAGAGAGGAGATTGAAAAGAATGAAACAATCGACAAAAAGTGTGCAAGATCAAATCAACAAAAGAAAGAGAGCATTGGAAAGGGGTGCTAGTAAGGATAATTCTTCTTTGTGAGCTTAAAAAGTGAATTTAGCATTTCGTGGAGATAACGAGAAGATTTATCAAAGAGAAGAATGGGATTTTTTAACCATAATCGAAATGGTTGTTGTATATGATCGATAATGCAAGATCACTTTCGCTTGATTTTGAAAGGTGAGATTCATTACCATTATAAATAAAATTAGAATGAATTTACAAATCTCTTGATGATTCAAAAGTGCAATGATTTGTAAGATAAAAATGCAAAAATAAAAGTGATTCTTAATTTGATATAATACGAAGAACAAATGTTATCGATGTGTGGATGTTTGGGTGAAAAGTGGCAAATTTTACAAAAATGGAAGCAACAGGAGAATTTTGGTGAACTTATAACTTCGAATTAGTGATATAAGAGGAAATGATATGACTTTTAATATGAAAGGAAGGTAAGACCCCAACTTATTATAAATAAAATTAAATTTTCCTCTATTTTATTCTAAATTAATAAGGGTTATTTGATATAATGCTTTAGTTATGGGTGAAATATTAAATTTTACAAAATAAGCAAGTAGTTATAAAATATTTCTTTTATTAAGAATATTCGTTTGGTGGTGGAATATTTTTTTGTTGGGAATATCTCGTATGACGGCAGCCACGATCAATTGTGGGCCCCATAGCGGAAAAGCGGTTGGATGAAGAAAAGCGACAAAGTTTGAGTTTTATAAATACGGCGTAATTATTCTGAATTAACTTTATTGGAATACACGGTGGTTAAAATACGATGTAATATGCATGGTTACTTGCGATGTAGCTGCGGTATTGCATAGTATAGTTGAATTATTGATTCTTACGTGAAAGCACTACTCGATAATTATTACGGTAATTCTTTATTCAATATTTTATTTTATTGATTCAATAATTGTTGCGTTGATATTTTATATTATTGTTGTTTTGATAATTATCACTACTGCTGATATTTCCATTATCGGATCGATAATTCATATTATTTGAATAATATTATTAGATAACATTATTGGCAATGTCTAGAAAGTTACATCGAGGAGAGGTTTGATAATCTAATTGCGCGCTTGATGAGGAGAAATCCTTATTGGAAAGCCCCTCTTTCACGAGAAGCGCACTGGTTGTCATAATTGTGATTACGTAATATTATTTGTGAATAATTAATTATTAATTTATATGATAAGAAAATATTTATTTGATGTGGATATAAATGATGAATTTATTTATTTTATGTGGTTATAAATGAAGGAATTAATCTTTGAGGTGTTTTATCGGTATTTTTTGTCGGAATGGAGGTATTAAAAATAATCGGTTTGTGGATTTTGGATATTTTTTATTTGGAATTTGGAAAAACTTCAAAGCTACAAAGTTGTAAGAATTGATTTCGTGTGGAATGGATATAAAATTCGTATTTTTCTAATAAATGGGCTATTTTCTATGAATTCTTTGAAGTTGAGGAAAATAAAATAATTTTTTATTAAATTATGGGTGGGACCCACTTTTGTTTTTAACACACATGTGAAATTTCTTTGATTTTTTAGTTCAAAAGGTGCATTTGGTCTTTGTTGGCAACTTAGATTGCATAAGAAAAAAATGAAATAAATTATTATTTTATTATTTTAGTCTCTATGGCGTTCTAGCATTTTTCTATAAATAGAGCGCTTAGGTTAGAATTGAAAATCACACGAAATAAAGTTTTTTTCTCTCTAGATTATCGGCGTATTTTTGTGAGTATTTATATATTCTTTGAGAGTTCTTTTTGATACAAAGCTTCCTTGACTTTATATCGATATTAGATCGAGAATATCGTTATTTTGAGGTAAGGGATGTTATTTTCTTTTTAAATGATATTATTTTCTTGATATAATTATCTTAGAAATATTGGTGAACTTTTAATCAAATTTGAAACTTTTTTTGTGGGAGTTCTTATTCACGTATCGACATTATTCACGTATCGACCTTTATTCACGAATCTGACCTTTATTCATAGAAAAATAAAAAATTTTCTTTTTTTGTTCAAGATGTCTATTTTGGCTACTATCTTTGATTGTATCCATGTTTTGATCATTATTTTTGAATTACGCTTCACAATTGGTTATTATGAAGTATTATTGATCTTGGATAAAGCATTATCTGAATCCTAATATTTGTCCTTACATCTCCTTTAGATTAGTTTTTTTTAAAATATTTTTTTCATCATCCTCGGTCTTAAATGATGATATTCTTGAATATCTTTGGCTTTAGTGTGCAAAGATGAATGATTAGCGATGAATATCTTTGGCGTGTAGTGCAAAGATGAGCAGTGTTGAGATGAACATGACCCATTTGGTGATACAAATGAATATCTTTGGCTTGTAGTGCAAAGATGAATATTTGATTAAAGATGTATATTGATTATTATTCTGAGGGGATAAAATATTGATGATGAACTTTTAAATCTTAGAAGATAGTAGAATTCATTCTCTACGTGACTCTTACTAATGGATTCTTTATTTCATTTTGCAGAATATTGATCTAAAACTTGTTGTCTATTATATTCTATCAGATTTTTTTCCTTGTTGAAGACTAATGATAATTTGTTGTATATTATCTTAGTCATAATATTCTTCTTTTTGGGCTAGTTGAGCTCACCCTTTTCCTTTTTGTTCCATTTTTTTCTTCTCGGGAGGTGAGAACATAGCGAGGATCGAGTCGGGGTATGGAGTAATGGTTCTAGAAAGATGTTTTAGCAGTCCTCACTATTTACGTAAAATAGTGTATGAATAATTGTAATGAGGACTTATTTGAGTGTTGATATTGTCTACAGAAGACAATATTTGTATTTAAACTCACATATGTGTTGTCGTATTTTACGACAATTGTATTATTGAAGTTGTAGTTTGCTTTACGTACCATGTATTTGGCGACTCGGAATGGGTGTTGTATACCTATTTTGGGGGCGTCACGGTTAGTATCAAAGCTTAGGGATATGGTCTCTGGCGGAGATCGGGGAATAAAACTAGGAGGAGAGATGAGTAAATCCTTGCTAGTGTGTGTCTATCTAAAGCTTATTTGTTGGTCGATCATAATATAGGGATATTATTTGATATATTAATTTGTTTAATTAACCCTTATTTTATGGCGATATTTAAGAATGGGCTGCTTTGAGAAGCGTTAACAATGGAGTGTATGAGGCGTAGAACAACCTTTAGTCACAAACCAGGAGAGCGTGCAGCAGGAAGGCAATATTCCTCCTTGTGTAAACAACACTACCAAGCAAGCGATGAATGATGGAATGTTTAGGAGCTTTTTGCGGTTCATGCAAAATCGGGGCGAGGAGACTCGTGTACAAAATACAAGTGGAAATGATGGCAGCAGCGATGATGCATCACTGACCAAGCGATTCAAGGAGTTGGGACCACAGATTTACGGGAAAGCCGATCCGATTAAAAAGCGGAAACATGGGTCAAGCAAATCACCAAGATATTCGATGTCTTGGGATGCAGCGGAGAACAGAAGGTTCCATTTGCCACCTTTATGTTACGTGGTGAAGCGGATTCTTGGTGGGAATACGTAAGCGTACCTGACCAATTTGCCTTTCAACATGTCTTGGGAAAGATTTGAAACTTTTCAATGACAAGTACTTTCTGAAAGTATTTCGTCATATGAAGGAGGTAGAGTTTATTAGATTTGAGCGAACAACATGGCGGTGTCTCGATGCGAGGCGAAGTTAGCGGAGTTATCGAGTTTGCACCTCATTTGGTAGAGAATGAGGAGCGTTATGTAGCGGATGTTTTAAGAGAGGTCTAAAACCGAGATTCGTCGATACCTTATCTCTCATAAATTTTCTCTATATTAGGATGTTGTCAGCGAGGGCTCAATTATTAGAGAGAGATAATGAGTATACTCAATGAGGGACCCTGACGAGGTCATCTCTGGGTGGCGGCGATCATCGAGCGATGATAACCGGTGAGAGGAGGAAAATACGGACAAAAGCGGTAACCACTCGGGTGGTAATCGTGGCCATGATAATAGGAGAGGTGAGTCAGTGGAAATTTGAGAAGAGGAGATTCAACAATGGCGGGAAGACATCGCGATGACACGGCACCAACAACAAATTCTAGGGAGGAGAATGGTAGCCGGTTAGATGTTACAAATCACGGGAAAGAGGGACATATCATTAAGCTTGCCCACAACAATCAAGGTATGTTATAATTGTGGAAAGGAAGGACATATCGCTCGAGATTGTACTATAAGCGAAACCAAGTTCGGTGGGGATGGTGACTCAAAAAAATTTGCCGGATAAGTCAAAATCGGTAGTTCTAGAAAAGCGTTTGTCGTGGTGGCCAAAGCGTGAGGAAACGAGCGAGGTGATCGCGGGTAAGCTAATCTTGAACTCTTGCGAAGTTTATACCTTACTGAATCTGGGTTCTACCCATTCTTTTATCTCTCTACTTGTGCTCAGCGTTTAAACTTGACTCAGGAGAAATTGGATTTTAACTTATCTGTTGAAACTCCATTGGGTGAAACCCGTTACATCTACTGGTTTATAAATCTTGCATGATCCAAGTTGGCCTTTATCACATTACATTGATCTTATCTCTTTAAAGATACTTGCTTTTGATGTGATTTTAGGGATTGATTGGTTAACCACTCATCATACCAAAATTGATTTTTTTTCGTAAGGTTGTTAGTTTTCATATTTCTAACCAACTTTGTTATATGAATTCAAACAACTAAACCACTAAAATCGAGTCTTTGTCATATCAAGCCACAAAGCTATTCGTTTATTGAAAAAGCGGATGTCAAGCTTTCTTAGCCCATGTTATGGATTTGAATAAGAGACAAGTCGATTTGAATAATATTTACATTGTTAGAGAATTTCGATGTATTTCTGAAGAACTTCCGGTCTACCCCGAGCGTGATGTTGAATTCTTTATTGACCTTGAGCAGGGTACAAAACCCATTTCTAAAACCCCATATCGAATGACTCTATTGAACTTGAGGAGTTAAAAGTCCAACTACGAGAGTTATTAGACATCGGTTTCATTAGTCTAGTACATCTCCTTGGGGTGCTCTGTTTTATTAAGTAAAGAAGAAAGGCGGGAGTATCGACTTTTATTGACTACTGAGAATTGAACCATGTCACCATCGAGAATAGTATCCATTACCTCGCATTGATGACACATTCGACCCGATTACAAGGAGCACAATTCTTTTCAAAGATCGATCTTCGATTACGGATATCATCAATTTGAAGATTAAAAGCGAGGATATTCAAAAAGGCGCCTTAGAACTTCGATGCGGGCATTATGAATTCTTAGTCATGTCTTTTGGATTGACTAATGCTCCTCTTTGCTTTCATGGATATGATGAGCAGTGTATTCAAGGAATATTTGGATCGATTCGTTGTTGTCTTTATTGATGACATCCTCATCTATTCAAAAGTCGTGAAGATCATGAGCACCATTTGAAGGTGATACTTGAAGGCTTTGTGAAAACAAGCTTTATGCCAAAATTTGAAGAAATCGAGTTACGGCTTGAGGAAGTAGCATTCCTTGGGCGCGTGGTGTCAAAACATGGAGTATCATTGACGTGAAGATTGAAGCAATCTGAAAGTTAGAACAGCAAAAGTCGGTGGTAGAAAGTCTGTGACTTTACGGGCTTATTTGGTTATTATCGGAGATTCGTGGAAGGATTTTCTCGAATCGCTACTCAGATTAACTTTCGGTGACTCGGAAAGATACAAAATTTCATTATGGGCGAAGAATGTGAGAAGAGTTTCCAAGAGCTTAAGAGGAGACTCATTTGGCGCTTTTACGCAGCAATACCATCCGGATGCGGATGGATTTGTTATCTCTGATGATGCTTGAGGCAAAGGGTTAGGATGTGTTCTCATGCAACATGGGAAAGTCATAGCCTATGCCTCACGATAACTCAAAGAATATGAGAGGAATTATCCTTTCTGATGATCTAGAGTTAGCGGTGATCGTTTTCGCGTTGAAAATCTGGAACACTACTGTATGGGGAGAAAGTGGAGATTTATCGGACCCATAAAAAGCCTCAAATATTTCTTCACCCAAAAAAAGAACTCAACATGCGGCAGCGGCGTTGGCTTGGTGCATTGAAGATTACGATCACACTATTGATATCATCTGAAAAAGCGAGCGTAGTGGTGGCGCATTGAGTAGAAGATCGTATGTCAAGTCTGAGTGCGATATTGTCAACACAAAGGCCCATTTTGTATGACTTGCAAAGGATGGATATAGAATTAAAGACTCGAGGGACCCACGTGATGATGGCGAATATCTGAGTAGAAGCAGACTTTAATCGATAAAGTTAAAATTTGCTCAAGCTACGGACACAGGGGGTGATCGTATAAAGAAGAAAGTGCAAGAAGGAGCTATTCGAGCAAGAATCGATGAAGAAGGAATACTTGAGTCAACTCTAGACTTTGTGTTCTAACGATTACGACTTAAAGCATAGAATCATGATGGAGGCACCTGACACCCGTTTGCAATCCATCACAGGAGTACCAAAATGTATCATGATATTCGACATACATTTTGGTGGAACAATATGAAGAGAGAGAGATCGCGGAGTTTATCTCGAGGTGTTTAACTTGTCAGCGTGTAAAGGCGGAGCATCAAGTGCCAAAAGGTCCATTGCAACCACTTGAGATTCCAAAATGGAAGTGGGAACACATTACCATGGATTTTAATTCTGAGGTCTTCCCAAAGTTTCTCAAAGGCATATATGCGATTTGGGTTATTGTTGATAGATTAACCAAGTCTGCTCATTTCTTGCCTATCGTGAGACTTATTCCTTGAGCGTCTTGCTCGTATATACGTGAATGAGATTGTGCGATTGCATGGCATGCGGTATCCATAGTTTTGGATCGTGACCCAAGATTCACTTCAAGATTTTGGGTTAGCTTGCGAGAGAGAAAGCTATGAGCGCAGTTCTGATTGATTCGACATATCATCCTCAAAGCAGACGGACAATCGGAGAGGACTATTCAAACCCTTGAAGATCTATTAAGACTACTGTGTTCTAGATTTCAAAGGAAGTTGGGATAAGTACTTGCCCTTTGGTGGAATCTCTCCTACAACAACAGTTATCAAGCAAGTATAGGCATGGCTCCATTTGAGGCGTTGTATGGGCCGAAAGTGTGGATTCTCGATTATCTTTGGGGCGAGGTGGGAGAAGCAAGCGTTGTTGGGACGAGAATTAATGCGCATGACTACGAGAAAAGATCAAATGATTCGACAAGCGTATTCAAACCTCACAAGATCGACAAAAGAGTTATTTTGATCTTCATAGAAAGGGCGTGGATTTTAATATTGGAGATCATGTATTATTACGTGTTGCTCCATGGAAGGAGTTACAAGATTTGAAAGAGAGGAAAGCTCGATCCAAGATTTGTTGGTCCATTTGAGATTCTTGATAGAATAGGAAATGTAGCTATAGACTCGCATTACCTCAAACATGTCTCGTGTTCATAATGTTTTTTATATATCTATGCTTCCGTAAATATGTGAAAGACCGAACCACATTATTGAGTTAGAACCGGACGAGATAGTAGAAGATTTAACGTACGAGAGAGGTACTATTAAGATCTTGGATAGGAAAGAGCATATCCTACGCACCAAGGTTATACCACAAGTTAAGGTTTTGTGGAGGAACCATCTTATTGAGGAAATGACACAGGAGTTGGAATCGAAATGAAAGCGAGGTACCCTCACTTTGTTGAAACACAGTGCGTCGTCGATTTGAGAGGCGAAATTTTATAAGGAGGGAGGTTGTAAGACCCCAACTTATTATAAATAAAATTAAAATTTTCTCTATTCATTATTCTAAATTAATAAGGGTTAATTTGATATAATGCTTTAGTTATGGGTGAAATGTGCAAATTTTACAAAATAAATAAGTGGTTATAAAATATTTTTTTATCGGGGAATATTCGTTTTGGTCGTGGAATATTCTTTTTTGTCGGGAATATTAAATCATGACAAGTAGCGATCGATTATGGGCCCCATGTGGAAAAGCGGTTGGATGAAGGAAAAGCGACAAAGTTTGAGTTTTATAAATAACGGCGTAATTATTCAGAATTAACCTTTGTTGGAATACACGGTGGTTAAAATACGATAATATGCATGGTTGCTTTGCGATGCGCGCGGTATTGCGCAGTATAGTTGAATTATTGATTCTTACGTGAAGACACTACTCAATAATTATTACGATAATTCTTTATTCAATATTTTATTTTATTGATTCAATAATTCTTTGCGTTGATATTTTATATTATTGTTGTTTTGATAATTGTCAACTTTGCACGATATTTTCCATTATCGGATCGATAATTCATATTATTTGAATAATATTATTAGATAACATTATTGGCAATGTCTAGAAAGTTACATCGAGGAGAGGTTTGATAATCTAATTAATTGCGGCATGATGAGGAGAAATCCTTATTGGAAAGCCCCCCTCTTTCTGGGGAGCGCTTTTGGTTGTCATAATTATAATTACATAATATTATTTGTGAATAATTAATTATTGATTTATATGATAAAGAAATATTTATTTGATGTGAATATAAATGATGAATTTATTTATTTTATGTGATTTATAAATAAAGGAATTAATCTTTGAGGTATTTTATCGGTATATTTTGTCGGAATGGAGGTATTAAAAATCATCGGTTTATGGATTTTGGATATTTTACATTTGGAATTTGAAAAACTTTCAAAGCTGCAAAGTTGTAGAGAATTAGATTTAGTGTGGAATGGACATAAAAATCATATTTTTACGATAAGCGAGGCTATTTTCTATGAATTATTGAAGTTTTGGAAAATAAAATAATTTTTTATTAAATTATGGGTGGGACCCTTTTTTGTTTTTAACATGTGGGTTGCTTTTTTTTTTTCAAAAGGTGGTATTTGGTCTTTGTTGGCAACTTAGGTTGCGTAAGAAGAAAAAATGAAATAAATTATTATTTTATTATTTTTGTCTCCTATGGCGTTCTAGCATTTTCCTATAAATAGGCAATTAGGTTAGAACTGAAAATCACACTTGAAGTTTTTTTTTTCTCTCTAGATTATCAAGCGTATTTTTGTGAGTATTTATATACTTTGAGAGTTCTTTATTGGTACAAGCTTCCTTGACTTTATTTAGATATTAGATCGAAATACAGTTATTTTGAGGTAAGGGATGTTATTTTCTTCTTAAATGATATTATTTTCTTCAATATCATTATGCCAAAATATTGGTGAACTTTTTAATCAAATTTGGAACTTTTTGTGTCGGGATTACTATTCACGTATCGGCCTTTATTCACGTATCTGACAACTTTATTCACGAATACGACACTTTATTCATAGAAAAATAAAAATTTCCTTTTTGTTCAAGATGTCTATTTTGGCTACTATCTTTGATTATATCCATGTTTTGATCGTTATTTTTGAATTACGCTTCACAATTGGTTATTATGAAGTATTATTGATCTTGGATAAAGCTATTATCTGAATCCTACAATATTGTCCTTACATCTCCTTTGGATTCATTTTTTTTAAAATATTTTTCATCATCCTCAATCTTAAATGATGATATTCTTGAATATCTTTGGCTATAGTGCAAAGATGAATGATTAAGCGATGAATATTTTTGGCGCGTAGTGCGAAGATGAGCAGTGTGTTGAGATGAACATGACCAATTTGGTGATACAAATGAATATCTTTTGGCTATAGTGCAAAGATGAATATTTGATTAAAGATGTATATTGATTATTATTACTGAGAGGATAAAATATTGATGATGAACTTTTAAATCTTAGAAGATAGTAGAATTCATTCTCTACGTGACTCTTACAATGGATTCTTTATTCCATTGCGAGAATATTGATCTAAAACTTGTTGTCTATTATATTCTATCAAATTTTTCCTTGTTGAAAACAAATGATAATTTGTTGTATATTATCTTAGTCATAATATTCTTTCTTTGGGCTAGTTGAGCTCACCCTTTTCCTTTTTGTTCCATTTTTTCTTCTCGGGAGGTGAGAACATAGCGAGGATCGAGTGGGGTATGGAGTAATGGTTCTAGAAAGATGTTTTAGCAGTCCTCACTATTTCTGTAAAATAGTGTATGAATAATTGTAATGAGGACTTATTTGAGTGTTGATATTGTCTAGAAGATAATATTTGTATTTAAACTCATAGTATGTGTTGTCGTATTTTGCACGACAATTGTATTATTGAAGTTGTAGTTTGCTTTACGTACCATGTATTTGGCGACTCGGAATGGGTGGGTATTTTGTATAAACTCTGAAGGTGTTCAAAAAAGACTTCTCGATAGAAATCCTAGAGCATTTTACACGCCATGTGGTTGCCATAGTCTTAACCTCATGCTTTGCGATATGGTCAACTGTTGTAACAAAGCTACATCTTTTTTTGGAGTTGTATAACGTATCTACTGTTTGTTTGCAGCTTCTACCAAGCGATGGCAAGTTTTGATAAAAATATGTTGCAAATCTCACTATTAAGTCATTATCACAAACGCATTGGGAAAGCCGTGTTGAAAGTGTTAGAGCAATAAGATACCAAGCTCTAGAAATCAGAGAGGCTTTACTTGAATTGGCTGATTCTCGTGAAGATGCTGGTGCAAATAGTGAAGTCGATGCCTTAATAAGATATCCAATTGAGGATTTTGGATTCTTAGTTAACACGGTTGTTTGGCATACTATTTTATTTGCAGTTAACGTTGTCAGCAAGACCTTGCAAAAAGAAGATATGCATATTGATGTTGCAATTGATCAGTTAAATGGGCTTGTTTCCTTTCTTGAGAAATATAAAGAAAGTGGTTTGGCGGAGGCTATTGATGAAGCTAAGGCAATTGCGTCCAAAATGGGAGTTGAACCCGTATTTTACGAGAAGCGTGTCATTCATCGAAAGAAACATTTTGATGAGAATAGGAGTGAAGAGGTGACCCTTTCGGCTAAAGAATCATTTAGAGTTAACTACTTCTTATCTATAGTAGATCAATCTCTTTCATCACTTAAGAGCCGGTTTGAACAGTTTGAGAAATATGAGGAAATTTTGGATTTTTTGTTTGATGTGAACAAGTTAAAGTCTACAACCGATGAACGTTTATTAATGATGTATTGCTCCAAGTTAGAAGATGCTTTGAAACATGAAGGAACTTCCGATATCAACGGAAATAAGTTATTTTCGGAATTGAAAGTCTTTAGAGAAGGTTTACCAAAAGAGATAACAAAACCAATTGAAGTGCTCAATCAATTGAAATTGATGGAGGATTATTATCCAAACAAAACCAATTGAAGTGCTCAATCAATTGAAATTGATGGAGGATTATTATCCAAATGTGTGGATTGCGTATCGGATATTATTAACTATTCCTGTTACGGTTGCTTCCGGAGAAAGAAGTTTTTCGAAGTTGAAGCTAATTAAGAACTACCTCCGCTCAACTATGTCATAAGAAAGGTTGAATGGATTATCCATCCTATCCATTGAACATGAGATGGCGGATAAAATTGATTGTGCGAATATTATTAATACTTTTGCTGCTAAAACTGGAAGAAGGATGATATTCAAGTGATGTTTTTGAACTGATTACTTGTTTGACTTAGTGATAATGTGATATCTAAATGATGTTTTGGAAATATTGAAATAGTCGGTTATTATATTTGGTATTCTTTTGTATTTGATGCTCTTTTGTTCACTAAAAGTTCTTCGTTTTTTAATGCCTATCTTAATAGCAATTCGAAAAAGGCCAATTTTGTTGTTGTCCGCTTTAGGCCCTTCAAAACTCAGGGCCGGCCCTGGGCATCCCTTGTTGGCTTGTTTGGCATATTGTTTCGTCCTCCTTTCGATGTTGAGTCTTTCACTCTTATGTATCTACTTCACAAAATTAGCCCTTTTTTTCACATATAAGTTATTATATTCAGAAACAAGTAACTGAAAGTAATATGCACACAAGTCAATCATATTTGATGATAATTTTGATTTTGATTTGGGATGAGGTTGGGAATGAAGAGTGGATGATATTTGCTTCCCCCCTCAAAAAGTTATATATTAATTAAATTAATGTTTATACTATTATATATTACATAATTAAAATATAAGTCCTTGTGTGTATATATTATTATTATTTGATTTTTTTTAATTTTATCATGTGTGTTAAAATATAATTAATTTTTATATATATATTATTGTAAATATAATTAAAATTGAAATTTTAATTTATAAAATTCACAAAATATTAATCTTCGCAATAATATAAATTCTCCATGGAGTTTAAATTCTCCCTGGGAATGGGAATGGGAATGGGAATGGGAATGGGAATGGAATGGGAATGAGAATGGGAATGGGAATGATTATTATGTCAAGACTGAGACTGGCATGGCAAATTTTTATAAGGCTGAGGATGATTGGGGGATATGTAATCCCCGCCCCGCCCCACTCCACCCCACCCCACCCCAAATAGTATTCCATATAATGTATATATATATATATATATATAGAATAGGAAAAATAATTTTTTTTTAAATGAAAAAAATATGTGTCATTTCCACACCCTTCCTCTATTAATTTTTACAGCTATAAATCAATGTATTCAGCTCATACTCCCATAAATTCGCTCTTCTTCAATATACTTTACGTTTTTATCTCATAACACACAATCGTCTACTTTCTTCTTATTTTTTTCGTATTGGCCTTTCTTTCTTTGCTGAGTACGTGCATGCATGGAGGCGGCGGCCGGAAACCTAAGCAACACGGCGGCGGTTCACGGCGGCGGAGGTAGGAGTTGGCCGGAAAAATGGGTATCAAAAGTGGGAAAGATCGGAAAGGCGGTGATTGAGGAGGCGCTGAAGGCGGGGAAGGAGGACCGGAGAAAAGTTGTGCATTCAGTGAAAGTGGGTATAGCATTAACGATTGCGTCGTTGCTGTATCTGTTGGAGCCATTGTTTAATGGGATGGGTCAGAATTCGATCTGGGCTATTCTTACTGTTATTCTTGTGCTCGAGTTCACTGCCGGTAAGAATAATTTTTCTCAATAATTTAGGATTTATGTATTGATGATTGATTAATCTTGTTTGTATAATATAATTTAGGGATTTTTAATTTACCAATTAACCTCCTAAGTCGTTTTATATAACAATGTTAGATGAAAGCTGTGATTAGATAAGTTTATCCATTTTTTCTTTGAGGGAAAATTTGGAGCATCATGTAACTTCTTTTTTTTTTTTTTTGCTAAATCAACATGTCACTTTTTAGTCTAAGAATGGATACTCATTTGGAGATTGTAGATCTTTGGGGATTGCAGATAAGTTAAAAGGGCTCTTATTTTGGGATGAGGGATATTCTAGTAATGTGTATGTACGTGTATACATAAATTCATACCAAAACCTATATGAATTTTATACTCAAATCTCGAAAAACAGATTAGTAATTTCAATATAACTACAAATAAAGGATGAGTAGTTTTCGGGACAGAATGAGTATGTGTTATATATATGGCTCACCCTGATATTGAAAATCTGTAATTTCAGTGTTGTTGATTGCTGCGGTAAATGTAGCTAGCAACAATAAAGATTTTTTTTCCCTTTTACTGTATTAGACGTAAATTTTTGTTTCTCTGTTTCTCCAACAAGTGTTTCTTGTTAATTGCAGGTGCCATGCAATGCATATTGTAATCCACCATGTTGGTTCTCTCAATATTTATCAAAACATGTTATTCTTATTTTATTTTTGGTTAAATAGAAAGATATTATTCTAATTAATGTGCATAATTTCATTTATTTGTAAATAGTATTTATTGTTGATTGGAACTATTGGTTATAAACGATAATATTCGTGATAGCTAATGTTACTTCCCAATTTATATAATGTGGATTGAGCTAATAGTTGGGATTACATTAAAAAAAATCATTTTCTTTTTTCCTTTTCATGCTTATTATTATCATTATATGTGACCTCATGTCAGATACATAATATGTTTAATGCATAGCAGTAAATTATGTAATACTCATGTTCCGAGTAATTAAAGCATGTAAAAAGACATTTTATATTTGAGTAATTAAATTTAGTATATATTGTAACCATGCATAAATATATTATATCCTTCATACAGTAGTTCTGATTTCCATACCTCAATTTCACACCCACCCACCTTTATAATTCACTTTCCGATTGGATTATGTATTGCAGTGATGCTTAATGCTTACAGGTGCAATTCCCTGACACCTAAACTTTAATGCCTGCATAACTCATAGGGAATAGGAATTGAAGTCCTTGTCACATGTAATGTTTACATATTTTTGCTGCTTATTCAGGTGCCACTTTGTATAAGGGAATCAACAGGGGACTAGGGACTGTGGCAGCATTAAGCTTTGCATTTTTCATTGAGATCTTTGCTCGCCACGTAGGGCACATTGGACGTGCCGTTTGCATCGGCTTTTCTGTTTTCCTTGTTGGTATGTCATTGTTTCTAGTTTATCATAAATAGCTAAGTTATGTTTGATTTTTAAATTATCCAAAAAGGTCATTCAGCATTTCAGCATCTATGCTAGTATAAAAGCTAACCACTACATTTAGGAGAAAGAGAGGAAAATGGACTTCACAGATTGTCCTAATTTCCAAATTTAACTAGTTTTGTAATATGATTTGAAGATTTACTTCCGATGTATTCAATAATCAGTTTTCTTCTTCTATTTAGGGAAATAACAAATACTACACCAATTTATTTTCAATTTTGATTGCATCAAATCATCTGCAAAAACAAATTTGCAGATAATTTCTTCTGAAAGGATTAGCTATACAAGTAAAAGATGCTTTTCTCAAGTGACGCAATCAAAATCAGGTTAATAGTTCATGAATGATATGGACTAATATTTATTTTATATTTTGAAGCTATACTCTTGTTTAAATAAAATAACAGAAAAAGTTTGATAATCAAAGTGGGTCTGAATACTGGGGGTTGAGGGAAATAACTTCCATAAGCAAAAAGACAATGAAGCAAAAGAATCATGCTGGAAAGTTATCTGCTTGGTTTTAGTAGTTGGCTTGTGTTATTTTTCCATCAGAGGACTAATTGGCATTTGCTCCGAAAGAGAAATAATAGTTTTTTTATTAATATATCAGATAGAAAGTAGCTCAAGAGAGATTTATAGTCTAGTGTGTTGAGTACTTCAGGCATTTTGCAGGTTCATTGGCAACATATGCGAGGTTCATCCCTTTAATGAAGAAACATTATGACTACGGACTGATTGTATTTCTTGTGACATTTAATTTGATAACTGTGGGTTCCTATCATGCTGAAAACTTGTTACAGACAGTGATCCAACGCATCTATAGTATTAGTATTGGCTGTGGCATATGCCTCATCATCAGTCTCTTGATCCTTCCCAATTGGTCAGGTGAAGACCTGCAGAGTTCAATCATTTCAAAATTCGAAGAGTTGGCTAAATTACTGCAAGGTATGGTAAATTTTATTTTTTCCCTGGTCTCTAAGGTATACTGATTAAAAAATTTCTACCTTGTCTCTCATTTCGTGTTTGCTATCGACTATACTAATATTTCTCAGTTTCAGGATAGTCTAAAATGATTTCAAAGAATCTAAACTACAAATATTGAATGAAACATAAAAAATGGTACAATTGTAATGTATAACTGTTTTACAGATCTCGTCCAACTGTACAAGTCAATGTATGCACTTTCAATACATATCACCTTCTGTTTTTTGAATTATCTAGTTTATCATGAAGTAGAGTATTCCTGTGGAAAAAGTGTATGTTTTTTTCTTTGTTCCTCAGAAAGTATTTTGTCAAGAGAAGGGCATGAAATGGATTGTGATATAGAAAGGACAGAGAATAGCCTCTTGCCAGTATGGTAAGAAGCAACTCCTTCTCATTTTGAAGAGGGCTAAACAAATTGTTGCAGGCTATGATTCTATAGAACCTAACAGTGGCATGTCCAGATATAATCAGTGCTGGCAGAACTAGATCAGGATCCACCTACATAATATATTTTAGTTATATAGTTTTCATAGTTTTGGCTGGCGTGATATTCACCAAAAAAATGTGTTATTGGTATGATCCAACCACCTCCCCACCCCCAAAAAAAAAAAAAAACACCCCCTTCTTTGTACAAAACCTGCTAACCTTATATCTAGCTCTAGGTTGGTTGGTTATAGTACCAAATGAATATGCACTTACCTGGATACATCCAGTTCTGCACATGGATGAAGATTCGCTGTTTCTCTGTATGTGAGACACTCCACTTTCTCTGGCTGTGATTTTTTCACATATGTTTTTTTGTTGACGGATTAGAAATATTTTATGGCTCTAAAGTCTGCAGGGATGGGTGTTTAAGTTGGATGATTCCTGCTAGGTTCACATTAATCAGGTATTGACATTCAAAATGCATTAGTACACCTTCAGTTTATATTGATTTATTTCTTAACCTGATTGAGTCACTTTAGTAACAAGTTTCTTATGTCTACACCTTGAATCATACTGTTTTAATAATGAGTCACTAACAAGTTTCTTTCTCAATTTTAATTAATTATTTAGATTGGGTCTAGACTTTAGTTACATTTTATTTTCCTGATTATTATTCTTATGTTTTTTGAATCCAAGTGTGCACATACAGGTGGCACACATGTTTTTCTTTTCCTTCAGTTTTTTGGTTAGAGCGAGCTGGGGTAGCTCTTTCCATTCATCTTCATTATTTCGACTAGCAAAATTTCATAAGCAATCTGTTTTATAACTCAGGTGTATTTATGATTTTTCAAGAGGATCAACTAAAATTGGTTTTGTCTTTTTGCAGCATGTGTGGATGAATATTTTCAAGCAGCAGATATGAAAGCTACACATAGATCATGCAATTGTGCTCCTCTAAGTGATGCCTATGAGAAAACTTTGGATTGCAAATCCATGGAGGAGTCATTGGTATATCTTTCCTTGTATAGATGTATTCTGATTCATAAATTTGTAACCCAGAGAAACTTAATATTCGCAGGTAGAGATTTCTAATTCACCTCTAACTAACCATTGGCAAGTCAAAATAACAGGCTAAATTTGCAAGCTGGGAGCCTCGACATTCAAGATATTGTTATCCGTGGAAGCAATATGTTCATCTTGGGGTTGTTCTTCGACATCTGGGATATACAGCTGCTGCACTACATGGTTGTATAGAATCTCACATTCAGGTTGCTGGTCTGCTAAATTTTTTTATAATTTATTGCCTTAGTTGTGGTAATACCTCTAGTTGAGGATATAATTCTTTATACTTTATTTTTTTTCACTCAAATTATCTGATTGATTCGTAAGAAGTTTGTAGTATAGAAACAAGCACCATGTTTAATCAACCATTCATGGCATCCCCTTGGTGCCTCTTAAATAAATTTGTTACTTTAGAAAAAAAAAAAATTATGATTATCCCACTTCCTTTAGTATTTTAAATCATAAATGTACAACACAATCACTAGATTGAAATTTTCATAAAATCAGTTATGAAAGGCTTGTTAACTTTTCCTTGGAGTACTTTTGGTTTCTAAAAAGGGCAAACAGACGTCGTTGAATTCCGTGAGTAAATTTCTATGTCAGGTGGTCAGGTTTGAGATTACTTATAGTTGTCTTTCATACCTAGTGCCTACAATGAACAGATCTTGTCTCCCAAGAAAAAGAATTAAATTTTCCCATAGTAACACTGAAAATCAGAACAATGCCATAGTGGTTTATGTTCTGTTGTTCACTAAATTAAAGAAGCCATTTCTATTAACTTTAACATGTGGTCTGTAGATTAGTCCAGTTTAAGAATATGTATAATAGTTTCTCTTAAATAATAGTAGTAAATTTTAGAGTTCAAGATTAGAATAGTAATTAGTACACAAACAAGAAACACTACATGGATATATTAGTGAAGAGCGGCATGGATTGATTGTGCAATGATTTTAGGTGATGGACATTGGTGGTAGTGCAGCAGGAATGATCATTTCTGTATCTGTACATATTTTTGTTAAATTTTCTTCTATTTGGTACTTAATTTTACAGGGTTGTGTTTTTCCGAGACTTGCGCGATTATCATATCACAGAAAAAAAAAATCAAGTTTGTGCTTGCTTTTGTACTTCTTTATTTATTTATTTTTTTCTTGTTTTGCTTTCATTTCTTTGTTCAAATTCACGAACTTAAAGTTAATATACTTAACTCCACAATCCTACATTGTCTATAGAGGCAAATCTTATACAGTCTCCAACTCCATCCATAATATTGGTTGACCCAAATTTTCATCTTACTGCTGCATTTTGGTTTGTGTTTCATTTGCAGGCACCCAATCCTGTTCGAGCTTTATTTAGGGAGCCATGTGAACATGTTGCCGAAGAGGTGGTAAAGGTTCTAAGAGAACTTGCGGGTACCATAAAAACCCATCACCATGTTTCACCCCACATCTCAGATCACCTTCATGAAGCCCTAGAAGAACTTGATGCATCCATTAAGAGCCAACCTAGGCTATTCCTAACTTCCAATCCAATCCAAGAAAACGAAGCATTCAAATCCACAGAGCCACCTTTTAGATGGCAATGCAAGAGGCCGCAGCAAGTCAAAGATTTATTCGGGAACAACATGAACAGAACGACGAGCAAGACAGTAATCACGTGTCTTGAATTTTCCGAGGCACTTCCATTTGCTGCATTTGTTTCGTTGCTAGTGGAGACCGTGGCTAGGCTGGACGTAGTGATAGAAGAAGTCGAAGAGCTGGGAAAAGTTGCACATTTTGAAGAGTTTCACGAGGAAAACATTGAAATCATGGAGGAAAACGATCTCAATGAGAACGGGAATGAATCAAAAGATGCTTCAAAACTGCGAATGCTTGTGGATAACACGGCTAACAAGTCCACGAATGCAGCAACTAGTTCTGCTTCACATCGCAAGGAGTTTCATAAAGATGACATTGCAATTGTGGTTAGTAGTGGGAATGTGGATTTCAATAAAACAGTGAAGGATTCTATTGGTACCCTGCATCCACAAAGCCTTGTGAAGCATCAGGCAAGCTAGAGCAAATGATTTTTTCCTGGTAGATAGTTAAATAGGCGAAAGCTTCAGTATTCTTTTATGGAATATGAATGTCAGAATTGTGAGGGAATATTTTTGTCAAGTTTTGTTTTGTTTTGTTTAAGAAGACATTGACAGGAACTTTCCTTTGTATGAACTTTTGATGTTTCTTGATATAGTAAGGAAGAATAATATAGATCCAGCATAGATGATTGGCAGGATTTGTTCTTTGATCTCAACCCTTAACTATTAAAAAAAAAAAGAAACGAAAATGTTAATTACTATAAAAACTATACAATGAAGTTTCAGTTTTGACATATTGCAAGTTCGGGGAGTGGTCCAAGTGTTTTAATAAGTTAATGATAGGGTGGGTGCAAGTACTACAACAAAATGGCTCAACTCTGATGGAAAATTAAGCCATTTTTCTTGTAGAGCTATATATAGACACCTCTTTTAAGTTTGGAGGTTTAAAGATCAATATGCATGTAAAATTTAGGGTGTAATATGTATTTTAGTTAAAAAAACAACTATATTATGCATTTGAGAATCAATTCTTCTATTTTTGAACAATTAAACTAACAAAAAATGAGTTAAAACTAATAGTGTGACCCATGGTTTTAAAATCTGGATCGGACCGCCGGTTCAACCGGTTAAAATCGGAACCGGTCGGTACTTCGATTATCGGTTCCAGTTTGAACCAATAAATCATTTTTGACCAAAAACTGTTTGACTCGGTTGAGAACCGGTGGTTCAAATAGTAAAACCAATTAATTGACCCTGTGAACCGGTTTTTACCCTCTTTTTTTGTACCATTTTTTTTTAATATTAAGATTAATCACTTTAAGTAATATTGTAACTCAACTTTACTATATTTTAGTTCATAAAAGTCAAAAATTTTTAAAATTTTATTAATTACTAATAATATATAGTTTTATACTCCATCCGTCCCATAGTTATAGGCTGATTTTCCATTTTGGGATGTCCCCATATATAGGTTACTTACTATTTATAAAATTTAGTTGGTTCATTATTTTACTTTTATGCCCTTATAATAAATATTCAACCATTACTTTTTTTTGAAGAAACAACATTCAATGTCATTATTGTTATCACCACATTTAATGTTGTTGTATTCTCAATAAAAGAATTCAATTTTTTAGGCTCAATAAATGAATTTGGAATAACATAAACGTTTTGTGATTGGTTGAAAGTTTATGTAGATTAAAAATTCATCTTTGGTTAAAGTTCTATTTTAATTGTCAGTACACGTTGATCAATTAAGTTGAGAGTTTCAGTGTGATAAGTAAGGAGTAATTAACTTATTCATTAATTTTATATTAAGGGGTATATGTGGAAAATTTTTGTTAAAATTGCCACTTAAATTAATTTTCTTAAACTATGTGCCAAAAGAAATCAGCCTATAACTATGGGACGAAGGGAGTATATTAATGATGTCATTGTGTCAATAACGTTTCGACCACTGATTAAATCAATAACTCATCCACTTGTTAGCTTTTCCAGTTTGATGATCGGTCTGAATATGAAAACCTTTGTGTTATCCTTAAATTGTCTTAGCTCACAAGGAATGATGAATATATATATACTACCGGTAATAATAAAGAAAAATATTTATACTTTCAACTCTCTTGATCCTACGGGCGAATAATATTGAGGGTTTCTGATCGAGCCAGTATCTAGGGCATCAAGGGGGGTGATATCTTATTCATCTAGATTTTAATTCTAATGTGTTTATCATGGACTCCAAACAAGGTACAGATTCAGTTATATGTGTTTTCAAGCAGACATGCATGCATGATTCAGTTATATGTGATTTAGGGGGTGTTTATTTAGAAATTTGAATGGAAATTTGAATGAATCGGTTAGTGCGTTTTTTTTTGATGCGAATACCGAAATTTGTAAGATGGGTAAATGGATGAGCTGAAGCAAAGTCGATTTTTTTAATTTGAATGGTTGAATGATAAAATTTAAATGAAGTAAAAAAAAACTACAAATTAAAAAAAAATATTAACTATTATATTAAGTAATATTAAATAAATTTACAACAATTTTGACTTTTTTTAGAGGGGTAAAATAATAAAGTTTTTTCATTCAGATGTTTCAGACATGTCAATTACTTCGTCCGTCCCGAATTATCTGCTGTTTTAGCAGAAAAATTTTGTCCCACAATATCTGTTTTTTCAAGATTTCAGTGCATTTTTTTCCCTTTGTTTTCTAAGTTTGCCCTTTTACCCTAATTGTTGATAGTCATTACTCATTCAAGCCTTTTCTCTTTTTTAAGCATCCTTTTCATATTCCCACCAATAAAGATCTGATTGCCAAAGTTATGCTTCTTAAAACCTTCTTGGCACACTCTTCCCTGAACAATCTCTTTTTACTAAAGCCTTAATTGCGGAAAATAAAAAATTAGCACATAAGGGTATTTTACTATCTCTGTTCATAAAAGATTGTCGTTTAAGGTTTTGGCACATGGGTTAAGAAAGTATCATTTACCAAGTAAAATTTGTTTGAAATTCCATCATTATCCTTTATGGGAAGTTGAAAACTATTAATACAAGGGAGGGAATGGGACAATGAGAGAAGGTAGGGGTAATATAGGAAAATAAATAATTTATTCTCCTTGAAATTTATAAACGACAAACTTTTTGGAACAAATTTTTTCTTCTAAAACAATAATCTTTTAAGAACGGAGGGAGTAGTATTTTTATCACACATATTGGTATCTGTGTAGAACTCTAAAACAACAGATAATTCGGGACGGAGGGAGTATCAAACAACTTTTTTTATTCAGATTCAGATTCAGATTCAAATTCAGATTTATTAAGTTTTTATCAAACACCCTCTTACATATTGATTGGCCAATGGGAATTAACTAACATGGTCTGGGTTTGCTTATTGGTTCACTACATAGTAGTAATATCAAATAAAGTATAGAGAATTCATGGTTGGGTTAATTTGGCGATTCATGTTTCGTTTTGCGTGTGAATGTGTGATCGCCATATTGCTTCTCGGAATATCAATCAAGTATACATGCATGCATTATTAACGGTGCATGTATCATTCGGGTATATACATTGCTTTTCCGTATTGTTTTTCGGTAAATCTATTGCAGTATGAATAAGAATGGTGGATTATGCGTCCAGGCCGAGGGTTCTGAAAGTTGATCTTTTTTATTCTTGCATTATTCATCAGGCGTTGAACACTCTTACCTCTTCGTTTCAGCATCATAAAGACCAATTACAACTCTCAACATAGTACTGGTGATGGACACGCTTGTATGAAGTCGTCGTCGTCCGGATCATTTCTAACACAATCGATAGAATGTAATTCTCTCGACACCTCAACCCAACGTCTATATTAAGACGAGAACCTTGGTACAATCGATCAAGAAATGAAATCAATGTTGAATGGAACACCAACGACGCCTAAACCCTTTGCAACAAGTTGTGATTGGACGTTCCCTACATCTCCTCCTGCAAGTACTCAACTGATCCCACCAAGTGACTGTATAATCTGAAAATTCGGTAACGACTAATCTAACTTTCTTAATATCTGAATAATTGTGACAGTCAAATACTCATTCTATCTTCTTTTCTCATTCTAAGTATTCCTCCGGATCACTCATCTTTTGAAAAGTTGGAATTTTCATCTTAATGTTATTCACGTTATCATCTGCCCTATTCCGACCTTCCCTCTCTCTAGGACCTCTTGGCATTTGATGTAGGAAACCAGATTCACGATCTTCCTCCTCACTGAATTCCCTCTCGAAGTAATTTTTCTCCGTTTTAGTTTCCATTGTTGTGTTCTCCCCTTTTGTTGTGTTCCATGAGGTTTTTGGGATGATCCTCCTCGGGTCTCATTGATCTGATCAAGTCGTTCATTCATCATCTCCCACCTTCGATCCCACTCCTTATTCATGGCTTCTAACATAAACTTTGTGGGCAAGGAAATCGTATCTTGCTAGAGTTAGGGTTTCGTGTTGGCTAAGGAGGAGAGAAATCCACGAAAAGTACGGAATTGATTGATTGATTGAAGAGGGGAGAAGAACAGGTGGGCGATTACTCCAACGACGCGTGACAGAACTCCTAGAATCCGGGAACCGTGTTAGGGTAGCAGGGATTCCAAGAGCCTTCTTCTTGAGTCCTTCCAATCCTAGAATCCGAAAATCTTGTTAGGGTTATTGGGATTCCAAGAGTGTTGAGAGAGAATGCCCAGGTCCTTCAATCTTCCAAGAGTCCAAGTCTTGTGTCTGAAGAAAGATCCAAAGTGAGGTCCCCCTTCCCAATGGAGTGGAAGGGTATTTATAGGGTTTTTTGGAGAGTGGTCATGTGCTAGGCACATGCCCTCGGAGAAATTCCAAATTTACCCTTATTCATCAGAGTAATGCCCAGATCGTCCTGCCCTTCTAGCCACCAATCCAATCCCTCAATCAATTCCCAATATGAGTCGCCTTCACGTGTCTGCTGCCTCGGGACACGTGAAAGATTCTCTTAGGTTTTGCTTATTTATTTCCGGCTCTTCCGTTTGTCATTTAATTCTGTAGGTCGTATGTGAACCCTAATTCTGAAATTGTATGTGTATATATATATATTACAAAATATAAATCCACTATCATATAGCCTGATATATTTTGCAGATTATCAATGTTAAAACAAAATTAATTAGATCCGTGGCATAAAAAGTAGTCTATTAAGCGGTAATTAATGAAATATCTCTCATCATAATCCCTGAATTTGGGACTTTGCATCCTCTTCAATTGTAAATACTTGTCATATATCTAGGAAAATAATCGTGTTGAAATTTGAGGAAACCTTTTTTATTTGTTCGACTCTTTTCCTTTATTGGAGCAGTAGAATAGTGTTAACCTCTGCAATTTTCTGACCTGCATCGCGACCACCATTGATCGTTATCTCGTTGTCAGACAAAAGCTGTGAATTTATTCAATTTGGTCATCTTAAAGACCCACTCTCCGACTTGAATTACAACTGTTCCATCATTGCTATACTGTGTACTATTAGTCAGGTAAGACTATAAAATCTCAACTTTCAATAATCTGAAATTAGTATGCCCAAAACCACATCAATGTTTTCATGTAGTGTATTGGTTATGAATATTAAAGACTTAGTTTAAAGAAGAGCAAAGAGGTTGAATGGGTATAATATTAATATACATGCAGAGGTTATGCCAAATGAAAAAAAAACAAAGACCCAAAAAGATGGTGATTTAGTGGATGCGATTGAGGCCTTTCAATTGTTTATTGTTTAAATATCATTAATTGGCCGGACCGACCCACCCACCCATTACGATTATGATTTTTGAGACCGACCGTGTAGTTTAGTCCATCTGAAATATATATTTTTGTAATTAATTTATAAAATGATGTCTAAATACATACGGTAGTTTTTAATCTCAGTTAAAATCTTTTTGAAGAAAAAAGGACACGTTACTCCTCCTCCCTCCTTCACAACCAATAGGCAATAGCTATAGCTGACTGATTTCCTTGTTACTTCTAAATTTAGATCTACTTTGACGATATGTTTTGTGTTTTTTTTTAATAAAAAAACACGAAATAATTAATTACGATGGAAATTAAAAATGTAGAAAGCATATAGTATTTTTTTTTAGAAAAATAGAAGATAATTTGTGAGAAATTTATTAAATATTGTTATATTTTTAAATAGAGAGTAAAAAGGAAATTATAAATATCCGTTCAAAATATCAGTTTCCATTCCTCTCACGCTCCTGAATAGAATAATAGGAGTATAGTATTAAGTAATACTATTTATGATAAAGCATGTTTCTTTTGTTCCTCCAATTTAGGTGTGGGTTAATTTATTTACTTGTGTTACTCCATTGTTAACATAAATTTGAACTATAATCAAATCATTAATTTTTTTTTTATTTTTTTTTTTGGTTGTTTGTTTTGGAGTCATCTTTTAATTTAGAGATGATCAGGACTAAGGGAACACCCCATAATTAAGGCGCACCTGACCATTCGATGGTGATGTCCGACTCCCAATTTGATATTCACTTGTAACCCATAGAATCATAATTTGGGAAGAGAAAAAGAGATTTGTTCACGCTCGAACCCATTAACAGTCCTTTGCACCCGACGATTGCTTCCTCTTGTCAATTCTTCATGATTGCTTGATCTATTTCTGTTCTTTTCAGGTGACCGTATTTTTTTTTTTTTTGGGGTCATTTCATCTTAACATGATATTGGCTTGAATGTTCTCAAAGGAAAGATACCACCGTAAGGAAGAAGCATCTATTCTGGGTCATTTCACCTTAACAAGAATCTTGGCTCGGATATTCTCAAAGAGAAGACAACACCGCAAGGAAGAAGCATCTATTCCGGGCCATTCCACCTTAACAAGGATCTTAGCTCGGATATTCTCAAAGAAAAGACAACACCGCAAGGAAGAAGCATCTATTCTGGGCCATTTCACCTTAACAAGGTTCTTGGCTCGGATATTTTCAAAGAAAAGAGGCAACACCGCAACGAAGAAGAATTTATTCAGAGCCATTTTACCTTAACAAGGTTCTGGCTTGGATATTCTCAAAGAAAAAGCAACACCGCAACGAGGAATCATCTATTCCGGGCCACTTCACCTTAACAAGGATCTTGGCTCGGATATTCTCAAAGAAAAGGCAACATCGCAACAAGGAAACATCTATTCCGGGCCATTTCACCTTAACAAGGATCTTGGCTCGGATCATATTCTCAAAGAAAAGGCAACACCGCAACAAGGAAACATTTATTCCGGGCCATTTCACCTTAACAAGGATCTTGGCTCGGATATTCTCAAAGAAAAGAGACAACACCGCAACGAGAAAGAATTTATTCCAGGCCATTTCACCTTAACAAGGATCTTGGCTCGGATATTCCGGCGAAGTAGCATTTATTCCAATCAGTTGACTCAACGAGCAAGGAGAAGTTAAATGTAATTAAAAGGGGAGAGCTCCTTAGGTGGCTAAACCCTACGGGCCAACCCCTAGGGGAACCAACCTAATAGCCTCCTCCTTCATATTTTGTCTAATTCATCTAGCCACCTTCAGGAATGGCAGCATTGGATCAACGAGATACTTGAGAATGTTGATTATATGGATGTACTAAAGAAAAAGCTGACATTTTTCGTTGCATCCAGCTATGCAGGGACACTCGTATTCAACAGAACTGTGGTGCTCTTCCACATGTATATTCGTCACTGCTTGGGGGGAGTGCACCTCTACTCTGGAGGATGTCTATGTCATCTACCAGTAAGCATTTGCCCCCTGCGTGTGAGTCACACCTTTGGTGAGATGATCGCGTAAAATATTTTTAAGTGTGAAGTCTTCACTTCTTGAAGCTTGATGTTTTGCAAGCCTTGAAAACGAAAGTCCTAGGAGAGTGAACCTCTAGGGGAGCAAACCCTAGGAGGGCAAGCCCTAGAGGAGCTCTTCAAGGATATCTAGGTATCTCCTAACTTTCCTTGGACATGTCTCCCTTTCATGCTAGATTGGATCTCTTTATTTCCAATCATCATGTTGTTGCACTTCGTTCGGAACTCACTTCACGTCTCCATGAGAATGACTTACTTTATGTAAACTTTAGAAGCTTCAAGATGCCATAGATAAATTGAAGACCAAGCTTTTGGGAAATTGAGTCAGCTACCTAAGACCTTGAAGGCTTGATAGCCTCTAATACGAAGGCTCAGGGTACCACACCATTGTCTACTTGAAGGCTTTAACTATTCCCCTCTCTTTAGTTCGACATGTCATGACCTTTAGATCATGAGCTTTCATAGTTTTTTTCATTTCCTGTATCAGAAAATTCATGTACATATATTTCATTTATCAAATTGTAGTTTCTTTTATCCTTATTGATTGCCTTTAATTTGAACGATTCTTTAAAACTCAATATTTAACATTGAATCTTAAGTTATTCGAATTAAGACTCGAAGACAACAATAGGTCTCATAAAAAAGCAAACATTAATCTTTTCCAGAAAAAACATATTTTTTTTATGCAAACTAACACTTGAATCTATACTTCTTTTTTTTTTAAAAAGATTAGAAAAAATATTCAAGCATAAGCGGAAGTTTGACAATTTATTGATAATAAAATTGCTTTTTACGAAAAGCATAATGTTTCAAATAATAAATCCTCGATTACTTTTGAAGTTGAAAGTATAACTTGTTTGGTTCGAGGACTTATAGTCAGGTGCCTCGATTACTTTTAAAGTTGAAAGTATAACTTTCGGGTCTGAGGACTTATAGTCAGGTGCCTCATTCACTTTTAATGATAAAGTGTAACACTCGGGTGCCTCCTCACTTGGGTCGTCCAATTTTTTAGCAAGTGACGTCTACGAGGACTTGACCACCATTTAGAGTGGACCACCATCTTGGGTAGATTTTTTTTTTATTTATATATATTTTTTAATTCGTCAATTCTTGTGCCTCCAACCTTGGTCATCCAATTACTTGGCAAGGGATACTCCTGAGGACTTAAACCACCATTTTTGGTGGATCACCATATTGGGTGGATTTTTAATTCATCTGTAGTTCAGATTTTTTCGATGGTAGAGCCAGTATTTGGGTTCTTGACTTCCGGGACTGCACCATGGGTGATAGTGTTACACGTTTCTTCTCCTAGTTCAATATCCCTGGCCGCCAGCTTCTCATAGCATATCCTTCGCAGACTGTAACAATCCATAGTGGAATGTCCTGTGTATTGATGGTATACACAGAAGTCCGGTCTTCTTTTCATCTCTTCCGTTACAACCAACCGGGGCCTTGGAGGCTTCACCACTCCATGCTCAACCCATTGTTCGTATAGGCTCCTAAATGCCTTCTCGCTGCATGTAATAGCCTCCATAACTGGCATTCTGGTATACTTGTCCCCATGTTTTTCTCTGCTTCGCTCAAATTTCTCATTTTTTTCCCTCTTGTCCCCTTGTGGTTTTGACTGAGAATCCGCCAAAGCCACAGTTGATGTCCTCTTGCCCTTCCATGTAACCATCGCATGGCTAGTGGGAAATGTCATGATTCCTCCCAAGTCTTGTGCAAAAGATGAGAGGGTCGCAAATGAATCACAAGCTTTGGTAATGAATTAGGGCTTGAAGGCGTCTAAAGCACCATTGTTGCATATGCTAACCAAGTTCTTTTCTTCAATTGGCTTTGCACACTTCTGTGCTTGGGCCTTGAACCTATCCACGTAATCTGACAACTCCTCGTTTGGCTTCTCCTTGAATCGCACGAGCTCTACAATGGTTACCTGTTTCTGCGCATAGAAAAATTTCTTAAAAAATTGCAATTTTAGATCCTCCCGATCATGGACTGATCCCTTCTCCATATTGTAGTACCAACTGAAGGCACTATCCGTCAAAGTCTTGTTAAATTCCCTCATCAACAATTTGTGGTTGTTTACTTCATCATATCCTAGCCACGGAGACATCGACTCTATGAACCTGGCAATGTGTTCCCTGGTATTTCCTTTCTCTCAGTTGTATTTTGGAAACTGCTGGGGATGCTCAATATACCCCGTCGAATAAGGTTGCCTTTGAATGTGTGCAGGGTAAGGTGGAGTAAAATCTAACTCCGAGAGTCGGGATGTCTGCCTGCGAAGTTGATTGATCACATCGATCATATCATCCTTCGTCACGTACTGGCTTGTGGCGTGAACTCTCTGGGGTGTTGTAATATACTGCTGTATCGGCAGTGTGTATGGTAGAGAGATTGGTTGATGCACACTTGCATCGTGCAAAGCTGGAACTGGTGGCAGTTGCTGGCTCACTCGCTGGATATGGCTTAGAATGGTTGGCATTTGCACCTGTGAAAATGATGGAAGAGCAGTTGGGATAATGTTTGTTTAAGGTTGGTTTGCTTCCAACCTAGGTTGTGGCACGTCACCACTGTTCTGGGGCTCCAAGTTAATAATTGGAATCGATTGATTCTCCGTCGATGGAGGTACAATCAGGTTCTCTTTGTTGTTTTTGCCATTGTTGTTGTCTTCCACCCCTGCTTGTTCCCCCTGCGAACTTCCTGGGAACATGGCCTTGAAGGTGGGAATCTGCATCAACTGCTGGCGGAAATTCCTCATTTCCTCTTGCTTCCTTTGCATTTCCAGCATCATGGCCATCATCATCCCTTCTCCTTCCTGTGCTTCCTTTAATGCCTTGAGCATCTCCAATTGCACAACATTGGTCTGCTCTCCGCTTGCATCCTCGCTTTGCCTTCCTGCGCTTGTTTGTTGTTGATTTTCCATATGTGGTGATTTTGAACTCCTTTCTAAAGCGTCTTCAATAAGTGGTTGGTCAAAATCCAGGTTTACGTCTTGTAAAGCTTGAATGGCTTGCCATGGAACTGGATCCGGTGAGGTAATGCTATTTGTTGGTGAAGCGCCTCTCTTCCGTAGTTCTCCCACTTGAGTTGTGGGCATACCTTCATTTAATTCTAAACCTCCTCAACAGAGTCGCCAAAGAAATGTGGGCAAGGAAATCGTACCTTGCTAGGGTTAGGGTTTCGTGTTGGCTGAGGAGGAGAGAAATCCATGAAAAGTACGGAATTGATTGATTGATTGAAGAGGGGAGAAGAACAGGTGGGCGATTACTCCAACGACGCGTGACAAAACTCCTAGAATCCAAGAACCGTGTTAGGGTAGCAGGGATTCCAAGAGCCTTCTTCTTGAGTCCTTCCAAGCCTAGAATCCGTAAACCTTGTTAGGGTTATTGGGATTCCAAGAGTCTTCTTGAGTGTTGAGAGAGAATGCCTAGGTCCTTCGATCTTCCAAGAGTCCAAGTCCTATGTCTGAAGAGAGGTCCAAAGTGAGGTCCCCCTTCCCAATGGAGTGGAAGGGGTATTTATAGGGTTTTCTGGAGAGTGGTCATGTGCTAGGCACATGCCCTCAGAGAAATTCCAAATTTACCCTTAGTCATCAGAGTAATGCCCAGATCGTCCCGCCCTTCTAGCCACCAATCCAATCCCTCAATCAATTCCTAATATGAGTCGCCTTCACGTGTCTTCTGCCTCGGGACACGTGAAAGATTCTCTTAGGTTTTGCTTCTTTATTTTCGGCTCTTCCGTTTGTCATTTAATTCTGTAGGTCGTATGTGAACCCTAATTTGTACTTGGGCTTACAAACTTCATGTCAAAAGTTGTGGTAGATTGCTCTTCAAAAGTCCCTTTATCTTTGTAGTTAGACATATTTCCTGCAAAACAAGGATTAGTAGAAAATAATTTCCTCACCACTCCCTTACATGTTTTGTGACTCCCCCAAAATAGGTTTACACAACCCATTCTGAGTCACCAAATACATGGTACAAAAATCAAATACAACTTCATTAATACAACTATTAATTATCATGTAAAATACGACAAAACATACGCGGTGAGTTTCAATACAGATATTATCGTGTAGACAATATCCAAATTCAAATAAAGTCTTCATTACAATTATTGTTATACTATTTTACAAAATAGTGAGGACTACTATAAAAATCATCTTGATCCATTACTCCACTCCCTGACTAGTCCCAGCTATATTCTCGCCTCCTGAGAAGAATAATGGAACCAAAAGGAAAAGGGTGAGCTCAACTAGCCCAGTAAAGAATATTATGACTAAGATAATGTAGAACAAATTATCCTTAGTCCTCAACAGGGAAAAATCTGATATAATACGTACAATAGACAACAAGTTTTAGATCAACAACTACAGCGGAACCAACAATCCATTAGAAGAGTCAAGTAGAATATAATATCTACTATCTCTTCCAAATTAAAAGTCCATCATTAATATTTCATCCCTGTAATACCCATCAACAGTTCTTTATTGTAACCAAGGTAAAAAGAACTTTCATCACCTGTTTTCACCTGAACCACCAAAGATTTTAGTTAAATTCACAATTCATGTTTATAATAATTTAAATCAACAGTTTCTCCTTGCCACAAAGGCTTAATAGAACTTTCACTCAATGTCCTTGCCCCAAAGGTTAAAGACATTCAAATGTAATAACAATGATCGATCATACCAATTAATCCTTCTGGACCTCCATAAATGGGAGGTTCACAAGGATTGTGGAGTCTCAATTTGGAAATGATGAACCAATGTGCAGTACGTCCCAATGGTTTAGTAAAAATGTCAAACCAAGTTGATTTTGGCGGAAATGAATAATGGTCGGAAAAATTTATCCCGAACCTTGTCCGAGTATAAAATGACAATCCACCTCAATATGTTTGGTTCGGGCATGCAAGATAGGATTGGATGCTAAAGATATAGTAGACAAGTTGTCAACATGAAGAGGAATAGGAGTAGGAACAGGAAGACTTAAATCAGATAAAAGGTTGTGTAACCAAACTAATTCATATGTAGCATCGGCTACTAATCTATATTCGACTTTGGCGGAGGATCGACTCATAACAAATTGCTTCTTAAAGACCCCAAGATATCAAAGAAGTACCAAGTAACATACAATAACCGAGATAGATTTCTCCCCCATTTTGGCGATACCCAAATACTATCGAATAAGCTTTTAAAATCAGATCACTAGAAGAAGAGAAAAATAAACCCATACCAATGTAACCTTTAAGATATCCGATATAACGAATATTGGCGTACCATCATGTGATCATGACAAGGATTTTGCAAAAACTGACTAAGATGATTAACAGTGTAACTAATGTCAGGCCTGAACATAGTCAAATATTATAACTTGCCAATGAGACATCTATAAGTAGAAGCATTGAACATAGCATCACTTGTAGTATCATGTAACTTAATGTGTTGTTCCATGGGAATAGTAAAAGGTTTGGAATCTGTGACATCAGAATCAGATAACAAATCAAGAATATATTTTCGTTGATGAACAAAAATTCCCTATGAGGACCTTAAAACTTCCAAACCAAGATAATACTTAATATGACCCGGATCTTTAATGGTAAATGCGTCATTAAGAATAAGTTTCAACTGAGAAATCTCCTTGTCACTAGAACCTGTGACTAAAATATCATCAATATAAAGAATGACCAAAGTACAAGCTATAGAGGTGTGAGAAATGAACAATGAATAATCACCTTGGATCGAGTATAGCGGTGAGAGTAAGGCACTAGTAAGCTTGGCAAACCACTGTCGAGAGGCCTGTTTAAGACCATAAAGAGACTTGTTAAGCTTGCAAACTTGCTTGGACTATCGTAATTTAGAATAACTAGGTGGAGGATCCATGTACACCTCTTCAAGTAATTCACCAAAAGCGTTGTTAACATCGAGCTGATGAATAGGCCAATTTCGAACATAAGCAATAGCTAACAAAGCCCGCAGACAAGAATCATCTTAAGAATCGGGCAAAGGTTTCATGTAATCTATGCCTTCAGTTTGAGTATAACCTTTAACCACCAAACGAACCTTATACCTTTCCACACTACCATCAGCATTATATTTGACTTTAAAGATCCATTTGCATCCTATGGTAGTGTGACCTGGAGGAAGAGTTGTCACTGTCCAGGTATGATTGGTATCTAAAGCAGTGAGTTCCTTATTCATAGCTTCAACTTATTTAGAATCTTTTGCAGCCTGTGTGTAACTGGATGGTTCTTGTATGAGAGAAAGTTTGCTAACAAAATGTAGATGAGAAGGTGAAAAAATAGAATAAGACATATATTGAGAAACGGGATATTTAAGAGGTGCAACAAAAGAAAAATTAGACTGTTTAGTCAAAAGAGGAATGTCATAATGTTGATGCCATACTGGTTTTGTAAGATCCCGAATTTTATGAAATGAAAGTATTTGATTTTCTTTTAATTATTATTCTATTTAATAAATGGTTTAATTGATAAAAAGTTAAAGTTAAAGGTGAAATGTGAAATTTTTGCAAAGTAAGCAAGTTGATATAAAATATTCGTTGTGTCGGGGAATATTTGTTTGATCAGGGAATATTCTTTTTATCAGAGAATATTCGTTCGACGACACAATCATTGGTGGACCCCACAACAGAAGTATTGTCGTAGTTAGAAAACGACAGAAATATCTTTTTATAAAAATAACGACAGAAGTTTTACCGTTAAACTGTTGAACTACCCGGTGGTAAAAGTACAGTAATACGCGTGGTTGCATAATAGCACACAGTATTGATTATTGATGCTTACGTAAGAAGCCACTCAATTTACTCAATTATTGCTACAGTAATTGCTGCATAGTATCTCACGTTATTTGATTCATATTATTGTCACAATATCATCTGCATAATATTTTATATTATTAAATCAATAATTGAGACAACAAAGTTATTCATATTATTATTTGCAATATTGACGATGTTCAGAAAGTTTCATTGAGGAGAGGTTTGGTCACCTAATCATGCGTGCCAATAGGAGAAATCCTTATCTGAAAGCCCCTCTTTCTTGAGAATGATCCGTTGTTAAATATTGTGAGCTATAATATTAATGATGAATAATTATTGAAGTATTAAGAATGTGTTTATTGAAGATAAGTGAATTACAAAAGTTAGAGGGGAATAATGTAAACTTAGAAAACTTTAGGGGTACTAAAGCGTAATAAGTTAAATCAATCTAGACCATTGATGGTGGTTTTAATAGTTAATCAATCTGGACCATTGATGGTGGTTTTAATAGTAAATCAATCTGGACCATCGGTGGTGGTTTTAATAGTAAATCAATCTGGACCGTCAGTGGTGGTTTTAATAGTAAATCAATCTGGACCGTCGGTGGTGGTTTTAAAAGTAAATCAATCTGGACCATCGGTTGTGATTTTAATAGTAATCAATCTAGACTGTCCGTTCTAATAGTAAATCAATCTGGACCATTCATGAATTAGTTACTATTTAGACCATTCTCCTATAAATAGAAGCTTAATTCTTCTTTCATTCTCACCAATTCACTAAGACTCACAAGAGAACCTATAGAGAGAGAAATTATAGAGAGAAAGAAGAAGAGTATTCTGCTACTTCACTATTGCAGTATCCAGTCTTCTACTAAGGTAAGGGGTGTTATTTTCATTTGGTAAGGGGTATTATTTCTTTCGTATTCATAAAAAATACTATTTTTCGTATTCATCCTTTAATATGTCAGAATAACCTGTCTACGCGGATTACGTATTGTATGACAGGTGAAAATCCATTTGCAGTTTTGTATGTTATTTCTTTTCATATTCTTAAATCCAAACTTACTATGGTAAGTATTGCTTCTATAATCCTTGAAATTAGTGGAATATCCTTGAGTTTTGCGCTTCGTCCAGTATCATTTTATTAGAATATTGATCTGAATTTTTTTATTAAATATCAATATTTTCACCTGGGGTATTATTCACAGGTTACTATTCACCAGTTACTATTCACTATAATATTATTCACTCGGGTATTCGGGGCACTTTTCATGTCGGGATACTATTCATGGGTTACTATTCACCCAATTACTATTCACTCAAATATTGTTCACTAGGGTATTCGAGGTACTTTTTATGCTGGGGTAATATTCACGAGTTATTATTCACCCGATTACTATTCACTTAAATATTGTTCACTCGGGTATTCGGAGAACTTTTCATGTCGGGGTACTATTCTCGAAGTACTATTCACGGGGTACTATTCACCTGAAAAATTTATTTCTTTTATGTCCAAATTATTTTGATATCCATTCTTGAATTTTACTCCACAAAGCAGTATCATGTTGACAATTTGGATATTTTTAAACTTTGGATAAATTTAAAGTCTTTAATAATTATCCTTGATTTTGTTTCATTAATGCTTATATCATTGTCATCATCCTCATGTTTATATTGTGATGAAAATCATCTTTGGCTTACGTGCATAGATGGACTGTTGATTGGTATGATTATGACCAGGTATCATTCGGTATAATCATGATCCGTAATATTACAAATGATGTGGTAAAAATCCTCATTGGTCTATAGTGCATTGATGGATAGTTGTTGGTATGATTATGACCAGGGATTATTCGGTATAATCATGACCATTGATGATTACATGAATATCCTTGCTCCGTAGTGCAGGGATGATTCGATGATGTGGTTTATTATTAAGCTGAGTCTCAACGATAAAACTGTTAAAAAACTTTTTAAATCATAGAAGATAGTAGATATCTTGCTCTACTTGACTCTTCTAATGGATTGCTTATTCCGCTGCAGTTAAAATTGTTGTCTATTATATTCTATCAGTTTAACATTGTTGAAGGCTAACGATAACTTATTCTGCATTATCTTAATCATAATATTTCTTAATAATTATAATGAGGACTCCATTTAAGTTTGGATATTGTCTAGAAGATAATATTCGTGTAAAAACTCTCAGCTCATGTTGTATAATTAAGTTTGTATTTGTATTCAGTACCATGTATTTGGCTACCCAAGATGGGTGATGTATACCTATTTTGGGGGCGTCACAGGTTTGGTTCTGACCCTAGTGGAAGTTCTGGTGGGAAGTTCTAGTGGAAGTTAGGGTGGAAGTTCTAGTGAGAAGTTTTGGTGGTTTTGTTGTGGTGTTGTTCGAGGAGAAGAAATTAATAAGAGAAGGTTGAGGTTGAGAAAGAGAAATAGGAGAAGACTGAGGAGCAATATGTTGGGAATCAGTAGAACAGTCAATAGGAGAAATAATAGGGTCAATGGAAGAGACAGTGTTAAAGTGATTGAAATCATAGGGCTGAGAAGAAGAAGAAAAAGGAGGAGAAGAAAATTGTAGAAAAAGGGAAAACAGTCTCATGAAAAATAACATGTCTGGAAATAAACACTTATTTAGTTTCTAAATTGTAGAGCTTGTAACCTTTTCGTGTAAGAGGATATCCTATGAAAACCGATTTAATAAAATTCTAGGTTCAAATTTATCTGGTGTGTGTTGAGATGCAAAACATAAGTTGTTTCTATTGTTCTTAAATGAGAATATGTAGGTGGTTTATGAAACAATATTTCATAAGGAGTTTTGAACTTTGAGATAGAACTAGGAATCCTGTTTAACAAGTAAGTAGATGCCAAAATACAATCTCCCCAGAAATGCTTAGGTAAATTGCCTTGAAACCTAAGAGCCCTGGACATATTTAAAAGGGTTCTGTGTTTTCTTTCGACTACACCATTTTTTTGGGGTGTGTGAAAACAAGAAGAATGATGTAAGACACCAAGTTTGGTTAGAATAGAACTCATGAACTGGTTAGAAAACTCAATGCCATTATCACTGCGAAAAGTTTTAATGTGCTTATTAAATTGTGTTTGAACAGAAGCAAAAAAATCTTGCAAAATTTTATAAACATGCTGCTTTCTAGAGACTATGAAAGTCCATAAACATCTAAAAAAATCACCCACAACAGTAATGAAGTACTAACAACCATTTCTAGTAGATGTTTTATATGGACCCCTGAGGTCACAATGAATCAGTTCAAACAGATCATGAGTACAATTGGTATAGAAGAAAAAAGTAAACAACTCTGCTTAGCTAAAGGACATACACAATAATTGTCACAGTCATCTTCTTTAATAAAATAAGTAAGAGTTGGAATTTTATTCAAAATGGAAATAGGAACATGTCCTAGCCAATGATGCCAGAGAGTAGTATGGGATGATTAAAGAGCATGAACAACAACATGTGATGGAAAATGAAGAAGATAAAGCCCATTGGACAAATCATCACCGCTTTATATTGTGTGCATCCGGTGTTGGTCTTGTAATGTATATGAAGTATTTGTGAATGAAACAGTCAATTTGGAATGTAAAGTAAGTTTGTTAACAGATAGCAAGTTACATGTAAATGAAGGAATATAGAGAACCTTATATAAAGTAATGTTTGTGGTAAGGTGGATAGTACCAGTGTGTGTAAGAGAAACTACACTACCATTAGGGAGACTAACTAGAATTGGTTTGTGTAGAGTAATGAGAGAGTGAAAAAGTTATTTAGAACCCGCTATATGATCAAAGAAGCACCAAAGGTTCACAATCCAAGCATTGAGTTTAGAATGAGAAAAGGAAGAAAAGAAGTTACTATACAAATGCATACATGATCATCAGGACTATCATGGAATTTGCCAAACATGGAAAGCAACTGATTCATTTGGGCTTGAAGATGTTGTATTGGGTCTGGTCCAGAATAATCATTGTGAGATCCCGAATTTTATGAAATGAAAGTATTCAATTTTCTTATAATTATTATTTTATTTAGTAAATGGTTAAATTGAGAAAGGGTTAAAGTTAAGGGTGATATGTGAAAATTTTGCAAAGTAAGCAAGTTGATATAAAATATTCGTTGTGTCGGGGAATATTCGATTGGTCGGGGAATATTTGTTTTTAACAGGGAATATGCGTACGACGACATAATCATTGGTGGACCCCACAATGGAAGTATTGTCGTAGTTAGAAAACGACAAAAATATCTTTTTATAAAAATAACGACGAAAGTTTTACCATTAAATTGTTGAAATAACCGATGTTAAAAGTACAGTAATACGCGTGGTTGCATAGTAACACACAATATTGATTATTGATGTTTACGTGAGAAGTCACTCAGTTATACTCAATTATTGCTACAGTAATTGATGCATCATATCTCTCATATTATTGATTCAATTATTGTCACAATATCATCTGCATAATATTTTATATTATTAAATCAATAATTGATATGACAAAGTTATTAATATTATTATTTGCAATATTGACGATGTTTAGAAATTCTGTCAAGAAGAGATTTGGTCACCTAATTGCGCGCCAATAGGGAGAAATCTTTATTGGAAAGCCCCCTCTTTCCTGGGAACGACCTGGTTGTTAAATATTACGAATTATAATAAGGATGATAAATATTGTTAAAATATTGAGGAGATTTTTATGAAGTATTTGTTGTATTTATGGACCCCCCCATTTACCCATTTTTCAAAATAATCGGTAGAAAATTTTTTAGTATAATAAAGGTGGGGCCACATGTGGGGCCCATGTGTGTTGAAAAATGAAATTGGCAGGAGGGAGATTTGGTTCACGGGTGGAGTTGCTTGTTGTTTTGTATATATATATATATATATATATATATATAAAGTTAGGAATCACGAGAATGCATCCCGTGAATGTGCATATAGCCAAATGTTATATATATATAATAAATATTATATTTTATTTAAAAGTTTTCGTTTTATTAGAATATTTTATTGCATAGTATCCTTTTCATTCTTCTATAAATAGGATGCTTAGTTAGAATTGAAAATCACACCAAAATCAAAGAATTCTTCTTCTATAATATTGAGCGTATTTCTTTCGAGTTTTAGAAAGCTTTAAGCGTAGAAAATAGTGAAAGATTTCTTCAAGAATATCCCGCTATACCAGTTGGAATACTCTTTTTTCAAGGTAAGAGATGTTATTTTTGTTCAATATTCACTTGAGATAATATTTTCTACCATACTCTGTAGTATGTAAGTAATATTATTTCGTTTCCGATTTCAAATTCTATACTCGTTTTGTTAAAGTTTTGGCTTCTATACTCCATGAAATTAGTAGAATATCCTTGATATTTGCGCTTCATCCAGTATCTTTTCATGGAAATATTATTCTGAGCATTCTTGATAAGTTTTAATTTTTTCATGCCGGAGTACTATTCACGGGTTACTATTCATGAAGTACTATTCATGGGGTACTATTCACTCAAGTATTATTCACCCAGAGTACTATTCATGATAAAAATTGATTCTTTTTCGGTCCAAATCATTTTTTGGTACAATATTATTCTTGAATTTTACTCTACAAAGCAGTATCATGTAGACAATTTGGATGTTATTAATTTCTAGATAAATTAAATTATAAATCTTTAAAAATTTATCCTTTGCTTTTATTTAATTGAATTCTTATATCATTGTCATCATCCTCATGTTATATTATGATGAAAGTCATTTGTGGCCGTAGTGCATAGATGGACTTGGTATGATTATGATCAGGGATTATTCGGTATAATCATGACCGTAATGTTACAAAAGATGTGGTAAAAGTTCTCATTGGCCCGTAGTGCAGTGATGGACAGTTGTTGGCATTATCATGACCATTGATGAATACACGAATATCCTTGGTCCGTAGTGCATGGATAATTTGTGGTCGTGATACTAAGGAATATCATTGGTCATAGTGCATGGGTGATTCGATGATGTGGTTTATTTATTAAGTTGAGTCTCAGCGATAAAATTGATTATAAACCTTTTAAATCATAGAAGATAGTAGATTTTATGCTCTACTTGACTCTTCTAATGGATTGCTTGTTCCGCTGCAGTTAAACTTAATGTTTGTTATATTTTATCAGTTTAACATTGTTGAAGGCTAATGATAAATTATTATACATTATCTTAGTCATAATATTTCTTACTAGGCTAGTTGAGCTCACCCTTTTGCTTTCATTGTTCTCTTCAGGAAATGAGAACGTAACCGGGACTAGTCGGGGAACGGAGTGACGGTCCAAATGTTTGTATTAATAGTCCTCACTATTCTATAAAATAGTGTGATAATAAATGTATTGAGGACTCCATTTGAGTTTGAATACTGTATAGAAGACAATATTCGTATTAAAAATCTAAGTTTATGTTTTGTCGTATTTTACACGACAGTTGTGACGCCCCCAAAAATAGGTATACATCACCCATCTTGGGTCGCCAGATACAAGGTACTAAATGCAAATACAAACTAATTATACAATTGTCGTGTAAAATACGACAAAACATAAACTGAGAGTTTTAATAAGAATATTGTCATCTAAACAATATCCACACTCAATGGAGTCCTCATTACATTTATTATCACATTATTTAACAGAATAGTGAGGACTACTAATGCTACAATCTGGACCATCACTCCGTTCCCCGACTCGTCTCAGCTATATTCTAATTTCCTGAAGAGAACAGTGAAAGAAAGGGTGAGCTCAACTAGCCCAGTAAAAAATATTATGACTAAGATAATGCAGAATAAATTGTCATTAGTCTTCAACAATGTTAAACTGATAAAATACAATAGACATCAAGTTTAAATGCAGCGGAACAAGCAATCCATTAGAAGAGTCAAGTAGAGAATAAAATCTACTATCTTCTATGATTTTAAATGTTTTCATCAATTTCTTTATCGCTGAGACTCAGCTTAATAAATAAACCACATCATCGAATCATCCCTGCACTAGAGGCCAAGGATATTCATTAAATCATCAATGGTCATGACTATACCGAATAATCCCTGGTCATAATCATACCAAAAACTGTCCATCAATGCATTACACGCCACTGAGGATTTTTACCACATCATTCATCACATTACGGTCATGACTATACCGAATAATACCTGGTCATAATCACACCAAGTCCATCTATGCACATAAGCCAAAGATGACTTTTATCACAATATAAACATGAGAATGATGACAATGATATAAGCATTAATCAAACGAAAACAATGATAAATATTAAAGACTTTAAATTTATCCTAATATTATTAATCACTTAATAAACTCATAATCCAATATTATTAATATTATAACAATATTTTAATCACTTCTTAAACTTATAAACAATTTATTTCAATTATTTATACTTTACCAAATAATGCATTTAATCATTCAAAGATGTCATACTCATAAGATTTCATCACCAATGATCAAATCCCTTATCAAAAATCTGCATATACCCTATATAGGATTCCCAAGCCATAAAATCCTATTTTCCAACTTTGTTACTTCACATAACATATTTAACTCATTTACTCATAACTAGATTATTTTCATGAAAAATACCAAATCAGTCCCAAAAATATTTCATTTCTGGGATTTAGCATAATATAGTCCCATATTGAACATATATTTTTTTTGGAATTTTTAAAATTCATTTACTATTTTTCAAAAATTAATTTCTAATTATTTCCTTAAGAAATTAGCTACTCAAGTTTAACTCTAGAAATTCTTAAATCTTGGCAGGATCTTACACATGTTAACATGTGCTTCCAGTTTAAATTTCATGGTCATCGGTGTTATAGAACTCCGGTTATAGCATTTTTCGTTAGAAAAACCTAAATATTGAAATAGACATAACTTACTCATTTTAAGTCGGAATGAGCTCATTTTTGGACAGGAGGTACTTTATACCATATACTTTCATGTCCCAAAAGGCCAGATTTTTTCTCACAAATTAAGTGGGTCAAATGACCCTTTAAATTTTGGACGAAGAGCTTTTTAAGCATTTTCAGATTTTTCATCCTTTACTAAAATCAGCCTACACGAAAATCTACAACACCTTTTCCAGTGATTCCACTTGGATAAGTTAGAAAACTCATAGATCTAACTCTAGAACTTGACCATACCCAAAAATTCAAAATATAATAGGAGATATGGTCAATTGAATTTCATGTTCCATTTTTACCAAAATCTGATTTTCAACCCTTTGTGATTTCTAAGAAACTTTCATGTTTTCACATAATAACCAACATAACTCATCATGACAATGACATAATAATTCAATAAAATAAGTTCAAGAATAAATTTTAAAGATTTATAAGTTAATTTATCCTGAACTCAATAATGTCCAAATTGTCAACATGATACTTCTTTGTAGAGTAAATTCAAGAATGCTCAGAAGAATATTTCCATGAAAAGATACTGGATGAAGCACAAATATCAAGGATATTCCACTAATTTCATGTAGTATAGAAGTCAAAACTTTAACCAACTGAGTATAATAAAGAATATATGAAACTGCAAATGGATTTTCACCCGTCATGCGGTAATCCACGTATAAAGATCATTTCCACAATTTAATAAGGAATGAATACAAATGATCATTCACCATGCATGTGGTAATCCACATAGACAAATTATTCCAACAGAATAATAAAGAATGGAATAATGAAGGATTCACCACGCGCATGCGATAGATCGCATGCAGACATGTTATTCCCAATGTAATAATAAATGATGGAACCAGTCCCGCGTAGAACGCACGCATGTGATATTCAAGCGAGAATAATAAATAATGGAACCAGTCCGCCAGAACGCACGTACATGTGATATTCCGGCTGTAATAATAAAGAATGGAATAACAATGAAATTACCATGCATGCGATAATCAATGCAGAAAGTTATTAAAACGTAATAATAAATAATGGAACTGTGTCCAGGCGAACGCTGAAATAGAATATTCCGCTGAATAATAATGAACGGAATAATAGAAGAATTTCATCATGTATGCGATACTTCACATAAACAGGTTATTCCAACATAATAATAAAGAATGGAATAACAGAAGAATTTCACCATATATGCGGTACTTCGCATAACAGGTTATTCCAACATAATAATAAAGAATGGAATAACACTTTTCTATTCGTTATTATCTTTATTACTAAATCAAATGACCGGACAAAATACAGATTGTTTTCAAATAAAAAAGCCGAGCTGCATCTCGCAAATCTTGTCGTGTCATGCCGCCATGTGCTTGATTCTCTTTCAATGCGTCCACAATGACTTCTTTGTAAATTCCAATTTCTTCCGGTCTCATGATCCAAGACTACAGTGTTTGAATCTCGTGTCCCCGCCTAAAGAGAGGATGGGTTCGTTGAAGGTAGGCTAAGTCTTACACTCAACTTGCCTTCTTCTCTCGTACTTTAGCCGTAAGCTCAGAAGTTCTCTTCATGAATACAAAAGAAATAATATCCCTTACCTTAGAATAAAGCTAGATACAGGAGTAGTGAAGTGGCAGAATACTTTTCTTATTTCTCTCTATAGTTTCTCTCTCTAGAGTTTCAGTGAATTCGTAAGAAATAATGAAGGAATGAACTTCTATTTATAAGAGAATGGATTGAATAGTAACTAATTCATGAACGATCCAAATTGATTTACTTTTAAACGGACGGTCCAGATTTGTTTACAATAAAATATTCTAATAAAACAAAATCTTTTAAATAAAATATAATATATTCTATTTATCATCTAATAAAACGAATAACTTTATAAAAGTATTCTGTTTTATATAAAAAGATTTTTACTATGCAAACACTATGCAGGCACTATGCAAACACTATGCATAATAAAATATAATATATTCTAATTATTGCCTAATAAAATAAATAACTTTATAAAAGTATTCATTTTATATAAAAAGATTTTAATATACAAAACACTATGCATAATAGAATATAATATATTCTATTTATAGTCTAATAAAACGAATAACTTTATAAAAGTATTCTGTTTTATATAAAAAGCTTTTCTATTTTATTACATTAATAATACTAATAAAACAAAACTTCATCATCATTATTATAAATCACATTATTAATCGACCAAGTCGTTCCTGTGAAAGAGGGCTTTAATAAGGATTTCTCCTATCGCACGCAATTAGGTGACCAAACCTCTCCTCGCGTAACTCTAGACATCGTTAATATTGCAAATAATAATATTAACAACTTTGTTATCTCAATTATTGATTTAATAATATATAAAATATCGACAAGAATTGAATCAAACTGAGTGACTTATCACGTAAGGATCAATAATCAATATCGTGTGCTACTACGCAACTAATGCCAGACATCGTTTTTTTACTACCGAGTAGTTCAACAAGATTAACGTGTAAAACTTCCTACCGTTATTTTCATAAAAATATTTTTGTCATTTTCTCAATCCGACAATAATTCCGTTGTGGGGTCCACTAATGATTTGTGTCGTCGCATTTAATATTCCTTGTTAAAACGAATATTCCCAACCAATCGAATATTATATAACAATTTGCACACTTTGCAAAATTTATAAATACTACCCATAACTATAACATTATATCAAATCCACACCATAATATTAAAAAAAAATATTTCGAGAAATTTAAATCTTTATTCATAAAATTTGGGGTCTCACAATCTCCCTCCTTATGAAATTTTCGCCTCGAATTTACTTAACCTAAATCGTCGTATCAGAAGGTGAGGATACCTTGACTTTATTTCAGATTCTAACTCTTGTGGTATAACCTTTGAGTGTCGAATAGAATTCTTCTTATCCAATATTTTAACAGGTACATCTTCATACGTTAAATTATCCGCTATCTCGTCCGGTTCTAAATCAATAATGTGGTTTGGGTCATCCACATATTTATGTAACATCGATACGTGAAAAACGTTATGAACACGCGATATACTTGGCGGTAAAAAGAGTCTATAGGCCACAGTTCCTACACGATCAAGGATTTCAAATGGGCTAATAAAATCGAGGGTTGAGATTTCCTCTATTCATCGAGTCTTGCTTCTAGAAAAACGCCCTCTTGAACCTTCTTCTTCACATTCATCAACTCTGAGTATGTAGCTTGCACAACTTTAACCTTATCGATTAAAGTCGATTCTACTCATATATTCGTTATCTTCACGTAGGTTTGTATATTCGCACTCGTAAACGCATACAATCTTCTACTCAACGCGTCAGCTACCACGTTCTCTTTTTCATGATGGTATTGAATGATACGATCGTAATCTTCAATAGCTCGAGCCAACGTCTTTAGCGCATGTTACGTTCGTTTTAGTTGAAGAAATATTTAAGGGTTTTAGAAATGGGGTTTTGTACTGGGGTCAGTACAAAATTCGATTTCATGCTCTGGGGTAGGCCAAGAAGTCTTTAGAAATACGTCAAGAAATTTATTAACGATAGAAATATCATTCAAAACTGTGGCTCTCATCCAAGATTTGCATAGTACGTCACATTGATACCTATCAACTTGCCATTGTCATTCACAACGTCCCCTACTGAAAGTCTGGCTTCGGTGCATTCCACACAAGGAAGTCAACAACCAAAGGACCGAGGCTCTTTACTTATGGCTTGATATGACAATGATTGACTTTAGTGGTTTGGTTGCTTAAATTCGCATAACAAGTTGGTTAGGAATATGAAAGCTAACAACCTTACGAAAAGCATGATAAGTAGTTAACCAATTGATTCTTAAAATCACATCAAAGGCAAGTATTTTCAAAGAGATAAAATCAACAGGTAACGTGAAAGTGTCAATTTGAATCAACAAGATTTATAAACAGTGGAGGTAATGAAGGTTTCTCCTAACGGAGTTTCAACAGATAAGTCAAAGTCTAATTTCTTCGGAATCAAATTTAAACGTTGAGCGCAAGCAAGAAAGATAAAAGAATGGGTAGAACCGGTATCTAATAAGGTATAGACTTCGCAAGAATTTATAATTAATTAACCCGTGCTAACTTCGTTTGGGTTACTCGCTTTTTGAGAAGTCACGAAAAACGCTCTTCCTGAAATCACCGACTTTGTCTTGTCATTCAGATCCGCTTTGGTGCCACCGTCCCCAAATTGGACTTGACTTTGGTGCACGACAAAATTGAGCTAAATGACCTTCTTCTTGAAATTTCCATTTCTATTATCTTGGCCATGATTACCACCAAGTGGTTACCATTCTTGGCATGATAATTTCCCCACGATGGTTATCATTGTTCCAATGGTTGTTGCCACCGGTACGATTATTATCGTATTGTTGGTCGTTGCCTTTTGGTTGTGCTGACTCATTATTGCGCTCCAATAACTGAGCCCTATTCACAACATCTGAATTTAAACAAAGTTTGTGAGAAATGAGGTATTGACGTATATCGGGTTTTAAACCTCTTAGAAATATTCGCGTCATTCGCTCCTCATTATCGACCAAATGGGATGCAAACCGGGATAACTCCGCAAACTTAGCCTCGTACTGCGATACGATTATATTATTTTGCTCCATTGCTTATCTCAACATTTTCAGATGCCATTTTCAAACACTATCACAAAACAAAGGTTAATTGACATATCACATATTATCCCTATACTCGAAACCCACCAATTAAATACCAAATAAACTTAGGTAGGTCATACTAATAAGTGAATTCCCCGTTTCTCCTCTCCTAGTTCTTGTATCACATTTCAGCCAGGGATCATATCCCTAAGCTTTGATACCAACTATAATGCCCCCAAAAATAGGTATATATCACCCATCTTGGGTCGCCAGATACAAGGTACTGAATACAAATACAAACTAATTATACAACTGTCGTGTAAAATACGACAAAACATAAACTAAGAGTTTTAATAAGAATATTGTCATCTAGACAATATCCACACTTAATGGAGTCCTCGTTATATTTATTGTCACACTATTTAACAGAATAGTGAGGACTACTAATGCTACAATCTGGACCATCACTCCGTTCCCTGACACGTCTCAGCTATATTCTCATTTTCTGAAGAGAACAGTGAAAGAAAGGGTGAGCTCAACTAGCCCAGTAAGAAATATTATGACTAAGATAATGCAGAACAAATTACCATTAGTCTTCAACAATGTTAAACTGATAAAATACAATAGACATCAAGTTTAAATGCAGCGGAATAAACAATCCATTAGAAAAGTCAAGTAGAGAATAAAATCTACTATCTTCTATGATTTAAAATATTTTCATCATTTTCTTTATCGCTGAGACTCAGCTTAATAAATAAACCACATCATCGAATCATCCATGCACTACGGGCCAAGGATATTCATTAAATCATCAATGGTCATGACTATACCGAATAATCCCTGGTCATAATCATAACAAAAACTGTTCATCAATGCACTACAGGCCACTGAGGATTTTTACCACATCATTCGTCACATTACGGTCATGACTATACCGAATAATCCCTGGTCATAATCACACCAAGTCCATCTATGCACATAAGCCAAAGATGACTTTTATCACAATATAAACATGAGAATGATGACAATGATATAAGCATTAATCAAACGAAAACAATGATAAATATTAAAGACTTTAAATTTATCCTAATATTATTAATCACTTAATAAACTCATAATCCAATATTATTAATATTATAATAATATTTTAATCACTTCTTAAACTTATAAACAATTTATTCCAATTGTTTATACTTTACCAAATAATGCATTTAATCATTCAAAATGCATATACTCATAAGATTTCATCACCAATGATCAAATCCCTTATCAAAAATCAGATATACCCTATATAGGATTCCCAAGCCATAAAATCCTATTTTCCAACTTTGTTACTTCACATAACATATTTAACTCATTTACTCATAACTAGATCATTTTCATGAAAATACCAAATCATTCCAAAAATATTTCATTTTCGGGATTTAGCGTAATATAGTCTCATATTGAACATATATTTTTTCGGAATTTTTAAAATTCATTTACTATTTTTCAAAAATCAATTTCTAATTATTTCCTTAAGAAATTAGCTACCTCAAGTTTAACTCCAGAAATTCCCAAATCATGGCAGGATCTTACACATGTTAACGTGAGCTTCCAATTTAAATTTCATGGTCATTGGAGCTATAGAGCTCCGGTTATAGTGCTTTTCGTCAGAAAAATCTAAAAATTGAAATGGTCTTAACTTGCTCATTTTAAGTCGGAATGAGCTCATTTTTGGACAGGAGGTACTTTATACCATATACTTTCATGTCCAAAAAGGCCAGAATTTTTTTCACAAATTAAGTGGCCGAAACAACCCGTTTAAATTTTGGACAGTAGCTTTTTAAGCATTTCCAGATTTTTCATCCTTTACTAAAATCAGTCCACACGAAAATCTACAACACCTTTTCCAGTGATTCCACTTGGATAAATTAGAAAACTCATAGATTTAACTCTAGAACTTGACCACACCTAAAAATTCGAAATATAATATAAGATATGGTTAATTGAATTTCATATTTCATTTTCACAAAAATCTTATTTTTAACCCTTTGTGATTTTTAAGAAACTTTCATGTATTCACATAATAACCAACATAACTCATCATGACAATGGCAAAATAATTCAATAAAACAAGTTCAAGAATAAATTTTAAAGATATATAAGTTAATTTATCCTGAACTCAATAATGTCCAAATTGTCAACATGATACTTCTTTGTAGAGTAAAATTCAAGAATGCTCAGAAGAATATTTCCATGAAAAGATATTGGATGAAGCGCAAATATCAAGGATATTCCACTAATTTCATGGAGTATAGAAGTCAAAACTTATAATCAAGAATATATGAAACTGCAAATGGATTTTCACCCGCCATGCGGTAATCCACGTATACAAATCATTTCCACAATTTAATAAGGAATGAATACAAAGGATCATTCACCATGCATGTGGTAATCCACATGACAAAAGTTATTCCAATGTAATAATAAAGAATGGAATAATGTATGATTCACCATGTAATGCGATAGATCGCATGCACATGTTATTCCCAACGTAATAATAAATGATGGAACCAGTCCCGCCAGAAACGCACGTGCATGTGATATTCCGGCGTAATAATAAAGAATGGAATAACAATGCGAAATCACCATGCACGCGATAGATCGCATGCATAAATGAGTTATTCCAATGTAATAATAAATAATGGAACCAGTCCAGCGCGTAAACGCGCATGTGATATTCCGATAGAATAATAATGAACGAAATAATAGAAGAATTTCACCACGTATGCGGTACTTTGCATAAACAGGTTATTACAACATAATAATAAATAATGGAATAACAGAAGAATTTCACCATGTATGTGGTACTTCGCATAACAGGTTATTCCAACATAATAATAAAGAATGGAATAACAGATGTTCTCTTCATGAATACAAAAGAAATAATATCCCTTACCTTAGAATAAAGCTGGATACAGGAGTAGTGAAGTGGCAGAATACTTTTCTTCTTTCTCTCTATAGTTTTCTCTCTAGAGTTTCAAAGTGAATCGTAAGAAATAATGAAGGAATGAACTTCTATTTATAGGAGAATGGATTGAATAAGAACTAATTCATGAACGGTCCGCATTGATTTACTTTTAAACGACGGTCCGTATTGGTTTACAATAAAATATTCTAATAAAACAAAATCTTTTAAATAAAATATAATATATTCTATTTATAATCTAATAAAACGAATAACTTTATAAAAGTATTATATTTTATATAAAAAGATTTTTACTATGCAAAACACTACGCAGCATTATATACAAATACTATGCATAATAAAATATAATATATTCTAATTATTGCATAATAAAATAAATAACTTTATAAAAGTATTCTATTTTATATAAAAAGATTTTACTATGCAAAATACTATGCATAATGTAATATAATATATTCTATTTATAGTCTAATAAAACGAATAACTTTATAAAAGTATTCTGCTTTTATATAAAAAGCTTTTCCGCTTTTATTACATTAATAATACTAATAAAACAAAACTTCATCATCATTATTATAACTCACATTATTAATCGACCGTGTCGTTCCGTGAAAGATGAGGCTTTTCAAGAAGGATTTCTCCCTATCATGGCGCAATTAGGTGACCAAACCTCTCCTGGCGTAACTTCGAGACATCGTTAATATTGCAAATACTAATATTAACAAATTTGTTATCTCAATTATTGATTTAATAATATATAAAATATCGACAATAATTGAATCAAACCGAAAGTGACTTATCACGTAAAGATCAATAATCAATACCGTGCTACTATGCAACCACGCCGTATTATTGTGCTTTTACTACTGAAAGTAGTTCAACAAAGTATTCTTTGTGCTTTTGTCATTTTCTCAATCCGATAATAATTTACGTTGTGGGGTCCACCAATGATTGTCTTGTCGCATTTAATATTCCTTGTTAAAACGAATATTCTCCGACCAATCGAATATTATATAACAACTTGCACTTTTTGCAAAATTTATAAATACTACCCACAACTATAATATTATATCAAATCCATACCATAATATTAAAAAAAATATTTCGAGAAATTTAAATCTTTATTCATAAAATTTGGGGTCTCACAACAGTTGTATTATTAAGTTGTATTTGAATTTTGTATCATGTATTTGACGACTCAAGATAGGTGATGTATACCTATTTTGGGGGCGTCACAGTTGGTATCAAAGCTTAGGGATATGATCCCTGGCTGAGATGTGAGACAAGAACTATTAGGGGAGAGACGGGGAATTCCTTCGCTAGTATGACTTACCAAAGTTTATTTGGTATTTAATTGGTCGGTCAGAGTATAGGGATAATATGTTATATGTCAATTAACCCTTGTTTTGTGACAGTATTTAAAAATGACATCTGAGAATATTGAGAATAACAATGGAGCAAAGGAGACCGTTGAGTCACCACAAATCAATACCCAGGATAATGTGCAACAGGAAGACAATAATCCTCAGGTAAACAACAACACCAATCAAATGATGAACGATGGAATGTTCAGAGGTTTTATGCAATTCATGCAACATCAGGCGAGAGCGGCTCTTGTCCAAAATGCGTGTGGGAAATCGGCAACTCTCTTGACGATCCACCGCTAAAGCAAGTCAAGGAACTGGGACCACCGAAGTTTTTTAGAGAGCCAAAACCACTTAAGGCGGAGACGTGGATAAAGCAGATTAGCAAGATATTTGATGTCTTGGGATGCTCCGAGGAGCAAAAGTGTGACACCCCCAAAATAGGCATACATCACTCATCTTGAGTCGCTAAATACATGGTACAGAATACAAATACAAACTTAATTATACAACCGTCAGTGTAATATACGAAAAAACATACCGAGAGTTTAAACAGAATATTTCCTTCAGATAATATCCACTCTCAAATAGAGTCATCATTACATTTATTGTCACACTATTTTATAGAATAGTGAGGACTACTAATACACCATCTCGGACCATCACTCCGTTCCCCGACTAGTCCCGACTACGTTCTTATTTCCTGAAGAGAACAATGAAAGCAAAAGGGTGAGCTCAACTAGCCCAAGAAGAAATATTATGACTAAGATAATGCGTAATAAATTATCATTAGTCTTCAACAATGTTAAACCGATAAAATACAATAGACATCAAGTTTAAGCTCGGCAATTTAATAAGCAATCCATTAGAAGAGTCAAGTAGAGCGTGATATCTAATATCTTCTATGATTTAAAATATTTTCATCAATTTTTATCGTTGAGACTCAGCTTAATAAATAAACTACATCATCGAATCATCCCTGCACTACGGGTCAAGGATATTCATTAAATCATCAATGGTCATGACTATATCGAATAATCCCTGATCATAATCATACCAAAAATTGTCCGTCAATGAACTACAGGCCAATGAGGACTTTTATCACATCATTCGTCACATTACGGTCATGATTATACCAAATAATCCTTGGTCATAATCATACCAAGTCCATCTATGCACATAAGCCAAAGATGACTTTAATCACAATATAAGCATGAGGAAGATGACAATGACATAATAATTCAATCACTACAAGAAATTAGGGATGTAGTGAAGAAAAATTTGTGAGGGAATTCATTCCTTCACATGATAAGTTTTTTAGCGAGAGAACAATGAAGGAAAAAAAATTTAGTGACAATATAGTTATTGTGAAAGAAACATTCTTCACAGTTAAAAATTTTTTCTTTCGCAAAATTGAAATGGAAGAATGATGTTTGGCGCCAATCTTTGATGAAAATTTGTGAAGAAAAACACTATTAGTGAATGAATTTTTACTCGCTATATATAATTGGTGAAAATTTATTTGCAAGAGATAAAATTAATCACTATTTTATTAAAATAAATTTTTAAAAATTAATTATAGTGAATATAAATTATATGATATATAAATATATTAAATTTTTATAATAATAAATTTATTTTAATAACACTTTTAAATAATTTATAATATTAATTATTTTTTTAATAAATTATAAAATAAATAACTTTACACTCCAATTAACTTTAAAATTTCATATATTGATCATTATAAAATGAAATTGAAAAAAGATGTTGAAATAATGGCGGATTCCCCAACAGCTCTCTGATCCATACCTAAATTCCCAATCAAAATTGAAATTCCAAATCATGCCAGCATACCTCCACCACCGATTCCCCAACACAAACTCTAAAAACCTAGTCATCCATGGATACAATTGGGGTTTTGAAGCAAACCCCAAAACCCTCCATCTCACAGAACCCATCTATCTCCTCCTAAACCACCACATCGACCTCTTGTACCGACAGCGCAAACGGGTCGAATGAGTTTATAATCAGCGGATGCGCATCGTCGAAATAGATATGTAGCTTCAGATATATTCATGATGGGTGGGCACTTGTGTGAAATTTATTTCTATCCGGACGGGAAGAGCGTTGAGGATAACGCCACGTATGTGTCTCTGTTTATAGCATTAGCCAGCGAGGGGACGGATGTTAGGGTTTTGTTCGAATTGTCTCTTTTGGATCAAAGTGGGAAGGAGAGGCACATAGTTCATACCCATTTTGGTAGGGCTTTGGAGAGCGGTCCTTACACTCTTAAGTATCGTGGGAGCATATGGTAATTTCTCTATCTATATTAATATGTTTTAGATCAATATTTGGGTGTAATTGTTCTGAATTGGGATTCATGTCTTTATCTTAATTGTGTATTTATATATTTTGTTTATTGTTTATTGTATGTATGCATACTCTGTACGCTTTGTGTTTATTCTGAATTTGGTATCTCTTTGGTGTACATGTGTTCTTGTATATTAGTTAACAATTTGTAGATGATGGCAATGATGGTGATTTCCTTAGGAAGAACTTTTAGGTTCTATGTTGGACTAATGTGAAAGAAAGGGAAAGTAAAATGAAAAGATCTCTCTTTTTAAAAAAGAAACCTTAAAAGGAATGCAAGTACCGCTGTTATGTTGGCGAGATGAATGGCCTAAAGACTCTAAACATGAGATATTGAGATGTTGAGATGAACTTAGTGTAGCAAGGCTGAGCTCAAATTATCTAACTACTTATCAATTATTACTATGTAATAATAGATTTATTTTTTAAGTTTGAAACAAGCTAAGCTACTGGACTTACAAAATATTGCATAAAGCTGCTCGAGTTCAAATCAAGACTGATTCGATTAATGGTTCACTAGCGATAATATGACCTTCAGTTAGGTTCATCAAATATCTTTTATTTGCACAGTATGTTATCTTAATTATTGTGTTTGGTGTTTTCCTCTTTGTTTTGTTACTCATTTTGTTTTGTGTGTATGAAGTTTAAATTTTCTTATGATACTTTCTTACGACTACTTCACTAGAAGGACTTTTTGTATTTGTGCCCTCACCCCCCTAAAGTACCTGCATTTCTAGTTAATATTTCATACCATTTGAGATTTTTTTGATGATCAATTGTACATTCTATCTGATCTATATTGCGGCTTTTCAGTCTCTGGACTATCTGGAAGTGTGGAAACTGCTCAAAGTCAGATGTGAGACCATTTGAGATATTTGTGCCCTCATTGTGGCTTGTGTCTGCACATGAGAGTACCCCTGGGCATGCAGCTTCAACTGCTTCTTTGGCCTTGATTACAGTGTCAAAGCCATCTCCAGCAAGCGAAAGATTATCTGCAGAATCTTTTTCGGCATCTTCGTTCTGCTGGAGTATTTCATGTTCTGGATGTTGGGTGTGGAGTTGCCAGCTTCTCAGCCTATCTTCTTCCCTTAAACATACAGACCATGTCATTCGCTCCCAAAGATGGTCATGAGAATCAAATTCAATTTGCTTTGGAGCGAGGTATCGGTGCAATGATCTCTGCCTTGGGTACCAAACAACTACCATATCTCAGTCATTCTTTTGAAATGGTTCATTGTTCAAGGTGCCGTGTTGATTGGCATGAGAACGGTATGTTTTGCACCCTGGAACTTGCTTTGAAAGAATCTGGTGTTGTCGTCCGTACTGGTCTTACCGAACGCGTATTAAATCGATGTGGAGATGCAGGAAACTTGGGGTATAGTTTTTTGTATAGGCAACTAAGCAACCGGAGTATTATGCATAGCTATGATGTTTACAAAGCAATGATCAAAATACTTACGAAAATGAGGCAATTTGGTGCTGTTTGGGCACTCATTGAGGAAATGAGGAGAGATAATCCGCAGGTCATATCACCCTAGTTTTTTATTGTATTGATGAGGAGATTTGCATCAGCAAGATTGGTTAAAAAGGCAGTTGAAGTGTTAGATGAAATGCCCAAATATGGGTGTCAACCTGATGAGTATATTTTTGGGTGTTTGTTGGATGCTTTGTGTAAGAATGGTAGTGTCAAAGAAGCTGCCTCACTATTTGAAGATATGAGAATTCGTTTTACACCGACAATAAAGCATTTTACTTCATTGTTGTATGGTTGATGTAAAGAAGGAAAGCTTATGGTGGCAAAGTATGTATTGGTGCAGATGAGGGAAGTAGGTTTTGAGCCTGATATTGTGGTTTATAACAATTTGCTTAATGGGTATGCGGTAGCAAGGAAAATGGGGGATGCATTTGATCTTTTGCAAGAGATGAGGCGGAAGGGTTGTGATCCGAATGCAACGTCATTCAGGATTTTGATTCAGGCGCTATGTGCTCAGGAGAAAATGGAGGAGGCAATGCAGGTTTTTGTGGATGTGCAGAGAAATGGCTGTGAGGCAGATGTTGTGACATACACTACCTTGATAAGTGGATTTTGTAAGTGGTGTAAGATTGAGAAGGGTTATGAGCTTTTGGATACTATGATACAGCTAGGATATACCCCGAATGAGACTACTTATTTGCACATATTGTTGGCTCATGAGAAGAAGGAAGAATTGGAGGAGTGTAGAGAACTTGTGCAGGAGATGCGAAAGATTGGCTGCAATCCTGATCTCAACATCTATAACACAGTAATTCGATTATCTTGCAAGTTGGGGGAGGTTAAAGAAGGTGTTCGAGTTTGGAATGAGATGGAAGCAAATGGGCACTGCCCAGGGCTTGACACCTTTGTTATTATGATTCATGGATTTCTTGAGCAGGAGTGTTTGGTCGAAGCTTGTGACTACTTTAAAGAATTGGTTGGGAGAGGTCTTTTGTCTGCTCCTCAGTATGGTTCCCTAAAGGATATGTTAAATTCTCTATTAAGAGCAGATAAGCTTGAAATGAGTAAAGATGTCTGGAATTGCATCATGATGAAAGGATGCGAGCTTAATGTGTATGCCTGGATGATTTGGATTCATGCACTCTTCTCAAATGGGCACGTAAAGGAAGCATGTTCATACTGTTTGGAGATGATGGATGAAATGCCCAATTTTTTTATTTGGGATCAAATTTAAGGTTAATGTGGAAGTAGCTGCTTCTCTATCCTAGTATTTTTCTGCCCCATAATAGATCCAGAATCTCACATGAGGTCATTACAACTTCTAAATTTCTGTCCATTAAAAAAAATCTCTATATTCTTCTCCTAATTTTCCAATTTCCTGAATTCTACTTTTACAAGCAAATACGAGTTTTTTTTTTAGAAAATCATGATTTACTGTACTCCTTGGTACAGAAAAACTACTATAGTCATTCCTATATTCCTTTTACTAATTTTGAAGTTTCCAAAAATTTAAGTTTTACAGAAAAATATAGAATTTTCCAACTTCAACTATGATTTTGTTTCTAGAATCTAGATTACATCAAGAATTACCTTTCCTATCATAAAGTCAGAGGTGAGAGAAGTACCTGTAATATTTGGTGATAGTTGAGCCTTCTATGGAGGCTTCTATGGATTGTGTGAAAAGAGCATGACAAAGAGGAGGTAGATATGCGTATGTTGCTCTGAAGGTAAAATACTTTGCATTCACATCTGCCATTCCTTGATCAAAGTGGGGAATATTTATTAGAGATTCCATTAGTTCAGGATATGTTATGGAGCATTTTGAAAGTTATATGGCTAATAAAGTTCTATTCAAACTCAGTAATCTATCTCTCTGATTGAAATTTTGTACATCTGAAATTGTTTAGTAAGATATTTTTTTAATGAAAATTTCACTCCTGTCTTTTCTGTTCCTAGAGTACCCTTGATATTAGCATGGTAAAATAGCATTATAATATCTAAGTCATTATGTGTAGTTGATTAGAAGCACATGTTCAATTTAAGAGTAGATACTTGAAGTATTGAACTAGTTAATACAGTTGGGGAAAAATAAGTTCTCACTAGTAATGCCTAAATTCCCTCATAAGAAGCACAACCGATTGAACCCAGAACAAAAATACACAAGAGAGTAAAATCCTTCAGCTCATTCAAAGTATTCCTATACATATAAAAATGCCCTGTAACAGAAACAAAATATCTATAAATCATGTTCCTGTTATGATATGAGTAAACTATTTGCAGTTGTGCTCTACCAAATCCATTCAATTTAACAGTCTACTTCAACTTGTTGACTTCAGTTTTCTTGCTTCAAAATTTGATCTGATTCCTATATTCTCCAATTTACACACTCAAATCTGATGTACCTTGGTACCAGAACCACTGAAGCTAGAAATAAAGACTACTTTGTTAGTGCTGAGTGCTGACAGTTCAGCTGTCAGATCTGATATAGATCTGATATAGTTCAGCTGTAATTTCCCTTTCATCTAATTTTAGGTCAACAAGAAATACAAGTGTTTAGAAATTAATCTTGATGGCATGTACAAGAAAATGCTGCTACTGAAGAAAAAGAAATATGCAACTGTGAAGCTGCTGCAGTTTAAGGATGGCAAACCATATGAGATAAATTTTAAAATTTATGATTTTTTGGATTTGTTTTATGTGGCTTCTATGTGTTTGAAATTACATTAATGCTCAGGTTCATACAATCTTAAATGTGTTTGCTAGTTGTTTTCTCCTGTAAGCAAATTGAATGTGATTCAAATCATCATCATTCAGCCACTCATGGTAATGCTTATGTATGAGCACAGAGGGTTACAAATAGTCGAAAAAACAACAATCATGTTGAATGGCATTATATTATTGGAAAATCTAATGGATTCTATGTCTGAACATAATGCAGGTACAGGAGGATATGAGGAATGGACTAATAGCTCTGGAGAAATATGTCATCACAAAATCCTTAACTAAACCCCCGAAGCCTATCCAGATGCTAAAAGTCAACCTCATGTTGAAGTAAGTCCAAGAACCAATAAGTGATCCTGCCATATATCTGAATCAACATATTTTTTGTTTCACCATAAATGCTCCCCATCTATCTAATTGAATGAATATTTACTTGGCTGAGTAGGTGGCATTTCGTTTGAAGAAAAGTGGTTATGTAACTGGTTGCTCTGCTGGCGATATGGTCCCTTATGTAATTTGCTGTGAGCAGGTCTCCAAAAAAGTTCTTCCTACTTCCATTTTTTCCCTATTCTGTACTTTGTAGTTTCTACAAAGTTAGCTGCCTCATGTCAGTAAACTCCAGCATATTCCTCGCATATGGAAATTTATTGTCTTTTGTGTATTTTCATTGATAGGGGAGTAGTTCAAGTACCTCAGCAGGAATTGCTCAGCGAGCGAGACATCCTGATGAACTGAAAAATGACAATGGAAATTGAATGGTTGACATTGATTATTACCTCGCATAGCAGGTTTACATTTGTTTGACCCTCAATAAGTATTTGGTGGCTATTGATGATTCTTTTATTAGGTCCTCGTTCTGGCGCTTAAACTTGTGGCTTAATTGATGCAGACTCATCTTGTGATACCACGTCTCTGTGCATCAATTCAGGGTACAAGCCCAGCACACTTGTGGCTTAATTTGTGCATCAATAAGTTATGTTATTATTATCGCTATGAACTTTAATGCATGTTTAGCACTTATGCTTAGATCCCGTGTTCCAGTTTTGATCGCCTGTGTCACTGTCCCCCTATTGCTTTTTTTATATTCCTGAACATACCTAGAGGCATAATCTCATAATCGTGTATGATGCAATTTGAACTTTGATTCATTCTTCTTCCCTTCTTTTTATGTTTATATGGCAGTGTTTAATTTAAGTTCAACAGGTTTAATTTTTTTTATTCATCTTGTTGAAATTGAATTTTGACGTTTCTTTTGCAGGAGGAACTTTACAGGCTCAACCTTGAATTCCTTGAAGAAAATGATGATGAAGTGGACCTAGCATGATATACACTTCATTCCTTCTAGTTCGTTGTTATTTTTTCAGTTTTTTTATGTTAGTTATTATATATTGTAAGTATTATGATCAATTGGGAGATCAAGATATAATAACAAATTTTGTACTTATTATGACTCGAGTATTATCTATTTATATAGAGAGTATTAGTTTTAATTATTGGCTCTTTATGCAGTTTATCAATTAGTTTGAAACAAGTATGACATTTATATTAACTTGAAATATTAAATTTAATATTTATTATAGCAATTAATAAAAATAATAGTAATAATAATAAATATGAAATCACTGATTTGAAAATTAATTATAATTTGTAATGAATTTTGATTATTTAGCAATTAATTTTTTATTTAGAAATTTATAATTTGTGAAGGAATTTTTCTGTCACTAAATTGGAGAAAGATTCTCAATTTATAATTAGTGAAGAAAATTATTCTCTCGTTAAATAAATTTGTTCTTCACAATATATTATTTGTGAGGGAATAAAGGTATTCACTAATTTCAAATAGTCCTTAAAATATTATTGTGAAGGAAACTAATCTTTCACTAAATAACAATATTCCATTATCAAATACAATTCGTGAATAAAAAAAATTATTCATAATATATCCTTAACAAAAAATATTTAGTTACTACTTAGCGAATGATACCCAATTGCGAGGAGGTCTAATGCGAGTAATCGTGTGAAGGAAATATTTCTTCGCAATAAATCACTTGTGAGTGATATAGTATATCTTGTGAAGGATTTGTCCTTCACTAGAGGTCATTTTTGGTGTAGTGAATAAAACAAATTCAATGATAAATTTTAAAGATTTATAATTTAATTTATCCAGAAATCAATAACGTCCAAATTGTCAACATGATACTGCTTTGTAGAGTAAAATTTAAGAATAATATTCATGTACCAAAAATAATTTGGACAGAAAAGAAATATATTTTTTGGGTGAATAGTACCCCGTGAATAGTACTTCGGGAATAGTTTCCTGACACAAAAAGTGTTCCAAATACCCGAGTGAATGATACTAGAGTGAATAGTAACCGGTGAATAGTAACCCATGAATAGTAACTCGTGAATAGTACTCCGGCACGAAAAGGGCCCCGAATACCTAAGTGAATAATACTAGAGTGAATAGTAACCAGGTGAATAGTAACCCGTGAATAGTAACTCGTAAAAGAAAAATACCAAAGAAAATGATATTCTATGACGAGTACAAAAGAAATGATATCTCATACGAGTATAATAGAATATACGAAACTGCAATTGGATTTTCACCTGCTATGCGGTAATCCACGTAGACAGATCATTTCCATAATTTAATAAGGAATGAATACAAAGGATCATTCACCATGCATGCGGTAATCCACATGCATGTGTTATTCCAGCAGAATAATAAAGAATGGAATAATGAAGAATTCACCATGCATGCGATAGATCGCAGATGAGTGACGAGTTATTCTCAATGAATAATAAAGAATGGAATCAGTCATGTGTAATCCTTGATGCATGGATATTCTAATGTAATAATAAAGAATAGAACTGTGTCATGTAATCCAAGATCGATGGGATATTCCAATGTAATAATAAAAATGGAATCGGTCACGCGTAATCCCGCATGACAAGATATTCCAACAGAATAATAAAGAATGGAATAACAACAGAATTCACCAAGAATGCGATAGACCGCACAAACAGGTTATTCCAACAGAATAATAAAGATTGGAATAACAGAAGAATTTCACCATGTATGCGGTACTTCGCATAGACATGTTATTCTAACATAATAATAAAGAATGGAATAACAACCCTTATGAGTATTGAAAGAAAATAACTCTCTTCATAAATCTGAAAGAATAATACCCTTACCAGAAGAAGCTGGATATTGGAATAGTGAGGTAGCATTTCTCTTCTTCTTTCTCTCTATAATAATTGCTCTAAAACTTTAGTAAATTGGTGAGAAATGAAGGAAGAATGAGCTTCTATTTATAGAAAAATATAATTTTGATAATTGCACGTTTTGGGGCTCAAAATATTGCAGTATAATACCTTCCTCTTTTCTTTCATTTTTAATTTAGTCCTGCACATATTATCAAACTTGCACCATTCCCCCTAATAGTAAATCATGTGAATCAATAGTAAACCATGTGAATCAATAGTTCTAGACATGTGAAAATACGAATTACAGTATAGTACCTCCATCTATACCTCCATTTTTAACTTAGTCATACAAGTATTATCAATCTTGCACCAACTCCCATAATAGTAAATGAATGTGAATCAATAGTACACACATGTGAATAAATAGTTATAATCATATGAATCAATAGCAATTAATTGCTCATTTATCCGGTTAATTACCCAATTGGTCAATATAACCTCCAAACATCAATTATTATCGAAATAAATGTCGATTTTCACTAACACTGATAATTCCAATACAATGGAACTATCAATTTCATCTTTAATCAACACGAACTTATTCATCATTAATATTATAATTTACAATATTTAACAACCAGGTCGTTCCCAGGAAAAAGGGGGCTTTCCGATAAGAATTTCTCCTTATTGGCAAGCAATTAGGTGACCAAACCTCTCCTTGACAGAACTTCTAGACATTGTCAATATTACAAATAATAATATAAATAACTTTGCCATCTCAATTATTGATTTAATAATATAACATATTATGCAGATGATACTGTGACAATAATTGAATCAATATTATGAGAGATATGATGCAACAATTACTGTAGCAATAATTGAGTATAACTGAGTGACTTCTTACGTAAGCATCAATAATCAATACTGTGTGCTACTATGCAACCACGTGTATTACTGTACTTTTACTACCGGGTAGTTCAACAGTTTTAACGGTAACACTTTCACAGTTATTTTTATAAAAAGATAATTCTGTCGTTTTCTTACTACGACAATACTTTCGTTTTGGGGTCCACCAATGATTGTGCCGTCGTACGGATATTCTCCGATAAAAAAATATTATATAACCATTTGCTTACTTTACAAAATTTATAAATATTACCCACAACTATAACATTATATCAAATCCACACCACAATATTCAAAAATATATTTTGAGAAAATTATTCTTTATTCATAAAAGTTGGGGTCTTACAACCTCCCCTTCTTATGAAATTTCGTCCTCGAAATTAGGGAACGTACCTGGTATATCGAAGAGGTGAGGATATCTTGACTTCATTTCAGATTCTAACTCTTGAGGTATAACCTTTGAGTGTCGAATATGATCCTTCTTATCCAAGATTTTAACACGTATCTTCTCATACGTTAAATCTTTTGCTATCTCGTCTAACTCTAATTTAATAATGTTGTTCGAGTCGTCCACATATTTACGTAACATCTGTGACGCCCCCAAAATAGGTATACATCACCTATCTTGAGTCGCCAAAAAATACACTACTGACAACTTCATTTATACAATTGTCGTGCAAAATACGACGACATATATACTATGAGTTTCAATAAAAATATTATAACGTATATAATACGACAATATTCATACTCAAATAATATGTCATATAAAGTACAACAGCAAATATTTCAAGTCTCCAAAGGGACACGAGAAGATTTCTGTTCTCTTCATTTTAATGTGGTGCACTTTTGACGCTTTCAAGGTAGGGTTCTCATCACCCAGATTACTATCATCTTCTTTCCAATGGTGAGTCTTCTCTTGACATATAACTATCTCCACTATCTCCAAGTGAAAATTATATTTCAAATAAACTCCAAGATCATATAGGTAGTGCTCGTAGATATACTCAGCAAGTGGATGTGTACAACCCTGTCTTATGATAACACGAGGTTGTATGTCATTAGACATCTTGTATGATAGTGGCAAAACACCCTTCCAAAGTTGGGTTCACCTCACCTATTTAGGGAGAACCTCAACAGCTATAGATCACCGTTCTATTTTCCTGTTATCCCCGCTCGACCCAGCTACACTCTTATTACCTGAAAGGAATTGTGAAATAAAAGGGTGAGCACAACTAGCCCAGTAAAGAATATCATGACTAAAGATAATTAAATTATCAATAGCATTAAATCAATAATAAATCAGAGATTTAGAACATATGGTAGATGATAAAACTTTTCAACCATAGTTGCAGCGGAACAAACAATCCATTAAAAGAGTCAAATAGACCATCAGGTCTATTATCTTCTCCATGTTAAAAGTCCACCAATAATATTTTATCCTTGTAACATCAATCAACAATTCCTGTCCATAATTATATGAATAACTCATAATCATATTGTGATTCTGAATTCCTTTTTGCACCCAGGACGAAGATAATTTACATCACCTATCTTCACCTGAAATATCAAAAATCATGGATATACCAAATCACAATTCCTGCTCATAATTATACTAATAAATTCATCTTTGAACTACGGCCAAAGATATACAACTGTATAACCAATAATTAACAGTTCATCTTTGCACTACATGCCAAAGATATACAAATCAGTAAAACCAATAATCTTTGAGACTACTTTATTAATAGTATCACGACCACGAATTATCCATGCACTACGGGCCAAGGATATTCGTGTTTTCCATTACGGTCATGATTATACCGAATAATCCCTGGTCATAATCATACCAAGTCCATCTATGCACTACGGACCAAAGATGACTTTTACCACATCATTTATAACATTACCGAATAATCCCTGGTCATAATCATACCAAGTCCATCTATGCACGTAAGCCAAAGATGACTTTCATCACAATATAAGCATGAGAATGATGACAATGATATAAGCATTAATCAAACGAAAACATGGATAAATATTAAAGATTTTAAATTTATCCAAATATTATCAATCACTTAATAAACTCATAATCTAATATTATTAATATTTTAATAATATTTTAATCACTTCTTAAACTTATAAACAATTTATTTCAATTGTTTACACTATACCAAATAATGCATTTAATCATTCAAAAATGCCATACTCATAAGATTTCATCACCAATGATCAAATCTCTCATCAAAAATCTGCATATACCCTATATAGGATTCCCAAGCCATAAAATCCTATTTTTCAACTTTGTTACTTCACATAATATATTTAACTCATTTACTTACAACTAGATTATTTTCATGAAAAATACCAAATCAGTCCCAAAAATATTTTTTTTTTTGGGATTTAGTATAATATAGTCCCATATTGAACATATATTTTTCTTGGGATTTTTAAAATTCATTTACTATTTTTCAAAAATCAATTTCTAATTAATTCCTTAAGAAATTAGCTACCTCAAGTTTAAATACAAAAATTCCCTAATCTTTGCAGGATCTTACACATGTTAACATGAACTTCCAGTTTAAATTTCATGGTCATCGGAATTATAGAACTCCGGTTATAGCGTTTTTCGTCGGAAAAACCTAATTATTGAAATAGTCATAACTTGCTCATTTTAAGTCGGAATGAGCTCATTTTTGGACAGGAGGTACTTTATACCATATATTTCCATGTCCCAAAAGGCCGGAACTTTTCTCACAAATTAAGTGGCCGAAAATACCCTTTTAAATTTCTGGGTAATAGCTTTTTCATAATTTGCAGCTTTTAACTCCTTTGCTAAAATCAGTTCACAGGAAAATCTACAACACCTTTTCCAGTGATTCCACCTGGATAAGTTAAAAAACTAATAGATCTAACTCTAGAACTTGACCACACTAAAAAATTTGAAATATAATAGGAGATATGGTCAATTGAATTTCATATTCTATTTTCACCTAAATCTAATTTTCAACCCTTTGTGATTTCTAAGAAACTTTCATGTTTTCACATAATAACCAACATAACTTATCATAAAACTAATACTACATATACCCATGATTTTCATCAGTCCAATGCTTTTATTATGACTTTCATCATACTCCACGTAAATAGATCATTTCTACAATTTAATAAGGAATGAATACAAAGGATCATTCACCATGCATGTGGTAATCCACATAGACAGGTTATTCCAACAGAATAATAAAGAATGGAATAACTGAAGAATTCACCATGCATGCGATAGATCGTACAGACAGATTATTCTCAACAGAATAATAAAGAACGGAACTAGGTCAGGTGTAATTCGCACCGACATGATATTCCAATAGAATAATAAATAATAGAACCAGGTCATGCAAAAACGCACAGACAGGATATTTCGACAGAATAATAAAGAATGGAATAATAGAAAAATTTCACTATATATACGAGACAAGACAGACAAAGTTATTCAACATAATAATAAGGAATGAAATAATAGAAGAATTTCACCATGTATAGGGTAGTCCACGTATACAGGTTATTCCAACAGAATAATAAAGAATGGAATAACAGAAGTTCTCTTCATGAATACGAAAGAAATAATACCCCTTACGAGTACAACAAATAATATCCCTTACCTTAGAACAAACTAGATATAGGAGTAGTGAAGTAGCAGAATTCTTTTCTTCTTTCTCTCTATAGTTTCTCTCTCTAGAGTTTCAGTGAATTCTTAAGAAATAATGAAGGAATGAACTTCTATTTATAGGAGAATGGGTGAATAGTAACTAATTCTGAACGGTCCAGATTGATTTACTTTTTAAGCAGACTATTCGGTGCATTGATTTACTATAAAATATTCTAATAAAACAAAATCTTTTAAATAAAATATAATATATTCTATTTATAATCTAATAAAATGAATAACTTTATAAATGTATTACATTTTATATAAAAAAGATTTTACTATGCAAATACTATGCAGCCTTATGCAAATATTATGTATAATAGAATATTATATATTCTATTTATAGTCTAATAAAAAATAACTTTATAAAAGTATTACATTTTATATAAAAAGATTTTACTATATAAATACTATGCGAGCACTATATAAACACTATGCATAATAGAATATTATATATTCTATTTATAGTCTAATAAAACATATAACTTTATAAAAGTATTCATTTTATATAAAAAGCTTTTCTATTTTATTACATTAATAATACTAATAAAACAAAACTTCATCATCATTATTATAATTCACACTATTAATCGACTTGTGTCGTTCCCAGAAAGAGGGGCTTTCAATAAGGATTTCTCCCTATTGGTATGCAATTAGATGACCAAACTTCTCATCATCATGAACTTCTAGACATTGTTAATATTGTAAATAATAATATTAATAACTTTTTTATCTCAATTATTGATTTAATAATATATAAAATATCGACAATAATTGAATCAAATCGAAGTGACTTCTCACGTAAGCATTAATAATCAATACCGTAGTGCTACTTTATGTAACCACGCGTATTTTACCACCGATTATTTTATGACAACTTGCTTACTTTGAAAATTTTTTAAATGTCACCCTTAACTTTAAATTTTTATCAATATAACTATTCACCGAAATATAAAAATTGAATACTTTTATTTCATAAAATTTGGGGTCTCACAACATCGATACGTGAAAAACGTTATGAACACGCGAAATACTTGGCGGTAAAACGAGTCTATAGGCCACAGTTCCTACTCGATCGAGGATTTCAAATGGGCCAATAAAATTGAGGGTTGAGATTTCCTCTCTTCGTCGATTCTTGCTTCTAGAATAATGCCCTTTTGAACCTTCTTCTTCACATTCATCAGATTCGGGTGTGCAGCTTGAACGGCTTTAACTTTATCGATTAAAGTCGATTCTACTCGTATATTCGTTATCTTCACGTGGGTTCGTATATTCACACTCGTAAACGCATACGATCTTCTACTCAACACGTCAGTTACCACGTTCGCTTTTCCACGATGGTATTGAATGGTATGATCGTAATCTTCAACAGCTCGAGTCAACGTCTTTGGCGCATGTTACGTTCATTTTAGTTGAAGAAATATTTGAGGGTTTAAGAAATGGGTTTTGTACAGGGGTCAATACAAAATTCGATTTCACGCTCTAGGGGTAGGCTAGGAAGTCTTCAAGGATACGCCAGGAAATTTATTAATAATAGAAATATCATTCAAAACTATGACCCTCATCCAAGACTTGGATAACACGTCACATTGATACCAACTGTGACTTCTATCCCTTAACCTGGATAGCACCTCACAATGATACCTATCAACTTGCCATCTTCATTCACGACGTCGCCTATAGAAAGTCTGGCTTCGGTGCATTCCACACAAGGAAGTCAACAACAAAAGGACAGGGGCTCTTTACTTATGGCTTGATATGACAATGATTGACTTTAGTGGTTTGGTTGTTTGAATTCGCATAACAGGTTGGTTAGGAATATGAAAGCTAACAACCTTACGAAAAGCATGATGAGTAGTTAACCAATCGATTTCTAAAATTACATCAAAGGCAAGTATTTTCAAAGAGATAAGATCGACAGGTAACGTGAAAGTGTCGATTTGAATCAACAAGATTTATAAACAGTGGAGGTAACAAAGGTTTCTCCTAACGAAGTTTCAACCAATAAGTCAAAGTCTAACTTCTCAGAAGTTAAATTTAAACGTTGAACGCAAGCAAGAGAGATAAAATAATGGATAGAACCGGTATCTAATAAGTCATAGACTTCGCATGAATTTATAATTTAACTAACCCGTGCTAACTTCGTTCGCTTTTTGAGGAGTCACGAAAAACGCTCTTCCTGAAACCACCGACTTTGTTTTGTCTGTATCCAGCTTTGGTGCCACTGTCCCAGCTGGACTTGACTTTGATGCACGAAAAAATCGAGCTAAATGACCTTCTCTTCTTGAAATTTCCACTTCTATTATCTTGGCCATAATTACCACCGAAGTGGTTACCATTCTTGGCATGATAATTTCCCCATGATGGTCATCATTGTTCGATGGTCGTTGCATCTTTACGATTATTATCGTGTTGTTGGTCATTACCTTTTGCTTGAGCTGAATCAACGCTCTCATGTGCTTCATTGCTTATCTCAGCATTTTCAGATGCCATTCTCAAACACTGTCACAAAACAAGGGTTAATTGATATATCACATATTATCCCTATACTCTGACCAACCAATTAAATAACAAATAACTTAGGTAGGTCATACTAGCGAAGGAATTCCCCATCTCTCCCCTCCTAGTTCTTGTCTCACATCTTAGCCAGTGATCATATCCCTAAGCTTTGATACCAACTGTGACGCCCCCAAAATAGGTATACATCACCCATCTTGGGTCGCCAGACAATAAATATTTTAACAGTTCAACAGTTTTAACAGTAACACCTCCGCCGTTATTTATAAAATATTTTTGTCGTTTTCTCAATCCGACAATAATTACATTGCAGGGGTCCACTAATGATTGTCCGTCGTCATTTAATATTCCCGAAAAAAAGAATATTCCCCACCAATCTAATATTTTATAACAACTTGCATACTTTTGCAAAATTTATAAATATTACCCACAACTATAACATTATATCAAATCCACACCATAATTTTGAAAAAATATTTCGAGAAAAATAAATCTTTATTCATAAAATCTGGGGTCTCACACTATGTGTCGTCCACCGTATTTAATCAATTGACCAAAACTAACTTCATGCTTAATGCACATATTATATCCAACTCGGATGCAAACAACACGCCTACAACATTTACAAATTGCACTAATGATCGAAGAAAAGTACTTGGTGCATTGACAATGATGACATAACAACAAGGATGTATGGACTTGACTATATTGCCTTGGTGTATTTTAGTGTAACTAATGTACCTACTTTACTAGAAATAAGGAGTGACACGGATTGATGTAATATGGATTAGTTGAACTAACATGTATATAAATACATAATAGATAATAATGTACTAGACTGAATTTTACAAAGCTAAATACAGAGATATTATCTTTCAGTTCTTTTGCTCTCCATTCTATCTTCTACTGTTAGTTTCATGGTTGAATAAACCTAACATGGTATCAAAGCAGTTCGTGCTCTATTTTTTCTTCTTTCGCAAGATCAATACACAAGATTCATGTGACGCCCCCAAAATTAGGTATACATCACCTATTCTTGAGTCGCCAAATACATGGTATAAAATTCAAATACAACTTAATTATACAACAGTCGTGTAAAATACTACAAAACATAATCTAAGAGTTTTAATAAGAATATTGTCATCTAAACAATATCCACACTCAATAGAGTCCTCATTACATTTATTGTCACACTATTTAGTAGAATAGTGAGGACTACTAATGCTATTATCTGGACCGTCACTTCGTTCTCCGACTAATCCCGGCTACATTCTCATTTTCTGAAGAGAACAGTGAAAGAAAGGGTGAGCTCAACTAGCCCAGTAAGAAATATTATGACTAAGATAATGCAAAATAAATTATCGTTAGCCTTCAACAGTGTTAAACTGATAAAATATAACAAACATCAAGTTTAACTGCAGCGGAACAAGCAATCCATTAAAAGAGTCAAGTAGAGAATAAAATCTACTATCTTTTATGATTTAAAAGGTTTTCATCACTTTTATCATTTGAGACTCATTAAAAAAATAATCCACATCATCCCTGCACTACGGCCAAGGATATTCATTAGTATCACGACCACAAATTATTCATGCACTACGGGCCAAGGGTATTCGTGTATTCATCAATGATCATGATCATGCTAACAACTGTCCATCAATGCACTACGGGCCAATGAGGACTTTTACCACATCTTTTGTAACATTACGGTCATAATTATACCAAATAATTTCTGGTCATAATCATACCAAGTCCATCTATGCACTACAGGCCACAGATGACTTTCAACATAATATAAACATGAGGATGATGACAATGATATAAGAATTAAATAAAACAAGTTCAAGAATTAATTTATCCAGGAACCAATAACGTACAATTGTCAACATAATATTACTTTGTAGGGAAAAACTCAAGAATGCTCAGAAGAATATTTCCATGAAAAGATACTGGATGAAGCGCAAATATCAAGTATATTCCACTAATTTCATGGAGTATAAAACCCAAAACTTTAATCAACTGAGTATAATAAAGAATGGAATAACAAAAGAAATCACCAAACATGCGATAGACCACACAAAAAGGTTATTCCAACAGAATAATAAATAACGGAATTCGGTCATGCGAAGCGCTACGCAGACGAGGATATTCCAACAGAATAATAAAGAATGGAATAACATAAGAATTTCACCATGTATGCGGTACTTCGCATAGATAGGTTATTCCAACATAATAATAAAGAATGGAATAACAGAAGTTCTCTTCATGAATACGAAAGAAATAATACCCCTTACGAATACAACAAATAATATACCTTACCTAAAAAAGAACAGTATTCCGACTGGTAGGGCGAGGTCTTGAAGAAAACTTTCTACGCTCAAAGCTTTCTAAAACGCTAAAGAAATATGATAAAGATTATAGAAGAAGAATTCTCTGAATTTCTGGTGTGATTTCAATCCTAACTAAGCATCCTATTTATAGAAGAATGGAAGGGGTACTGTTAAGAAACGAACGCAAAAAAAAAAAATATCACGGACGGAACATCACAGCTTCACGGTTCAACATATCAGTATTCCTTTTCAAAGAGTTGGCCAATTAAAAAAAACTACACATGCCAATATGGAAGCCTTAACCAATTAAAAAACACCCCACATCTTAAGTTGTCAACAATGCTGCATGATTGAAAAAAATTGGCCAATAATGATCAAGCTTGAAAAATCACTCCATAACCTGCCAAATTTATCTACTAGGACCACCACCACTCACCCACATGCTATACAATTATATATATATATATATATATATATATATACTTTATAACTTTCTTTCGATTATTTTGAAAAATGGGCAAATGGGAATCCAAATAATAAACAAAATTTATATCAAAGACTTCATAAAAATCCTTTCAATATTTTTAACAACATTTATCATCATTATTAAAATTCACAATATTAATCGACTGTGTCGTTTCGGAAAGAGGGGCTTTCAATAAGGATTTCTCCCTATCATGCCGTTAAATTAGGTGACCAAAATCTCTCCTAGACAGAACTTCTAGACATCGTTAATATTGTAAATAATAATATTAATAACTTTGTCCTCTCAATTATGGATTTAATAATATATAAAATATTGACAATAATTGAATCAAATAACGTGAGATATTATGCATCAATTACTATAGCAATAATTAAACAAAACTAAGTGACTTCTCACGTAAGCATCAATAATCAATACCGTGTGCTACTATGCAACCACGCGTATTACTATACTTTTAACACCGAGTGTTTCAACAGTTAACGGTAAAACTTCTGCCATTATTTTCATAAAAATATTTTTATCATTTTCTTAATCCGACAATAATTCCGTTGTGGAGTCCACCAATGATTGTACCGTTGTACGAATATTCCCTGTTAAAATGAATATTCCCCGACCAATCGAATATTATATAACAACTTGCGTACTTTGCAAAATTTATAAATATTACCCACAACTATAACATTATATCACATTCATTCCAATATTTAAAAATGATATTTATAGAAAAATCATCTTTATTAAAAAGTTGGGGTCTTACAACCTCCCCGTCTTATAAAATTTCGCCCTCGAAATTAGGGTGCGTACCTGGTATGTCTAAAAGGTAAGGATATCTTGAAATCATTTCAGATTCTAACTCCCAGGTTATTTCCTCAACATCGTGGTTTCTCCACAAAACTTTGACTTGAGGTATAACCTTAGAGCGTAGAATATTTTCCTGCTTATCCAAGATTTGAACAGGAACCTCTTCATACGTCAAATCTTCCACTATTTCGTCCAATTCTAACTCAATAATGTGGTTCGGGTCTTCCACATATTTACGTAACATGGATATATAAAAAACGTTATGAACACGAGACATACTTGGCGGTAAAACGAGTCTATACGCCACAGTTTCTACTCAATCGAGGATTATAAATGGGCCAATGAATCGAGGATTGAGTTTTCCTCTCTTTCCAAATCTCGTAACTCCTTTCTATGGAGCAACACATAACAATACATGATCTCCTATATCGAATTTCACGTCCTTTCGATGAAGATCAGCATAACTTTTTTGTTGATCTTGTGAGGTTTTTAAACGTTGTCGGGTCATTTGAATCTTTTCCGTAGTCATACGTACCAACTTTGGTCCCAACAACGTTTCTTCACCTACCTCATCCCAGCATACTGGAGAACGACACTTTCTTCCATACAATGCTTCGAATGAAGCCATGCCAATACTTGCTTGATAGCTGTTGTTGTAGGAAAATTCCACCAATGGTAAAAACTTGTCCCAACTTCCCTTGAAGTTAAGGACACAGAGTCTTAATAAATCTTCAAGAGTTTGAATAGTCCTATCTGATTGTCCGACCGTCTGAGGATGATATGCCGAACTAAATCGTAAATCCGTGCTCATAGCTTTTTTATAAACTAACCCAAAATCGTGAAGTGAATCTTGGGTCTCGATCAGAAACTATGGATACTGGCATACCATGCAATCTTACAACCTCGTTTATGTACATACGATCAAGACGTTCAAGTGTATAAGTTTCTCGTATAGGTAAGAAATGAGCAGACTTGGTCAATCTATCAACAATGACCCAAATAACATCTATGCCTTGAGAAACCTTGGGAAGACCAGTAACGAAATCCATGGTAATGTGCTCCCACTTTCATTCTAGAATTTCAAGTGGTTGTAATGGACCTTTTGGCACTTGATGCTCCTCCTTGACTCGTTGACACGTTAGACACCTTGAGATAAACCTCACTATCTCTCTCTTCATATTGCTCCACCAAAACGTATGTCGAAGATCACGATACATTTTGGTACTCCCAAGATGGATTGCAAATGGTGTGTTGTGCGCCTCCATCATGATTTTATACTTTAAATCAGGGTCGTTAGGAACACAAAGTCTGGAGTTGACTCGAAGTATTCCTTCTTCATCAATTCTTGCTTCCGAAATAACATCTTCTTGTACTTTCTTTCTCATACACATCAGCTCCAGGTATGTGGCTTGAGCAGCTTTAACTTTATCGATTAAAGTCGGTTCTACTCGTATATTTACCATCATGATCACGTGGGTCCCTGGAGTCTTTAACTCTATTTCCATCCTTTGTAAGTCATACAAGATGGGCCTTTGCGTTGACAATATCGCACTTGTTCCCGCATATAATCTTCTACTCAATGCGTCAGCTACCACGTTCGCTTTTCCAAGATGGTATTGGATGGTATGAACATAATCTTTCAACCGTTAAAGCCAACGTCACTGTCGCATGTTGAGTTCCTTTTGAGTAAAGAAATATTTGAGGCTTTTATGATCCGTAAAGATCTCCACTTTCTCCCCATACAAGTAATGCCTCCAAATCTTTAGTGCAAAAACGACTGCTGCCAACTCTAGATCATGAGTAGGATAATTCCTCTCATATTCTTTGAGTTGTCGAGAGGCATAGGCTATGACTTTCTCATGTTGCATGAGAACACATCCTAACCCTTTGTCCGAAGCATCACTGTAGATGACAAATCCCTCCGAGCCAGATGGTATTGTCGTAGCGGTCTTTGAAATGAGTCTCTCTTGAGCTCTTAAAAACTCTTCTCAAGATTCCTCACTCCAAATGAATTTTGTATCTTTTCGAGTCAAATTTGAGTTAATGGAGTAGCGATTCGAGAAACCCCTTCTAATCTCCGATAATAACCAGCTAAGCCGAGAAAGCTACGTACTTCGGTCACTGATTTAGGTTGCTCCCAACTTTGACTAGCTTCAATCTTTGTCGGGTAAACAGATATTCCATGACTTGATACTACGTGCCCAAGGAATGCTACTTCCTCAAGCTAGAACTCATATTTCTTCAACTTGGCATAAAGCTTGTTTTCACGAAGCTTTTGTAGTATCAACCTCAAGTGTTGCTCATGATCTTCACGGCTTTTGGAATATATGAGGATGTCATCAATAAAGACGACCACAAAGTGATCCAAATATTTCTTGAATACTCGGTTCATCATATCCATGAAGGCAGCATGAGCATTAGTCAATCCAAAAGACATGACTAGGAATTCATAATGCCCGTACCGAGTTCTGAAAGCCGTCTTTGGTGTCATCGATTTTAATCTTCAATTGGTGATATCCGGAACGCAGATCAATCTTTAAAAAGAATTTGGCGCCTTGTAACCGGTCAAACAGGTCATCAATACGAGGCAATGGGTACTTATTTTTGATGGTGACATGGTTCAACTCTCGATAATCAATACAAAGTTGCATACTCTCATCTTTCTTCTTCACGAATAGAACATGAGCACCCCAAGGAGAAGTATTAAGACGAATAAAATCGATGTCTAACAATTCCTGCAGTTGGGTCTTTAACTTCTGATGTGACACCCCCAAAAATAGGTATACATCACCCATCTTGAGTCACCAAATACATGGTACAAAATTCAAATACAACTTAATTATACAACAGTCGTGTAAAATACGACAAAGCATATGTTGTGAGTTTTAATACAAATATTGTCATCTAGAAAATATCCACACTCAATTGAGTCCTCATTATATTTATTATCACACTATTTAACAGAATAGTGAAGACTACTAATGCTATTATACGGACCGTCACTGTTCTCCCCGACTAGTCCCGCCACGTTCTCATTTCAAGAGAATAAGTGAAAGAAAGGGTGAGCTCAACTAGCCCAAGAAGAAATATTATGACTAAGATAATGCGAGAATAAATTATCGTTAGCCTTCAACAATTGTTAAACCGATAAAATATAACAAACATCAAGTTTAACTGCTTGTTGAACAAGCAATCCATTAAAAGAGTCAAGTAGAGAATAAAATCTACTATCTTTTATGATTTAAAAAGGTTTTTCATCACTTTTATCGCTGAGACTCAGCTAAAAAAATAATCCACATCATCCCTGCACTACGGCCAAGGATATTCATTAGTATCACGACCACAAATTATTCATGCACTACGGGCCAAGGGTATTCGTGTATTCATCAATGATCATGATCATGCCAACAACTATCCATCAATGCACTGCGGGCCAATGAGGACTTTTACCACATCTTTTGTAACATTACAGTCATAATTATACCGAATAATTTCTGGTCATAATCATACCAAGTCCATCTATGCATTACATGTGCCGAGATGACTTTCAACATAATATAAACATGAGGATGATGACAATGATATAAGAATTCAATAAAACAAGTTCAAGAATTAATTTATCCAGGAACCAATAACGTACAATTGTCAACATAATATTACTTTGTAGGGTAAAACTAAAGAATGCTCAGAAGAATATTTTCATGAAAATATTTTCTCTCTTCATCGACTCTTGCTTCTAGAATAACGCCCTCTTGAACCTTCTTCTTCATATTCATCAGCTCCAGGTGTGTAGTTTGAGCGGCTTTAACTTTATCGATTAAAGTCGATTCTACTCGTATATTCGTTATCTTCACGTGGGTCCCTAGAGTCTTTAACTCTATCTTCATCATTTGTAAGTTATACAAAATGAGTTTTTATGTTAACAACATCGCACTCGTAAATGCATACGATCTTCTACTCAATACATCAGCTACCACATTCGCTCTTCCATAATGATATTGAATGGTATAGTCGTAATCTTCAACAGCTCGAGCCAACGTTCTTGGCGCATGATACGTTTGTTTTGGTTGAAGAAATATTTAAGAGTTTTAGAAATGGGTTTTGTACTGGGGTCAATACAAAATTCGATTTCACGCTCTAGGTGTAGGCTAAGAAGTCTTCAAGAATACGTCAGGAAATTTATTAACAATAGAAATATCATTCAAAACTGTGACTCCCATCCAAGACTTGGATATCACGTCACATTGATACCTATCAACTTGCCACCGACACATTGATAATACATAGACAAGATATTCCAACAGAATAATAAAGAATGGAATAACAACAGAATTTCACCATGTATGCAGTCTTGCAGATAGATAAAAGTTATTCAATGAGAATAATAAATAATGGAATAACAGAAGAATTTCACCAAGAATAGGGTAGACTGCATATACAGGTTATTCAGACAGAATAATAAAGAATGGAATAACAGAAGTTCTCTTCATGAATATGAAAAAAAATAATACCCCTTACCTTATAAAGAAGAAACTGGATATAGAAGTAGTGAAATAGCAGAATACTTTTCTTCTTTCTCTCTATAGTTTTCTCTCTCTAGAGTTTTAGTGAATTCGTAAGAAATAATGAAGGAATGAGCTTTATTTATAGAAGAATGGACTGAATAGTAACCAATCCATGAACGGTCCAGATTGATTTACTTTAAACGGACGGTCTAGATTGGTTTACAATAAAATATAATATATTCTATTTATAATCTAATAAAACGAATAACTTTATAAAATTATTCTGTTTTATATAAAAAGATTTTACTATTAGCCTAATAAAACGAATAACTTTATAAAAGTATTCTGTTTTATATAAAAAGCTTTTCTGTTTTATTACATTAATAATACTAATAAAATAAAACTTCATTATTATTATTATTATTCACACTATTAATTCCATCGTGTCGTTCCGAGGAAAGAGGGGCTTTTAATAAGGATTTCTCCCTATTGTCGCGCAATTAGGTGATCAAACCTCTCCTCGCGTAAACTTCTAGACATCGTTAATAATGTAAATAATAATATTAACAACTTTGTTATCTCAATTATTGATTTAATAATATATAAAATATTGACAATAATTGAATCAAATAACGTGAGATCTATGCAAAGAATTACTATAGCAATAATTGAACAAAAGCGAGGTGACTTCTCACGTAAACATCAATAATCAATCAACCGAGTGCTACTATGCAACCACAGCGTATCCACATACTTTTAACATCCGGTGTTTCAACAGGTTAACGGTAAAACTTCCGCCGTTATTTTCATAAAAATATTTTTGTCGTTTTCTCAATCCAAATAATAATTTTCGTTATGAGGTCCACCAATGATTGTCTTAGTGCGTCATTTAATATTCCTGTTAAAAGCGAATATTCCCCACCAAACGAATATTATAAACAACTTGCGTACTTTGCCAAATTTATAAATATTATCCACAACTATAACATTATATCAAATTTATTCTATAATATTCAAAAATGATAATTATAGAAAATTGATTTTTATTCATAAAATTTGGGGTCTTACATATTCCATTCTTTATTATTATGTTGGAATAACCTGTCTATGCGAAGTACCGCATACATGTTGAAATTCTTCTGTTATTCCATTCTTTATTATTACATTGGAACATCACGTCGTGCGTGTTTACGCATGACCGATTCTCGTTATTTATTATTACATTTGGAATATCACATCGGTGTAATTTCGCTTGACTGGTTAATTATTTATTATTCTGTTGGAATATCCTATTTGTGCGTTTACGCATAACCTGGTTCCGTTATTTATTATTCTGTTAGATTAACCTGTCTGTACGGTTTATTGCATGCCTGGTGATTTCTTTTGTTATTCCATTCTTTATTATACTTCTTTTCTTTTCATGAAAATATTCTTCTGAGCATTCTTGAATTTTACTCTACAAAGAAGTATCATGTTGACAATTTGGACGTTATTAGTTCCTGGATAAATTAATTCTTGAACTTGTTTTTATTGAATTCTTATATCATTGTTATCATCCTCATGTTTATATTATGTTGAAAGTCATCTGTGGCTTGTAGTGCATAGATGGACTTGGTATGATTATGACCAAGGATTATTCGATATAATCATGACCGTAATGTTACAAATGATGTGGAAAAAGTCCTCATTGGCCCGTAGTGCATTGATGGACTGTTTTTGGTATGATTATAGCTATGGATTCTCTTCGGCCAAGGGTGAAAAGATGAATTGTTTTATGGCATGATCGTGACCATTGATGAATACACGAATATCTTTAGCCCGTAGTGCATGGATAATTTGTGGTCGTGATACTAATGAATATCCTTGGCCGTAGTGCAAGGATGATGTGGATTATTTATTAAGCTGAGTCTCAGCAATAAAAATGATGAAAAACCTTTTTAAATCATAAAAAATAGTATATTTTATTCTCTACTTGACTCTTTTAATGGATTGCTTGTTCTGCTGCAGTTAAACTTGATGTTTGTTATATTTTATCAGTTTAACACTGTTGAAGGCTAACGATAATTTATTCTGCATTATCTTAGTCATAATATTTCTTACTGGGCTAGTTGAGCTCACCCTTTCTTTCACTGTTCTCTTCAGGAAATGAGAACGTAGCCGGGACTAGTCGGGGAACGGAGTGACGGTCCAGATAATAGCATTAGTAGTCCTCACTATTCTGTTAAATAGTGTGATAATAAATATAATGAGGACTCAATTGAGTGTGGATATTTTCTAGATGACAATATTTGTATTAAAACTCACAACATATGTTTTGTCGTATTTTACACGACTGTTGTATAATTAAGTTGTATTTAAATTTTGTACCATGTATTTGGTGACTCAAGATGGGTGATGTATACCTATTTTTGGGGGTGTCACATCAGAAGTTAAAGACCCAACTGCAGGAATTGTTAGACATCGATTTTATTCGTCTTAATACTTCTCCTTGGGGTGCTCCTGTTCTATTCGTGAAGAAGAAAGATGAGAGTATGCAACTTTGTATTGATTATCGAGAGTTGAACCATGTCACCATCAAAAATAAGTACCCATTGCCTCGTATTGATGACCTGTTTGACCAGTTACAAGGCGCCAAATTCTTTTTAAAGATTGATCTGCGTTCCGGATATCACCAATTGAAGATTAAAATCGATGACATTCCAAAGACGGCTTTCAGAACTCGATACGGGCATTATGAATTCCTAGTCATGTCTTTTGGATTGACTAATGCTCCTGCTGCCTTCATGGATATGATGAACCGAGTATTCAAGGAATATTTGGATCATTTTGTGGTTGTCTTTATTGATGACATTCTCATATATTCCAAAAGCCGTGAAGATCATGAACAACACTTGAGGCTGATACTCCAAAAGCTTCGTGAAAACAAGCTTTATGCCAAGTTGAAGAAATGTGAGTTCTAGCTTGAGGAAGTAGCATTCCTTGGGCACGTAGTATCAAGTCATGGAATATCTGTTTACCCGGCAAAGATTGAAGCTAGTCAAAGTTGGGAGCAACCTAAATCAGTGACCGAAGTACGTAGCTTTCTCGGCTTAGCTGGTTATTATCGGAGATTCGTAGAAGGGTTTTCTCGAATCGCTACTCCATTAACTCAGCTGACTCGAAAAGATACAAAATTCGGTTGGAGCAAGGAATGTGAGAAGAGTTTTCAAGAACTCAAGAGAAGACTCATTTCAGCACCTGTTCTGACAATACCATCTGGCTCGGAGGGATTTGTCATCTATAGTGATGCTTCGGGCAAAGGGTTAGGATGTGTTCTCATGCAACATGGGAAAGTCATAGCCTATGCCTCTCGAAAACTCAAAGAATATGAGAGGAATTATCCTACTCATGATCTAGAGTTGGCAGTTGTTGTCTTTGCACTTAAAATTTAGAGGCATTATCTGTATGGGGAGAAAGTGGAGATCTATACGGATCATAAATGTGACGCCCCCAAAATAGGTCCACATTGCCCATTCTGAGTCGCCAGATATCATACTATAAAAATCAAATACAAACTTCATTTATACAATCTGTTGAGCTGTAAATGCGAGAATACGACCACCACGATTAAGCTGTGAGTTTTAATACAAATGTATGTAACTCTTATGGTGCCTCGACCACAACCTTACAATGTTACTTTTCATAAAGGTACAGTCAATAACTGTTTTAGAAATTAAAATCTTTGGAAAATACTTAAGGAAACCTTCGTACATGGGAGGTCATGCGTCTAGGTTATGATAGATATCATATGTCCACAGAAATATCCTTGGTTGGCCCAATAGTCCCCAAAGAAAAACCAGAAGATTGCTATCATCTTCTTTCCAATGGTGAGTCTTCTCTTGACGTATAAATATCTCCGTTGTCTCCAAGTGAGAATCATATTTCAAATAAACTCCAAGATTATATAGGTAGTGCTCGTAGATATACTCAGCAAGTGGATGTGTACAACCTTGTCTTATGATAACACGAGGTTGTATGTCATTAATTAGACATCTTGTATGATAGTGGCAAAACACCCTTCCAAAGTTGGGTTCACCTCACCCTATTCGGTTCACCAAAATTAAATATCAAATGACGTATACAATACGTAAACACTTATCTAAAGTTCTCAATAAAATTATTTCCATACTATTTAGGAGAACCTCAATGACTATAGACCACCGATTCTATTCTTATGTTACCCCTTTCGACCCAAGCCTACACTCTTATTACCGAAAGGAATTGTGAATTAAAAGGGTGAGAGCACAACTAGCCCGATAAAGAATATCATGACTAAAGATAATTTACATCATCAATAGCCTTCATCAAGTAATAAATCGGAGATTTAGAACATATGGTAGATGATAAACTTTTCAACCATAGTTGCGGTGAACGAAGCAATCCATTAGAAGAGTCAAATAGACCGCCGGGTCTATTATCTTCTTCATGTTAAAAGTCCACCAATAATGTTTTATCCCTGTAACATCAATCAACAATGCCTGTCCACAATCATATGAATAACTCATAATCATAATTGTAATTCTAAATTCCTCTTCGCACCCAGGACGTAGATAATGTTCATCACCTATCTTCACCTGAAACATCAAAAATCATAGTTATATCAAATCACAATTCCTGCTCATAATCATACTAATAAATTCCTCTTTGCACTACGTCCAAAGATATTCATTAACAATTCATCTTTGCACTACAGGCCAAAGACATACAACTGTATTTTATAAGAGTCAAATAGAGCATGATATCTACTATCTTTTAGGAATTAAAAGTGTATAATCAATATGTTATCGCTGAGACTCAGCTTAATAAATAATCCACATCATCGAATCATCCCTGCCCTACGGCCAAGGATATTCATGTAATCATCAATGGTCATGATTATACCGAATAATCCCTAGTTATAATCATACCAATAACTGTCCATCAATGCACTACGTGCCAATGAGGACTTTTATCACATCATCTATAACATTACGGGTCATGATTATACCGAATGATCCCTGGTTATAATCATACCAATAAACAGTTCATCTATGCACATAAGCCAAAGATACTCATCAATCAATAGTTCATCTTTTCACGTAAGTCAAAGATATACAACTATAAAACCAATAATCAACAGTCCATCTTTCCATGTAAGCCAAAGATATACAAATCAGTAAAACCCGATAATCAACGATCCATCTTTGCACGTAAGCCAAAGATACTCCATCGTAAAACTAATAATCAACGATCCATCTTTGCACGTGAGCAAAGATATATACAATTGTAAAACCAATAATCAACAGTCCATCTTTGCACATGAGCCAAAGATGACTTTCATCATAATATAAGCATGAGGATGATGACAATGATATAAGCATTAATCAAATGAAATCAAGGATAAATATTAAAGACTTTAAATTTATCCAGAGTTTAAGAATATCCAAATATTATCAATCACTTAATAATCTCATATTCTAATATCATTAATATTATAACAATATTTTAATCATTTCTTAAACTTATAAACAATTTATTTTAATTATTTACACTTTACCAAATAATGCATTTAATCATTCAAAAATGCCATACTCATAAGATTTCATCACCAATGATCAAATCCCTCATCAAAAATCTGCATATATCTTATATAGGATTTCCAAGCCATAAAATCCTATTTACCAATTTTTTAACTTCATATAACATATTTAATTCATATGTTCGTAACTAAAATATTTTCATGAAAAATACCAAATCAGTCCCAAACATTTTTCTTTTCTGAGATTTAGCAGAATATAGTCCCATATTGAACATATATTTTTCTCAGAATTTTTAAAATTCATTTACTATTTTTCATATGGCCAAAACTTCCGAATATTTAGACATTTATCATAAACTGTACTTTTGTCCAAAAATTCTGAAATTTACAGGGTATACTCCTGTTATATACATGTACTCCCAATAAAAATTTCACCAATTTTGGAGTTAACCACAAGGAGTTATAAGCGTTTACTTTTAAAATAATTTTTTCCCATAAAATTCATAACTCCTAATCTATACATCCAAAAATCGCCATTTTTGGACACAATCTAGAAAACTCAACAAACTATCATTTCCAATTTTTCCAGAATTTTTTGAGGGTCAGAAGAATTATGAAACTGCAAATGAATTTTCACCTGCCATGCGGTAATCCACGTAGACAGATCATTTCCACAATTTAAAATAGAATGAATACAGAGGGTCATCCACCATGCATGTGGTAGTCCGCGTAGACAGGTTATTCCAACAGAATAATAAAAAATAGAATAATAGAAGAATTTCACTAGGCATGCGATAGACCGTTCAGACAGGTTATTCCCAACAAAATAATAAAGAATGGAACCAGGTCATGCGTAATCCGCACAGACATGATATTCCAACAGAATAATAAAGAATGGAACCAGGTCATGCGTAATCCGCTCAAACAGGATATACAAATAGAATAATAAAGAATGGAACCAGGTCATGCGTAATCCGTACAGACAGGATATTTCAACAGAATAATAAAGAATGGAATAACAACAGAATTCACCAGGCATGCGATAGACCGCATAGGCAGGTTATTCTAACAGAATAATAAAGAATAGAATAACAGAAGAATTTCACCATGTATGCGGTACTTCGCATAGACAGATTATTTCAACATAATAATAAAGAATGGAATAACAACCCTTACGAGTATTGAAATAAAATAACTCTCTTCATGAATACGAAAGAATAATACCCCTTACCTTAGAAGAAACTAGATACTGGAATAGTGAGGTAGTGAGACTTCTCTTCTTCTTCTCTCTCTATAATTTCTCTCTATAATAATTGCTCTATAGCTTTAGTGAATTGGTGAAAAATAATTAAGGAATGAGCTTCTATTTACAGGAAAATATAGTTTCCATAATTGCACATTTTGGGGCTCAAAATAGTACATTATAATATCTTCATTTTTTCCTTCATTTTTAATTTAGTCGTACAAGTATAATCAAACTTGCACCATCTCCCCTAATAGTAAATCACGTGAATCAATATTAAATCATGTGACTCAATAGTTCTAAACATAAGAAAAAAATTAATTATAGTATAGTACCTTCATCTATACCTCCATTTTTAACTTAGTCATGCAAGTATTATCAAACTTGCACCAACTCCCCTAATAGTAAATGAATGTGATTCAATAGTACAAACATGTGAAGAAATAGTTATAATCATGTGAATTAATAGCAATTAATTGCTCATTTATCCGATTAATTACCCGATAATTTCCAGACATCAATTATTATCGAAATAAATGTCAATTTCCACTAACACTAATAATTTCCACACAATGGAACTATCAATTTCATCTTTAATCAACACGAACTTATTCATCATTAATATTATAACTCACAATATTTAACAATGTGTCGTTCCCGAGGAAAGAGGGGGCTTTTCGATAAAGATTTCTCCTTATTGGTAGCATGATTAGGTGACCAAACCTCTCCTTGATGAACTTCTAGACATTGTCAATATTGCAAATAATAATATAAATAACTTTGTCGTCTCAATTATTGATTTAATAATATAACATATTATACGATGATCTTTGTGACAATAATTGAATCAATAATATGAGAGATATGATGCGGCCAATTCTTTGTAGCAATAATTGAGTATAAGCGAGTGACTTCTCACGTAAGCATCAATAATCAATACTGGTGTGCTACTATGCAACCACGCCATACATTGTACTTTTACTACCGAGTAGTTCAGCAGTTTTAACGGTAACACTTTCATTTATTATTTTTATAAAAAAATAATTATGTCATTTTCTTACTACGACAATACTTCCGTTGTGTGGTCCACCAATGATTGTGTCGTCCTACGGATATTCCCCGACAAAAAGAATATTCTCCGACCAAACGAATATTTTATAACAACTTGCATACTTTGAAAAATTTTCACATATCACCCTTAACTTTAACCTTTTATCAATTTAACCATTTACTAAATAGAATCATTATAAGGAAATTGAATACTTTCATTTCATAAAATTCGGGGTTCACAATAAAAGCCTCAAATATTTCTTTACTCAAAAGGAACTCAACATGCGACAGTGACGTTGGCTTTAACGGTTGAAAGATTATGTTCATACCATCCAATACCATCTTGGAAAAGCGAACGTGGTAGCTGACGCATTGAGTAGAAGATTATATGCGGGAACAAGTGCGATATTGTCAACGCAAAGGCCCATCTTGTATGACTTACAAAGGATGGAAATAGAGTTAAAGACTCCAGGGACCCACGTGATCATGATGGTAAATATACGAGTAGAACCGACTTTAATCGATAAAGTTAAAGCTGCTCAAGCCACATACCTGGAGCTGATGTGTATGAGAAAGAAAGTACAAGAAGATGTTATTGGCCCCGGAAGCAAGAATTGATGAAGAAGGAATACTTGAGTCAACTCCGGACTTTGTGTTCTAACGACCACGATTTAAAGTATAAAATCATGATGGGGCGCACTGACACACCATTTGCAATCCATCTTGGGAGTACCAAAATGTATCGTGATCTTCGACATACGTTTTGGTGGAGCAATATGAAGAGAGAGATAGTGAGGTTTATCTCAAGGTGTCTAACGTGTCAACGAGTCAAGGAGGAGCATCAAGTGCCAAAAGGTCCATTGCAACCACTTGAAATTCTAGAATGAAAGTGGGAGCACATTACCATGGATTTCGTTATTGGTCTTCCCAAGTTTTCTCAAGGCGTAGATGTTATTTGGGTTATTGTTGATAGATTGACCAAGTCTGCTCATTTCTTACTTATACGAGAAACTTATACACTTGAACATCTTGCTCGTATGTACATAAATGAGATTGTAAGACTGCATGGTATGCTAGTATCCATAGTTTTTGATTGAGACCCAAGATTCACTTCACGGTTTTGGGTTAGTTTGTAGAAAGCTATGGGCACGAATTTGCGATTTAGTTCGGCATATCATCCTCAGACGGACGGGCTGTCGGAAAGGACTATTCAAACTCTTGAAGATTTATTAAGACTCTGTGTCTTTGACTTCAAGGGAAGTTGGGACAAGTTCTTACCATTGGAGGAGTTTTCCTATAACAACAGTTATCAAGCAAGTATTGGCATGACTCCATTCGAGGCATTGTATGGACGTAAGTGTCGTTCTCCAGTATGCTGGGATGAGGTGGGTGAAGCAATGTTGTTGGGACCGGAGTTGGTACGTATGACTACGAAAAAGATTCAAACGATCCGACAACGTATAAAAATCTCACAAGATGAACAAAAGAGTTATGCTGATCTTCATCGAAAGGACGTGGAATTCAATATTGGAGATCATGTGTTGTTACGTGTTGCTCCATGGAAAGGAGTTACGAGATTTAGAAAGAGAGGAAAGCTCAATCCTCAGTTCATTGGCTCATTTTTAATCCTCGATCGAGTAGGAACTGTGGCCTATAGACTCGTCTTACCGCCAAGTATGTCTCGTATTCATAACGTTTTTCACATATCTATGTTATATAAATATATGAAAGACCTGAACAACATTATTTAATTAGAATCAGACGAGATAGTGGAAGATTTAACATATGAAGAGGTACCTGTTAAAATCTTGGATAAGAAGGAACATATTCTACGCTCCAAAGTTATACCTCAAGTCAAAGTTTTATGGAGAAACCACGATGTTGAGGAAATGACCTGGGAGTTAGAATCTGAAATAAAATCAAGGTATCCTCACTTATTCGTCATACGAGGTATGTACCCTAATTTTGAGGGCAAAATTTCATAAGGAGGGGAGATTGTGAGATCCCGAATTTTATGAAATGAAAGTATTCAATTTTCTTATAATTATTATTTTATTTAGTAAATGGTTAAATTGAGAAAGGGTTAAAGTTAAGGGTGATATGTAAAATTTTTGCAAAGTAAGCAAGTTATAATAAAATATTCGTTGTGTCAGGGAATATTCGATTGGTCGGAGAATATTCATTTTAATAAGGAATATTCGTACAACGACATAATCATTGGTGGACCCCACAATGGAAGTATTGTCGTAGTTAGAAAACAACAAAAATATTTTTTTATAAAAATAACGGCGAAATTTTACCGTTAAACTATTAAAATAACTTAGGTGTTAAAAAAATACGAGAATATGTCGTGGGTTGCATAGTAACTTACGGTATTGATTATTGATGCTTACATTGAGAAGTCACTCGGTTATACTCAATTATTGCTACGATAATTAACGCATCATATCTCTCATATTATCGATTCAATTATTGTCACAGTATCATCTGCATAATATTTTATATTATTAAATTAATAATTGAGATGACAAAGTTATTAATATTATTATTTGCAATATTGACGATGTCTAGAAGTTACTGTCAAGGAGATGTTTGATCACCTAATTGCGGCATGATAGGAAAAATCCTTATTGGAAAGCCTCCTCTTCCAGGAACGACACGGTTGTTAAATATTGCGAATTATAATAATGATGATAAATATTATTAAAAATATTGAGGAGATTTTTATGAAGTATTTATTGTATTTATGGACCCCCCATTTATCCATTTTTTAAAATAATCGATAGAAAATTTTTCAGTATAATAAATGTGGGGCCACATGTGGGGTCCACGTGTGTTGAAAAATGAAATTGAAAGGAGGGAGATTTGGTTCATGGGAGGAGTTGCTTGTTGTTTTGTATATATATATATATATAATATATTATATTTTATTTAAAAGTTTTTATTTTATTAGAATATTTTATTGCATAGTATCCTTTCCATTCTTCTATAAATAGGATACTTAGTTAGAATTGAAAATCACACGAGAATCGGAGAGAATTCTTCTTATAATATTGAGCGTATTTCTTTCGAGTTTTAGAAAGCTTTGGCGTAGAAAATAGTGAAAGATTTCTTCAAGAATATCCCATTATACCGGTTGGAATACTCTTCTTTTCAAGGTAAGGGATGTTATTTTTGTTCAATATTAAGCTTGAAATAATATTTTCTTCCATACTACGTAGTATGTAAGTAATATTATTTCGTTTGATTTTGAATTCTATACTCGTTTTGTTAAAGTTTTGGCTTTATACTCCATAAAATTAGTAGAATATCCTTGATATATGCGTTTCATCAAATATCTTTTCATGAAAATATTATTACGAGCATTCTTGATAAGTTTTAACTTTTTCATGTCGAGTCTTATTCACGGAGTTACTATTTACTTAAGTACTTATTCATGAAGTCTTATTCAACAGAGTACTATTCATTAGAGGTCTTATTCATGATAAAAATTGATTCGTTTTCGGTCTAAATCATTTTTGGTACAATATTATTCTTGAATTTTACTCCACAAAGCAGTATCATGTTGACAATTTGGATGTTATTGATTTCTAGATAAATTAAATTATAAATCTTTAAAAATTTATCCTTTGCTTTTATTTAATTGAATTCTTATATCATTTCATCATCATCCTCATGTTATATTATGATGAAAGTCATCTGTGGCCGTAGTGCATAGATGGACTTGGTATGATTATGACCAGGGATTATTCGGTATAATCATGACTGTAATGTTACAAAAGATGTGGTAAAAGTCCTCATTGGCCTGTAGTGCAGTGATGGACAGTTGTTTACATGATCATGACCATTGATGAATACATGAATATGCTTGACCCGTAGTGCATGGATAATTTATGGTCGTGATACTAAGGAATATCATTGGTCGTCACTACTACAAAACAGTAAATAGACAACATGGAAAAAACGTTGTGGTTTCAGTCAGAAAAACGTCGTGGTTAAGGGTGTCATCTATTTGACACCCTTACACAACGTTTTTAAAATGTTGTAGTTAAGCATAATACACAATGTTTTTTTAGGAAAAAAACGTTGTAGATTTGTTTTTCAAAAATTAGCAGATGTTTAAAAACGTTGTAGAAAGTATGATTCCACAACGTTTTTTGGATAAAAATGTTGTTGTTTACTATATCAGACAACGTTTAGGCACAATTACACAACGTTATTAAAATATTGTAGATCAAAAAAAAATAAAAAAAAATTATGGTTCACCTACATTACCAATGCACCTGCAATATGCTAATGCCATGATATATAGCTAAAAGGAGCACAAGGAGTAATACAACTTCCAACACTTGAATAGAACAACAGTGCTCAAAATCCAATAAAAAGATAATATTTTGTCCAATCCTAGACTTCCAAACCATAATATCAAATTTTAAAAAAACATCCAACAGCAAGTAAATGACAATGCTATGTTTCACTTGAGCAACAAAATTGCATAACCACTCCAACAAGAATTACACAAACAAGTTGGGCCTAGACGCCTTGTATGTTGTCTTCAGCTTTCTAGTTGGTGGCCTAACCTTCTTAAACACCAATGGTAACTTGATTTTGGAGTTGTGGAACTGCTTGGTGCTCTCCCTCTTGCAGGGCTTGGCAGGGATGGTCGCTGGCTTAATGATTTGGATGCAGTGATGGCACTCTGTAGCGAGAAGCCATCTCAGTGTACATCTGCTCAACAGTAATGCTAGATGTTACATAACATCTGCTCAACAGTAAGCATGTAATCAGCTGGATCCACCTTAAATAACTTCCTAAGAGTACTGAAAGCATATTAGTTGTAAATCATCAGGTATTAATCTCATTAATAGTGCATAAGATGTACAAAGCCTGCAATCAGGAACAAAGGAGCAATGTCTTCCCATTAAAAATCACATATATGTACTTTAGCTTGAATGGATTATAGAGCTTGCTAAAAAAAAAAATCTTAGTGTTTTCTGTTCCAAAAAGGAAGGACAGTACACAAAATGTTGTGGGATTTCTTCCAAGATTTTTCTTTAGGTTATTCATACTAAAAAAACCTCGGATTAGAATCCTAAGTTTCAATAGGCTATGGAAATTCTTAACTGGGATAGTTTTCCAGCTATCATATTTTCTACACCATTTAAAGCTCAAAACATTTTTCCTAGAAAAACTCTAGCATACTCGGGTTCTATTTCCAGCACCTCTTACTTACATATTAAAATTGATGATTTTCAGACATTATACTATTCTGTCAAACATTTTGGATTTTTAACAAACTCCTAATTCCATGATTCTGCTCAATTGAAAAGGCAGCAGAGAAGAGGACATTAATCAAAAACAATTACACATTCCATAATACTTTTCATTTCTCAAGAAGCTTGTTAATTGACAAAACTATTTTGGGATGAAATATGACCTTCCAATTTACACCTTAAATTACACTATGTTGGTGTGTTATCACCAAATAATAAATTTAATGCACATGCATAGATAATTAATCACTAGAGTTTGCTAACAGGACAATAATACGATTATCAAATAAACAGTAAATTAGAAATAGGTAGACTGTAGAGAAACCCGAATTAATTACCAGGAAAGCCCGAAAGATAGTTTGGATTCGAATTGCAGCCCATTCTTGCCTTACGACCGTGAAATCTCTTGCCAGAGCTCGAAGCACTGTGGCCATGTATGAAGAATCAAACAAACGGCCAGCTATTTTGGTCGTACCCTTTGACGACGTCGTAAACCCGCCAGAAGAAGAACTCCTCCAAGGCTTCCATTTTTTACTCTTACCAGTACCCAACTTCCCCTGCAAATTCAAATTCAAAAAAAAAAATCAGTAATAAAACAGGTTGATGGTAATTAAGAGAAATGAAAATTAATAAAAAGACGAAGCTTAATTAATAAAAATGTAAAGTGATGGCATGCACCGACTTTAACGAGTAAAAAAACCAAAAACGTTTATTCATCATCAAAGCTAATCTTCCATAACTAAGAGGGTTAGCTAGAAAAGCCCATTGCGTATCTGTTGGGATGTTTTCAATTTATAATTATGTGAAAGCAAACGGACCGTGCTATTGTTGTTGCTACACTACGTACTTTCTGAGGTCTAAAATTCCAAATGGTCTTAAATTTAGAGATACCTACCTACCAATAACTTTCTTTTAGTTGAGACGGTTACTAACAGCTAGCAAAGTTGACACAAAATTAATATAAGCAGAGTTCAACCTAAATCATACTAAAACAGACCTAATCTAATATACACACACACACTAGAGCACAACCAAGGGACTATTGCTGCCTAATTGAGATCAAAGGTTTAACAGTTTACTTTCTTCTTAATTGTTAAACTAACTCTGGAAAGCATATATATATGGTTTGGTTTTTACAGGCCTTACAAGTCCGTGAATGATTTTTGAAAACTGAACAAACAATCAAATAAGTTTACACGACTTACTATTCCTGCATACAGGTGATGATCCAGATCAAAAACATCACTCGTAAACATAATAAATCTACCAGAATTCACGAGCACACAAGGCATGAACAAAACAAGACGTACGGACTCAACTGGGATATATGCCTGAATAATTATAGTATTTAACATGCATGTGTCTGGCACCGCAATACGTAGCTAACATATATACCTGATTTAGTGTAGCCAAACACAACTTTTCATCAATACAAGCATTTTATAGCATAACTTTTCAGTTTCTGTGCACAACGTTGTGCAAGCAAAAACTAAACAAAAACTAGATAGTATTTCATCCATCGGAACATGAACTGATACAATTCATGAACAGACTTTTACGCAATTTGGACTTCATATATACAAGAAACTAGATATATGAACGAGTTTACAGAGTTCGGCATACAAGTATTGAAACCTTATTGTATTTACCCTTTGTGAAAATTTGTTAGTGCAGATAGTTCCTTATGAAGGCTGGAATATCATTTACAGCATAATGACAAAATGGTAGCATAAAGGGAAAAATAATAATGAGAAACTTAGCAATCAGTAAATATCCCCTGAATAAAGTTTCAAAACATGGCCCGCCCAACATGGATACTAGAACATGAAAAATCCATACAAGATTATTGATAGAATCAATTCTAGTTTCACAATCTTTTAAAGTGCATGCGCCTGATTTAACAGCAACAAGTAAAGAAATCAAAGGGCAGTATTCAGCCCAACAATAGCTTCATGAGCTTATAACACTACTCTAAATAAGGATATATCTGAATATGCCAGAGAAAATAATCACCATGTTTGAGATTAATATCATTTTAAATAAAGACAGCAATATCGTGTCTTACCACACACAATTGTCTCTAGGAACACTTAAAAGTAGATGCATACACCACTAATGAACCTAATAATTCAAGTTTAGTCAGTAGTTCATGTTTCTAATTCAATATTTACTTGAACAGATACATTTCTTAGTTCAATAGTCCACCTTCTGCAGCATTCAGCTAAAAAATATACTTGAATTTCTGAAAAATATACCTAAAAGTAATCAATTTCAGAAGCTGCAGACAACAATTCCAATAAAAGACAGGGCCATTCAGTTGCTGAATTCGCCAAAGACCTTGAAAATCCACCTGTTTGATTCAAATGCAGTGATGCATACATATATAAAAGTATTAAAAGTATGCACTTGTGTATGTTTTATATCTATGTAATATGGGTGTGAAATGGTAACCTCTTACCATTCTGGCTGCACGCATCTCCATCATGAAAGCTTCTTATGAATTTCTAACAGGCAGATCATTAACCTGCAATATGCATAATACTGTCAGGTAGTGATGCACAACAGGCCGACCTGGCCTGGTCCGGCCTAAGCCTGCCAGGCCTTAGCCATTGACCAGGCCAGGTCAGGCCTTAACTTTTAAACTGCAGGCCAGGTCAGGCTAGGTCTTGAACAAAAAAATGTGACCTATTGAGGCCTATAGGCTAGGCCGAGCCAGACCTCATTAGGCCCACATAAGCCCAAGTGCTCTTTGCTTAAAATTTAAACTCAGCTTTTCTCCTCCGTTTATTAAAGAATGGCGGGGCAAATAACCTTTTACTAGACTATGTGGGACTATGCCAGGCTTAGCCAAACCTGCAAACCTCCACTTATAGAAAGGTAGGGACAAAAACTTAATATTAGTCTAAGTTGGAGAATGTTATGCTTAGCCAAACCAAAGACAAGCTCAAGTGCATTGAACTTAAAAATTTTGTACTTGACCTCTCCTCTATTTATAGAAGAAAAGTAGGGACAAGAGATGTTAACTAGACTATGTGGGATTTTGAACAAAAATGCAATTGAACTAAATGCCTCTCATTCTTATAGTTTGCTATGAAACTATGTGGGACTTTTTACTAATCTTTACATCCTTGCTTTGAGTTACACTTCATCAATACAGCCTTGCATAATTGTTCATAAGTCTTGTGCTCAATTTTCATTTCCATCAATTTGAATAATTTAAATATTAGAATGTTCTGTTTTCAGTCCCCCCTAACATTTTCTCTGAATCATATTAAGGTGAGTTTACTTGTTTTGGCTAAGCAAGTAGCTTGATTGCTTACTATGATATTTGAGAATTAGCTTTTTTGTGTATCTGCTCTATGTTGGATTGAAAGAACTATATGTTTTTGGCTTTGGACTAATATAATTACCTTCACTATAATCTATATCTTTCTTGGAGAAGGAAACTACAAAGAGGGCAGAGAATCCTTAGATAGTTAGATGCCTCAAATTTTTGGGATGGGGATACCACCTATGGCACCAAAATGTCTCCTGGTCTTGACCGAACTTACAATACAAATTAACCAAAGAACTACCCACAAATACATCATCACAACTCACAATCAAATATTGTTTGGGCGGCTTGCTTCTTATTTTCTAGAAATAATCAAATATTGGGGTTTAGGCTAAGTCCCACATTATTTACAAGAGAGAAGTCTTGAGGAAGTTTTCTTATAAAAAGGAGTCTCTATTGAAAACTAAGAAATTTACAAGGCAAAGAAGTAAAGAGTTAGTAGGCCAACTTGGAAGCTAACGGGCCAGGCCTAAGGTTTTTGTCCAGGCTAAGCCCAGGGCGAGCCAAGGCAGTAGGCCGGTCCAGGCCAGGCTTTTAGTGAGGCCGGACCCGGCCAGATTTACCCGTCAAAATAGCGGCCTTTTTTCAGCCTTTAGGTCGGGCCTGATCAGGCCAGACTTTGACCGGATCAGGCTCAGGCCGGACTAGGGCCAGGTCACAGGCCGCGGGTTTTTTGTGTACCCCTACTGTCAGGATATGACATTAGTTCATTCTGGCGCACAGAGAAATGAAACCTCTGGTTATAGTGACAATACTTGGTACTTGAGGGAAAAAGGAAGTTCACTGCGAAATAGAGAACTAAAACCTCAAACACATTATATATTGGTCAATGTTCCCATAATAGTTTTTCATATGTGCACATTAGGACTGTTTTTACCATAAACAAGCTCCTACAGAACAATTAGTCATATCAAAAGCAGCTAGCAAGATTAGTGGAACCACTTTTATTTCAATATGGAATTCACTTAAAATAGAACATCGCAGGTAATAATATAATATAGGCAATAATGTGAATATGTGATAAATACTACAGCAAGTCAAAAATCAAGGCACTTTAGGCAACAACAAGCAGATCACAAGCTAAACTGTAACAAGAGAACAACCGAATTGCTACATAAATGAAAACCATTCTTTATTTACACAAGATGACATTCACATAAAGGAGAGAACATCAGAATGCTACAAAGAGATCCATAAGTGTGTTAAGGCAATGATGGGAAATTTATTGAAATAATAAATGAAGGTACTTTAGTCTGACTAAATGAAAGTCAGACTATAGATTAACGGAGACAGTTAATTGGTTAAGACACAATTTACAAGTTGATTACTATTGATAGTCAAATTATTGTATTATAAAATCAATTCATGAATTTTCTCAATTTCTGGCTCTCAGACCTAGTCAATAAAACTCGTAATATCTTGTCATAATCTCACACAAGTTCAATAAACTTCCAACATTTGCCATAATCTCAAACAAAATCGGTAAAACTCCTAATATCTTGATTATAATACCCAACTTTGATTTATGACAAATGGGCCTAGTATTAGTGCAACCATTTTAGGCTAATTTTTTTTTAGTTTTTTTTGGGGGAAGGGGGTTGAGCAAATGCTCTTTTATTGATCAATGTTGTGTCTTAGTAATGGTCTGATTCTTATACCAGGAGGATCCAAGCCAGTTTCATTATCAAGTGACATGTGCTCAATCCAACACATATGATGAAGCAAGAGAAACTGATTATGATTTGATGCACTACTCATTTATACTAACACTGAATTAACCATGTACAAATATTTACAAATAGCAAGTCCCTTGATTAAGAATAACAGTCAAAAGTGAATTCAATTGAGTTTGATATGCAAAGGAATCAACCTTGTCTGTATCAATGCCCGAAAGTAAAGCATTAGCATCAGTCAATAGAACCGCATCAATTCGACGAGCTGCCATCCTCCGGCAAGCATCATAAACTGTGGTCCCCTCGGGAATTGTTAAGGCTTTCGACAGCCTCAGCTTCTTCACCGTCCTTTCCCCACTAACATACCCAAAATCATGATTCAACAATCAAATCCCATCAAAAATACACAAATTGCAAAAATAAACAATAAAAAAATCAATTGATAGAAATGAACTCACAATGAGTGAACGGGCGATGTGGACTTAGCGAGGCTTCCATTGGTGGTGAGGCTTCCTTTTCAGAGCTAAAACTTCCTTTTTCACCACTTTCATGGCGTAATAGCAGCTCTCGTCGCTCCGGAGACGGCAGAGGTACACTTTTCCGATGTTGCCGCTACTGATCTAGCGGACGAGGCTGAAGTCTCGGAATCCGAAGTGACTATCGATCTACTGTAAGAGAGCAAGAGAGAGAGAGATAAAGGAGGGGGAAGAGGAGGAGGTCGCTAGCGAGGGAGCGACGAAGGGATGAGGTTTCTGAAAAGAGGAGTGAGAGGAGGAAGGTTTGTCGCCGCTGCTACTGGAGAGAGAAAATGGGAGAGAAAAATGAGAGGAAGAAACGAAGGGTTGGATTGTTTATGCGCTCCGTGTTTTTATTTTTGCTCCGTGTTTTAGTAGATAGATAACGTTTTGTTTTTAAAAACGTTATCTATTTAAAATCAAAAATTACTCATATAAAATAGATAACGTTTTTTCATATGTATCTACGACGTTTTATTAAAAAACGTTGTAAAAAAAAAATATCATAACGTTTTTATAAAAAACATTGTCTTTTAAACGTTGTCTATTTACTGTTTTGTAGTAGTGTGTAGTGCAGGGGTGATTCGATGATGTGGATTATTTATTAAGTTGAGTCTCAGCGATAAAATTGATGATAAACCTTTTAAATCATAGAAGATAGTAGATTTTATGCTCTACTAGACTCTTCTAATGGATTGCTTGTCCTGCTGCAGTTAAACTTGATGTTTGTTATATTTTAACAGTTTAACATTGTTGAAGGCTAACGATAAATTATTCTGCATTATCTTAGTCATAATATTTCTTATTGGGCTAGTTGAGCTCACCCTTTTGCTTTCATTGTTCTCTTCAGGAAATGAGAACGTAATCGGGACTAGTCGGGGAGCGGGTGGCGGTCAGAGATATTTGTATTAGTAGTCCTCACTATTCTAAGAAATAGTATGATAATAAATGTATTGAGGACTCCATTTGAGTTTGAAATACATGCCTGAAGACAATATTCAGTATTAAAACTCTCGATTTATGTTTTGTCGTATTTTACACGCACGGTTGTATTACTAAGTTGTATTTGAATTTTGTACCATGTATTTGGCGACTCAAGGTGGGTGATGTATACCTATTTTGGGGCGTCACAATCATCGATAGAAACTTGCATTGCCTTGCTTTTGTATTAGAACTAGATTGGGACCGTGTCTTGTAACTATTGCAGTAGGATTCTTCTTAGTGGAAAAATAGTTGGAACCCTAAAATTTGGATGCATTAGGACCAAAAAGGATATTTTGTTTGCTCACTCTGGCATTTGGATGACCGGTGGATATCCATTCAACTTATAGCAGATCCTCTTTATGTGACCATCTTTGTGACAATAAGTACACCAACCATCCTTAACATTTTTGTGAAAATGGATTTGTTGTTCATAATTTCTTGAAGTGGCGACTTGTATGGAACTAGGATAGTATGCTCCACGATTAGTATCCATATTAGTAGAACTTGAAAAGTATTAAGAAACATGTCATGACCGAGATCCATATAGCAGTTTTTGTTTGCCTAAATTGGCGAGAATGAGCATGCATGGCAAGATCTCTTTATTAGGACCGGGAATGTATCTTTGTCGTTGGTGTTCATCTTGCCTGATAAGAGCAAATGCTTGGGCTACATTAGGTAAAGGTTGCATCATTAAAATTTTCTCCCTAGCATTGGCATAACTTTCTTCTAATCCCATAAGAAATTGAGTAAGCTTCTTTCTCTGATCTTGTTTATCTAGAATTCGAGAGGCTCCACAAGTACACAAAGGAGTAGTCTTTAAAGCCAAATATTCATCCCAAATGCCTTTCAACTAGTGATAGTAAAAATCAACAGAAGCAGTACCTTGCTCCAAGGTATACAAATCTCTTAACAACTGATAAATTCTATGGCCATCAACTGTAGAAAAACGATCTTTAGGCTCTTTCCAAACTGAGGTAGCAGTGTGTATAAAATTCATTCTATTACTGATTTCTTCATAAACACAATTGAGGATCCAAGAAGTTACCATGCCATTAACTCTTTCCCATTGTGCAAATATAGGAGAAGTAAGAGTAGGTATTTCATAAAAACCATTCACAATGCCCATTTTATTCTTAGCAGATAGTGCAATAGACATGGATCATTACCAAGGATTGTAGTTGTCCGAACCAGTTAATTTTTTAAAAATTAGTTGCATTCTAGGTTGGTCATTATTGTGCAAATACAAATTAAGGATGCGTATTAGAATCTATGGAGACTGTTATCTGTTCGAGATTATTAACAGTATCATGTGCGGCAGGTGGTAGAGTGATATTAATACCAGAAGAATTACCAATTCTAGTAGAAGATTCAGCTCCATTGTTAGAAGAGGATCCAACTCCATTTCCAGGATTAAGTCTAGATCCATTATTGGATCCTGCACCACGACCCCAAGCATCCGGTTGAGAATTGATATTAGGATTCACCCATTGATTATTTGCGTAGAAAAATGCACAAACAGATGAACAAAGATTAATTGATCGAAGAGAAAAAAAACTAATTAATCAAAGAAGACCTAATTGATCGAAGAGATCAATTAAACTAAATGAAATCGCAAAACAGAAATTGATATACAAAAAAAATTAATCTGAAAAGTTAATTGATCATAAACGAAAGATGAAATAAAACGAGATCGATATTTGCTTTGATACGATCTGCAATCCGAAAATTATATTGAAAAATATTGTTTATTACATTCTTTAGAAAGGGAAGCTGACCAGAAGATCTTTATATATTTGTATTCTATCTATACATAACAGCTGTACTTTCTGTACTAGCTCTACTATTAGACTAGGACAGTTGTACTATCCCTACTATTATACTAGGACAAGTGTGTTATATCTCCACGTGTAACATGGGCTAAACATTGCAGTAGCTTATATATGCTTCATTTCTTATGTTGAACTTGGATTACAATCATCAACTTGTTTATTTCTTCGAGTCTGTGCAACAGCAACTGAAGTTTGTATATCAGAAGGTTGTGTAGGACCATATGCTCTAATAGTTCTAGAGATACTTGCTACAAAATCATTGGTTATCCACCAAATCATCCTAATAATCCAGCTAATAGGAACAAGAGCAGAAAGAAGTTTTATAACAATGGGGGATCCAATAGAACGGGCAATGCATATTCACCAGGCAACATGCACTAGATTCTCTGGTTCTGGTCCTAAAGCCATGCAAACCATCACAGAGCCAACTTCTGATGAAACTTGTTTATCACAAGGATCTTCTCTTTACAGACAGCTCATAGGGAAATTGTTATATCTCACTATTAATTACTAGGCCTGAACTTACCTTTTCTATTCAAGCCCCAAGTCAGTTTATGCAGGCTCCTATTGTTGTTCATTTCAAAGCTGGTCAAAGGATCCTCATGTATATATCTTAAAGCTAAAACTGATCAAGGTTTGTTATATTCCTCTCATTCCACTACTATGATAGTGATCGGGGCACTTGTCCCACCTCTGGTAAATCCATCAGTGCTTTTTTGCCTTTTACTTGGGAATTCTTTAGTTTCCTGGCAATATAAGAATTAAGCGGATCCAGTTCCACCTACATATCAACACTATATTGAAACTATAAAGTGAACTTACATGAAATTTTAATAAAAAGTCAGTAGTCTCAAGTTTTGTTATGCTTTAAAAAAAACATTACATGAATTTTATTCAATGTTCTTTTGTCTGAACTTTTCATATTTCTTTCTGTGTATAGTAAGAAACAATAAAATAGACCCCACCCCCACCCCCACAGATGACTGACAAGATTTGGTCTTTCAGTTTGAAGCAGATAGCACGCATGCATGCATGCAAAAAAAAATACTAAATTACATTACTATCAATGCGTAATATTCACGCATGCATGCTTACATCATCATGCATGCTTATATGCCCAAAAAGAGTAATACGCACTCATTTTCATCATACATGATGATGTTCGATACAAAATTACACATATTAAGAAGTGTCATTAATATTAATAATAGGTAATTAATGTTAGTTTAAAATTTTATTACTATCAATGGCACTAATTAATTAATCATTTTCCTCTCCCTTTCAATTACTCTATCTGGATGAGATTTTTTAGAAACAAAATAGAAAAAAAAAAATCTCCTAAATATGTGTAAAACGACTTATATTATGAAAAAAAATCTTGTAATGAAAAAGGGAGTATTGGAAATTTCATGGATATCAAATTTTGTAATTCCAATAAACGTTTAATCATTATATTGTTTCCTAAATATTTACATTTATTACACATGATCCATGAAAATATTGAGTAATCAATGAAATAATAGTAATACTTATATTTTGGACAAATTTTGAAATCCTATTTAAGATTACTTGTGTTATTGAAAATATATACTCCCTCCATTTCCAAAAGATGAATAGGTATAATTTGTACATATATATATTAAGAAAAAAAAAGTAAAAAGGTTTTAAATTTATCTTTACTGACCTTAATATAAATGATGAGTACTTATAATTTTTTTATACTAATGAATCCCACTAAATGACATATTTATCGAAAAAAAGATTTATACATTTAGTCATCCTTTTGGAGATGGGGCACTGGCGGATCTACTTGGAGGGTAAATGGGGGCCTATGCTCAATTTTTTTTTATAGGTATAGTGTGAGGAGCAAAAATAAAATTTAATAAACTTAAAGGGGAAAATTTATAAAAAAGTTAAATTTAGAGGAGGAAAAAAAACTTAAACTACTACTACTCTAAAAAAAATTAAACACACGGGGTATAATGTATTCAAATTCTCGCTCTCTACTTCTCTAAATTTCAGCCCAAAAAAATTCGCTACTGTTGAGAATAGATACTGCATCCGCCCATGAGGAAGTAATTATTTTATTTTTATATATGAATTTGTGTACATGTTGATAAAGTGAATCTCACATTCATGAGTTTGTAAAAATAGTAAAAAAAAAATAACTAAAAATAATTCATTATAAAATAGTGCAAATAACAATCTCTTAAAACTTTAATACAATAGAACCTCTATAAATTAATATTCAATAAATTAATAATATCTCTAAAATAATATTTTTTTCTCAATCCCAACTTGGGCTAATTGAATAAATTAATAATTTCGATAAAATAATAAACTAATAATTTTAAAAAAGACCCTTATATAAATATATGGTTCCATCAAAATCATAAATTAATAATTTTTAAATTACAATTATATCTAGGGTAATCTTGTAAAATATAATTCTATTCTCGTTTATTTTGTCTTGAAATTCAAATCTAATTGAATTTCATCCTTAATTTTTCTCATTGCATCCAAAAGTTCAGGTGTTGCATTCTCAAATTATAATAAAACTTGTGGGGAGTTGTTGACGCTATGAGTGCTTCCTTTCGCGTTATTGGCTTCAAATGCATCGTATCATCCTCACAAGTATGATACATTAATTTAATAAGCATGATACATTGCATCAAAAAAAAGTATGATATAAATATCAATAAAATGCAATAATTTTAATGTAATTAAATTTATGTTCATCGAATAGAAAAATACTCTTTAAATTAATAAATTATTAATTTATTGATTAAATAATAACTATCTAAATTAATAAAAAATTTAGTTCTAACAATATTAATTTATAGAGGTTGTATTCTATTTGTGTTTAAAATTGAAAATCTGGATTGGGTAATTACTAATTAGTAATTAGTAGTTAGCTTAATTAAGTAATTGGAATTGACTAATATTTTGACTTTATATGACGAGAGTGATGTAATATATATACAACTCATTTGAAAACCCCCTCTCTCACACTTTCTCTCTCGTTCTTTTTCGCTTCACACCCGTCTCTTTCTCTCTCTTACACCTTGCAAACTTCCTTCTTCTCTCTCTATACATAGCCCCTATATATATATTTGTACAGATATATAATCTCATTTTCTCTCTCTATATCGATACGATCGATACACCAATGGCGCAAGTTAACCCACAGCTGCCGTGCGACGGTGACGGAATTTGCATGCAGTGCAAAATCCAGCCGCCGGCGGAAGATATGCTCACCTGCAACACATGCGTTACGCCGTGGCACGTGACTTGCCTCGTCGTCCGGCCGGAAACCCTAGCCTCCACGCTTCAGTGGGACTGTCCTGACTGTACAACTTTAACCTCTGTCGGAACTCCGACGATAGTTTCCGGCGGAGCAAACGGAGAGCTCGTCGCTGCGATCCGCGCTATTGAGGCGGACGCGTCGCTGACGGAGAGGCAGAAGGCGAAGAGGCGACAAGAGCTATTGAGCGGAACCGATTGCGAGACGGCTGATAAGGGGAAGGGGAAAGAGGAGGGAGAAAATGAAGATGATGTAATGGATACTATGGATGAGAACTTCAAATGCTGCTTTTGCATTCAGTTGACTGAGAGGCCTGTTACGGTAGTAAAATCGCCTCTCTCTCTCTCTCTCTCTCTCTCCCTCTCTCTCCTTTTCATTTCTCTTTCAAGTCAAATTGGGTCAATCTAAGTAGATAGATAGTGAAATTGGAGCTAACTCTAATAACTGTACTAATAATCTATTCTTCATTACTCTTATATATGTATGTATATGTTTCCCGAGGTTTATCTTTTTTTAAACGATTCTGCATTGTTTTGGGATTGATTTCAAGTTGGGTATATTATATATAAATGTTTGTTTATTATATAGATTGATCGATACCCGTGTTCAAGCATATTGTTTAAAGATTTATTTAAGTTTATCTAGAAGCAATTTGTTTTGATTGGCATTGAGTGCTTTGTTTATTTTACATGCTCTATACAGTTTTTTAGAATTTAAAGATTGCAGGCTATCAGTTTTGATGTTCGTTTTCATTTAGTTTTTTGAATTTATATAGAAAGTAAATTGGGGCGTTCAGTTCAGGGGTATGTAATTTAATATGTCGTGCTTATAAGTTACTTGATTTGTCTTACCTCGACTTGAGTTGCTTTTGGGATTATATATGCATATCGATGCTTTAGAATTTGGAGTAGAGATTTTCTAAGTTTTGAATATGTCTTGGATTTCAAATTGCAAACTTTTATGCAAAAATGTCAATTTCATGTTTTGGGTGGCTTTGTCTCACCTATTTTTGGTGAAAAAACAATGATTTATTTTACTTTGGTTTTCTTTATTTGGAGCTAACTCTTTTTTCTCCCCATCTTTAATTAATGTTGCTCTATGTTATTTTTAATGTTACATCCTCACTTATAGGGGTAGGTGTCCGCTCTAATGCTTCCCTCTGTGTCATTAGAGGGTTTGCTCTGCACGTACGATGTATTTATGCTTTTCCACCCAAATAATTTTATATTATGAACCCTTCTTTCTCTTTTTAATATTATCTTGTATTTGGTATAGATGTTTCGTGATTGCAGTACCAGCATCTGAATTTCAGTTAAGAGATGAGTTTTCTGCTATGAGCAGGTGAAATTAATATATTACCAATTGACTGGGTGTCTTGGTCCATTCATGATGTATCAGTATCTAGTTTCTAGTCCTGTTTCTGTTTATTTAATTGCATATATGTGAATTTTTATTCTCTTGATATGATTTCATAAAGAAGAATAAAAATCTACTAATAAAGTTCATGGAATGTAATGAATTGATGGTCATCTTTTTCTTGTTCAAGACACCTTGCGGCCACAACTTTTGCTTGAAATGTTTCCAAAAATGGATTGGGCAAGGGAAAAGTACTTGTGCTAAGTATCCCGCTCCAAATGGCACGCCAGCCACGTATTAACTCTACACTTGTAGCTGTCATCCGAAGGGCCAGGATGTCAAAACCGATTGCCACAGAAGGGCCGTCGAAAGTTAATCATCACGTGCATGACCAAAACCGGCCTGATACACCATTTACTTCAGACCGCGCAAAAAAAGGTGGAATGGCCAATGCCGCTAGTGGAAGGATTTTTGTCACTTCTCCATCTGACCATTTGGACCTATCCTTCTTTGAGAATGATCCGGTGAGGAGTCGGGGTGTTTTGGTAGAGACAATTTGGAACCTTCGCATGGAGTGCGAGGCAATGGGGTATACACTATCCACCCGTTTGAGGATTGTTGGACAATCCCGTTATGGAGCTGATCATTGTAATTTCGGGGTTACGAGGATGATGAAGATAACGGAGAATGGTTACTCTATCTTTGGAAGGTTTGTTTGGACCTTCAAAAATGCTATAACCACTTATATGATTGCATTAAACTATTAGTTGTTATCTGACCATAATCTTGTACATCACTCAATGGTTGCTTTAAACTTTTTAACTTGTAGAACTGCATGTTGGGAAAAATCACCACCCAAAGTCTGTTGTTGTTGATAATTAAATGAATAATAAGTAAGAAAAACAAACAAAGAGACACCAAGATTATCAAACCACGAGACACCAAGAATTTTACGTGGAAAACCCTCTAAAACTAAGAGGTAAAAACCACGGGACGATCTCCGAAAAATCCACTATAATAAACTGAGAGAATACAAAGATATCTTAATTTGAGTACAAACCCAAATTACTTCACCACAATAGCTATGTGATGGAACCCAAATAAAACTCCTATTTATTTGAACTACCTTTTTCTCTCTATTTTCTAAAGCTTCATAAAAGCTTCTTTCTCTCACTCTCTATTTCTTCCAACTCTTGGATTGCTCTCGGATGAGACTTGAGAGAGAGTTGGTTTTGGTGTGTTTGATCCTCAAGCTTAGCTTCCCTTTTATAGTGCAATAGAGGAGAAGAGTAATCATGAGTTGGGCAAACAATTCAAACAAATGGCAAACAAAGTGTAGTGGGTGAGTGATGAGTGGGTGGGTGAGGAATACTTTTTTGAGTGGGTGGGTGAGGAATATTTTGACTAACAATCTCCCCCTCCGAACCCAATCTCAGTGACCCCGTCACTTGGAGTCCATCCCGACCAATTCCTTGCAAAATTCTTGCTTGTCACGAGTAACAACTTTTGTTAACATGTCTGAGGGATTCTCGTCAGTATGAACTTTCTTCACTTTCATCAATTCCTTTTCCATCACTTCAAACCGGTGATAACGAACATCAATATGTTTGGTCCGATTATGATACGTGGCATTCTTGGTCAAGTCAATTGCACTCGACTATCACAATAAACCACGACTCATCTTGTTTCAAACCCAACTCTTGGAGAAACCGATTTTAACCACAACATCTCCTTGCACGCTTGAGAAGCAATGATGTATTCGACTTCGATTGTAGACAAAGCAACACACTTTTGCAACTTGATTTCGCCATGACATCGCTCCCCGCAAAAATAAACAAATACCCCAAGTAGACTTCTTCTCTCGAACTCGCCATGTATCGCATCTGTAAAACCCTCCAAGATGGACTCGTACTACCAAAACCAAACATAAAGCGGAAGTAGCTTTCAAGTATCCGAGAATCCACTTAATCGCTTCCCAATGTTTCTCGCCAGATTTGACAAATACTGCTCAACGCCAATTGCATGAGCAATATCCGTAGCGTACAAACCATTGCAGACATAAGACTCCCCTGGCAGGAGGAGTAGGGAAGCGCTTCCATATCATCTCTCCTTCCTTGGTAGAAGGACACATGCACTTTGTCGACTTAATATGACTACCCGGTGGTGTCTTAAGCTGGTTTAGCATCACTCGTGTTGAACCTCGCAAGCACCATTTCAACATACTTCTCTTGTGACAACCACAACCTCTTGGCTTTCCTGTCACGAACAATCTTCATACCCAAAATCTGTTTAGCTGGACCCAAGTCCTTCATATCAAAGGACTTGAACAACTCACCCTTAGCCCTGCGAATCATATCAGCATCCTGCCCAACTATCAACATATCATCTACATATAACAACAGAATAACGAAGTTACCATCTGGGAACCTCTTGACATACACACAATGATCTGCAATTGTTCTACTATAACCTTGATCCACCATAAATGAATCAAATTTCATGTACCACTGCCTTGGGGCTTGTTTCAGGCCGTACAAACTTTTCTTCAACTTGCAGACCAAGTGTTCTTTCCCTTTAACTTCAAATCCCTCTGGCTGTTCCATGTAGATTTCTTCCTTCAAATCACCATGAAGAAAAGCAGTCTTCACATCCAACTGCTCAAGCTCAAGATCCATACTAGCAACTAATCCCAGCACTACTCGAATAGAAGTCATCTTTACGACTGGAGAAAAAATCTCATCGAAGTCAATACCTTGCTTTTGAGCAAAACCCTTGACAACTAGTCGAGCCTTGTACTTTACTAGTTTATCGCCATCCTTCTTAAGCTTAAACACCCATTTGTTCTTCAATGTTTTCTTGCCTTTCGGAAGTGTAGTCAACTTTCACAGGTGTGATTCTTGTGCAAAGAATCCATCTCATCTTGCATAGCTCTCAGCCAATTGCCCTTGTCCTTATGAGTCTTGACTTCTTGAAAATCCTCTGGCTCCCCCTCCTCAGCAACTAAAAGATATTCAGATGAAGGATATCTGATTGATGGCATACGTTCTCTAGTGGATCTTCTTAGCTGAGGTTCTTTAATATCGAGTTGCCCCCGATCAACACTCTCGTGATCGACCCATCACCATCGTGCAAGTCTGTATCAGTCATATCTTCATTCTGACCTCCTTCTCCAACTGTGGCATTCTGTACTGGAGGAGGAACTTCGTTGAGGTCTGGAACTCTATTATCTCTGGGCTGTGTAGCATTATCGAATCTTTCATAATTCAGTGCTCATGAAACACCACATCTCCGCTCTGAATAATTTTCTCTGCATTGGATCCCATAACCTAGGTATCTAAACTCTTGCATCTCCATAGCCAACAAAATACATGGAGTAGATTTGTCGACAAGTTTCGATCTTTGTTCCTTGGGGATATGTGCAAAAGCCTTGCACCCAAATACCCTCAAATAAGAATAAGACAAATCCTTACCACTCCAAATCTTTTCTGAAATCTGAAAATCCAACGGTGCTGATGGAGATCTATTAATCAGGTAACAAGCAGTACGAACAGCTTCACCCCAGAATGACTTAGGCAGCTTAGCCATTCTCAACATGCATTGCACTCTCTCAATAATAGTGCGGTTCATTCTCTCAGCCACACCATTATGCTTTGTGGGGTACCAGAACGATCCGCTTCATGCCGAATGCCATGCTTCTTTACGCAATATTCAACAAACTCCTTTGAAGTGTATTCCCCCCTCCGTTGTCCATACGAAGACACTTCAATGATTTTCCAGTCTCCCTTTCAACCATAGCATGAAGACTCTGAAAATGCTGGAATACCTGGTCTTTTGTTCTCAACAAAAATACCCACACCTTCCGTGAAGCATCATCAATAAAGGTAACGAAGTACCTATTTCCACCCAAAGACTCAACCTCAATGGGTCCACATACATCGGAATATACTCTCTCTAGTAGTTCTGATTTTCTTTTAGCTGAACTACTAAAAGAGACTATGTTGTTTCCCAAACAAACAATAATCACAAGGGCTTAAAATAGTACCTTTAGCAGAAGGAATGAGTGACCTTTTGGCTAATAACTGCAACCCTTTCTCACTCATGTGGCTAAGCCTCTTATGCCATAAGTTTGGTGAAGAGTCATCCTCAACTGCATTCAATTCACTAGAACACATCTTCACGAGTCTTGTACAACGAACAACAAGCAGCTCCTCTTGCAATCACCATAGAGCCCTTGGTAAGCTTCCACTTTCCTTCGCCAAAGTGATTCTCATAGCCTTCTCTGTCTAAGGCCATGCCAGAAATCAGGTTGAGACGCAAATCTGGAACGTGTCTAACATCCCTCAAGGTAACAGTGCAACCAACACCTGTTTGAATGCAAACATCTCCAATTCCAATAATCTTGGACTGATCAGTATTTCCCATTCTCACGTACCCAAAGTCTCCAGCTTTGTAAGTTGTGAAAAATTCTCTCTTAGGTGTCGCATGATACGATGCACCAGTATCAACCACCCAATCAACTTTCTGATCATCAACGTGCAAGCATTCTTCTTCCCCAAATGAAAGAATCACAACATCTTCGGTGACTGTGGCTGCAGTGTTCTTTTCCTCAACCTTTCCCTGCTCACCATTTTTCTGCTTGTCTAACCAGATTCTGCAATTTCTCCTGAAATGACCTTCCTTATTGCAATGGAAACATTTATATGTTTCACCTTGTCTGGTCTTTGACTTGCTCCTGTAGTTTTTGCTTTTGCTGCGACTTGTATCTCCTTTGTGAGATCCTCTAAAATTGCTTCTGCCCCTGTTCTCTGTGACAAGAGCATGAGTCTCAGAATTTACGCCTTGCTCCTTTCGCCTTGTCTCCTCATTATGAAGACTATCTTTGACCATCTGCATAGTCATTTTTCCTTCTGGAGCTGAATTGCTTAGAGACACCACCAAGGTCTCCCAGCTGTTTGGCAACGAACTGAGAAGCAGGAGAGCCTGAATCTCATCATCAAGATTCAACTTCATGGTGGACAACTGGTTCACCAAACCTTGGAACTCACTCATATGCTCCGACACACTTCTCCCGTCCTTGTACTTTAGATTCACAATTTTCCGAATGACAAAAGTTTTATTTTGTGCATTCTTCTTCTCGTACATAGATTCTAGTGTTGTCCATAAAGTGTGAGCATCCGTCTCCTGCGAAACATGATGGAACACACTTTGATCAATCCACCGGATGATGTGACCGATAGTCTTCTTATTCATTTTATTCCAATCGATTTCAGATTTATCCACGGGCTTCTTTCCTTGAGCTCCAACGGATCATATAAATCCTTGCAATAAAGGATATCCTCCATTCTGGGCTTCCAGATCGAAAAATTTGAAGAGGTCAATTTAATCATGGCTCCGACTGATTCCTCCATAAAATTTATCAAAAACAACCAAGCATCCTTAGCTCTGATACCAGTTGTTGAGAAAAATCACCACCCAAAGTCTGTTGTTGTTGATAATTAAATGAATAATAAGTAAGAAAAACAAACAAAGAGACACCAAGATTATCAAACCACGAGACACCAAGAATTTTATGTGGAAAACCCTCTAAAACTAAGAGGTAAAAACCACGGGACGATCTCCGAAAAATCCACTATAATAAACTGAGAGAATACAAAGATATCTTAATTTGAGTACAAACCCAAATTACTTCACCACAATAGCTATGTGATGGAACCCAAATAAAACTCCTATTTATTTGAACTACCTTTTTCTCTCTATTTTCTAAAGCTTCATAAAAGCTTCTTTCTCTCACTCTCTATTTCTTCTAACTCTTGGATTGCTCTCGGATGAGACTTGAGAGAGAGTTGGTTTTGGTGTGTTTGATCCTCAAGCTTAGCTTCCCTTTTATAGTGCAATAGAGGAGAAGAGTAATCATGAGTTGGGCAAACAATTCAAACAAATGGCAAACAAAGTGTAGTGGGTGAGTGATGAGTGGGTGGGTGAGGAATACTTTTTTGAGTGGGTGGGTGAGGAATATTTTGACTAACACTGCATAGGGTTACTGAAATAGAATGTTTACATAAATAATCTACCCTCTGGTGTGTGTGATTTTTTTGAACAAACATATATGTCATTATATATTCTGGTCAGCTTTTCTGGAAATGGAAATCAATGGAAGGGAGTTATTATTATGGCACTATTATATCTTCCAATCTTAACCTAGGACTCTCAGTATCACAATCCAACAGTGCTGTGATATGTTTTCAATAATCAAGATATGTGTTTTCTACACCCCAACATCTTGCAAGCCCTAAATGACCGCATCACATGTTGTAACTTGATTGGGTTCCAAAAGTCCGATGCACAGTTCTTGTATTTACTTCACCTGCTTACGGTGTACAGTGAGTGGAACTAAAGATTTTTTTCCATGTCAATTATCTTTTTCTAGAGAACTTACAACTACCTGCAGGATTTTTTTTAATATTCTTATAGAATTATCATGGTTATTGCATGTCAGATATTTCCTTGTTTCTTTGTTCTATTCAAGGATTTCTAATATTATTCTGTTCTTATGAATGGGTGTGGCAGCGGTGGGAGAGATCTTAGTGGGAACAAAAGGACTAACAAGACACAATCATTTGATCAAACTTTTAAGGACTACAACGAGGCTTTGCGATTAAGCTGCAAAAATGGCTATCCAGTTCGAGTAGTTAGGTAAAATCTATATGCAGAATTTCTGACCCTATTTGTTCACTTCTCAAATCATTTAATTGTTTATTTCTTGGTCCTCGACAATGAATCAAAATCATCTGCCCCATAAAGATTAAGTATTTTTTGGTGGCTCTAGAATTTTTAAATAGTCAAACATGATTGGCATGCAGGTGTTTTATGAGTCTATGCCCCATGCTGAAGTGTTTACCTGAGGGGTATTATGTAGTTAACCATTTTTTGCTTTAGTTTGTCATATACACGTTCCTAATGAGTTAGCATCAATGGCTAGCTAACTCATACTATTCAATTTATAGTTGAGAAAGAACATGTACATTAATAACTTTCTTTTTAGGGTTTATTTCTAGTGAAGCATCAATACAAAGCTTGCTCATTTTTTGATAAGGTGTGAAAGTCATATGGTGTCGTTTTAAGGTAAATGACATGATTTAACTTGTATTTGTCATCTTTGCCTTTTGCGATACCTACCTCAGACACTAGTACACTGCATGCAGTTAACCTAAGTTTTGGGTTTCGGTAGGGTTTGCAGATATAATGAGCAATATTCGTAGATACTCCAAGGGAAATGTATCTGAATCTGGAATTGGGAAAAAAAAGAATGTTTCTCGATCCGGTTGATTGTTGTATTGATCAGTTTCCTATTCTATGTTGAGTACATTTAGCTTTTTGGACACCGTCAAATCTATAGCGGCGTATTGATTTCCAGTGTAAGAGACCTAGCTTTAAAGTTGAGTAGTGATCTTATATTACACGGGACATTGAGAATCCATTATTTCTTTTAGGGATGGTTACAAACTAGAGTTTGTAAATTAGGGAACTAACCTCTTTATGTTTTAATTAAGTTTCCATTTTGGTGGTTAATTATGTTAAAGTCAAACTTCCTTTTAAACCTTTAACTTCAAAAGTAGATCGTAATTGTGGGGCTTAGGTGTAGCATATATTTGTGGTATGGATTATTTGATTTACTATAAATGAGAGGGGTTTGTAGAATTTTTTTGGATTTATTCTATATTAAAGTAGATTTGCGTAATTTATTTTTGCTGCAGATCATCCAAAGATAAGCGATCTAGCTATGCCCCTGAGAAAGGATTCCAGTATGATGGAATCTATAGGATAGAAAAATGCTGGCGAAAAGTGGGAAAACAGGTAACTATTTTATTGAAACTAATTGGAAGATCACATTAGTTTTTGTTGTCTCGAAAGATTTTGATGATTAGGCTTTTTTGCTACATCAGGGCTTTAAGGTCTGTAGATACTTGTTTGTAAGATGTGACAATGAGCCTGCCTCATGGACAAGGTGTGTGCTACTCATGCATATGTGTTTCCTTTCTGAAAAGAAAATATCTCTTTAGTGTTTTTCACAAAATATATATGCAGTGATGAACATGGCGATCGACCTAGACCCCTACCAGAAGTTTCAGAGCTTAGACAGGCCACTGACCTGTTTGAAAGGACGGCAAGTCCATCATGGGATTACGATGTGAGTGGACAAACCTGAGAAGTTTTCCTTCCCATTGATAATACTCTCTCCATTCCATAGTATTTTATCATTGTTGACTTTTTAAAGTCAAATTTTTAAACTAAAAATTAACATTAGATACTTTTAATTTTAATCAATACAACAATGAATATTGTAAACTAACTAAAAAGTATTACTCATTGTAAGTTTTATTATTACATAATTTTAATAAGTCATCTCAATTTTAAGTTTGAAAATGTCTCAAATTGACTTTCAAAAGTTAATAATGATCATATAATTTGGAATGGATAATTTTCTGCCTTTTCAGATTTTTTGTGCTGATTATGTTTATAAATTATGTTTAGTCTGGCTTAGATTATGCTGTTAATTTTAATAGCAACCATTATCCAGTTTCAGTCCTCAGCCCTCACCCTGTTTCCTTGCATCTTGTCTTGAAACAATCTGTTCTTGAATTTCATCCATATGCACTTGTTTTATGATTAGCAGTTTCCTTTCTATGATGTCTTAAGTCATTTAGTTATTCCAATTTTGAATTTCAGGAAGAAGACAACTGCTGGAAATGGAAAATACCACCACCTCCTAGCCGGGTAATTACAAAAAACCGTCAGATTTCTGAAGACGGGCAGAGGGCGAGGAGAACAAAAAGGAAAGCAGAAAACATGTCTGTAAAAGAGAAACTTTTGAAAGGTTTTGATCCCTTGCTTGCTATTTTCTCTCATTATCATTTATCGACTGGGCTACTTACATGGTCAAAATGCTAGGTGCGATTGCCTATAGATTCCTGTAGAGTCAATTAGTATCTTATTTAACGTATATGGTTAGTATACTGAATCTCTCTATTTCTAGGTATTGATTTAAATTTACCCCGAAGCATTGGGTTTAAAACTTCTCTAGAAAATTTTGTTGTAGTTCAAGGCGGACTATGTTTAGATTTTTGTTTGTGTTGGATCTTTCCTTACTGACGTAGAAATTGCAGATAATTTATTGTATTATTGTTTCTCATGCAGAATTCAGTTGTTTTCTTTGTAAAAATGTGATGACTCTACCCCTCACAACACCTTGTGCACATAACTTTTGCAAGCCTTGTCTAGAAGGAAAATTTGCTGGACAGACTTTCACCAAAGAAAGGAGCCATGGTGGACGAACTCTTCGATCAAAGAAGAATGTCATGAAATGCCCTGCATGTCCTCATGACATTTCTGAATTTCTACAGAATCCACAGGTTTGTACACATTATTATACCATTCATTTTTTGGAATTAAATTTTGTGCATGTTGACAATATAATTCTAAAACTGCTTTTGGGCTATGATTCCATATAATTCTAGGCCAATTGATAATAGAATATGTATTTTCTTGAAATAAAGGTGAAAAGAGAAGTAATGGATGTTATAGAGAAACTTCGACATGGAACCAAGGATGACAGTAATAAGGAAGAGTCCACTGAGGAGGACGCTCGTTCTTCTGAAGAAGATTTGGAGGCTCTTTCGGAGGATGAAGAAAATGAAATATCAAATCCTCAAGATGAGGAAAAGATTGAAGGGGCTCGTAAGCGGAAGGAAGCTGGTTCCAACCCTCCAGCTGAGAAGAAGTCTGAGAGGAAGCGAAAGAAAATTGATGTTGGTGATAGCTCATCGAAAGTTGACACTGAAGAGAACAAGGAAGAGAAAACTGGTATTGTGGCTCGCAGTGGGAGACCAAAGGGAGAGGAAAAGGCCAAGAGCAAGAAGGCTAACGAAGCTGCGGATGAAGGAAATGATTTACCTTTGAGTCATCTCTAGTTACCCTCAATAGATAATAATGACCAAGTGATTTCTCCTAAGTTAGCCATAAAATTGAGCTTATATTTGCAACTGTTGTTTTTAATTAAATTTTTAGCAAATTAGACCTTCAGCTTTTGTAGTAGCTAGTATTTTGTACTGGCCTGGTACTTTTTTCTTGAGCCAAAATGCTCTATAATTTGCTCCTTTTATGTGTATCTGAGGAGCTGGGAGAGTGGAACTGGCTGACATATAGCAAAGTTTGTTATAAGGATTTGGGTTATTATGTGATTTGGGTTTAAAAACTTTAGTAAGTTAATAAACTACCTCATTTTGTATGTTCTCTGTTCTCTTTATCTACACCCTTTTTCAATATTTAATTACTTTAACTTGTATATATTGTTGATTATAATAGTATTAAAGTATAGGATGAAGTTTTACTTTTTAAAGTGGATTTGAAATATTTTTAAAATTAAATTTGTTTCAACTTATTTAACTTTTGAAATCAAAAGATTTAAAAATTAGCAGTATTATTTGGATAATTTATAATTTTAATGATTGTATTAGTTTCAAAAAATAAATATTGATTCTATATTTTGAAGTTGTTAAGTTTGTTTTGGCTCAACAGTACTTTTTTAAAAAAAATTCGTAAGATGTACTTTTGAGTCTTCAGTTTGGTACTTCTTTACAAATTTTGTTTTGCTCTTTCTTTATGTTTGTTTTATGGAAAATGATATTCATGTAGACAAATATTGGACAAAGTTGGATTACGGTCAATGTGGAACTGTAAACGATAAGATATAATAAATTAAAGTGAGACCCTTCTTAAATCATATTTATCTCATGTATGCACATACGTCACAATCATAATTGAACTGAAAAACTTTGATAATGTATAGCATGACTCTTATTTTATTATTCTTTTATTTGAAAATCTTTAATCTACTTTAATCAATATTAAAGGAATGCAAATTTTGAAATTTTTCTTTAATCAATACTCCATCTATTCCGTAATAATAGTCGTTTTATTTAAATTGGAACAAAAATTTTCTTCTAAAAAATCTATTATTATGGAATGGAGGGGGTATTAAACTATTGATGCTTAGGAATTATTTATTTATTTTGTTTACATAAAAGGATGTTAAAGAATTAATCTTCATTTGTTGGTAATATAGACATTGAAGAGCCTCCAATTGCATTGTATGATGGAGATTGGAAACTGAAACAGTAGAATAGATATTGAAAGTCTCTATTTATTTTGTTAAATAGATATTGAAAAGTCTCTATTTATCTTGTTAAATTTAGACATGCATGGGTTTGTTCAAGGTGATTATGGAGAGTGATTCTAAAACGGTTATTGATTGTTTATCTTTGCCCAAGCTTGATGTTCATACTTTGGTATCGTGATTGAAGATTACCTGAATCTTAAACGTATTTTGAGGCTATTAGTTTTAATCGGATCCTTCATGATAAGTTGGTCAATTGATCAATACGTGTCAGTGAGAGATCACATCTCGGCCTATGTATGACGCCCCCAAAATAGGTAACATTACCTATCTTGGATCACCAGATACATGGTACAGAATACAAATACAACTTAATTATACAACTGTCGTGTAAATTACGATAAAACATAAACTGAGAGTTTAATAAAAAAATATTGCCTTCTAGACAATATTCATTCTCAATGGAGTCCTCACAAACAGTATACAAACTCAAATTCAGTCCTCATTACATTTATTATCACACTATTTAACAGAATAGTGAGGACTACTAATCTTATCATCGAATTTGTCACTCCGTTTCCGACTCGTCCAAATTTATATTCTCATTTCACGAAAAGAAACGGTGAAAGAAAAGGGTGAGCTCAACTAGCCCAAGAAGAAATATTATGACTAAGATAATGCAGGATAAATTATCATTAGCCTTCAACAATGTTAAAGCGATAAAATACAATAGACAACAAGTTTAAGCTGCAGTGAATAAGCAATCCATTAAAAGAGTCAAGTAGAGAATAAAATCTACTATCTTTTATGATTTAAAAAGTTTTTCATCACTTTTATCATTTGAGACTGAACAATAAATAATCCACATCATCCCACGCATTACGGCCGAGGATATTCATTAGGGTCACAACCACAAATTATCCATGCACTACGGGGCCGAGGATATTCGTTTATTCATCAATGGTCATGATCATGCCAACAAGCGTCCATCAATGCACTATGGGCCAATGAGGACTTTTTCCACATCATTTGTAACATTACGGTCATGATTATACAAGAATAATCCTCGGTCATAAATCATACTAAGTCCATCTATGCACTTCAAAGCCATGTAGATGACTTTCAAAAATATAAACACGAGGATGATGACAATGATATAAGAATTCAATAAAACAAGTTCACGAATTAATTTATTTAGGAACTAATAATGTCCAAATTGTCAACATGATACTTCTTTATAGAGTAAAATTCAAGAATGCTAAGAAGAATATTTTCATGAAAAGATACTGGATAAAGCGCAAATATCAAGGATATTCCACTAATTTCATGGAGTATAGAAGTTAAAACTTTAACCAACTGAGTATAATAAATAATGGAATAACAAAAGAAATCACCGGGCATGTGATAGATAGACATGCAAAGTTATTTATTCAACGAGAATAATAAATATGGAACCAGTCCGCCAGAAAACGCATGCGACAGACGGGATATTCAACGAGAATAATAAAGAATGGAATAACATAAGGATTTCACCAAGTATAGGGAGTCCGCAGATATCTGAGTTATTCCAACGAGAATAATAAAGAGCGGAACCGGTCCGTACAAAGCGCATTGAGATATGATATTCCAGCGAATAATAATGAATGGAATAACATAAGGATTTCACCAAGTATAGGGTATGTCTGGCGTATACACTGAGTTATTCAATGAGAATAATAAAGAATGGAATAATGAAGTTCTCTTCATGAATAAGAAAGAATAACACCCCTTACAGTAAAAGACACTTTGGATATCGAAGTAGTGAAGTAGCGATATACTCTTCTTCTTTCTCTCTATAATTTCTCTATCTAGAGTTTCAGTGAATTCGTAAGAAATAATGAAGGAATGAGCTTCTATTTATAGAAGAATGGAATGAATAGTAACTAATTCATGAGCGACCCAGATTGATTTACTTTTAAGCAGACGACGGTCGATTAAAACTTAAAGCAACGGTCCATCTTGATTCACTATTAAAACTTTAAACCAGCGATCCATATTGATTTACTATTAAAACTTTAAACCAGCGATCCATATTGATTCACTAATATAACTTCAACCAACGGTCTGAAAAATTAGCACATCTCCTCATGGAATAATATTGTACTTAAATATCCGAATGCACAATACTAGAGTGAATAGTAACCGGGTGAATAGTAACTCATGAATAGTAACTCATGAATAGTAACTCGTGAATAGTAACTCGTGAATAGTAACTCCGACACAAAAAGTGTCTCGAATACCCGATTGAACAATATAACCTCCAAACATCAATTATCATCGGAATAGATGTCAATTTCTACTAACACAAATAATCCCAACACAATGAAACTATCAAATTCATCTTTAATCAACACGAACTTAATCATCATTAATATCATAACTCACAATATTTAACAACCAGGTCGTTCCCAGGAAAGAGGGGGCTTTCTAATAAGGATTTCTCCTATTGGGCGCATGATTAGGTGACCAAACCTCTTCTTGTGAACTTCTAGACATTATAAATATTGTAATTTAATAATATGAATAACTTTGTCGTCTCAATTATTGATTTAATAATATAACATATAATGCACGGATGATCTTGTGACAATAATCGAATCAATAATATGAGAGATATGATCAGCAAATTCTTTGTAGCAATAATTGAGTATAAGCGTGGTGACTTATCACATAAGCATCAATAATCAATACTGCAGTGCTACTTATGCAACCACGCGTATTCTTTGTACTTTTACTACGTGGTAGTTCAACAGCTTTTTTAATGATAACACCTCCGTAGTTATTTATAAAATATTTTTGTCGTTTTCTCAATCCGAAACAATAATTAAGATTTATGGGTCCACCAATGATTGTCTTGAGTCATACGAATATTTCAAACAAAAAGAATATTCCCAGACCAATCGAATATTTTATAACAACTTGCATACTTTGCAAAATTTATAAATATTACCCACAACTATAACATTATATCAAATCCACACCATAATTTTTAAAAAAAATATTTCGAGAAAAATAAATCTTTATTCATAAAATCTAGGGTCTCACAATCTCCCCTCCTTATGAAATTTCGCCCTCGAAATTTACGTACGTACCTGGTATTCCGAAGAGGTGTGGATACCTTGATTTCATTTCAGATTCTAACTCTTGAGGTATAACCTCTGAGTGTTGAATACGATCCTTCTTATCCAAAATTTTAACAGGTACATCTTCATACGTTAAATCATCCGCTATCTCGTCCGGTTCTAAATCAATAATGTGGTTCGGGTCATCCACATATTTACGTAACATTGGTACGTGATAAACGTTATGAACACGCAACATATTTGGCGGTAAAACGAGTCTATAGGCCACAGTTCCTACTCGATCGAGGATTTCAAATGGGCCAATAAAATTGAGGGTTGAGATTTCCTCTCTTCGTCGATTTTTGCTTCTAGAATAACGCCCTTTTGAACCTTCTTCTTCACATTCATCAGATTCGGGTGTGTAGCTTGAGCGGCTTTAACTTTATCGATTAAAGTCGATTCTACTCGTATATTCGTTATCTTCACGTGGGTTCGTATATTCACACTCGTAAATGCATACGATCTTCTATTCAACATGTCAGTTACCACGTTTGCTTTTCCACGATGGTATTGAATGGTACGATCGTAATCTTCAACAGCTCGAGTCAACGTCTTTGGCGCATGTTACGTTCATTTTAGTTGAAGAAATATTTGAGGGTTTAAGAAATGGGTTTTGTACTGGGGTCAATACAAAATTCGATTTCACGCTCTAGGGGTAGGCTAGGAAGTCTTCAAGGATACGCCAGGAAATTTATTAATAATAGAAATATCATTCAAAACTGTGACCCTCATCCAAGACTTGGATAACACGTCACATTGATACCAACTGTGACTTCTATCCCTTAACCTGGATAGCACCTCACAATGATACCTATTAACTTGCCATCTTCATTCACGGCGCCGCCTCTGAGAAAGTGCGGCGGTGCATTCCACACAAGGAAGTCAACAACAAAAGGACGGGGCTCTTTACTTATGGCGATATGACAATGATTGACTTTAGTGGTTTGGTTGTTTGAATTTGCATAACAGGTTGGTTAAGAATATGAAAGCTAACAACCTTACGAAAAGCATGATGAGTAGTTAACCAATCGATTTCTAAAATTACATCAAAGGCAAGTATTTTCAAAGAGATAAGATCGACGGGTAACGTGAAAGTGTCGATTTGAATCAACAAGATTTATAAGCGATGGAGGTAACAAAGGTTTCTCTAACGAAGTTTCAACCAATAAGTCAAAGTCTAACTTCTCGAAGTTAAATTTAAGCGTTGAGCCTTAAAGAGAGATAAAATAATGGATAGAACCGGTATCTAATAAGTCATAGACTTCGCATGAATTTATAATTTAACTAACCCGTGCTAACCCGTTCGGGTTCTTCGCTTTTGAGAGAGTCACGAAAAATGCTCTTCTGAAACCACAAACTTTGTTTTATGCGTATCCGACTTTGGTGCCTTTGTCCATTTGGACTTGACTTTGGTGCCGCGACAAAATCGAGCTAAATGACCTTCTCTTCTTGAAATTTCCACTTCTATTATCTTGGCCATAATTACCACCGAAGTGGTTACCATTCTTGGCATGATAATTTCCCCCATGATGGTCATCATTGTTCCGATGGTCGTTGCCACTGGTACGATTATTATCGTGTTGTTGGTCATTACCTTTTGCTTGAGCTGAATCAACGCTCTCATGTGCTTCATTGCTTATCTCAGCATTTTCAGATGCCATTCTCAAACACTGTCACAAAACAAGGGTTAATTGACATATCACATATTATCCCTATACTCTGACCAACCAATTAAATAACAAATAACTTAGGTAGGTCATACTAGTGAAGGAATTCCCCATCTCTCCCCTCCTAGTTCTTGTCTCATATCTTAGCCAGTGATCATATCCCTAAGCTTTGATACCAACTGTGATGCCCCCAAAATAGGTATACATCACCCATCTTGGGTCGCCAGATACATGGTACAGAATACAAATACAACTTAATTATACAACTGTCGTGTAAAGTATGACAAAACATAAACTGAGAGTTTAATCAAGAATATTGCCTTCTAGACAATATCCATTCTCAATGGAGTCCTCATAGACAGTATACAAACTCAAATTCAGTCCTCATTACATTTATTATCACATTATTTAACAGAATAGTGAAGACTATTAATGATATCATCTAGACTGTCACTCCGTTTCCCGACTCGTCCCAGCTATATTCTCATTTCCTGAAGAGAACAGTGAAAGAAAGGGTGAGTTCAACTAGCCCAGTAAGAAATATTATGACTACGATAATGCAGGATAAATTATCATTAGCCTTCAACAATGTTAAACTGATAAAATACAATAGACAACAAGTTTAACTGTAGCGGAATAAGCAATCCATTAAAAGAGTCAAGTAGAGAATAAAATCTACTATCTTTTATGATTGAAAAAGTTTTTCATCACTTTTATCATTTGAGACTCGACAATAAATAATCCACATCATCCCACCACTTCGGACCAAGGATATTCATTAGGGTCACGACCATAAATTATCCATGAACTACAGGCCAAGGATATTCATGTATTCATCAATGGTCATGATCATGCCAACAATTGTCCATCAATGCACTACGGGCCAATGAGGACTTTTTCCACATCATTTGTAATATTACGGTCATGATTATATACCGAATAATCCACGGTCATAATCATAACAAGTCCATCTATGTACCACTCTGAGCCACATATGACTTTTCAAAAAATATAAACACGAGGATGATGACAATGATATAAGAATTCAATAAAACAAGTTCACGAATTAATTTATTTAGGAACTAATAACGTCCAAATTGTCAACATGATACTTCTTTGTAGAGTAAAATTTAAGAATGCTAAGAAGAATATTTCCATAAAAAGATACTGAATAAAGAGCAAATATCAAGGATATTCCACTAATTTCATGGAGTATAGAAGTTAAAACTTTAACCAAATGAGTATAATAAATAATGGAATAACAAAAGAAATCACCAGGCATGTGGTAGATAGCACATGCAGGTTATTCCAACAGAATAATAAATACGGAACCGGTCCCACAAAAACGCATGTGACGGGATATTCAACAGAATAATAAAGAATGGAATAACATAAGGATTTCACCAAGTATAAAGAGTCGCGTATCTGAGGTTATTCCAACGAGAATAATAAAAAGCGGACCCGGTCCGTGTCGTAAAAATATGATGTACATGATATTCCAATGAATAATAATGAATGGAATAACATAAGGATTTCACCAAGTATAGGTATGTCACAGCGTATCTGAGTTCTTGACGAATAATAAAGAATGGAATAATGAAGTTCTCTTCATGAATAAGAAAGAATAACACCCTCACTACAGTAAAAAGACCTTTGGATATCGAAGTAGTGAAGTAGCGAGAATACTCTTCTTTCTCTCTATAATTTCTCTCTCTAGAGTTTGGGTGAATTCGTAAGAAATAATGAAGGAATGAGCTTATTTATAGAAGAATGGAATGAATAGTAACTAATTCATGAACGACCCAGATTGATTTACTTTTAAACAAACGATCCAGATTAAAACTTAAAGCAACGGTCCATACTGATTCACTATTAAAACTTTAAACCAGCGATCCATATTGATTTACTATTAAAACTTTAAACCAGCGATCCATATTGATTTACTATTAAAACTTTAAACCAGCGATCCATATTGATTCACTAATATAACTTCAACCAACGGTCTGAAAAATTAGCACATCTCCTCATGGAATAATATTGTACTCAAATACCCGAATGCACAATACTAGAGTGAATAGTAATTGGGTGAATAGTAACTCGTGAATAGTAACTCGTGAATAGTAACTCATAAATATTAACTCGTGAATAGTAACTCGTGAATAGTAACTCATGAATAGTAACTCGTGAATAGTAACTTGTGAATAGTAACTCGTGAATAGTAACTCCGACACAAAAAGTGTCTCGAATACCCGATTGAACAATATAACCTCCAGACATCAATTATCATCGGAATAGATGTCGATTTCTACTAACACAAATAATCCCAACACAATGAAACTATCAAATTCATCTTTAATCAACACGAACTTAATCATCATTAATATCATAACTCACGATATTTAACAACGAAGTCGTTTCGAGGAAGAGGGGCTTTCAATAAGAATTTCTCCTATATGCGCGCAATTAGGTGACCAAACCTCTCATTGATGAACTTTAGACATTGTAAATATTGCAATTTAATAATATGAATAACTTTGTCGTCTCAATTATTGATTTAATAATATAACATATAATGCGGATGATCTTTGTGATAATAATCGAATCAATAATATGAGAGATATGATGCAACAATTACTGTAGCAATAATTGAGTATAAGCGAGTGACTTATCACATAAGCATCAATAATCAATACCAAGTATTACTATGCAACCACGCGTATTATTGTACTTTTACTACTAGGGTAGTTCAACGGTTTTAACGATAATACCTCCATACTTATTTATAAAATATTTTGTCGTTTTCTCAATCCGACAATAATTCCATTGCGGGGTCCACCAATGATTGTGCCGTCGTACGAATATTCCCCGAAAAAAAAGAATATTCCCCGACCAATCGAATATTTTATAACAACTTGCATACTTTGAAAAATTTATAAATATTACCCACAACTATAACATTATATCAAATCCACACCATAATTTTGAAAAAAAATATTTCGAGAAAAATAAATCTTTATTCATAAAATCTGGGGTCTCACACTATGTGTTGACACTGTATTAATCAATTGACCAAAACTAACTTCATGCTTAATGCACATATTATATCCAACTCAGATGCAAACAACACAGCTACAACATTTACAGCTGCACTAATGATCAGAAGAAAAGTACTTGGTGCATTGATAATGACAGCTAACAACAAGGATGTATGGACTTGACTATATTGCCTTGGTGTATTTTAGTGTAACTAATGTACCTACTTTACTAGAAATAAGGAGTGACATGGATTGATGTAATATGGATTAGTTGAACTAACATGTATATAAATACATAATAGATAATAATGTACTAGACTGAATTTTACAAAGCTAAATACAGAGGTATTATCTTTCAGTTCTTTTGCTCTCCATTCTATCTTCTACTGTTAGTTTCATGGTTGAATAAACCTAACATGGTATCAAAGCAGTTCGTGATCTATTTTTTCTTCTTTCGCAAGATCAATACATAAGATTCATGTGACGCCCCCAAAATTAGGTATACATCACCTATTCTTGAGTCGCCAAATACATGGTACAAAATTCAAATACAACTTGATTATACAACAGTCGTGTAAAATACTACAAAACATAATCTAAGAGTTTTAATAAGAATATTGTCATCTAAACAATATCCACACTCAATAGAGTCCTCATTACATTTATTGTCACACTATTTAATAGAATAGTGAGGACTACTAATGCTATCATCAGGACCGTCACTTTGTTCTCCGACTAATCCCGGCTACATTCTCATTTTCTGAAGAGAACAGTGAAAAAAAGGGTGAGCTCAACTAGCCCAGTTAGAAATATTATGACTAAGATAATGTAGAATAAATTATCGTTAGCCTTCAACAGTGTTAAACTGATAAAATATAACAAACATCGAGTTTAACTGCAGCGGAACAAGCAATCCATTAAAAGAGTCAAGTAGAGAATAAAATCTACTATCTTTTATGATTTAAAAAAGTTTTTCATCACTTTTATCGCTGAGACTCAGCTAAAAAAATAATCCACATCATCCCTGCACTACGGCCAAGGATATTCATTAGTATCACGACCACAAATTATTCATGCACTACGGGCCAAGGGTATTCGTGTATTCATCAATGATCATGATCATGCCAACAACTGTCCATCAATGCACTATGGGCCAATGAGGACTTTTACCACATCTTTTGTAACATTACGGTCATGATTATACCGAATAATTTCTGGTCATAATCATACCAAGTCCATCTATGCACTACAGGCCACAGATGACTTTCAATATAATATAAACATGAGGATGATGACAATGATATAAGAATTCAATAAAACAAGTTCAAGAATTAATTTATCCAGGAACCAATAACGTACAATTGTCAACATAATATTACTTTGTAGGGTAAAACTCAAGAATGCTCAGAAGAATATTTCCATGAAAAGATACTGGATGAAGCGCAAATATCAAGTATATTCCACTAATTTCGTGGAGTATAAAACCCAAAACTTTAATCAACTGAGTATAATAAAGAATGGAATAACAAAAGAAATCACCAAACATACGATAGACCACACAAAAAGGTTATTCCAACAGAATAATAAATAACGAAACCAGGTCAGGCGAAATTCGCACCGACAGGATGTTCCAACAGAATAATAAATAACGGAACCAGGTCATGCGTAAACACACAGATAGGATGTTCCAACAGAATAATAAAGAATGGAATAACAGAAGAATTTCACCATGTATGCGGTACTTCGCATAGACAGGTTATTCCAACATAATAATAAAGAATGGAATAACAGAAGTTCTCTTCATGAATACGAAAGAAATAATACCCCTTACGAATACAACAAATAATATACCTTACCTTAAAAATAAGAGTATTCCGACTGGTAGGGTGAGGATATTCTTGAAGAAAACTTTCTACGCTCAAAACTTTCTAAAACGCTAAAGAAATACGATCAAGATTATAGAAGAAGAATTCTCTGAATTTTTGGTGTGATTTCAATTCTAACTAAACATCCTATTTATAGAAGAATGGAACTGGTACTTTTAAGAAACAAATGCAAAAAAAAAAAATCACGGATGGAACATCACAGCTTCACGGTTCAATATATCAGTATTCCTTTTCAAAGAGTTGGCCAATTAAAAAAAACTACACATGCCAATATGGAAGCCTTAACCAATTAAAAAACACCCCACATCTCAAGTGGTCAACAATGCTGCATGATTGAAAAAAATTGGCCAATAATGATCAAGCTTGAAAAATCACTCCATAACCTGCCAAATTTATCTACTAGGACCACCACCACTCACCCACATGCTATACAATTATATATATATATATATATATATATATATATATATATATATATATATATATATATATACTTTATAACTTTCTTTCGATTATTTTGAAAAATGGACAAATGGGAATCCAAATAATAAACAAAATTTATATCAAAGACTTCATAAAAATCCTTTCAATATTTTTAACAACATTTATCATCATTATTAAAATTCACAATATTAATCGACCAGGTCGTTTCGAGAAGAGGGCTTTCAATACGGATTTCTCCACTATTATTGGCTTGATTAGGTGACCAAAATCTCTCCTTGACAGAACTTCTAGACATCGTTAATATTGTAAATAATAATATAAATAACTTTGTCCTCTCAATTATGGATTTAATAATATATAAAATATTGACAATAATTGAATCAAATAACGTGAGATATTATGCATCAATTATTGTAGCGTAATAATTGAACAAAAGCGAGTGACTTCTCACATAAGCATCAATAATCAATACCGGTGCTTCTTATGCAACCACGCCAGACATCGTGTTTTTTAACACCGAAAGTGTTTCAACGATTAACGGTAAAACTTTACGCCATTATTTTCATAAAAATATTTTTGTCATTTTCTTAATCAAACAATAATTCCGTTGTGGAGTCCACCAATGATTGTCTTGGTTATCGAATATTCCTGTTAAAATGAATATTCCCGAGACCAATCGAATATTATATAACAACTTGCGTACATTTTGCAAAATTTATAAATATTACCACAACTATAACATTATATCACATTCATTCCAATATTTAAAAATGATATTTATAGAAAAATCATCTTTATTAAAAAGTTGGGGTCTTACAACCTCCCCGTCTTATAAAATTTTGCCCTCGAAATTAAGGTGCGTACCTGGTATGTCTAAAAGGTAAGGATATCTTGATTTCATTTCAGATTCTAACTCCCAGGTTATTTCCTCAACATCGTGGTTTCTCCACAAAACTTTGACTTGAGGTATAACCTTAAAGCGTAGAATATTTTCCTTTTTATCCAAGATTTGAACAGGAACCTCTTCATACGTCAAATCTTCCGCTATTTCGTCCGATTCTAACTCAATAATGTGGTTTGGGTCTTCCACATATTTACGTAACATGGATATATGAAAAACGTTATGAACACGAGACATACTTGGCGGTAAAGCGAGTCTATACGCCACAGTTCCTACTCGATCGAGGATTATAAATGGGCCAATGAATCGAGGATTGAGTTTTCCTCTCTTTCCAAATCTCGTAACTCCTTTCCATGGAGCAACACGTAACAATACATGATCTCCTATATCGAATTTTACGTCCTTTCGATGAAGATCAACATAACTTTTTTGTTGATCTTGTGAGGTTTTTATACGTTGTCGGGTCGTTTGAATCTTTTCCGTAGTCATACATACCAACTCTGGTCCCAACAACGTTTCTTCACCTACCTCATCCCAGCATACTGGAGAACAACACTTTCTTCCATACAATGCTTCGAATGAAGCCATGCCAATACTTGCTTGATAGCTGTTGTTGTAGGAAAATTCCACCAATGGTAAGAACTTGTCCCAACTTCCCTTGAAGTCAAGGACACAAAGTCTTAATAAATCTTCAAGAGTTTGAATAGTCCTATCTGATTGTCCGTCAAATGCGAGGATGATATGCGAACTAAATCATAAATCCGTGCTTTCATAGCTTTTTATAAACTAACCCAAAATCGTGAAGTGAATCTTGGGTCTCGATCGAAACTATGGATCTTTGGCATACCATGCAATCTTACAACCTCGTTTATGTACATACGATCAAGAGGCGTTCAAGTGTATAAGTTTCTCGTATAGGTAAGAAATAAGCGAGACTTGGTCAATCTATCAACAATGACCCAAATTGCATCTATGCCTTGAGAAACCTTGGGAAGACCGATGTGAAATCCATGGTAATGTGCTCCCACTTCCATTCGGAATTTCAAGTGGTTGCAATGGACCTTTTGGTACTTGATGTTCCGCCTTGACTCGTTGACAAGTTAGACACCCTGAGATAAACAGCGCTATCTCTCTCTTCATATTGCTCCACCAAAAGGTATGACGAAGAACATGATACATTTTGGTACTCCCAGGATGGATTGCAAATGGTGTGTTGTGCGCCTCCATCATGATTTTATACTTTAACTCAGGGTTGTTAGGAACACAAAGTTTGGAGTTGACTCGAAGTATTCATTCTTCATCGATTCTTGCTTCCCAAGATAGCACCTTCTTGTACTTTTTCTTCCTCATGCGCATCGACTCTAGAGTGCAGTAGCTTGAGCAGCTTTAACTTTATCAATTAAAGTCGGTTCTACTCGTATATTCGCCATCATCACGTGGGTCCCTGGAGTCTTTATCTCTATCTCCATCCTTTGCAAGTCATACAAAATGGGCCTTTGCGTTGACAATATACTTTCGTTCGCATATGATCTTCTACTCAATGCGTCACTACCACGTTCGCTTTTCCAAGATGGTATTGGATGGTATGAACATAATCTTTCAGCAGTTAAAATGAGCGTCCAACATCGCATGTTGAGTTCCTTTTGAGTGAAGAAATATTTGAGGCTTTTATGATCCGTAAAGATCTCCACTTTCTCCCCATACAAGTAATGCCTCCAAATCTTTAGTGCAAAAAGCGATCGCGCGCTAACTCTAGATCATGAGTAGGATAATTCCTCTCATATTCTTTGAGTTGTCGAGAGGCATAGGCTATGACTTTCTCATGTTGTATGAGAACACATCCTAACCCTTTGTCCAAAGCATCACTGTAGATGACAAATCCCTCCGAGCCAGATGGTATTGTCAGAACATGTGCTGAAATGAGTCTCCTCTTGAGCTCTTAAAAACTCTTCTCGCATTCCTCACTCCAACTGAATTTTGTATCTTTTCGAGTCAGCTGAGTTAATGGAGTAGCGATTCGAGAAAACCCTTCTACGAATCTCCGATAATAACCAGCTAAGCCGAGAAAGCTACGTACTTCGGTCACTGATTTAGGTTGTTCCCAGCTTTGAATAGCTTCAACCTTTGTCGGGTCAACATATATTCCATGACTTGATACCACGTGCCCAAGGAATGCTACTTCCTCAAGCTAGAACTCTCATTTCTTCAACTTGGCATAAAGCTTGTTTTCACGAAGCTTTTGTAGTATCAACCTCAAGTGTTGCTCATGATCTTCACGGCTTTTGGAATATATGAGGATGTCATCAATAAAGACGACCACAAAGTGATCCAAATATTTCTTGAATACTCGGTTCATCATATCCATGAAGGCAGCAGGAGCATTAGTCAATCCAAAAGACATGACTAGGAATTCATAATGCCCGTACCAAGTTCTGAAAGCTGTCTTTGGAATGCTATCGGTTCTAATCTTTAATTGGTGATATTCAGAACGAAGATCAATCTTTGAAAAGAATTTGGCGCCTTGCAACTGGTCAAACAGGTCATCAATACGTGGCAATGGGTACCTATTTTTGATGGTGACATGATTCAACTCCCGATAATCAATGCAAAATCGCATACTTCCATCTTTTTTCTTCACGAATAGAACATGAGCACCCCAAGGAGAAGTACTAGGACGAATGAAATCGATGTCTAACAATTCCTGCAGTTGGGTCTTTAACTCCTGAAGTTCAATAGGAGCCATTCGATATGGGGCTTTGGAAATAGGTTTTTTACCGGGTTCAAAGTCGATACAAAATTTAATTTCACGCTCTGGGGGTAGGCCAGGAAGTTCTTCAGGGAATACGTTAGGAAATTTATTAACAATAGAGATATCATTCAAACGTATTTTTGTTTAAATCCGTGACATGAGCTAAGAAAGCTTGACATCCATTTTTTAATAAACGAATAGTTTTATGGCTTGAGATGACAGTGATTGATTTTAATGGTTTAGTTGCTTGAATTCGCATAATAGGTTGGTTAGGAATATGAAAGCTAACAACCTTACAAAAATAATTAATTTTTGCATGATGAGTAGTTAACCAATCAATCCCTAGAATTACGTCAAATACAAGTATTTTCAATGAAATAAGATCGATAGGTAATATGAGGGTACCGATTTGAACCAAACAAGACTTATAAACAGTGGATGTAATGAAGGTTTCTCCCAAGCGGAGTTTCAACGAGATAAGTCAAAGTCCAATTTCTCGGAGTCAAATTTAAAGCGTTGGCGCAAGTAGGAGAAATAAAAGAATGGATAGAACCGGTATCAAATAAGGTATATACTTGCTAGAGTTTATGATAAGCTTACCGTGATGACCTCGTTCGGGTTCCTTGCTTTTCGGGAGGTCACGACAAACGCTCTCCTTGAACTACGGTTTTGTCTTTATGCAGGATGGCCTTTGATGCCTCTATCCCAATTTGGACTTGTCTTGATGCTGCACGACAAAATCGGGCAAGGTGACCTTCTCTTCCACAATTGTAACATGCTTTAGATAACATCATGCAATTTGGACTGATGTGTCCCTCTCCTCCACATTTGAAACATATGATAGGTGGTCGTTCTCCTTCCTTAACGACAGGTGCTGATGCTGACGTCTTTCCATCATTGTTGAATCTCCTCTTCTTGAAATGTCCATTCTTATTGTTTTGTCCATGATTACCATCGAAGTGGTTACCATTTCTGGTATGTTGATTCCCTCCACGCTTATTGTCATCGCTTCGATGACTGTTATCATTGGTATTATCATTTTGCCAGCTGCTCTCTTTTGGTTGGGTTGACTCATTATCACGCTCCAATAACTGAGCCCTATTAAAAACATCTGAATACAAACACAGTTTATGAGAGATAAGATATTGACGTATCTCGGGTTTCAAACCTCTTAGAAACATTCACGTCATTCTCTCCTCATTATCAACCAAATGAGACGCAAACCGGGACAACTCAAAGCAAACTTGGCTTCCCGTCTTTGCGACACGGTCATGTTGTTTTGCTCGACTTGATGAACTCTACCTCTTTCATGTGATGAATACTTTCGGAAAGTACTTGTCGTTGAAGCAGTTCTTGGAACTTCTCCCAAGACATCTTGATCTGCGGCAAGTTGAGTCGCTTCTGATTCCCACCGAGAATCTGCCTCTCGCATGACATGAAGATGGCAAAGGGAACCTTTTGCTCCTTGGAGCATCCCAAGACATCAAACATCTTGTTGATCTGCTTTATCCACGTCTCTGGCTTAAGTGGTTTTGGCTCTCCCAAAAACTCCGGTGGTCCCAGTTTCTTGAACTGCTTAGCGGTGACCGTTCGAGAGTTGCCAGTGTTTCCACCTGTATTTTGGACAGGAGCCGCTCTTGCCTGATGTTGCATGAATTGTATAAAGCCTCTGAATATTCCATCGTTCATTATCTGGTCCGTGTTGTTGTTTGCCTGGGGATTGTCGCCTTCCTAATGCACATTATCCTGATTATTGATATGTGGAGACTCAACGGTCTCCTGTGCTCCATTGATGTTCTCAACATTCTCAGATGTCATTTTCAAATACTGCCACAAAACAAGGGTTAATTAACATATCATATATTATCCCTATACTCTGATCGACTAATTAAATACCAAATAAACTTAGGTAGGTCATACTAGCGAAGGAATTTCCCGTCTCTCCCCTCCTAGTTCTTGTCTCACATCTTAGTCAGGGATCATATTCCTAAGCTTTGATACCAACTATGACGCCCCCAAAATTAGGTATACATCACCTATTCTTGAGTCGCCAAATACATGGTACAAAATTCAAATACAACTTAATTATACAACAATCGTGTAAAATAAGACAAAACATAATCTAAGAGTTTTAATAAGAATATTGTCATCTAGACAATATCCACACCAATAGAGTCCTCATTACATTTATTGTCACACTATTTAGAGAATAGTGAGGACTACTATGCTTATCATCCGGACCAAATCGCTCTGGTTCCCCGACTAGTCCCGGCTACATTCTCATTTCTGAAGAGAACGGTGAAAGAAAGGGTGAGCTCAACTAGCCCAAAGAAGAAATATTATGACTAAGATAATGCAGAATAAATTATCGTTAGCCTTCAATAGTGTTAAACTAATAAAATATAACAAACATCAAGTTTAACTGCAGAGGAACAAGCAATCCATTAAAAGAGTCAAGTAGAGAATAAAATCTACTATCTTTTATGATTTAAAAAGTTTTTCATCACTTTTATCATTTGAGACTCACTAAAAAATAATCCACATCATCCCCCGCACTACTACCAAGGATATTCATTAGTATCACGACCACAAATTATCCATGCACTACGGGCCAAGGATATTCGTGTATTCATCAATGGTCATGATCATGCCAACAACTGTCCATCAATGCACTACGAGCCAATGATGACTTTTACCACATCTTTTGTAACATTACGGTCATGATTATACCGAATAATCCCTGGTCATAATCATACCAAGTCCATCTATGCACTACAGGCCACAGATGACTTTCAACATAATATAAACATGAGGATGATGACAATGATATAAGAATTCAATAAAACAAGTTCAAGAATTAATTTATCCAGGAACCAATAACGTCCAAATTGTCAACATGATACTACTTTGTAGGGTAAAACTCAAGAATGCTCAAAAGAATATTTTCATGAAAAGATACTGGATGAAGCACAAATATCAAGGATATTCCACTAATTTCATATAGTATAAAAGCCATAACTTTAACCAACTGAGTATAATAAAGAATGGAATAACAAAAGAAATCACTAGGCATGCGATAGACCGCCGCAAACAAAGTTATTCCAATAGATAATAAATAACGGAATCGGTCATGCAGAACGTTATGCATGACGGAGAATATTCAATGAGAATAATAAATAACGAAACCGTGTCAAAAATTGCGACCGATAGGATGTTCCAATGAGAATAATAAATAACGGAACCGGTCATGCGTAAAACACACAGATAGGATGTTCCATGAATAATAAAGAATGGAATAATGAAGAATTTCACCATGTATGCGGTACTTGGCATGTAGGCGGAGTTATTCCAACATAATAATAAAGAATGGAATAACAGAAGTTCTCTTCATGAATACGAAAGAAATAATACCCCTTACGAATACAACAAATAATATACCTTACCTTAAAAATAAGAGTATTCCGACTGGTAGGGTGAGGATATTCTTGAAGAAAACTTTCTACGCTCAAAGCTTTCTAAAACGCTAAAGAAATACGATCAAGATTATAGAAGAAGAATTCTCTGAATTTCTGGTGTGATTTCAATTCTAACTAAGCATCCTATTTATAGAAGAATGGAAGTGGTACTTTTAAGAAACAAACGCAAAAAAAATATCACGGATGGAACATCACAGCTTCACGGTTCAACATATCAGTATTCCTTTTCAAAGAGTTGGCCAATTAAAAAAAACTACACATGCCAATATGGAAGCCTTCACCAATTAAAAAGCACCCCACATCTCAAGTTGTCAACAATGTTGTATGATTGAAAAAAATTGGCCAATAATGATTAAGCTTGAAAATCACTCCATAACCTGCCAAATTTATCTACTAGGACCACCACCACTCACCCACATGCTATACAATTATATATATATATATATATATATATATATACACTTTATAACTTCCTTTCGATTATTTTAAAAAATGGGCAAATGGGAATCCCAATAATAAACAAAATTTATATCAAAGACTTCATAAAAATTCTTTCAATATTTTTAACAATATTTATCATCATTATTAAAATTCACAATATTAATCGACCAGGTCATTTCCAGGAAAGAGGAGAAATTCAATAAGGATTTCTCCTGATGCCAAGTTATGATTAGGTGACCAAACCTCTCTCTCGATGAGAACTTCTAGATATCGTTAATAATAATATTAATAACTTTGTCGTCTCAATAATGGATTTAATAATATATAAAATATTGACAATAATTGAATCAAATAACGTGAGATACTATGCAACAACCATTTGAGCAATAATTGAACAAAGCGAGTGACTTCTCACGTAAGCATCAATAATCAATAAAGTGTGCTCTTATGCAACCACAGCAGACATTCATGTACTTTTAACACCGGTGTTTCAACGAGTTAACGATAAAACTTCCGCCGTTATTTTTCATAAAATATATTTTGTCGTTTTTCAATCAAACAATAATTCCGTTGTGGGGTCCACCAATGATTGTGCCATCGCATTTAATATTCCTCGTTAAAACGAATATTCTCCGACCAATCGAATATTATATAACAACTTGCGTACTTTGCAAAATTTATAAATATTACCCACAACTATAACATTATATCACATTCATTCCAATATTTAAAAATGATATTTATAGAAAAATCATCTTTATTAAAAAGTTGGGGTCTTACAATTCAAATCTGTTGAATCATTCTTTTTTACTTCTATATCAAAATTGTTGTCAGTTTTGATAAATTTTGTCTACAATCAGATCTGGTTTTAGACTTTTACAATTCTTTCAGATCTACTTTTGTTTTTTTTCAAATATGGTGAATTTAAGCTATGGAAATTTAGTTCAATTGAATATTCCAGATAATCAGCATCATGGACAAGGTTCAAGCAACAATATTCAAACAGAAACAGGTTATAATGTTTTAATAGATTCGAATTCTCATCCTTTATTTCTGCACAACAATGATCATCCTGCACTAGTTTTAATATCTAAACAGCTCACTGGAGCAGATAATTTTGCTCCTTGGAAACGATCAATGCAAATAGCTTTGGTCCTGCTGAGGATTCTCCTTTGTTTGCTCAATGGGAAAGAGTAAATGATATGGTAATAACTTGGATCTTGAATACTGTTAGTGATGATATCAGTGATGGCATGAATTTGTGAACTCAGCTTATGAGGTTTGAAATGAACTAAATGAATGGTTTTCAGGAATTAATGGCCACAGAATTTATCAAATTTTAAAGGATACTCATATTTTAGAACAAGGAGTTAAATCTGTTGAACTTTACTATCATAAGCTCAAGAACTTATGGGATGAATATGCAGTTTTAGAACCTACTGTTGATTGTGTTTGTGGAGAACATAAAGTGCAAGAAGAGAGGGAAAAAAGAAGGAAATTGCTGCAATTTTTAATGGGGTTACATGACAGTTATTCTACTATTAGAGGACAAATTTTGATAATGTCTCCTTTATCCACTATATCTCAGGCTTATGTATTTATTAAACAAGATGAAAAGGCTAGACAATGATATGTGAATCCTACTGAAAGTATTGGTCTGTTTACCAGTACAAGTCATGCTCATCCTACAGTTCTAGTTGCTCATAATATATGGAAGTTTTATTGTCCTACACAATTTTCTACACAACACGTGGGTCATGGAAATCAAAATGTTTTTGCCAAACAGCCTATGAAGTGTACTTATTGTAATGGAGACAATCATGTCAAAGAAATATGTTTCAAATTGAATGGATATCCTCCAAGAAGAAAACTGGGAAATTTAATGGTGCTACTGGTCAGAACTTTAGGCCCTTTCCAAAAGGAAAACAATATACAAGCACTGCAAACATGACATCCATAGCTAATTCTCAACCAAGCCTTCACATTTCTCAGTCTAACATGGGTTCTCATTCTGGATTTTTTGTTCAAAATAACACAGGCACAAATACTAATGAGATGTTTTATCATCAGTCTATGAATACTCCTATGTCAATGGAACAGCTACAGAATTAGTTGGCCCATATTAATCATATGATGAATATGATCATGTTGCAGGTATGGTTTATTCTATGTTCTCTTCCAACACCTACAACAAGTTTTCATGGATCATTGATACAGGGGCAACTGATCACATGTGTGCACAGTTAGATATTATGCATGATGTTAAAACCTTATTACATCCAATTCATATTACTTCGCCAAATGGTAACACTATTCTTGTGCACAAAAGTGGTACTATTATATTGACACCTCAATTAACATTGTACAATGTTCTTTTTGATCCAAGTTTCACCTATAACTTGTTATCTGTAACCAAGTTAGCTAAGGACTCAAATTGTTCAATTCAATTCCATTCACATCAATGCCTTTTTCAGGCCCAGAACCAGATGAAAATTCTGGCCATTGGTAAGGAGCATGGTGGTCTGTATCATCTGCATATTCCTTAACCCAATGTGAACAATGATGCAGTTGATATCCTTGCTTTTATTCAGCCTTTTATTCAGCCTTCTGTCAATTCTAGTCTCAAAACTAAAGACAATGCATTGTGGCACATGAGGCTTGGGCATGCCTCAACTACAGTCCTTTATAAAATTCCTTGTATCACATCTTTTGTATCTAACATTTGTAATATGACATGTCCTATATGTCCTATTTCCAAACAATGTAAACTTTCATTTTCTAAATCTAGTACAAGTCATGCTACTTCAATTTTTCAATTATTACATGTTGATGTTTGGGGGCCATATGCTTTTGAGACAACAAGAGGTTGTAAATATTTCCTTACTATAGTAGATGACCATTTTAGAGCCACATGGACTTTTTTAATGACCACAAAACAACACGTGTTTCAGACTCTTCTTGATTTCTTTTCTTATGTTAAGAATCAATTCCATACCACGGTTAAAATTTTTAGGACTAATAATGGGAGTGAGTTTTTAAATAAGCACATTTCACCTTTATTGGCATCTCATGGTGTTATTCACCAAAGTACTTATGTAGATACTCCCCAACAAAATGGAATAATGGAAAGAAAACATAGACAACTTTTAGAAATAGCTAGAGCTTTGAGGTTTCATGCTGGTTTACCTATTCAGTATTGGGGGGAATGCTTACTCACTACTACCTATATCTTAAATAGATTGCCCACACCTGTGTTACAATACAAAACACCTCATGAAATCTTGTTTCTTTAAGTACCCAGTTATGATCATTTAAAGGTTTTTGGTTGCCTATGTTATGCCTCAATTCATTCTGGAAACAAGTTCGCCCCCAGAGCAATTAGGTGTGTTTTTCTTGGTTATCCACATGGTCAAAAGGGTTATAAGGTGTTAAATCTTCAAACTAAACAAATTTTGTCTCCCGGAATGTAGTTTTTCATGAAACTATATTTCCATTCTTAGAATAGACATCTTCTAATTCTCAAGATCTTTATAATTTTCTACCTTGGCTTCATCATCATCATTATGAACCAAATTATTTGCCTCATGATCACTCCACTTCTACTTTAATACCTACTCCTACTTCAACTCCTACTTTAGTTTTTGATCTATGAAGCAAGTAACAATCATCACAGTGAAATTCATTCTTTTGTTGATCCTTTGCCAATTGCCTCTAATCCATCATTGCTCAGACAATCTTCTAGAATTAAGCAGAGACCATCTTGGTGGCATGATTATGATATCCCTATCAAACAGACTTCTGGTGCTCTCACTTCTAATGTCTCAGCTGTACATCTCAAACATCATCTTGACAATTACTTGTCTTATTCCAACTTTGCATTATCACACAAGCATTTTATAGCTAATCTAGCATCTGAACCTGCTTATTATTCTCAAGCTGTTAAGGATCCACAATGGATAACAGCTATGAATAAAGAGCTTGATGCCCTTGAATCTAATCATACTTGGGATTTGGTAGAATTACCCTTTGACAAGCAAACAGTTGGATGTAAGTGGGTTTACAAGGTCAAATATCATGCTAGTGGACATATTGAGAGATATAAGGCTCATTTGGTGGCTAAAGGTTATACACAAGAGGAAGAAGTAGATTATCATGATACATTTTCCCCTGTGGCAAAAATGGTTATAGTTAAATGTCTTTTAGCACGAGCAGCAGCTAAACAATGGGTTGTTCATCAATTAGATGTTAACAATGTCTTTTTACATGAAGATTTATTGGAGGAGGTATATATGGATTTGCCACAAGGGTATATTGTTCCATCACACTCCAACAGATTTGTTTGCAAATTAAAGAAGTCTTTATATGGTTTAAAGCAAGCCTCTAGACAATGGTTTGCCAAACTAACTACTTCTCTTCTTCAAACTGGGTTTTCTCAATCAAAAGTAGATTACTCTTTATTTACCTACCACAAAGCTAGATTATTTACAGCTGTTTTGGTTTATGTTGATGATATACTTGTTACTGGCAATGACAATTATATGGTTCTTCATTTGAAAGCCATGTTGGACAATCAATTTAGTATTAAGGATCTTGGTGAAGCAAAATATTATTTGGGGCTAGAAATCAGCAAATCAAAGGCTGGAATCTTCATTAGTCAAAGAAAATTTATCTTAGACCTTTTACAATCTGCCAATTTGTTGGATGCTAAGCCACAGTTACTATTCCACTTGATCAACACATTAAGCTACATGATAATAGCTTTTCTAGAGAGCTTATTTCTAATCTATCTGATTATAGAAGTTATGTGGGTAAACTCTTGTATCTCATCTTCACCAGACCAGATATCAGTTATTACGTCCAATTACTTAGTCAATTCATGCAATCACCTCGACAAAAACATCTTGAAGTTGTTCAAAGAGTCCTAAGGTACCTCAAGTGTACAGCTGGTCAAAGACTTTTCTTTTCTGTAGAAAATGATTTGGTTTTGAAGGGCTTTAGTGATTGGGGAGGTTGTCCTATTAGCAGAAAATCTGTTACTGGATATTGTCTTATGTTAGGCCCTTTTCTTATTTCTTGGCAATCTAAGAAGCAATCTGTTACTTCTCGAAGTTCAGCTGAAGCTGAATACCGTGCTCTTGCTACTACTACTTGTGAGGTTTTATGGTTGCATAGCTTATTACAAGATTTATTGGTTCCAACTCATGGTCCTACTCCTATATTTTGTGACAATAAGGCAACAATAGACATTGCAGCAAATCCTGTTTATCATGCTCGCACCAAACACATAGAAATTTATTGTCATTTTGTAAGGGAAAAGGTGCAAGCATGTATCATTCAACCTCTTAAAGTTTCTTCTAAAGATCAAGTTGCTGATTTGTTGACTAAAGCTTTAGGTCGCACAAGTCATTAGTATTTAGCTTCCAAGTTGGGCTTACATAATCCGTGTATGCCTTCAACTTGTGGGGGGAGTAATGAACATATTATATCCAACTCAAATAACTCAGATGCAAACAACACAGCTACAGCATTTACAGCTGCACAGCTGCACTAGTGATCAGAAGAAAAGTACTTGGTGCATTGACAATGACAGCTAACAACAAGGATGTATGGACTTGACTAAATTGCCTTGGTGTATTTTAGTGTAAGTAATGTACCTACTTTACTAGAAATAAGGAGTGACACGGATTGATGTAATATGGATTAGTTGAACTAACATGTATATAAATACATGATAGATAATAATGTACTAGACTGAATTTTACAGAATTAAATACAGAGATATTATCTTTCAGTTCTTTTACTTTCCATTCTATCTTCTACTGTTAGTTTTATGGTTGAATAAACCTAACAATGTTAACCATTTCCATTTTAACCATATTCCCCAAAATGAAGATGGAAGAGTGGGGAAGGAAAATAGACGATGTATCAGAGATATTTTATAAAAAAAATAACTGAGTGGACTCGATGAATTTTAAAATTGATTTGATTTAATTTAATAATGTAAATTGATGTCAGTCTCATGTCATGTTAGACGTGTTTTTATATATAAGGATTGATTCCTAAAGTGACTCATGATTTTAGCCAAATTGGTCTAGTCATCTGATTTGTCTTTCCTTACTTTCCTTGTATTATTCCTCTAGTTGATAAAGATATTTAAGCTTAATAAATAAAAATATTGAAAGTGCGAGTTGTAAACAATAAAGTGGATATAAGAGTCGGTATTTATTTTGTTGAATTAATATTATTATTTTCCTATTAATTATAACAAATAACTCAAATGTTAATTTTAAGTAAAATTATAAAGGGTCAATGAGTTAAAGACTGAGACCATGTTTGTTGGATAAATTCAACTATTAATTTTAATTTTTTTGTTTGTTTTAAAAATTAGATTTGAGACTATTAATTCAGGATAACAAAATGACTTGTAGTGTGACACTATTTAATACCGTATTTGATCAAGTATTATAATCCCTATCATTTAAGATTAAAATTTTGCAAACAAAATTAGCCTTTATTTTTAATTTTTTTTTAAATGACCGATGCATTCTATTCTATCCATCTATACCCACACTATTGAGAATACAATCTCTTTATTATAACTGGTAACGATATAAAACTTATCCAATTCTTTGAATAATTTTGGATAAAATAAACTTAACTTGATATTATTTTAAGTTATTCCATGAGTAATCACTTTCTAAACAAACATGTGAGTAGAGATTATGTAATCATAAGATTAATAATTTTAGATAATGTATAGAAATCTAGAGTTTGTTCGTATACATGGCAGCGATTGCGGTTGCATCATTTGAAAAATTATGATCTTGTTCTTTTATCATCAACTTATGTTGTTGAAATTATAATTCTTGTTCGAATTACAACGGTTGTGGCTGAAATGGTACAAAATGACCAAAAAAGACATGATTTGTTATATCATGATAAATTAATTATTTAATCATACAAAAATAATAATTTGTGATAGAAAATTAATATAATATGTAATATCATTTTTATTTGGTATTTCATTATTATATTATACTCCCTCTGTCTCAGTATAAGAGTTCTAATTAACTTTTTACGCATATTAAGAAAGATGGTCAAATGACAAAATTGTCCATACTTAAATTATCATATAATTGTATAATTTTCTGCACATGACTAGTAATACTCCATAAATATGCATACAGAACAAAAATATGACATTTAATTCTAAGGGTATTATAGGCAAATGATTATAAAAAGTAGATTATTTAAGGTAAAAAGACAATAACTTAGGATTACCTAAAATAGTAGTAATGACTTTTATTGTAGGACAAAGAGAATAATAATTATTATAATTAATTTATTAATAAAACTAATTTAGTCATAATAATATATTACTAATATATGACTAATTATATAACTAATTATAATTAATTTATTAAAAAATAATAATATATCAATTTTGTAATCATACAAAAATAATAATTTGCAGAAAGAAACATGACATTTATTACTTGCGCAACATAAATAAATAAAGGCTATATTTATTTACGAGGATTACACTTGGTATCTCAAGTGTCTTGTTTGTTTTTAAATTTGAACTTAGGATTATTAGTTTAAGGATTAAAAATGACTTAATATAAAGGATAATTTAATACCATCTCGTGTCGGGTATTATAATTTTTACCATTTAAAATTATAAATTATTAGACAAAATTACCCTCAACTTTTTTCTAAAATCACCATAGTAGTAGTATTCAGTAATTTCAGTATTGAGATTTGAGACTGAATCACCATGTTAGAGCCTCAACATTTTTTTTGATTGATTAGAATTAACTGACTAGTTAATTTTTTGATTGATTAGAATTAACTGACTAGAATTAAATGACTACTTAATTTTTTTGATTGATGAAAAAGTACACTCATGACTTCTTTCATTTATTAAAAAAAAAAATTAAACATGTGATTAGGACTTCGTTCATTTATTAAAAAAAATTAAACATGTGATTAGGACTATTTAATCATAGAATTAATAATTTTGGGATTATAATCTCATAAATTATAATCTCGGAATTATAATCTTTACAAATAAATATGGCTAAAAGGAATTGTTAAATTCACAATATTTTTTTTATCATTTTTACAACAAAAGTATATTAAAACAAAGCATCTCTCTCCTCCTTTGGGTTTGTGTTTAATAAGAACAAAAGATAGAAAACAGAGCATCTCTCCTTTTTCTGCCTTCAAAAACTCTTATGCTACGTTTGGATTGAAGTAATAAAGATGAAAATAGAATAATTTAAGAATAAAAAAAATTGTGTTTAGTTGTGATTGAAATGGATTGAACTATTATTATTTTTTTGTTATTTTCGACTGAAATTTAACATTTTTGCCCAAGATTTTATACCCAAAGCCTTGTGAGTAATTTTTTTTATCATCGAGGATGACGGTCTTGAGAGAGGGATAACATGGAATAACTCATTCTAACTAGAATAGAATGAATCATTCCAATTTTCATTTCATTCCTTCAATCCAAACACAGTATTAACCTACTATTTACTTGAAACAAACTACAACGGACCGTTTCTATTCCAAATTACAATCACATGTCTAGCAGATTGATTAAAAATCAACAACATATCATCATCTACAGTTAGGAATTTATCAATTGAAGGGAAAAATCAATCACAAATGAATCATCTAAAATTAGGTAGGAAGATTAAAACAAACCATCATCTCCAAAATCAATGAGAAATCCATCATGTGCAATTAGGGATTTTTATCAACTGAGAGGCAAAAGAGGGGAAACATAAAATTGAGAATCTGCCGTTTGGACAACCAAAACGCAGCCATAAGAAATCCGTGCGTTACGTTTTTGCCTATCAAACACAGCTGCAAATGCGGACTTCTGTGATTTGGGCGACCTGCGTTGAGCATACCGAACAAGATCGTCCCTGTGTTTTCAACCCAATCGCACCAAACGCCGCGTTTGGGGACTAGCCGAACATGCACATAGTGCTTGTTCGTCTACCAACGTTTAGAAGTTGAGAATTTCATTCGTTTATAAGTAGCTTATTTTAAAGGCACAACTTATTTAGCTGTGTTTAGGGTCGTCCAAACGCAACTGTAACACCCCCTTCCCGAAAAGGAACGGGCGGTCACATGCAAAGTACAACAAAATTCAAAATAATAAACAGAACACTAACAACCTCAAAATATTAATAGTGGTGATCCATCAATAAAGTAATAAGTACAATTCTCTAAACTGAGTCAAAATAATCAAAACTTAAAATTTGAATCAACCTAACTGGTCAAAGGCAAAACTCTCATCACACTAGCCCTGAATCACCCCTGCAAACCTGCCGGAAGAAAAAAACACAAAGATAAGCCAATTGCCCAAAGACGGACACTGAGATATACAAAAGATATACAACTGATATACGAAAACAGTTGAGACAAATTACTAAACAAGCCTCAAGTGCAAGTACGAACGAAAATATAATATCAAAGATCTGAATGGAATATGTCTGAATCAACATAATTGACGAAACCAATAAGAGAATAAAAAAAATAACGAACTGAAGTAACTAACTCAATGACTTGAACTGAACAGAAACCAGCAAAACAAATCCAATAAAATAATAGGCTGAAACAAATGGCTGGAGTTATTTCATACCGTATGAGCTCAGAATATATCTTGCCACACAGGCAAGTCAAAATAATGCCACACAGGCAAGTCAAACTAATGTCACACAGACAAATCAAATGATGCCACACAGGCAACCAAAATAATGCCACTCAGGCACATCAAAACAATGCCACACAGGCAATCACACATTGGACCGCGAATCCAAATGTATGCAAATTGGATAGGTGTGTTTGGCACAACATTACCAATTCGCGGAACAGAAAACTAGGGTTAACCCATACGCCTCCCACAACAAAACACCAAATGACCCACTTCCTCCGGAGCCCAAAACGGAGACGCCGTGGACAAATCACACCGCCACGGAAAGTGTCATGCCTCTCGTGCCAAGACGACATGCCTGTGGTACCCCCACAGGTGGTTATAGCTCAGGTATACCCTACGGTATATTTTAACAAAAATATCATGTCACAACACATGCGACATAATACCAACAAAAGGGTTCTATATGTACATGTTGAACCAAATCAAATTATAGTCACAAGGTCTCAACAAGAAGGTAGCAACATGTACCGCTCTACAATTATCAAAATAAACTATACATGATAACCTGATTCAAAGAGTACAAGTACGAGTCCAATGTATCAACTCCAAAATGAAACCAATATATTTATTTCACAGGAAACAATTATGTGAAATAATAACGAAATTCGAACAAGCGACAAAACGAACAAATCAAATTTAACAAGAGTGTCGCAGAAAGAGTACGAAATCCGTACCTGAATATAATAGCGAAATAATTCACCAAACCCAAATATCACACTGCCAGGATATCAAATACGAAACTTTATTCGCAACCTAAACATATTCACCTCAAATTAAAAACAATCCAAACTTATAATTTCAAAATAATTCACAATCTATTTAATATGCCTTTAATCATCGCCTTTATCAATTATTAATACTCCAAAATTTATATTCCAAATATAACTTTTTAAATTCCCTCCGCTCGATCTAATAATAAAATAAAATTTTATTACAAATCTAACCATTACTAACATAATATTAACTAATTTTATTAAATAATTAATTTTTTTTATTAACAAATAAACGAATTCGATTTGAATTAATATACAAAACTTTCGGTACAATTTCTAAATATAACATAATAATTAGTTATTTATTAAGCTAGTATACTAACTTTATCACCCCACTGCCATCCGAAATTAGATTGTTAAGAAACAAAATATCTAAGCTTACATATTATATTCTAATAAACAAAAAAAAAATATATATATATATATATATATATATATATATATATATATATATATATATATATATATAGTAGTAATAGGCCACCTGACATGTTCATTATATATATATACCCACTTCCTACAGCGACCTTAATCAATTTCGGTAATCACTTTGCAAAAGTACAATGCATATAAAATATATTTTTAAACTTTCTTATGAATTAGTGAACTTCCAACATAATAGATCTAATAGCTTAAAAAAATAATAATAACTTACTAATTGGATATTGCAAAATTTAAAGGTTGATGAATTTCCTTCTCTCTTTTTTGTGCCGCCATTGCTCTCCCTTCTTTTCTCTCTCTTCGTAGTAGAGGTTGCGCCTTTTCTTTTCTTTTCTTTTTTTTTTCCAATCAGTTATGAGAGGTATGTGAGATAGATTAGGGTTTAAATATTTATTAACCTATCTTATTAACTCTTCTAATTTTAATATTATCCAAATACAAATTAGACCCAATTAGTATAAAATCCCAAATTAATGTAATCACCTACTTATTATAAGTCACACAAATTAAATACAATTTGATCCAATATAAGAAAAGCCCAATTAAAAATATGGATTTAAATATTATTTATTTTTATTTTTTTATTTTTTTACCGGGTATTACAGCAACGCTCCAGAAGAGGAGCGGTATATACGTGTGAACCTCCAAACGCTATCGCTATAAACACTCTAAACATACCCATAATCTTATGATAGTATAATCTTTGCAAACAAATATGACCCGAGAGTCTTTAAGTTCGATCATCACTGGTAACATTTTATAAGCTCTGTTCCTTCTTTAAGAATAACATGGACATTCATTAAAGCCCTTCAAACTTTCTTGTTTGGAAAGACCTAAAAAAGAGTCAGAAATCAATATATTCAACTATACTAAGCTTTAATGTTAGTAAGACCATAACTACAGGGCCCTATTGAATTTTTTCAAAACCAAAAAGAAAATAGTACGCGTGCACAAAACAAAAAAATCAGAACCAGTCAGACATTTCATCAATCATTACGTTAGGTAAACTCTATTCTGTTTAATTCAACAAAAACTATGCCAAAAATAAGAGTGGACATAAAGATCTCAGTTCAACAATAAAGATCCACGTGTGATTAAATGCCTAAAGGCCAATAAAATTAAATGAATACTAATAACAAAAGCACATCGATCTCGATAAGAATAAAAAAAAAATATTGATTTAAAAGAATCAAACAGTCCGAACACGTAAACATCAATCTACTGGAAAGAAAATAGAAAGATTATCATTGATAAATTATAAAAGTATAATTGACCCCAAGATCTATCAGAAAAAATTTATTACAGAGAAACAGTGCGTCTATAAAGTATTTCATCATCACTCTCATCATCCTCATCAGATACAATCTCACTTCCTGGTAGTTCCAACTTCCCACCCATATAAAATGATGGACCGGCACTCTCTGTCTCGATATAATCAGCCTGCAGCCTCTCTTCGAATCTCTGGTCACTGCAATTGAGGAACCAAGCCAAAGAACACCTAATGCCTTTGCTCTGTAACCTCTGATACCTTGGCTTGATCCTTGATTCCAAGCTATAAGTAAAGTATTCTGGGAACTCCACAAGCTCTTTCATTGGCCTTCCAATTTCGCTCTTGAAGAAGTAAAAACTATTTTTCATGAGACCAATCTGCAGTGCAATTAACTGGGGGCATTTTACAACCATCTTGGCCACATCTGCAGGAGAGATGCCCCTGCCAAGTAAGAACTCGACCGGTTTCATAATCACATTTTGGTTAAGACTAACAATCTGTGGCATCCTCTCAACGACACGAGCAAACCCTTCAGGATCAATCTTGAGCTTCAAGTTAAAAAAATACTGCTGTGACGACAATTTAGCTTTCAGAGGAAGCCCAAGAATTTGAGGGTACTGAGAAATAACTGAAGCTAGAGCTTCTCTTCGAATCCCAAAACTGACTAAACAATTCACATTTGGTTTCATTGTCTCTTCAAGATCATAACCAAGTACATAAGCACGCTTCTCAAACATCCTTGCTAGCACTTTCTTAGGCAAGCCCAAAGAGACCAAATAATCCACAAGAGGCTTAATCATAGTTCCAACTCTCATTCCCAGAAAATATGGATATTGTGTCACCATCGGTCCAATATCTCTCGGGTTAACTCCAATACTAACTAAATATGCCACTGAGGTACTCATTGTCCCTTCAGGTTTAAATCCTAATAGCTCTGGATACTTCATAAGCACAAAACCCATATCTAGCTTCTCCACATCAAGCCCACGAAGAAACTTAACTATCGGAACAAGCTCAACAACAACACTCGCATGAAGTACGTGCGGGTAATTCTTAATAAACTCTCCAAGTTTCTGTCTTTGAATTCCAACCTTTTCTAAGTAACCCAACACCGGAATTATATTTTTCCGCACACTACAACCAAGCATCAACGGATATTCATTGATATCATCAACAGTTAATCCTATCTTTTGCAAGAATTCTACTCGTTCACGCATTACTTCAACTGTAGAGGGTAATTCTAACTGCTCTAATTCATCAGGAACTATGCCTATACTCTTCAAGTAATCACAAATTATAACTCGTGATACGAGTTTCTCCTTTCGCCCTTGAACTACACCCCATGTGACTGTTGGCATTTCATATTCAGGAAATTTGTCGGATTGGGAAGAAAAGGGTCTAAATTTTGAAACCCCCGGTTCTTGAATACATGGGGTTTGTGGGTTATCTGAGGGTTTATGAATGTAAATGAGAGGAGTGAGAAATTTTTGTAAAATTGATTTAAAGGGTTGGTTTCTTGTTAAAAGTGAATTCATTTCTTGAAATCAAGCACCAACGAACAGATAAAATGAGTTTCTTCTACAATCTAGCAATTCAGTTCTTGGTTAAATTTGTATACATCAACTGAAAATAAAGCTAAAAAATTTTAGGTTAATTTTTGCTATGAATCAAGAAAAATCAGGGAACAAACGTGAAACGATAGAGATAGAAGTAAAGCGAGGGAGAGAGAGTACTCACAAACTCAAGCTTTGGGTATGATTCTCTTGGTCGGGTGAGCTTCTTATCTGGTCGGTTTTTTGGTCGATTTGGACTGGCTATGACTGAGGAACTGCGGGCTATGACGCCTCGCCGGTGGATTGCTTTGGATGAATCTGGGTTGCTATGGTATGGGATTTTGCTAGAAGAATTTGGGCAACTGAGCTCAAGGAGTTTGGGTTTTGGGGTTTTGATGCTGAATCCTTCTCTAATTACATACTGTGTTATTGTATTTTATTTTAAACGACTTTTAGTATTTCAAATGTAAAATTTAAGTTAATTTTTTAATAAATTCAGTAATAATAGAAGAAAAAAATATTATAATTTTTAATTTTAATTTTTAAATTTAAATTTCCTCATTCTTTCCTTTTTTTCCCATTTAAACTCGGAAACATAATGAAGTACTATGTTTTAGTTTTTATATCGATTTGTCACTTCTCAGCATTAATTCTCACTAGTGAATTAGCTAATTGAATCAATATTTGGTCATTTTAAGGCTTTCAAATTTCTTTTCTCAAAAAATGTCTTTATTCCCGTCGTCTTATAATAACTGATTATTGATACTTTTTTTACTTCACAAAAAAAATATTATTTGTAAATAAAAAAAATAAAAAAGTCTTATGATTATCATTTGAAATAAAATAATACCCTCAATTTGTTATCAGAAACTCCACGAAAGGGTCTAAAAAAAAACTAAGATTAAAGCAAAAAAGAGATATTTGGGAAAGAGCGTCTTCAAACAAGAGAACCCTTTGCAGATCTAGATCAAGATATGGAGTACAGAGGTGAATAAAAGGTCGGAGGCCCGCGGTTTGGTCTTGATTCGGTTTGAGTCTGGCCTGGTCAAAGTTTGAATTGATCAAGACTTGGACCGGCCTGATCCGATCAGAAAGGCTTAAAAAGACTGTCATTTGAGCATAAAAATTTGACCTGGACCGACCTGGCCCAAAGTCCGACTGGATCGGCTCATGGCTCGAGTCCTACCGGCTCGGCGCTGGTCCGACGCATAACAGAGCGACTGACTTTGCTTTGGCTTATTAGTTGTTGTCCAATTAAAATGTTGTCTTCCAAACCAACCTAAAAAGACCATTGAAAAAAAAAATATTCCGACAGCCCAGCCCAAATGGTGTTTATTATCACGCCTAACACTGTGCAAGCCAGGCCGGTTAAGCTATCAATTATATATAAAAAAAAAAAAGAAGCAAAAGACACAAGTACTCAACAGTTTAAACTTTAAAATGTGAAAACATCCAAAAATAAGTGATTGACTGATTGTTCACTGGCTCACTGTCCAAGGCATCAAGCCATCAATGCATGATATTATATATAATCTATATATATATATATATATATTATATATATATATATATAATAGCCCCATTATATCTTTGAAAAAGGAAACATCAGTAGTTAATCATATTTGCTATGTATATTGACAATTTAGCAATGACCAACGGAAAAAAAAGAAGCTGACACACCTTCTCATCCATCTATCAATCCATCACATCTATGAAAATTTTATCAAAATTTAGAATTCAAAAATTAAATAAATTTTCATGTAATAATCGTATTATCGTAACATTTATAATTTTACTAACGGTTATTTTTTTCACTATAAAAATCATATAATTTACTCCACAAAAATTACAACTTCTCACATCTTTCTCTCTCTATTCTCTGATATAACAATAACATCATACTGCAAGCTCAAATTCTAAATTTGTATATTGTTATAATTTTTATAATTAATTTTATATACTATATATTTACAATTTATTATACATAAATATTACATTTATATTATTACAATGGATTCTTCCAACATTCCACAAGTGTCATCATTTATTCAAAATGATCCAAATATTATTATGATTTATTTAAAGATGTTTATAAACGTCAAAATATACTTATGGAGTTTTATAACACACAAACTGATCATGAAATAACAAATCAAGACTGGGATTTATTATGTCAACTAAAGTTTTTTAAAAAACACACAAAAATATTAAGTGGTGTTTATTATCCTACAATATAATTCATCATGTTCTATTTGCATGTTTGGAAATAACAAATATGTTTCGACAATATAAATATGATCCTTTTTGGAGTAACCTTATTTTTAGTATGGAAGAAAAAATTCAAAAATATTTTGAATACATGCTTACTGTTACTACTTGTGCAGTAGCGTTAAACCCTGTAATAAAATTAGAAGGTGTGGAAAGTGTTTTAGAAGATATAGTAGAAAATATAGGTACTGAAAATATTGATTATATTAAACTAAATTTTAATAATACATTTGTTGAATTTTATGGACAATATGAGTCTATATATGCTACATCTACACGTGCACCACCCCCTGCCCCTTCATCTTCTAAGTTTTCATCATTATTTAAATCATTATCAAAAAAATCAAAAACTTCATCACGCACAAGAAGTTTAAACGAACTTGGTTTATATTGTAGTACTGATTTTAGAAGTTTTATGACCGATCAAGAATTTGAAAATTTTGATATACTTGCATTTTGAAAAAATCATAACCGATAATATCCTACTTTGGCCATGGCCCGTGATTTACTAACTATCCAAGCTAGTACCGTAGCTTCCGAATCTTGTTTTTCTTTATCTGGCAGGGTACTAGATGAAAAAAGAAGTAGACTTAGTCTAGATTCGTTGAAGATATGTATTTGCTATAGAGATTATCTTGCCGCACATAGAAGAATACAAGACGTAATACACGATCAAGATAGCTTGGAAGATCTCGAAGTCGGAGCAGGAACTACCGAAAATGTACATCCATGAAGATTGAAGATATATTTTTTGAAGATTTGAAGATATATTTTATGAAGATTCAAAGACAAATATTTTTTGAAGATTTGAAGACATTTTTAAAAATTTTGAAGACAAATATTTGTAACCGATTTATTTTTTATTATTGTTTAAGTTATACTTTAAAGTTACAAAGTTATAATTATTCATCAAATTAGTGATTCAATAAATTATTACTTATTCATTGTTGTAATTTATTAGTTGTAAGTTTGTAATACATTATTTTTAATTAATAAATCAATCAAGTTTAAAATTTTAATTAATCATTATTGATTTATTGTAAATAGTAATTACATTTAATTAATATATTAATTAGTTTATTTAATATTAATAAATTAGTTACTTAAATTTTAATATTAATATACTAGCTAGTGTATTAATATTAATAAGTTAGTTGATTAAATTTTAATATTAATGTACTACTTAGTTTATTTAATATTCATAAATTACTAAGTTAGTTAATTCAAATTTAATATTAATAGTTAGGTTATTAAGTAACAATGTAACATATTACTAATATGATGTTAGTAATCTTAGCATGAAATATGGAGTGGAGTATATTGTCCGAACTTTGGAGACTTAAAAATTAAAATTTGGATGAGAATTGATGGAATGATGGATGATGATTTGATTGGACATTTGGACCAAAAGGAGCAAAAAATAAAAAATAACAAGCTAACTGCCAAGCCTAAAGCTGCTAACTACCAAGCCCCACTGCCCCAGGTGGCAGGCCCCCAGCACTGCCCCAGGCCACATGGACATTAAAAAAAAAGGTGAAGAATCAGCCTGCCCCAAGCTTGGCCTGGTCTACAGACCTGATCAGATCAAAGTTTTGTGAGATAGGCCTGGCTTAGCCTGGCCTTAAGGCCCAAAGTCAAGGTCCTGGCTGGCACAGTCAATTGGCTAAAACTGCGTGCAGGCCGGACCAGTCAGCAAAAAGTCTGTTGTCAACTCTAAATGAGCTTTGAGAAAAGATTTTGGAGAGAACTTTGTTAGTAAAATGCATGTTTTAGATTTGATGATGATATGTGAAAATAATATATATTTGTAATCAGTAGTTTTTGTACGAACTTTAAAGTGAAATTGGTGTAAAAAAACTTAGATTAGATATCAAACTTGTTAAGTTAATCTATTTCGTAAAGTGAATCTGATGTTTAGAATTAGATCAAAAGACGATTGTAAAGTAAGAAGTTGAAGGTCGTAGAGCATATTGATCGTAAAGTAGTTCTGAAGATCGAAAAGTACTCTAAAAATCGTAGAGTCTCCTAAAAATTGTAAAATTTGTTGTTCGTAGAGTTATAACTACCAGTACTTTAAGCTTGTAGAATTGTCAAGTCATTCCTCAAAGTTCTTGGAGTACAAGAAATGATCAACCAATTAGAACAAAGTTGAGGATTGTCAAACTAAGGACACTGAAGTTAAGTGTAAATTATGTTGGTAAAATATGAATAAATATAGGATTCAATTATCAAATAAGAGAAGGGCAAAAATAAACTTATCGATTTAGAGCGAATAATTTTGAGCAGAGGCGTGCAACGCACTGTCCTTAAGTAGAAATTTCGCCCCTCGGAGAACTTTTCTCGATGCTAAGGTCACTGACGAAATCCTACTCCAGGATTCAACGGCTCTTCACCCAACTAACCAGCACTTGAAATAGTTGAATGAACCAGGAACAACTTCTAATTTTTCTTTACTCGAACTCAAATATAAGTCGTGTATATACAATAAAATATATGGAAATTACTGTTTATATATATATATATATATATATATATATATAATGCTAGCAAATTAGCAATTGTACACAGAAGCTTTATAATAGAAGCATCTTTATCAAATTGGCAGTAGAGAATGATAATCCACCAAGTAACTCAGCCTTCTTTATATAGGAAAAAAAATAGCAACGATAACAAAGATGCAATGGTAACATCTTAACTTTACTGCTCAAAATTAATTGGTATATAAACGGTAAAAACTTGATATCCCAAAATTAAGCAGCCGTTGGTATATAAACGGTAAAAACTTAATATCCCAAAATTAAGCATCCGTTTAAAATCTCCATGAATTGATTAATATGTATAAAATATTTAACTTTGTAATATTTAACATAAAATACAACAATCCCCCACATATTACAAAGTAAAAATAAAATAAATTGAGTAAGAAATATAAGAATGTAGTGCGTTAACACTGGTGTCTTTTGGACTATGAACCAATGTATAGAGTAAATAAGACTTGATTCACAGGAATTTGGTGAAATAAAAATTTCTATGAACCTTATTCCTTATTATGAACCAGTAATCATATTACGCACACTACAAACTCTAATTAGAAGTTGTTCTACGCGATTTGGCACATTTTGGCCTTGCCCCATACCTGAAATTCATGAGCACTCTAGAAAACCTGTCTTGTTTTCATAAGAGGTGGCCCCACCTCTACACTCATATAGGTGTTTCCATCAAATGTGTTCTACAGTTAAACACATCACCGAATAGGACTATGGAAAATATTAAGAGTATATAACTCAACCTCTAACACTGTAGAATTACACTATCCTACACCATAGGGATGAACTCAAATATTTATAAAATGGATAGTGTCTCAACCAATCAACAACTTGTTGTTACCCTATGAACCTACTTCCTGGGATTACCATTCATATAGGTTAGGTTACCATCTGTAATACCCAATAAAATAATAATAAAATATTTAAGTAAGTTTTAAAATATTTAATTGGGCTTTTCTTATATTTGGGTCAAACTGTAGTTAATTTATTTGGACCATAATAAGTAAATGATTACATTAAATTGGGTCTTTTAATTAATTGGGTCTAATTTATAATTGTGTAATTTTAAATCCTAAGGGTATTAATAAAACATATTAATTAATAAATAAACCTAAACCTAACTGCTTCATTGTATCTATACGAATTAATTGAAGAAAAAAAAAAGGGAGAACTCAGCCGCATAAAGGGAAGTGGGGAAATTGGATTATACTAGTAAGTTACTAGTTTTTTTTCAATTGAATGAGAAACTTTCTTTGTTTGATATTGCGTTAGAGATTCAAGGTAGTTAAAATTTGTCCCAATATGAAAGTCTCTTATATGAATTTGAAGGGAGAGACATGACTGTGATCATTATATTTACATATATACTGCGGTAACCTGCATATTAGTTTTACTTATATATTTATATATATACTACCGCTTTAAGTTTATATATATATATATATATATATATATATATATATATATTTAAAAGATTTCTGTAAATTTAATAAAGGGAAAGTAATAAATAATATTATAATATTGTTATTACAATTAAAATATATCTTTTGAGTACAAACTAAATATAGTATATTAAAATTATTGAATTTATAAAAATATAATTTGTATGAGTTCATAATTTAATTATACGTATTGTATTTTATTTTGATAATTAGATCGGATTGAGGGAGTTTAGCAGGTGATATTTGGATTCGACGAATTATTTTGGTACTACATTAAGGTATGGATTCCGTACTTTTTCAGCGATACTCCTTTAAATTTAATTCGTTCGTTTGTACTCGTTTAGAAATTTTTTATTGCCTCTCAGGATTATTCCTTGTTGTCAAAATTATTGAGATAGTTTTGTTTTGGCGTTGATATTAGAATTCGTATTTGTACTATTTGAACTAGTTAATCGTGTCAATATATTTTGGAGACTTTATTCGTTTGTACCATTGTTCATATATTTTCGTTCACATTCGGGAGTTATTTGATCATTGATATATTGTGATAATTAATAATGTTTGTATTTGATAATTCGATTTCATTTGAATATGGTCATGTAAGCCTTATGATTTGAACCCTTTTGGCTTACATTTTGTAGTTTGATCCTTAGGTTATACTTGAGCTAACCACCTGTGGGGGTTCCACAGGCATGTCCTCTTGACACAAGGGCATGACACCTTCCGTGGCGGTGTGATTAGTCCACGGCTTATCCTTTTGTATGCTCTGGGTATGAGCTTTGGCCATTTGATATATTTATTCAGGATACGTATGGGTCAACCCAGTATTTCATTTGATTCGATTTGTTTGGCGGATTAGTGACGTATGTGTCGTACGTACTATCCGATTTGATTTGTATACATCACGGTACCGATGTATTTTGTTAGCCTTTGGCTATTTGTATTTGAGCTCAGTATGAAATTGTTACCTTATAACCATTTGATTCAGCCTTATTTTGTTTGGAATTCTTTTGACTATAGTTGTCGGTTCGACAGTGTTAATCATTTGTACATTGTCTCACTAATTTTGATATATTCATATTTGGTTAGTAGTTGTAATTGTTTGTTCAATCAGTTCCTTCGGTACATATATATATTATTTATATATGTGCATTTTTATATCCGTACTGGGCAATTGGCTCACGCTGTGTTCTTTTTCTGGCATGTAATCAGGGGTAATCAGGATATGTGGGATGAGAGCTACCTTTGATCCAAATGAGTAGATTAGTTTTTGAGAGTTATCATTAGACTTGGTTTTCCTAATATTTTGTATATGGATGTTTGGGCCATTTTGGCATTTATTCTTATTAGTAGAGACTATGTGAGTGTGGAGTTCCTTCTATTTAAATTGGAGTATGTGACAATTAATGTTCAATTTCATTGGAGATATTTTGAGATTTATTAGAGGTTTGTGTTTATTATGTTTTGTGCGTGACATCCCTTTTCCTTTTCGAAAAGGGGGTGTTACACCTTGATTTCTGTAATAGACAGTAGTCCCATCCCCCTCGATGTATTGCTCACTAGCCTCTTGCTTAGTGGCTTTGTTAGAGGATCCGCAAGATTTAATTCTGACCTAACAAAATTAAGGGATATAATCCCATCAAATAACAACCGTCTCACAATATTATGTCTTAGGCGTATATGCCTACTCTTGCCATTATAGCTCTTATTCTTAGCTCATTTATAAGCGACTTGGCAATCATAATGTAGAGACACAGATGGAACTGGTCTCGTCCACAAAGGAATATTTCTCAAAAGATTTTTGAGCCACTCTACTTCAGAACCTGCCTTCTCTAAGACAATAAACTCAGACTCCATAGTAGAGCGAGCTATACAAGTCTGTTTAGAAGACTTCCAAGAAATTGCTCCTCCTCCTAAGGTAAATATGTAGCCACTGTGGATTTGATTTCATCCGAATCATAGATCCGTTTAAGCGCCACTATAGCCCCCTCAAGAAGCTGCAGGATTACCTTGATAATACAAACCAAATCCAATAGTACATCACTGATACTTAAGTATTCTACATAAATCAGTCCAATGATCCTTATTAGGATTATGAGTGTATCTGCTGAGTCTATTAATTGCATAAGATATATCAGGTCTTGTGCAATTAGTAAGATACATTAAGCAACCTATGATTTGGGCATACTCAGATTGAGATACACTAGGTCCTTTATGTTTTTTTAAATATAAACAAGAATCATACGGAGTACTAACAGGATTATCATTATAATGTCCAAATCTCTTAAGCATTTTCTCCACATAGTGATCTTGAGAAATCATATACCTATTACACACTTTTCTCAAATTAATTCTGAGAATAACATTTGCTTCTCCCAAGTCTTTCATATCAAATTTAGTGGATAACATATTTTTAGTCTCATATATAACATCAATATTGGTTCCAAAAATAAGCAAGTCATCCACATAAAGACATACAATAACACCACAACTCTCATTATTAAATTTGGTATATATACATCTATCTTCATCATTTATTATATATCCATTAGAAGTCATCACACTATCAAATTTATCATTCCATTATTTAGGAGTTTGTTTAAGACCATATAAAGATTTGACTAATTTACAAACTTTATGTTCATTGCCTAAGGAAATAAATCCCTCAGGTTGGTCCATATAAATCTCCTCTTCTAAATCTCCATTAAGAAACACAGTTTTAACATCCATTTGATGAATTATTAAAATTTTAATATCGACAAGAGCAATCACTCTAATAGATGATGTTCTAGCAACCGGTAGTTCAAGGGGGAGAGTTTGTCGTAACCTCCCAAAAAGTGAGGAATCCGAACGAGGTGATCACGGGTAAGTTAATCATAAACTCTAGCGAAGTTTATACTTTATTTGATACCGGTTCTACCCATTCCTTTATTTCTCCTACTTGCGCTCAACGTTTAAATTTGACTCCAGAGAAATTAGACTTTGACTTATCTGTTGAAACCTCGTTGGGAGAAACCTTCATTACATCCACAGTTTATAAGTCTTGTTTGATTCAAATAGGTAACCGCACGTTACCTGTCGATCTTATTTCTTTGAAAATACTTGTATTTGATGTGATTTTAGGGATTGATTGGTTAACTACTCATCATGCTAAAATCGATTATTTTTGTAAGGTTGTTAGCTTTCATATTCCTAACCAACCTATTATACGAATTCAAGCAACCAAACCATTAAAGTCAATCTCACTGCCATATCAATTCATAAAGCTATTCGTTTATTGAAAAACAGATGTCAAGCTTTCTTAGCCCATGTCACGGATTTAAATAAAAATATGTCAGATTTGAATGATATTTCTATTGTTAATAAATTTCCTGACGTATTCCTTGAAGAACTTCCTGGCCTACCCCTAGAGCGTGAAATTGAATTTTGTATCGACCTTGAATCCGGTTCAAAACCCATTTCCAAAGACCCATATCGAATGGCTCCTATTGAACTTCAGGAGTTAAAAATCCAACTACAGGAATTGTTAGACATCGGTTTCATTCGTCCTAGTACGTCTCCTTGGGGTGCTCCTGTTCTATTCGTGAAGAAGAAAGATGGAAGTATGCGACTTTGTATTGATTATCGGGAGTTGAATCATGTCACCATAAAAAAATAGGTACCCGTTGCCTTTTATTGATGACCTATTTGACCAGTTGCAAGGAGCCAAATTCTTTTCAAAGATTAATCTTCGTTCCGGATATCATCAGTTGAAGATTAAAACTGATGACATTCCAAAGATCGCTTCCGAACTCCGATGACGGCATTATGAATTCCTAGTCATGTCTTTTGGATTGACTAATGCCCCGCCGCCTTCATGAACATGATGAACCGAGTATTCAAGGAATATTTGGATCACTTTGTGGTCGTCTTTATTGATGACATCCTCATATACTCCAAAACCCGTGAAGACCATGAGCAACACTTGAGGCTGATACTCCAAAAGCTTCGTGAGAACAAGCTATATGCCAAATTGAAGAAATGTGAGTTCTGGCTTGAGGAAGTTGCATTCCTTGGGCACGTGATATCAAATCATGGAATATCTGTTGACCCAGCAAAGATTGAAGCAATTCAAATCTGGGAGCAACCTAAGTCAGTGACCGAAGTACGTAGCTTTTTCGGCTTAACTGGTTATTATCGGAGATTCGTAGAAGGGTTTTCTTGAATCGCTACTCCATTAACTCTCATTGACCCGAAAAGATACAAAATTTGGTTGGAGCGAGAAATGTGAAAAGAGTTTTCAAGAACTCAAAGGAGACTCATTTCAAAGACTGCTCGACAATAATACCATCCGCTCGGAGGATTTGTCATCTACAAGTGATGCTTGAGCAAAGGGTTAGGATGTGTTCTCATACAACATGGGAAATTCATAGCCTATGCCTCGCGATAACTCAAAGAATATGAGAGGAATTATCCTACTCATGATCTAGAGTTAGCAGCAGACGTTTTTGTGCTTAAGATTTAGAGGCATTACCTGTATAGAGAGAAGGTGGAGATCTATACGGATCATAAAAGCCTCAAATATTTCTTCACTCAAAAGGAACTCAGCATGCGGCAACGACGATGGCTTGAGTTGTTGAAAGATTATGATCACACTATAAAATACCATCCTGGAAAAATGAACGTAGTAGCTGACACATTGAGTAGAAGATCATATGCGGGCACGAGTACATTATTGTCAACGCAAAGGCCCATTGTGTATGACTTGGAAAGGATGTAAATATAGTTAAAGACTTTATGGACCTATGTGATGATGGCGAATATATGAGTGGAACTGACTTTAATCGATAAAGTGAAAGCTGCTTAAGCTACAGACCTGGAGCTGATATGTATGAGGAAGAAAGTACAAGAAGGTGCTATTCCGGAAGCAAGAATTGATGGAGACAACTCCAGACTTTGTGTTCCTAACGATTCTGACTTGAAGTATAAAATCATGATGGAGGCGCACAACAAACCGTTTACAATCCATCTTGGGCGTACCAAAATGTATCGTGATCTTCAACATACATTTTGGTGGAGCAATATAAAGAGAGAGATAGCGGGGTTTATCTCAAGGTGTCTAACTTGTCAACGAGTCAAGGCGGAGCATCAAGTGCCAAAAGGTCCATTGCAACCACTTGAAATTCTAGAATGGAAGTGGGAGCACATTACCATGGATTTTGTTACTGGTCTTCTTAAGGTTTCTCAAGGTATAAATGCGATTTGGGTCATTGTTGATAGATTGACCAAGTCTGCTCATTTTTTACCGATACTAGAAACTTATACACTTGAACTTCTTGCTAGTATGTACATAAACGAGATTGTAAGATTGCATGGTATGCCAGTATCCATAGTTTCTGATCGAGACCCAAGATTCACTTCAAGATTTTGGGTTAGTTTGCAAAAAGCTATGGGCATGGATTTACGATTTAGTTCGACATATCATCCTCAAACGGATGGGCAGTCAGAAAGGACTATTCAAACTCTTGAAGATTTATTAAGACTCTGTGTCCTTGACTTCAAGGGAAGTTGGGACAAGTCCTTACCATTGGTGGAGTTTTCCTACAACAATAGTTATCAAGCAAGTATTGGCATGGCTCCATTTGAGGTGTTGTATAGAAGAAAGTGTCATTCTCCAGTATACTGGGATGAGGTGGGGGAAGCAACATTGTTGGGACCGGATTTGGTACGTATGACTACGGAAAAGATTCAAACGATCTGACAACGTATAAAAACCTCACAAGATCGACAAAAGAGTTATGCTGATCTTCATCGAAAGGACGTGGAATTCAATATTAGAGATTATGTGTTGTTACGTGTTGCTCCATGGAAAGGAGTTACGTGATTTGGAAAGAGTGGAAAGCTCAATCCTCGATTCATTGGCCCATTTTTAATCCTCGATCGAGTTGGAACTGTGGCCTATAGACTCGCCTTACCGCCAAGTATGTCTCGTGTTCATAACTTTTTTCACATATCTATGTTACGTAAATATGTGAAGGACTCGAAACATATTATTTAATTAGAACTAGACGAGATAGAGGAAGATTTAACTTATGAAGAGTTACCTGTTAAAATCTTGGATATAAAGGATCATATTCTACGCTCCAAGGTTATACCTCAAGTCAAAGTTTTGTGGAGAAACCACGATGTGGAAGAAATGACCTGGGAGTTAGAATCTGAGATGAAGTCAAGATATCCTCACCTCTTTGATATACCAGGTACGTACCCTAATTTCGAGGACAAAATTTCATAAAAATGGGAGGTTGTAAGACCCCAACTTTTATGAATAAAGAATAATTTTCTCGAAATATATTTTTGAATATTATGGTGTGGATTTGATATAATGTTATAGTTGTGGGTAATATTTACAAATTTTGCAAAGTAAGCAAGTGGTTATATAATATTCGATTGGTCTGGGAATATTCATTTTAACAGGAATATTCAGACGATCGCACAATCATAGTGGACCCCACAACTAAGTATTGTTGTAAAACAGCGTAATTATCTTTTATAAAAATAACGGCGAAAGTGTTATCGTTAAAACTATTGAACTACCCGGTAGTAAAAGTACAGTAATACGCGTGGTTGCATAGTAGCACACGATATTGATTATTGATGCTTACGTGAGAAGTCACTCAGTTATATTCAATTATTGTCACAGTATCATCTGAATAATATGATATATTATTAAATCAATAATTGAGATGACAAAGTTATTTATATTATTAAATTACAATATTTACAATGTCTAGAAGTTCTGTCAAGGAGATGTTTGGTCATCTAATTGCGCACCAATAAGGAGAAATCCTTTTCGGAAAGCCCTCTCTTTCCTGGGAACGACCTGGTTGTTAAATATTGTGAGTTATGATATTAATGATGAATAAGTTCGTGTTCATTAAAGATGAATTGATAGTTCCATTGTGTTGGAATTATTAGTGTTAGTGGAAATCGACATTTATTTCGATAATAATTGATGTCTGGAAGTTATCTGGTAATTAATCGGATAAATGAACAATTAATTGCTATTAATTCACATGATTATAACTATTTATTCATATGTGTGTACTATTGATTCACATTCTTGTACTATTAGGGGAGTTGGTGCAAGATTGATAATACTTGCATGACTAAGTTAAAAATGGAGGTATAGATGGAGGTACTATACTATAATTCGTATTTTCACATGATTATAACTATTAATTCACATGATTGAAATATTAATTCATATTATTTACTATTAGGGGAGGTGGTGCAAGTTTGATAATACTTGCAGGACTAAATTAAAAATGAAAGAAAAGTTGAAGGTATTGTACTATAATTTTTCGAGCCCCAAAACGTGCAATTATCGAAACTATATTTTCCTATAAATAGAAGCTCATTCTTCCTTCATTTCTCACCAATTCACTAAAGCTATAGAGCAATTATTATAGAGAGAAAGAAGAAGAGAAGTCTGCTACCTCTCTACTCCATTATCCAGTTTCTTTCTAAGGTAAGGGGTATTATTTCTTTCGTATTCATGAAGAGAGCTTCTGTTATTCCATTCTTTATTATTATGTTGAATAACTTTGTCTGCTCATGCCAAGTACCGCATACATGGTGAAATTCTTACGTTATTTCATCTTTATTATTATTATTTGGAATATCCTGCTCATGCGGATTACGCTAGATTCGGTTCCATTCTTTATTATTCTATTAGAATAACTCGTCTGTAATGGCTCATCGCATGCATGGTGAATTCTTCCGTTATTCCATTCTTTATTATTCTATTGGAATATATCTGCATGCAGGCGGATTACGCTAGACCTGGTCCCATTCTTTATTATTACATTGAATAACCGTCTGCATGCATCTATCGCATGCATGGTGAAATCTTCTGTTATTCCATTATTTATTATTCTGTTGGAATATCCTGTCTGTGCGGATTACGCATGACCTGGTTCCATTCTTTATTATTTTGTTTGAATAACCTGTCTATGTGGATTATCACATGAAAAGTGAATGATCCTTCGTATTCATTCCTTATTAAATTGTGGAAATGATTTGTCTACGTGGATTACCGCATGGCGGGTGAAAATCCATTTGCAGTTTCATATATTCTATGATACTCATTTGGCTAAAGTTTTGGCTTCTATACTCCATGAAATTAGTGGAATATCCTTAATATTTGCGCTTCATCCAGTATCTTTTCATCGAAATATTCTTCTGAGCATTCTTGAATTTTACTCCACAAAGAAGTATCATGTTGACAATTTGGACATTATTGATTCCTGGATAAATTAAATTATAAACCTTTAAAATTTATCCTTGAACTTGTTTTATTGAATTATTATGTCATTGTCATCATCCTCATGCTTATATTATGATTAAAGTCATCTTTGGCTTACGTGCATAGATGGACTTGGTATGATTATACCCAGGGATTATTCGGTATAGTCATGACCGTAATGTGATGAATGATGTGGTAAAAGTCGTCATTAGCCTATAGTTCATTGGTGGATAGTTGTCGGTATGATTATGACCAGGGATTATTCGGTATAATCATGACCATTGATGATTACATGAATATCCTTGGCCGTGGTACAAGGATGATGTGGTTTATTTATTAAGCTGAGTCTCAGCGATAAAGTTGATGAAAATCTTTTTAAATCATAGAAGATAGTAAGTTTTATGCTCTACTTGACTCTTCTAATGGATTGCTTATTCCGCTGAAGTTGTTGATCTAAAACTTGTTGTCTATTATATTCTGTCAGTTGTTATACTGTTGAAGGCTAAGGATAATTTATTTTGCATTATCTTAGTCATAATATTTCTTACTGGGCTAGTTGAGCTCACCCTTTCTTTCATTGTTCTCTTCAGGAAATGAGAATATAGCTGGGACGAGTCGGGGAATGGAGTGATGGTCCAAGATAAATGGCTTTAGTTGTCCTCACTATTCTGTGAAATAGTGTGCTAATAAATGTAATAAGATTGAATTTGAGCGTGGATATTGTCTAGATGACAATATTCGTGTTAAACTCTCAGCTATGTTTTGTCGTATTTTACACGACAGTTGTATAATTAAGTTTGTATTTGGATTTATGTACCATGTATCTGGCGACACAAGATGGGTGATGTATACCTATTTTGGGAGCGTCACGCTTTTCTCAATTTTCTTATAAATGATTCTATTTTGTAGGTGACAAGTAGAAGAAGAGCTTCCCCCACAAATTTGGTGGAGCCAGAACTTACAAACAAAGCATTCATCATTTCTTTTAGTGTTCTATTCTTTCTTTCAACAACCCCATTAGATTCTGGAGAATAGGGAGGTGTTACCTCATGTATAATTCCTTGTTCTTCGCAATATTTACTAAGAGGTCTGGAGTCATACTCTCCACCTCTATCGGACCTGAGTCTTTTAAACTTCTTTTCTAATTTATTTTCAACTTCGTCCTTATAAATTAGAAATTTATCTTCAGTTTCATTTTTATTTCTAAGAAGGTAAACTTTAGTATATCTAGAATAATCATCTATAAAGGTCAAATAATAATTTTTCCCACCTCTAGAAGTATTTCTAGACATATCACCTAAGTCCGAATGAATTAAACCTGGGAGGTTCAGATTCTCTAACAAATCACCCGATTTACAAGTCTTTTTAGTAGTTTTGGCTTCTACGCACACTTATTTATTGGTATTTAAAATTTTAACATCTTTTAAAATTCCAAAATTTTTCATTATTTTTATATAAGAGTAATTCACATGGCCTAATCTAGTATGCCAAATATCATCACACTCAACCAAGTAAGTAAAAGAAGTACTAGTATTATTATTCATGAGTTCAAGTACATTCAAATGAAATAAGCCAGAATTAAGATACCCTTTTTCTCACAAACACCCCATTTTTGGTTAACACAACCTTATCAGATTCAAACATAACCTTAACCCCAACTTTCCCAAGTATGCCAACAGATACGAGATTATAGCGAATCTCAGGAATATGAAGAACATCGGTAAGAGAAAGGATCTTCCTAGAAGTCAATTTTAAATTTATTTTCCCTTTATCCAACACTGGTGCAGGCCTCGAATCGCCCATTTACACATGTTCATCTTTTCCTCAAGGGGAGTGTAAGAGATGAATGCACCACGATTCGCACAAATATGTTTGGTAGCACCAGAATCCACTACCCATGCCTCTTTGTCAGTCACCATGTTCACCTTGGAGATAACCGCCAAAATAGTATTATGCGCCTCATTAAGTTAGCTCTCGGAGGAATGATTTGGTTGTTTCCTTTTGAACTTGCATTGAAAGCAAAGCATGATGACTGGCCTTCCATACACGATAAAATCTCTTTTAGGTTTTGAGGTTTTGGGTTTGAACTGATTCGATTTTGCCTTCGGACCGGGGTTATACTTATGCCCATGTTTAGGATGTTTGTTGAATGGTTGACGAGGTTTGCGATTGTTAAAGTTTATGCCCTAGAGGCCAATTATTTGATATAATTGCTTAACATTTTGATTTTATATTTGATTGAATAAATAAATGATTTTATTATGGTATTATTTACTGCGTAATATAATTGTTAACATAATAAAATTCCTTAGAATAGTGATACAAATTATATAGTTTCAAGTATGTGACTTGAACATGAGATTATATAATTACAATTAGTATCATTGTTCTTAAATGTCCCTAATCGAAAGTATCATTGTTGATGGGACAACAATGATGCATTGAGACTAGTATGTGGATCGATTGATGACCAAATCTCATTGGTCATAAATATATGAGATATTAAGTTAATGCATAGGTACATGTTGTAGAAACGATGTCTTTGGACGGACCCACCATGAGAATTCTATATGGAGCATTATGCGAAGTGTCATTAGCAATTCTCATAGTGACAATGATGTAATTGTCCTCCGACCTGAAATCGCTATATTACTACATGAGAATTTATGTACTTTGATATCATCAAATGTCACCTTTAATAGGGTGGACTATAAAGGTGATTATTGGGTTCATCGTGAATCGTGTGAGAAATATGAGTGATCTAGATGGAATTTAACCATCCTATATATTATGGGTGATATCCATAGGCCTCTTGATTGAGTAGGACTATGAAATGCATGGCCATGCTCAAATAGTGATTTGTTTCATATAGTCTACTCATATATCAAGAAAACTCAGATTAAATTATGAAGAGTATGACACATTCCATGACTCGAGTTTAATCTAGGATATTAAGGTTAAAAGGATTAAATTACATTGAAACATTGGTCACGAAAAGGTTGCATCGAATCATCGATCTTATTATTACTTGGGTAGCAGTAATGCATTACTAGATGCCGCTCACTATTTATAATTTTATAATATGATTTTAAAATTATTGCCAACGTAATAATAACCTATAGGGTCACACACAAAGAACGTTATTGAAAGGGAATTAATTTAAATTGTAAGGATTTAAATATATCAATATGATTGATAGTATTTAAATCACGAATTTAAATTAAAAGGATGCTTTGTATATTTATATATATTAATTAAGTAAGACTTAATTAAGATATAATATATATATATATAAATTCGGATTTTATTTTAATTAGATTAGGGTTTTGATTAATTCCGATTTATTGCTATATATATGATATATCAGCGTCTTTGGAAAGTTAATCAAAACAAAAATCCCAGCCGCTCTTAGAGAGAGACTAGAGAAAACAGTTTCGAAAATCCTCATCCTTGGTGGCTAGTACCACGATTCCTTCTTCTGCAGATCGTAGGACGATTCGTGGAGCATTCGTGTGGATACCGTAGAGACGCAGTTCGTTTGAATTGCATTGGAGATTCGACCACATCGTTTAATCGCTTTCTCAATCGGTATAATTTCTAACCATTGAATTAACTGTTTTTCGCATGGATCCTATTTAGGGTTTCAAATTTGGTTTAAATTGTTCTATTTCCGCTGTGCATTTCTGTGTCGAAACCCTTCAGCGATCATTAACCAAATTTTCTTTGGAAGACATTTATTTGGCTTTGGCAGTTTTATCTAAATTTTTGTTCTTTTCCTCAATACGAATATGAACAATTAACTCCTCTAAGGTCATGTCTTTCCTTTTATGTTTTATAGTATTCTTGTAATCTCCAAGAATCAGGCAATTTCTCGATAAGGGAACCAACAACAAAAGGAGCAGGTAAAGTCATGCCTTCATTATTAAGTTCGGCTACGACAAGATGAAAAGCATGAATTTGGGAAGAGACATCTTTTTCATCAGTCATGTAAAACTTAAGAAAATTCCCAATTGCTTACTTTTTGACACCAGCATCTTCCACAACATATTTCAAAACTAAAGCATCCCAAAATTCAGTAACATGCTTATATAGACAATAGATATCAAAAAGTTCATTCGACAAAGAGTTGAGAATGATAGCCTTACAAATTTTATCAGCAGAGGACCAAGTACTAACAGAAGATTAATATTCTTTCTTTTGTTCATCGGTAGCATCATAAGGGGGTTCAAATGGGTTTGGTTTGGTTAAAACATGGTCAACTTTAGCAATGTCCATAATCAAAAGTAATTTGGTTTGCCAACGTTTAAAATTGGATCCATCAAAAGGTTCAACTTTGGTCAAATCAGGGATAGATTTAGTGGCGGTAAGCATAGCAGAATCCATAGAAATTTCTACTTAAGAATGTTGGTAAAATATGAATAAATATAGGATTCAACTATCAAATAAAAGAAGGGCAGAAATAAACATATCAATTTAGAGCGAATAATTTTGAGCAGAGGCGTGCAGCGCGCTATCCTGGATTCAACGGCTCTTCACCCAACTAACCAGCACTTAAAATAGTTGAATGACCCAGGAACAACTTCTAATTTTTCTTTACTCGAGCTCAAATATAAGTCGTGTATATACAATAAAATATATGGAAATTACTGTTTTTATATATATATATATTGTGACGCCCCCAAAACAGGTATACATCACCCATCTTGAGTCGCCAAATACATGGTACAGAATACAAATACAAACTTAATTATACAATCGTCGTGTAATATACGACAATACATAAACTGGGAGTTTTAATAGGAATATTGTCATCTAGACAATATCCACACTCAAAGGAATCCTCATTACATTTATTGTCACACTATTTAACAGAATAGTGAGGACTACTAATGCTATCATCTGGACCGTCACTCCTTTCCCCGACTCATCCCAGTTATATTCTCATTTCTTGAAGAGAAAAGTGAAAGAAAGGGTGAGCTCAACTAGCCCAGTAAAAAATATTATGACTATGATAATGCAGAATAAATTATCAATAGTCTTCAACAATGTTAAACTGATAAAATACAATAGACATCAAGTTTAACTGCAGCGGAACAAGCAATCCATTAGAAGAGTCAAGTAGAGAATAAAATCTACTATCTTCTATGGTATAAAATATTTTCATCAATTTTTATCGCTGAGACTCAGCTTAATAAATAAAACACATCATCTAATCATCCCTGTACTACGGGCCAAGGATATTCATTAAATCATCAATGGTTATGACTATACCGAACAATCTCTGGTCATAATCATACCATAAACTGTCCATCAATGCATTTGAGCCAATGACGACTTTTTACCATACCATTTATAACATATTACAGTCATGATTGATTATACGAATGATCCTCGGTCATAATCATACTAAGTCCATCTACGCACGTAAGCCAAAGATGACTTTCATTATAATATAAGCATGAGGATGATGACAATGACATAATAATTCAATAAAACAAGTTCAAGAATTAATTTATCCAGAAATTAATAACGTCTAAATTGTCAACATGATACTTCTTTGTGGAGTAAAATTCAAGAATGCTCAGAAGAATATTTCCATGAAAAGATCTTGGATGAAGCATAAATATCAAGGATATTCCACTAATTTCATGGAGTATAGAAGCCAAAACTTTAACCAATTTGAGTATAATAGAGTATATGAAATCGCAAAAATGGATTTTCACCCGCCATGCAGTAATCACGACATCTGATCATTTCCACAATTTAATAAGGAATGAATACAAAGGATCATTCACCATGCATTTGGTAATCCACATGATGAGTTATTCCAATGTAATAATAAAGAATGGAATAATGAAGGATTCACCATGTGTGCGATAGGATCGCATGCGATGAGTTATTCCCAATGAATAATAAATAATGGAAACCAGTCCCGCGTAAACGCATGCATGTGATATTTCGACGAAGAATAAATAATGGAACCAGTCGCCGTAAGAAACGCACGCAGTGAGGATATTTCGATGTAAGAATAAATAATGGAACCAGTCCCGTAAAGTAAATACGCAGGCGGGATATTCTCGAGAATAATAAAGAATGGAATAACAATGAAATCACCATGCATGCGATAGACCGCATGCATGAGTTATTCCAACAGAATAATAAATAATGGAACCTTTTCTCGGCGTAAACGCACGCACGAGGATATTAAACGGCTGAATAATAAAGAATGAAATAACAAATGAAATCATCATGCATGCGATGATCGCATGCAGATAGGTTATTCCAATGTAATAATAAATAATGGAACCAGTCCAGCGTAAAACGCTTGCACGACGTGATATTTCGACGTAATAATAAAGAATGGAATAACAATGAAATCACCATGTATGCGATAGTCGCATGCATATGAGTTATTCCAATGTAATAATAAATAATGGAACCAGTCAAAGCGTAAATGCATTGACGGGATATTACGACAGAATAATAATGAACGGAATAATAGAAGAATTTCACCATGTATGTTGTACTTCGCATAAACAGGTTATTCCAACATAATAATAAAGAATGGAATAACAGAAGAATTTCACCATGTATGCGGTACTTCGCATAACAGGTTATTCCAACATAATAATAAAGAATTGAATAACAGAAGTTCTCTTTATGAATAAGAAAGAAATAATACCCCTTACCTTAGAGAGCTCGGATATTGGAATAGAGAGGTAGTCGACTTCTCTCTTCTTTTCTCTCTATAATTTCTCTCTCAAGAGTTTCAGTGAATTCGTAAGAAATAATGAAGGAATGAGCTTCTATTTATAGGAGAATAGACTGAATAGTAACTAATTCATGAACGGTCCAATTTAATTTACTTTTAAATGGATGGTCCATATTGATTTACTATTAAAACTTAAAGCAACGGTTCATACTGATTTACTATTAAAACTTTAAACCAACGATCCATATTGATTCACTATTATAACTTCAACCAACGGTCTGAAAAATTAGCACATTTCTTCATGGAATAATATTGTACCCAAAAATGATTTGGACTGAAAAAAAATATATTTTTTGGGTGAATAGTAACTTGTGAATAGTAACTCATGAATAGTAACTTGTGAATAGTAACTCGTGAATAGTACTTTAACATAAAAAGTACCCAGAATACCCGATTGAACAATATAACCTCCAGACATCAACTATTATCGACATAAACATCGATTTCTACTAACACTAATAATTTTCACACAATGGAACTATCAATTTCATCTTTAATCAACACGAGCTTATTCATAATCAATATTATAACTCACAATATTTAACAACCAAGTCGTTCCCAGGAAAGTGGGGGCTTACCAATAAGGATTTCTCCCTATTGGCGCGCAATTAGGTGACCAAACCTCTTCTTGACAGAACTTCTAGACATTGTAAATATTGCAATTTAATAATATGAATAACTTTGTCGTCTCAATTATTGATTTAATAATATATCATATTATGCAGATGATACTGTGACAATAATTGAATCAATAATATGAGAGATATGATCGCAATTATCGTAATAATAATTGAGTATAACTGAGTGACTTCTCACATAAGCATCAATAACCAATACCGTGTGCTACTACGCAACCACGCGTATTACTGTACTTTTACTACCGGGTAGTTCAACAGTTTTAACGGTAACACTTACCGTTATTTTTATAAAAAGATAATTACATGCGTTTTTTTACTACGACAATACTTCCGTTGTAGGGTCCATTAATGATTGTGTCGCCGCATTTGAATATTTCCTATTAAAACGAATATTCTCCAGACCAATCGAATATTATATAACCACTTGCTTACTTTTGCAAAATTTGTAAATATTACCCACAACTATAACATTATATTATATCCACACCATAATATTCAAAAATATAATTCGAGAGAAATTAATCTTTATTCATAAAAGTTGGGGTCTTATATATATATATATATATATATATATATATATATATATATATAATAATGCTAGCAAATTAGCAATTGTACACAGAAGCTTTATAATAGAAGTAGCTTTATCAAATTGGTAGTAGAGAATGATAATCCACCAAGTAACTTCAAATTTTCTTTATATAGAAAAAAAAAGAATAGCAGTAATAAAGATGCAATAAAGATAGCATCTTACCTTTACTGCTCAAAATTAATTGGTATATAAACGGTAAAAACTTGATATCCCAAAATTAAGTAGTCGTTGGTATATAAACGATAAAAACTTAATATCCCAAAATTAAGCATCCGTTTAAAATCTCCATGAATTGATTAATATGTATAAAACATTTAACTTTGTAATATTTAACATAAAATACAACAAATTATATAGTCTGTCTAGCCAGACACTCTACAACTGGACATTCAACTCTACAATTAGAAAATTCGTAGAGTGCATCAGTTCTGACATGAACTGATAGTGTTGATCCTCGTAGAGTGAAGACCCAAAGAAGATTGTAAAAACTTTTACACTCTGTTTTTGAGTTTTAAAATGGAAAAAAAAGAAAAAAAATGGATGAGAAATTTAAGTTTTCTTTCTAATTCCTATGTGTATGAGTTTTTTAATAAACAGAAAAGAGAAGAAATGGATAGAAAACTTAGCTACTTTTCCTACTAAAGTTTTTCGTTCAAAATTGGTCTGATTTGGACGGAAAAGAAATTGGAATAAGTAATATTTTTATAATTCCCATACTGTGACGCCCCCAAAATAGGTATACATCACCTATCTTGAGTCGCCAAATACATGGTACAAAATTCAAATACAACTTAATTATACAACAATGTGTAAAATAACGACAAAATATATCTTTGTGAGTTTTAATACAAATATTGTCATCTAGGCAATATCCACACTCAATTGAGTCCTCATTACATTTATTATCACACTATTTAACGAATAAGCGAGGACTACTAATGCTATTATTATCGGACCGTCACTCCGCTTCCCGACTAGTCCTTCTGCTACGTTCTCATTTCTCAAGAGAACAATGAAAGTAAAAGGGTGAGCTCAACTAGCCCAAAGAAGAAATATTATGACTAAGATAATCTGTAATAAATTATCGTTAGCCTTCTTGGTGTTAAACCGATACAATATAACAAACATCAAGTTTAAGCTGCGGTGAACAAGCAATCCATTAAAAGAGTCAAGTAGAGAATAAAATCTACTATCTTTTATAATTTAAAAGGTTTTTCATCACTTTTATCGCTAGGACACAACTTAATAAATAATCCACATCATCCCTGCACTACGGCCAAGGATATTCGTGTATTCATCAATGGTCATGATCATGCCAACAACTGTCCATCAATGCACTACGGGCCAATGAGGACTTTTACCACATCATTTGTAACATTACGATACATGATTATACCCGAATAATCCTCGGTCATAATCATACCAAGTCCATCTATGCACTGAGGTGCCACAGATGACTTTCAACATAATATAAACATGAGAATGATGACAATGATATAAGAATTCAATAAAACAAGTTCAAGAATTAATTTATCCAGGAACCAATAACGTCCAAATTGTCAACATGATACTTCTTTGTGGGGTAAAACTCAAGAATGCTCAGAAGAATATTTCCATGAAAAGATACTAGATGAAGCGCAAATATCAAGGATATTCCACTAATTTCATGGAGTATAAAAGTCAAAACTTTAACCAACTAAGTATAATAAAGAATGGAATAACAAAAGAAATCACCAAGCATGAGATAGACCGCACAGATAGGTTATTCCAACAGAATAATAAATAATGGAACCAGGTCATGCGTAAACACACAGACAGGATATTCCAACAGAATAATAAATAATGGAACTAGGTCATACGTAAATGTACAGAAAGGATATTCCAACAGAATAATAAACAACGGAACCAGGTCATGTGTAAACGCACAGACATGAGGTTTCAACAGAATAATAAACAACGGAATCAGTCATGCGAAACGCATGCATAAGATGTGTTCAACAGAATAATAAATAACGAAACTGTGAAGTCATGAACGCATTGCATGGGATGTTCCAAATGAATAATAAAGAATGGAATAATGAAGAATTTCACCATGTATGCGATTGCCGCAGACAAAGTTATTCAACATAATAATAAAGAATGGAATAATGAAGAATTTCACCAAGTATGCGGTATCAGATGCAGAAAAGTTATTCCAACATAATAACAAAGAATGGAATAATAGAAGTTCTTCTTCATGAAGACGAAAGAAAGAAATAATACCCTTACCTTAGAAACAAATGGATATAGGAGTAGTGAAGTAGCGAGAATACTTTTTTCTTCTTTCTCTATAGTTTCTCTCAGAGAGTTTCAAATTGAATTCGTAAGAAATAATGAAGGAATGAACTTCTATTTATAGAAGAATGGTGAATAGTAACTAATTCTAAAGCGGTCCAAATTGATTTACTTTTAAACGTCACGGTCAGTATTGGTTTACTATAAAATATTCTAATAAAACAAAAACTTTTAAATATGATATAATATATATATATATATATATATATATATATATATATATATATATATATATATATATAACATCTGGAAAAAAAATATCACAGGAAAACCCATGAACTCCTTTTATTTCTTCCGCCACTTTTTTCAAACCCACTAACATACAATAATGAAATAATACACCTTCATGTGACAATTTGATTCCCCCCTTCCCCCACCCATTTTGACTAACATGTATATATATATATATATATATATATATATATATATATATATATATATATATATATATATATAAACAAAATTGAGATAACTTTCCACCGATAATTTTGAAAATGGGTAAGTGGGGGTCTAAATAATACGCCAAACTTACAATAAATACTTCATAAAAATCACCTCAATATTTTAACAACATTTATCATCATTATTATAATTTACAATATTAATCGACCAGGTCGTTCCCAGGAAAGAGGGGGCTTTCCAATAAGGATTTCTCCCTATTGGTGCGCAATTAGGTGACCAAACCTCTTCTTGGCAGAACTTCTAGACATCGTTAATATTGCAAATAATAATATTAATAACTTCATCGACTCAATTATTGATTTAATAATATATAAAATATCGACAATAATTGAATCAATTAACGTGAGATACTATGCAACAATTACTGAAGCAATAATTGAACAAAACTGAGTGACTTCTCACGTAAGCATCAATAATCAATACTGTGTGCTACTATGCAACCACGTGTATTCATGTACTTTTACTACCGAGTAGTTCAACAGTTTTAACTGTAAAACTTCCGCCGTTATTTTCATAAAAATATTTTTGTCATTTTTTCAATCCGACAATAATTCCGTTGTGGGGTTCACCAATGATTGTGTCGTCGTACGAATATTCCCTGTTAAAACGAATATTCCCCGACCAATCGAATATTATATAACAACTTGCGTACTTTGCAAAATTTATAAATATTACCTACAACTATAACATTATATCAAATTCATTCCATAATATTTAAAAATGATATTTATAGAAAAATCATCTTTATTAAAAAGTTGGGGTCTTACATTATCCTCAAATTTTAATATAATAAATTTTAAATTACAACTCATGTCCCTAATTTATTTTTATCTACTAAACCTAAGCTAATAAAGAGAAATATACTTCTTGGCGCGAACGACTTCTTTTGTTGGCAATCAATAATTATAATAATAGATTTTGTTAATTTCTTCCTCTATTCTCTTAGTAACAATCTAAAGGTTTTAGCAATTTCCAAATCTTAATTTGTTATCACATCCTGGTGAACAGTTCTGAAACCTAAACTCCTTATTTCAATTATACCTATGGTTTATAAAATTTAATATTAATTAGTTTCCTCCAACATTTTAACAATATAATTGGTATACTCAATTTTTATTCTCTCTTTAAAATCAATAATACTTGCTCATTTTCATTTAGATGCGGCAACTCCATCTATTTTTTTGTAGCTTAAATTCATTTAATTCATAATGTCTAATACCCACAGATAATTTATGGTTGCTCATTGCTAACAGGGTCGGTCCAAACTTTTGGGGGCCTCATGCCAAATTTTAAATTATAGCCTTTTTTAACCATTTAATACTAAATTAAATTAATATCTATATTTTTTTTAAAATTATAATTTCATTTTTCTTGCCCTTTTAGATGCAAAATTATTGATCAAACTTGTATGATTGTACTTGTAGCTGCTGATTTGCTTGGAAAATTTTTTTAGACTTTTTTGATGGGCTCTAACATATATGGATTATTAAAATTTGGGGGCCTTCGAAATTTTAAGGCTTCAAGCCATTGCTTAAATGGCTTAAATATTGGATCGACCCTGATTGTTAATTTTCCATTACCGCTTTCATCATGTTCAGAAAATGCACTGTTTCACTTGCCTACTAATTGAAAATGTTTGTGTGGATAGAATTTTGGTGTGAAATTACTTATCAGCAATTTTCTCTTAAAACAAACTCATTATTTGGGTTAAACAATGATGGTTCTTTTTGTCAAATTATTATATGGTTGATAATTTTTTTTAGTTTCATAAATTTAGTAATTAAGCTTTATTTTTAAACTTAATAATTGAATTATATGATTAGTTATTGTATTGTATTTACATTTATGTCTTAATAATATTAATTAATATATGGTAAATATAATTTTATAAAGATTAATTACTTAAAAACTATATTATTAAATATAATTAAATAAATTATGACAGTTAACTACATTGACACCTCCTATACTATTTTAATCCATCTAATTGGTTGGACTGTTAAAATCAAATAAGAATAATATCACTTAATTGGTTGCATATTTATTCATGGTTCAATGATTATAATTAATAGAAGGGTAAATTTGTAAAAGTGATATTTTTCTTTTCATTGGAACTCAAAAACGCAAGATTTTTTTTTTAATTTTCTATTCTTTTCTATTTAAAATTCAGAAACAACATAAAAGAAAACTTCAAGTTTTCTATTCTTTTCTTTTCTGTTCTAATTTAAATTTTTTATTATTTTCTTTTTCGTTCAAAATCCAGAAACAGAGTGTTAAAGCTAAGGAGAAGAGCAATTAGAAATGGGATAAAATGCAAAGTAGACCACTGAACTTTATGGATTTTTGGGTATTCAGCCTTTTTCTTTTGGTCAACGCAAATTGAGCCCCTTTCTATTAAAAAATTTGGACTTCGAGCCCCAGCGCCCATATGTGCGTTGACTGCATCGTGGCGCTTACGTGGCGAGATCTCTAGTGTATATTTTTATTTTATTTTTTATGTGAATGACGACATGGCGAATAAATATTGAACTTAATCCCAAAAATTATGTTGCTGCCATGATTCGAACTTTTGACCTCTAGCTTAAAACTTGGAACCAATGACCAACTGAACAAAGAAGCCTAATTGTTATAATTTTACAATGATTAATATTTATAACTGAAGAAATCATTTCCCCCAAACTAAAACAAATCCCCAATCCTTAGATGTGTTATGTACATAACTAAAACAACAACAACAACAACAACAATAATAATAATAATAATAATAATAATAATAATAATAATAATAATAATAATAATAATAATAATAATAATAATAATAATAATAATAATAATAATAATAATAATAAAAGATCTAAGGATAGGGGATTTGTTTTAATTTGGGAAAAATGATTTCTTCAGTTATAAATATTAATCCTTGCAAAGTTATAGCAACTAGGCTTTTTTGCTTAGTTGGTCATTGGTTCCAAGTTATAAGTTAGAGGTTAAGAGTTCGAATCATGGCAGCAACATTATTTTTGGGATTAAGTTCAATATTTATTCGCCACGTCAGCGTCCACGTGTAAAATAAAATAAAAAATATCCACGTCAGATCTGCCACGTGTGCCACGTAGGCGCCACGTATGCAGGTCAACGCACATGTGGCGCCTGGGGCTCGAAGTCCAAATTTTTTAATAGAAAGGGGCTCAATTTGCGTTGACAAAAAAAAAGGGCTCAATACCCAAAAACCCTAAAGTTCAGTGGTCTACTTTGTATTTTACCCATTAAAAATGTGTTCAACAGCTATATTGGTGAAATGACAGCACCCACGTGCGTATCTCTGTAGTAGTTAGAACTAAAATGACATCTCATCGTTGAAAGCTGACACTCCTCAGTCCAAAGTCAACCTTCAGAGATCTTCAAGGATCGATATCTAAGCATTAAATGAGTAACGACAACTTTCAAACGAAAAAATCTCGAGGAAGGTCAATAAAAGGCAAAAAAAATCAATCAAACAGTAACCTAACAAACAATCAAAAATTCAAACTGCTACTAATTCAAAAAGTTATATACTCTACGATTTTCGACATCCTGTTTTGCTGCTAAATTTTTCAATACTGAGTTTCAAGTAACTTAGCAGCACCTCAAACATCATTCTTTCTCGGTGATTGTATTGGTCTTAATAACCTATTGTAACCAAGTTTTAGTGACTTGAAGAGATCTTAATGATCTAATATAGCCAAGTCTTAGTGACTTAAAAGAATCTTTGTAATTCAACTGTTGTAACGGTTTTGTGTGAACAAATCTTAGTGATCACCCCATTCTTAGTGAATTATACATACTCAAGGAGTAGAAGAGTGGACTATGAAATCTTTGTGACTTAAAAATATTTTATCTCATTTACTTCATCATTAATATTATAACTCACAATATTGACAACCAGATCATTCATAGGAAAAAGGAGCATTTCCGATAAGGATTTCTCCTTATTGGCGCACAATTAAATAACCTAACCCATTTCTTCTACAGAACTTTTTAGACATTGTCAATAATGAAAATAATAATATGAATAACTGTGTCGTCTCAATTATTGATTTGATAATATAAAATATTGTGCAGATGATACTGTGACAATAATTGAATCAATAATATGAGATACTATGCAGCAACTACTGTAGCAATTATTGAATGAAACTGAGTGACTTCTTACGTAAGCATCAATAATTAGAGATACTATGCAAAACCGTGTGCTACTGTGCAACAATACGTATTACTGTTCTTTTATCACCGGTATTTTAACAGTTAACGGTAAAAGTTTTGTCGTTATTTTTATAAAAAGGTTATTTCTGTCGCTTTCTATATCCGACAATTATTCTGTCATATGGTCCACCAATGATTGCGTTGCCGTACGAATATTCCCCGATAAAAAGAATATTTCTCGATCAAACGAATATTTTATGACCACTTGCTTACTTTGCAAAATTTGCACATATTACCAATAACTATAACATTATATCAATACCTTATTATTCAAAATAATATTTAGAGAAAATTAAATCTTTATTCATAAAAAGTTAGAGTCTTACATCACATAAATCCTATATTTTCTTTGAATCCTTTCATTTTTGGAATCAAGAATTTGAGGAGAAAAGTGACCACTAAACACTTCTTGGAATGACATAATTGATTTTATCTTTTTTGCATTGTGTGGGTCGGTGGATCCTATCAATACCCGTATATAATACTTCAAGAAGAGATCACATCTAAATCAATTTGGTTGATCATTATTTCATGGTTACTATGGTCATTAGATTACATTTTCCAAGTTACAGATTATACAATAATAATACCTATCTAAGTACAATGAATATAATATAATTGGTTACCTTGGATAATTTAATAATTTATATTATCTTTTCATTAATTGACATAAATACATACACCTATTATAATTTATAAAAAAATTAGTCCACTTGTTCAGCTTTCCCACATAACATATATAAATATCATACTGTAATTTCGTGTATGTGCGCACCTAGAGAGGGGTGAATAGGTGTCTAAAATTTAATGTGACTAACAATGACTAATTTTTAATTTCCTTATCCAGTACTAAAACAGACAGATGAAACTAGTAATTCTTATAATGCAGACATAATAAATCAATGACAGATAGTGTCTAGATTATACTAAAATATATTTTAGTTATAATGCAAACAGATGGAACGTGTGTGAAATAATATCTGGATTAGTACACTTTATTCTATCAGCAGAAAAATATTATGTGAATGTGTTTAAATTCAAAGTGAGACTCAAACAATTAAACCACATGAATTAACAAACCACAGACACAAGAATTTTTACATGACCACCCGTCCAACTCTCCCCATCTAATTAAATAACATATATACATGCATGGAACCATTATCTATCACAAAAATTACTCTCATTAATTAATTTAACTTTTTTCGATGATCACTTTAGATATAATCTAAAAGGAATGTACGTTGTATTGGTCCATTAATAACACTAGATTACTAAATTATTACATTTCATCTTCTATAACTTATGTTAGAAACTACATGTTTAATTTGATGATGAGATTCTATTATAGTATATTTGTTCAGTAGTTTTTGTAAAGTCCTATATAAGAATATGATGTACAAGTACTTAGAATAGAGAGATCAAACTTTTTAGGTTGATCTTATGGGTTGAATTGATGTATAGATGATAGGATAAATTCGATCGTATATAAAGATTGAACGATCGTAAAGCTACTCCACCATTTCGTAAAGTTATTAAAGATCGCAGAGTTAATTATGCCATCGTAGAGCATCGAGTGGAAGATCACAAAGTCTGCTAGAAATTCGCAGAGTTAAGTTCAGATTGCAGAGTCTGCTTAAGTATTGTGTAGATAGCCTATCATAAAGAGTTAATCGTAAAACAGATCGCACGTTGAGAGTATATCGTAGAGTGTCTCTCTATTCGTAGAGCAAGTTATTGTAGAGCGTAATGTAGAGTACAGAGAGTTGAGTGGATCAAGCCCATACTCTACGGTCTTCATGAAACTCTACAATCAGTCAAAGTCGTAGAGCTTGTAAGGTCTAACATAAGACTAACAATGAGGAGCCTTACAGATTAAAGAACTCGAGATGTTTGCTAATCATCCAAAGTTTGAAATGAAGATCAAATAACGTTGTGTCTAAATAGCTAGTTTGGAAATGTGACAACACTTACGTAATTGGTGTTGCAGATGTCTGATATGATATATCAGATCCGAAAGTAAGCTGGCACAGTCACACTAAACGTCAACATCAAAGTTCGTCTAGGATCGAAACATTTAATGAAACAACGATAGTTTTTTCTAGCGGGAACATCTCAAGGAAGCATATAAAAGAGTACGAGAATTCAAATTCAGGTACGAATCATCAATCATAAAGCTAAATCTCTACCAAAGTTCTAAGAGCTCTACTCTACGAAAAGAGTATAACGTGTTCTGCTGCTAAGTACTTCAGAAGTCGAGCTCAATGCAACTTAGCAATACCTCAACTTACGAACTCAATTATTGTGATTTGATTGTCTTAATGACATTATACCAAGTCTAAGTGACTTGAAGAATTCTATGTGAACTGGTCTAAGTGGAAATTGTCTTAGTGACATATGTCGAGTCTAAGTGACTTGAAGGAATCTTTGTGATTCATTGTAATATATCTTAGTGATCTAGTCTTAGTGACCCTCAACATCCTTAATGGATTTCTTAGTCGTAGAGTAGAAGAGTGGAGTAGTAGTCTTTTGTACTCCGACCACTTAAAACCTCATGTGTTATTTATTTTTCCGTATTTACATTTTTGTCATTATCTGTTATATCTGTTTTTGACTTAAATCAATGTAAACTAAATTAAAAGTTGAGATTTCATTAAATCTTTGAAGGGGTTTTCAAACTAATATTTCTTTGTGCTTAATTAATTATCTGGTAATACATTCTTAACAAGCCAAAAGTTTAATTTTTAAAGTATCTAATCAACCCCTTCTAGATTTCTTTTATGCCTTTGGGAAACACGAAGTGATATCAGAGTAGGTTCTCTTAAACATTTGCTAATCGCTTTGAGTTGATCAATGACACACAATAAAATCATTTCTAAGCTTGGTGGTGGAAATAAGCTACCCCTGTGCAATAGAGAAAACATTGATAAAAGGAAGGTTCATATGCAGGAATACATGGATGCTGTTGGGATTTCGGAACATCAAAGCAAAGCATAGCGGAATATAATTGAACAAAATAAAACAATTTTTGAAACCCAAAACAAGATCCATGCGAAACAATTATTAATTAAGTGTTAAGAGATTATATCAATTATGAAAAAGCTTCTGAAATGCTTCGAATCTCCAACGCAATTCCTCACGAAACTATGTCTCTATGGTATCCACACGAACGCCTGCGAACCGTCGCATGATTCTGCAATAAAGGGAGCTGCGGTACTAGCCACCAAAGGAACAGAATTTTTGAAAGGTTTTCTCTCTAGTCTCTCTCTAAGAGCGGCTAGGGTTTTTTTTGAGGTTATGATATATTACATAAATGGCTGCTATATATCATATATATAGCAGTTAGAAAGAATTAATCAAAACCTAATTTAATTAAAAATAAAATCCGAATTTATATATATATATATATCTTAATTAAGTCTTACTTAATTAATATACCTATACATAAATTATCTTATTAATTTAAATTCGTAATTTAAATACTATCAATCATATTGAAATATTTAAATCTTTACAATTTAAATTAATTCCCTTTTAATTATGTTCTATGTGTGTGACCCTATAGGTTATTATTACGTTGGCAATAATTTTAAAATCATATTATAAAATTATAAATAGTGAGTGACATCTAGTAATGCATCACTGCTACCCAAGTAATAATAAGATCGATGATTCGATGCAACCTTTTCGTGACCAATGTTTTAATGTAATTTAATCCTTTTAACCTTGACATCCTAGATTAAACTTGAGTCATGGAATGTGTCACACTCTTCATAATTTAATCTGACTTTTCTTGATCAATGAGTAGACTATATGAAACAAATCACTATTTGAGCATGGCCATGCATTTCATAGTCCTACTCAATCAAGAGGCCTATGGATATCACCCATAATATATAGGATGGTTAAATTCCATCTAGATCACTCATATTTCTCACACGATTCACGATGAACCCAATAATCACCTTTATAGTCCACCCTATTAAAGGTGACATTTGATGATATCAAAGTACATAAATTCTCATGTAGTAATATAGCGATTTCAGGTCGGAGGACAATTACATCATTGTCACTATGAGAATTGCTAATGACACTTCGCATAATGCTCCATATAGAATTCTCATGGTGGGTTACATCAATTACATCGTTCTCAACATGTACCTATGCATTAACTTAATATCTCATATATTTATGACCAATGAGATTTGGTCATCATCGATCCACATATTAGTCTCAATGCATCATTGTTGTCCCATCAACAATGATACTCGACTAGGGACATTTAAGAACAATGATACTAATTGTAATTATATAATCTCATGTTCAAGTCACATACTTGAAACTATATAATTTGTATCACTATTCTAAGGAATTTTATTATGTTAACAATTATATTACGCAGTAAATAATACCATAATAAAATCATTTATTTATTCAATCAAATATAAAATCAAAATGTTAAGCAATTATATCAAATAATTGGCCTCTAGGGCATAAACTTTAACAATCGCAAACCTCGTCAACCATTCAACAAACATACTAAACATGGGCATAAGTATAACCCCGGTCCGAAGGCAAAATCGAATCAGTTCAAACCCAAAACCTCAAAACCTAAAAGAGATTTTATCGTGTATGGAAGGCCAGGTCATCATGCTGCTCAATGCAAGTTCAAAAAGGGAAACAACCAGTCTGTTCCTCCGAGAGCTAACTTAGCTGAGGCAGACAATACTATTTTGGCGGTTATCTCCAAGGTGAACATGGTGACTGACAAAGAGGCATGGGTAGTGGATTCTGGTGCTACCAAACATATTTGTGCGAATCGTGGTGCATTCATCTCTTACACTCCCCTTGAGGAAAAGATGAACATGTGTACATGGGCGATTCGAGGCCTCGCACTGATGTTGGATAAAGGGAAAATAAATTTAAAATTGACTTCTAGGAAGATCCTTTCTCTTACCGATGTTCTTCATATTCCTGAGATTCGCTATAATCTCGTATCTGTTGGCATACTTGGGAAAGTTGGGGTTAAGGTTATGTTTGAATCTGATAAGGTTGTGTTAACCAAAAAATGGGGTGTTTGTGAGAAAAAGGGTATCTTAATTCTGGCATATTTCATTTGAATGTACTTGAACTCATGAATAATAATACTAGTACTTCTTTTACTTACTTGGTTGAGTGTGATGATATTTGGCATACTAGATTAGGCCATGTGAATTACTCTTATATAAAAATAATGAAAAATTTTGGAATTTTAAAAGATGTTAAAATTTTAAATACCAATAAATAAGTGTGCGTAGAAGCCAAAACTACTAAAAAGACTTGTAAATCGGTACTTGTTAGAGAATCTGAACCTCCCAGTTTAATTCATTCAGACTTAGGTGATATGTCTAGAAATACTTCTAGAGGTGGGAAAAATTATTATTTGACCTTTATAGATGATTATTCTAGATATACTAAAGTTTACCTTCTTAGAAATAAAAATGAAACTGAAGATAAATTTCTAATTTATAAGGCCGAAGTTGAAAATAAATTAGAAAAGAAGTTTAAAAGACTCAGGTCCGATAGAGGTGGAGAGTATGACTCCAGACCTCTTAGTAAATATTGCGAAGAACAAGGAATTATACATGAGGTAACACCTCCCTATTCTCCAGAATCTAATGGGGTTGTTGAAAGAAAGAATAGAACACTAAAAGAAATGATGAATGCTTTGTTTGTAAGTTCTGGGCTCCACCAAATTTGTGGGGGGAAGCTCTTCTTTCTGCTTGTCACCTACAAAATAGAATCATTTATAAGAAAATTGAGAAAACTGTGACGCTCCCCAAATAGGTATACATCACCCATCTTGTGTCGCCAGATACATGGTACATAAATCCAAATACAAACTTAATTATACAACTGTCGTGTAAAATACGACAAAACATAGCTGAGAGTTTAACACGAATATTGTCATCTAGACAATATCCACGCTCAAATTCAATCTTATTACATTTATTAGCACACTATTTCACAGAATAGTGAGGACAACTAAAGCCATTTATCTTGGACCATCACTCCATTCCCCACTCGTCCCAAACTATATTCTCATTTTCAAGAGAACAATGAAAAAGAAAGGGTGAGCTCAACTAGCCCAAAGAAGAAATATTATGACTAAGATAATGCAAAATAAATTATCATTAGCCTTCAACAGTATAACAACTGACAGAATATAATAGACAACAAGTTTTAGATCAACAACTTCAATGGAATAAGCAATCCATTAAGAGTCAAGTAGAGCATAAAACCTACTATCTTCTATGATTTAAAAAGATTTTCATCAACTTTATCACGAGACTCAAATTTTTAATAAATAAACCACATCATCCTTGTACCACTCGCCAAGGATATTCATGTAATCATCAATGGTCATGATTATACCGAATAATCCCTGGTCATAATCATACCAACAACTATCCACCAATGAACTATAGGCTAATGACGACTTTTACCACATCATTCGTCACATTACGGTCATGACTATACCGAATAATCCCTTGGTATAATCATACCAAGTCCATCTATGCACGTAAGCCAAAGATGACTTTAATCATAATATAAGCATGAGGATGATGACAATGACATAATAATTCAATAAAACAAGTTCAAGGATAAGTTTTAAAGGTTTATAATTTAATTTATCCAGGAATCAATAATGTCCAAATTGTCAACATGATACTTCTTTGTGGAGTAAAATTCAAGAATGCTCGTAAGAATATTTCGATGAAAAGATTTGGATGAAAGCTTAAATATTAAGGATATTCCACTAATTTCATGGAGTATAGAAGCCAAAACTTTAACCAAATGAGTATCATAGAATATATGAAACTGCAAATGGATTTTCACCCGCCATGCGGTAATCCACGTAGACAAATCATTTCCACAATTTAATAAGGAATGAATACGAATGATCATTCACTTTTCATGTGATAATCCACATAGACAGGTTATTCAAACAAAATAATAAAGAATGGAACCAGGTCATGCGTAATCCGCACAGACAGGATATTCCAACAGAATAATAAATAATGGAATAATGTAAGATTTCACCATGCATGCGATAAGCCGCATGCATAAAAGTTATTCCAACAGTAATAATAAAGAATGGGACCAGTCTAAAGCGTAATCCGCATGCATGTGATATTCCAATAGAATAATAAAGAATGGAATAATGAAGAATTCACCATACATGCGATAAACCGCATGCATGATGTGTTATTCTAATAGAATAATAAAGAATGGAAACTGTGTCTAAGCGTAATCCGCATGCACGGGATATTCCAATGTAATAATAAAGAATGAAATAATGAGAAGAATTTCACCATGTATGCGATACTTCAGACAGGCAAAGTTATTCAACATAATAATAAAGAATGGAATAATGTAAGCTCCCTTCATGAATACTGAAAGAAATAATACCCTTACCTTAGAAAGAAACCGGATCTTTGAGTAGAGAGGTAGCAGACTTCTCTTCTTCTTTCTCTCTATAATAATTGCTCTATAGCTTTAGTGAATTGGTGAGAAATGAAGGAAGAATGAGCTTCTATTTATAGGAAAATATAGTTTCGATAATTGCACGTTTTGGGGCTCGAAAAATTATAGTACAATACCTTCAACTTTTCTTTCATTTTTAATTTAGTCCTGCAAGTATTATCAAACTTGCACCACCTCCCCTAATAGTAAATAATATGAATTAATAGTTCAATCATGTGAATTAATAGTTATAATCATGTGAAAATACGAATTATAGTATAGTACCTCCATCTATACCTCCATTTTTAACTTAGTCATGCAAGTATTATCAATCTTGCACCAACTCCCCTAATAGTACAAGAATGTGAATCAATAGTACACACATATGAATAAATAGTTATAATCATGTGAATTAATAGCAATTAATTGTTCATTTATTCGATGCAACCTTTTCGTGACCAATGTTTCAATGTAATTTAATCCTTTTAACCCTAATATCCTAGATTAAACTCGAGTCATGGAATGTGTCATACTCTTCATAATTTAATCTGAGTTTTCTTGATATATGAGTAGACTATATGAAACAAATCACTATTTGAGCATGGCCATGCATTTCATAGTCCTACTCAATCAAGAGGCCTATGGATATCACCCATAATATATAGGAGGGTTAAATTCCATCTAGATCACTCATATTCCTCACACGATTCATGATGTACCCAATAATCACCTTTATAGTCCACCCTATTAAAGGTGACCTTTGATGATATCAAAGTACATAAATTCTTGTTTAGTAATATAGTGATTTCAGGTCGGAGGATCATTACATCATTGTCACTATAAGAATCACTAATGACACTTCGCATAATGCTCCACATAGAATTCTCACGGTGGGTCTGTCCAGTAATCGTTCTCTAACATGTACCTATGCATTGACTTAATATCTCATATATTTATGACCAATGAGATTTAGTCATCAGTCAATCCACATACTAGTCTCAATGCATCATTTTTGTCCCATCAACAATGATACTCGACTAGGGACATTTAAGAGCAATGATACTAATTATAATTATATAATCTCATGTTCAAGTTACATACTTGAAACTATATAATTTGTATCACTATTCTAAGGAATTTTATTATGTTAACATTTATATAACGCAGTAAATAAAACCATAATAAAATTATTCGTTTATTTAATTAAATATAATATCAAAATGTTAAGCAATTATATCAAATAATTGGCCTCTAGGTCACAAACTCTAACAGATGCTATAGATGAAGATATATTTAATGCAATCATCATGACCCATATATATATATCGACAAAGCGCACACCAACAACTGATGATCCAAACAAGATGACTATCAAGCAAAGATTTGAATGGACAGAAAATGAGAAGAAGCTAGTGCAGCTAGACAAGAGGTTCAAGAACATCTTGTTCATGGCTCTAGAAGATGAGTTGTTCGAGAATGAAGTCAACTACACAACAACCAGAAAAGTCTGGGAAGCTTTGTTGGTGATGCATGAAGGAATTGAAGAAGTCGTATGGAATAAAAAATCTCTTCCGACTCAACAATATGAAATGTTCTCTTATGTGTCTGGAGAGAACATAAACGCCACTTATGAAAGATTCAGCATGCTACTCAATTATCTAAGAGCTTATGGAAAGGTCTATCCAAATAAGAACCTTAACATCAAGTTCACGAGAGCTCTGCCTAGCAAGTGGGATGCTAAAACCACTGCCATTTGAGAGTCAAAGAATCTGCACGAGATGATTCTGCAGAAGCTCTACGGTAATCTTCTTACATGTGAGCTTCAGTTTAACCAGCGAGTAGAGACAATTTCAGAAGGTAACTGTGAGGCCCCCAAAATAGGTATACATCACTCATTCTGTGTCGCCAAATACATGGTACAGAACTTAAATACAAAATTAATTATACAACATAAGCTGAGAGTTTTATCACGAATATTGTCTTCTAGACAATATTTAAACTCAAATGGAGTCCTCATTATAATTATTATCACACTATTTCATAGAATAGTGAGGACTACTACAGCCACCATCTCGGACCATCACTCCATTTTCTGACTAGTCTCGGCTACGTTTTCATTTTTTGAAGAGAACAACAGGCCAATGGGGACTTTTACCACATCATTTGTAACATTACAGGTCATGATTATACCGAATAATTCCTGGTCATAATCATACCAATCAACAGTCCATCTATGCACTACGGGCCAAAGATGACTTTCATCACAATATAAACATGAGGATGATGACAATGATATAAGAATTTAATCAAACAAAATCAATGATAACTATTAAAGATTTTTAATTTATCCAGAGTTTAAAAAAAATATCCAAATTGACAACATGATACTGTTTTGTGGAGTAAAATTCAAGAATAATATTCACGTATCAAAAATAATTTGGACAAAAAAGAATCAATTTTTCGTCATGAATAGTACCCCAGGTGAATAGTACTCGAGTGAATAGTACCCTGTGAATAGTACTTTATGAATAGTACTTCGTGAATAGTGTCGTATAAATGAATAGTACCCCGGCATGAAAAGCTTAATATTTAAAAAGAATGTTCAGAAAATATTCTTGTGAAACGATACTAAATGAAGTGCAAATTTAAGGGATATTCTACTAATTTCACAGAGTATAAAAGCAAAATTTTAACAAAATGAGTGTAAAATTAGGAATACGAAACGAAATAATATTGCTTACATACTACAATGTATGGAAAAAAAATATTATTTCATACGAATATTAAACAAAAATAATATCCCTTACCTTAGTAGAAGACTGGATACTGCAATAGTGAAGTAGCAAAATACTCTTCTTCCTCCTCTCTATAGTTTCTCTCTCTATAATTATTCTTGTGAGTCTTAGTGAATTGGTGAGAATGAAAGAAGAAATGAGCTTCTATTTATAGGAACACATAGTTTCGATAATTTCACGTTTAGGGGCTCGAATTATTATAGTTTAGTACCTTCATCTTTGCCTCTATTTTTAATTTAGTCCTTTAAGTATTATCAATCTTGCACCAACTCCCATAATAGTACATGCATGTGAACCAATAGTTCCATGCATATGAACAAATAGTTATTTGCATGTGAACTAATAGCAATTAATTGTTCATTTATCCGATTAATTACCCGCTTGGTCAATAATAACAAAACCAGCCAATCACAGAATTTCCTCATTTGAGAGTAATTGGGTCACGAAAGAATTAAAGAAAACTAAATGAACAAATATCTTTCACTCATCAATTATTATTCTTATCTATAATCAACATGAACTTATTCATCATTAATATTATAACTCACAATATTAACAACCAGATCATTCCCAAAGTCTTAATAGATCTTCAAGAGTTTGAATAGTCCTCTCCGACTGCCCGTCCATTTGAGGATGATATGCCGAACTGAATCATAAATCCCTGCCCATAATTTTTTGCAAACTAACCCAAAATCGTGAAGTGAATCTTGGGTCTTGATCAGAAACTATGGATACTGGCATACCATGAAGTCTTACAATATCATTTATGTATATACGAGCAAGACTTTCAAGTGATGAAATCCATGGTAATGTGCTCCCACTTCCATTCTCATATAGGTAAGAAATGAGCAGATTTGGTCAATCTATCGACAATGACCCAAATTCCTTCTATGCCTTGAGAAACCTTGGGAAGGCCAGTAACGAAATCCATGGTAATGTGCTCCCACTTCCATTCTGGAATTTCAAGTGGTTGCAATGGACCTTTAGGCACTTGATGTTCCGCCTTGACACTTTGACAAGTTAGACACCTTGAGATAAACTCTGCGACCTCTCTTTTCATATTGCTCCACCAAAATGTATGTCGAAGATCATGATACATTTTGGTACTCCCAGGATGGATTGTAAACGGTGTGTTTTGGGCCTCCATCATGATTTTATACTTCAAATCAGAGTCGTTAGGAACACAAAGTCTGGAGTTGACTCGAAGTATTCCTTCTTCATTGATTCTTGCTTCTGGAATAACACTTTCTTGCACTTTTTTCTTCATACGCATCAGCTCCAGGTCCGTAACTTGAGCAGCTTTAACTTTATCGATTAACGTCGGTTCTACTCATATATTTTCCATCATTACGTGGGTCCCTGGAGTCTTTAACTCTATCTCTATCCTTTGTAAGTCATACAAAATGGGCCTTTGTGTTGACAATATCGCACTCGTACCCGCATATGATCTTCTAGTTAATGCGTCAGCTACTACGTTCGCTTTTCCAGGATGGTATTGAATGGTATGATAGTAATCTTTTAACAGCTCAAGCCAACGTCGTTGCCTCATGTTGAGCTCCTTTTGGGTGAAGAAATATTTGAGGCTTTTATGATCTATATAGATCTCCACTTTCTCCCCATACAGGTAATGCCTCTGGATTTTAAGCGCAAAAATGACAACTGCCAACTCTAGATCATGAGTAGGATAATTCCTCTCATATTCTTTGAGTTGTCGTGAGGCATAGGCTATGACTTTCCCATGTTGCATGAGAACACATCCTAAACCTTTGCCTAAAGCATCGTTGTATATGACAAATTCGTCCGAACCAGATGGTATTGTCAAAACCGGTGTTGAAATGAGTCTCCTCTTGAGTTCTTGGAAACTCTTCTCACATTTCTCACTCCAACCGAATTTTGTATCTTTTCGAGTCAGTTGAGTTAATGGAGTAGCGATTCGAGAAAATCCTTCCACGAATCTCCGATAATTACCAGCTAAGCCTAGAAAGCTACGTACTTCGGTCACCGACTTAGGTTGCTCCTAGCTTTGTATTGCTTCAATCTTTGCATGTGACACCCCCAAATTCGGACACTTCATCCCCACAGATTTGGTGTTCACTGTCCAATTAAATCATAACTAACTACCCATAAACCAAGGATATAATTAAACTCAAAAGTTTAAACAATAAATCTCCCATTAAAGGGTTACATAATCTCAAATAAATCCCAGGTCATCTAACCTTTATTACAATCATCAACGGAAAATTAAAACATGTTCATAAATAAATCTATTACATAAGCTTCATAAATAAAATATAAATTAAATACTTTCATCTAATCAAGCACTTTGTCATTGCCCTTGCTTGTAGAAAGCTCTTCAAACTTCTTAACTTCATCTGCATTGTTTTGAGCAAGAGTGAGCAAACAATTGCCCATAAGAAGGATAGTATACAATAACGTTTTATGAATAACAATTAACTGAGCTTTCAATGGTAAAATGTTCTTACCGGAACAATAAACTTTAATTCAACAGCTATGAGTTCAAAGGAATAATGAACGTTTAAGTTAACAATAGATAACAACATCAAAGAATACACTGAGGGTCACAAGACCACGAAATCTATTCTAGGTTTCCAAGTATTTCTACTTTAACCTTTAACAGTCTAAAAGACCATAATCATCATCAATGTCCTAGGTTCACAGGTGTTTCTACTATAACCTTCAGTCTAAATGACTATATGGACCATCATTCCGTACTCCAGGTGATCAGCCCTTTGTACTATATATTGCGCAAACATTTTAACGCTATTGCGTAGCTCTAAAATAATCCCCTGATATAGGGTTGTTCATCTCAGCTTAGATTATCAGGTTCCGAACCAAAGGAAGATTGGTTGGGAATTAACTTCAAAAGAAGTCTAGATTTTTAGAACGCTCATCAACCAAGTACTGGTTGAATCAGATAGGAACCAATAACTATTCAAGGGTTTGACTATAATATCTTCATAAACAAGATATATCGATGAATTAATAAGGGTTAGAGTATTAACAATTTCTAAGTGGAACAAATGTTATCATTGACAACATGCTTTCAAAGTTGTGTGAGTACATAAACAAACCAAAGGAAGTTTGGTTTGGGTAGACTTCAAGGGTAATTCATTAACTAAGGATTAGTTGAATCGGTAAAGCAACTTAGAGTTTGGTACAGTAATGTAAGATAATACAATGATATTGAAGAACGAAGATCAAACAACAGTTATTAGTAGCTGAATAAACACACTTCTTACAATAATAATACAGACTTTGAATAAAGAGATAAATATTAACTAACTTGCTCAACAATAAATGAGTACAGACTTTGAATAACCAAGGTAATCTCGATTGGAATAAAGAAACAAAGATTAACTAACTTGCTCAATAATAAATGAGGGTTAAAGAACTTGCATGACAATAAATCGTTAAACAAGAGATTAGAAATAGAAAATTTGCATAAGTATAACATAACAGTGAAAAGTAACCTTGCTGAATAATAAAGTAGCAAAGGTAAGGGAACTTGCCTCGTGCGTAGGTTAAATAGTCACTACTCACGTTCACCCATACCATATGTATCGATAATACACATACCATATGTATCGATAATACACATTAGTTACATTAACATTACCTTTATGAGTTGCTTTCTTACTTTTAGTATAGCTACTAACTAAGTTTAAGTTTAAATCACATCTTTTCATGAACATTACTTTTTAGCTTTATTACAACTACTTAAGTGATCATGTCATTGCACCACAAACACATTAACAACTTGATACAACATTCTATTACATGTCCAACATATTATCATTAAGTTATACTAATACACAAAGGACTGCACTTGCATTCGCGCATCCCGACGCCCTCCGATTGGCTCCAAATACACAACAGTCCTAAAGATGGCCATTTTTACCCTTTATAACAATTTCAAATTGAAAACCTTAAAAAATAAAAGTTATAGGCCTATTCGTCCTCTTTCCGAATCATTTTGAATCACCTCAATCGAAGTTCGTATGAAGAAGTTATGCCCATTTTAGTAAACTATGTTACATGGGTTTTTTTTTTCCAAAGATCGGCTGGTAGATTACCCCCAAAGGCGGGGTTTTTGCACTGGGGGGCCGAGAGGGGGTCCTTCTGCTAATCATGTAATTTATGCTCTGTAACTCTACAAAAAGCAAAGGCCTCCAAACTCCTTTCTAACAACCATACCAACCTATCTAAGGTGTAAGGTGTAATAGGTTTACAGAAAAATAATCTAATATTTTCTAACGCATTTCTAGCCATCTAAACAACATAAACATCCAAATTACAACCATTAATTTTCACTATTTTTGCTAAAACTTCCGTTTTGACATTTTTAGTGAAAATCATCATCGTGCTTGTGTTTTTCAACCAAAATAGTTAACCTTGTTTATGTTTATTCATCCTCTTTCAACTTCAATAGTCAAATTATAAATTAAATAACTAATTAAACCTTAATTTAACTTTAAACTAAGCCATATTCATATATATTCATATAAACTCACTGTAATATGGTTTTCTTCACAAATTACATACATAACATGAATTCATTGACTATACTCATATACAAACTCATGAAAACAGTTTCACAACAACTAATTTATCATATAAAACTATATATAACAAATAATTCATCCTCTACAAAGATTTTACAGAGAATTTTGGGAAGAGAAAACTAAAACTTTAAAAATAAAAGAATTAAAATAATACCTTAGTTTTAGAAGATGATAACTTTCCCTTTGATCAACAATCTTCTTTTTCCCAATTCTTCTCTCAAAGCTTCTCTAGAATTCTCTCAAGTTTTCTCTCAATTTTCTTCTTCTCTTCTTTTTCTTCTGAGTCTTTCTTCTCTATTCTAACTTACATACTAGAATATAACGTATAATAATAATATAGGTATTAAGTATATAATATAATTATAACTTTAACTGACATCAGTTATAATATTATTTGAAAATCAAAAGCCATAAGGCTTGTTTGGCTAGCTAATTAAAAATAACCCATTAAATCTTACACCTTGTTTGGTAAACATATTTAAATTAAAGACTTAATATGCATTAACCCTTGTTTGGCAAAACTGAATTAAACTCCTTTAATTTATTTTAATAACTCCTTTATAGTAAGGTTATTTGTCACACTTTTATTTAATTAAATTTTTAATAATCAATTTAATTAATTCTAATAACAATTTATTAAATTACTTTAACACATAAATCAATACAACATAATTATAATTTTCTTTATAATTATAACTTTATTTAATCAACTAACACATCATTTTAATTACAAATTCAAATTAAAATATAATAGTTCATTTAATCATTATAACACTCTAATTTAATTATTAAATTAAATTAGTATATTATCTCATAACAATTAATTTTCTTAACCCTTAATTATTTACTTAACAAATAATTCACTAAAGTAAATCAAATCAATTTAAATAAATATCTATTCAACGATAAAACATATCCATTAAATATTTATATAATTCAATAAATATTTAAAATTACAATTTAAAATTCGGATTGTTACATCCTTCCCTCCTTATAAGGATTACATCCCCGAGAATCACAACTCAAACAAATCATTCGTCACATTATTCCCTACTTATAAAGATTACGTGTCCCCGTAATCGAAGACATAGATTAAACAAATAACTCGGGATAATTTTTCATCATTTCAAACCCGAGTTCCCACGTTGTCTCTTCGACATTTTGGTTTCTCCAAATCACCTTCACGGAAGGTATCACCTTATCCACGAGCACTTGTTCTTTCCTATCGACTATCGGATAGTAATTTCTAGTAGAACAACCATAACGGTTCGTACTTTGCTCACATGATTGGAGAGTCGAGCTTGTTTGATCATATCACCGAAACATGAAAAACATTGCGAATGCGCTCTCACCGTAGAGGTAAGGCTACCTCTAAACCATCTTTTCAACTTCATCAATGTTTCTATACTATAACCGCTTTGTACCCCTATAGTTCATCAAACTTACCACACTTTAGAAATTGAGGAACTTGCCACAATCATATGAGTTTAGGAACTTATCCTAGTAGGACCATAAGGCGTCCATTCATTTGAGGGGTTCAAAACATACCATATGATTATGAGTCACAAACTTACCATATGCTTTAGTTTTAAGAACAAGAACCTAATCCTAATATCATCTAACTATCAAATATATACATGAGAAAAGAATCACCTTTCCACCACGGATACATGGATAATAGCGATCTGAGCATTCCAATGATTATCAATGTGACAAACGAAGTATATGCACAAAACCTTTGCCCATACAAAAGTTTATGCGACTTAGTCACCATATATGAGTCCTCGGTTGAAATCCCAAGAACATTACCTTACTCTTCAATTATTTTTAACTTGCCCATAACTTGCTTCAATGCAGATTCCTCGTATGACGTTATCAAAAACTTCTCGTACGCTTAGCATGCCTTCCGATGTCTGAATTTCTTTTTAGTTTGACAATCGATTTGCAAACAATACGACATACTTATTTCTAATTGCGTTCCACACGTTCTTGCAAACCCTTTTTGAAAATTCGATGTGAATCGCGAATTGTATTATCGAAGGTAATATATATTTTCGTGCTTCCTAGTTGATTCAATATATAAATTTTATGTAAAACTTCATTTTCAATTGCTAGCATTAGCGAAACCTAGTTTCTTCCTTCTACTTTCAACTATCCCTCAATATTGATTATAAATTTGACATCCTCATCTTGGAGCTATTCTTCTTTTACTCTGTCTAGCACAGTTGTACGGATTTCCACCTGAATAGCTTCTCTTCTGACTTTTCATATATCTTACCTCCTATCACAAATTATTCATTTCTATTATGAACCCATCTTGCCCAGTTAACAAAAATAACTACTACCTTTTTCTTAAGACATCGGTCACCACGTTTATTTAGGATTTTGCATTCACAATCCTTGACCAACTCCCGCTATCACTTCAACGCACGCTTAAATACCCCTATATACTTTAGACACTTATGGTTTGTTTATATCTCACACTACTATCCAAAAGTAATATCGTTAAATCCTTAGGGCAACCACTATTAGCTCTAGCTACGAATCATGAGTCGGATATCCTTTCACATAAAAATTTTAAATGACGCGATACATAAGAAATAACCCTGTCGCTCTGCCTAAACACACAGCCTAGTATATTATAGGATGCATCGTTATACAACACAATATTCCTGTATTATCTGGTAGAGACATCACATGTGCCATATTAATTCCAATACAGAAATTCTACACATCAACTTAAAAGAATCAATATTCACACTTTCCATATTAACTAGGGAATAGTCTAACTCTTTCCGAAGTGAATCTAGTCTAACTCATTATCGTGCTCCAATAACTGAATCTTGTTCATAACATCTGAATACAACCAAAGTTTATGAGAAATGAGGTATTGACGTATTTCGGATTTCAAACCTCACAGAAACATTCGCATCATACGCTCCTCATTATCAACCAAATGGGATACGAACCGAGATAACTCAGCAAACTTAGCCTCGTACCGCGACACAGTCATATTATTTTGCTCCAACTTGATGAATTTTACATCCTTCATGTGATGAATAGTTTCAGGAAAGTACTTTTCGTTGAATAATTCTTGGAACTTCTCCCAAGACATCCTCAGTGCGGCAGGCTGGATATGTTTTACAGATTCCCACCAATGATCTGCCTCTCCTCACAACATGAAGGTGGCAAAGGGAACCTTTTGCTCCTCGGAGCATCCCAAGACATCAAATATCTTGGTGATCTACTTAATCCACGTCTCTGCCTTAAGTAGTTTTGGCTTTCCCAAAAACTCAGGTGGTCCCACTACAACAAATAGGCTTATTTTCGATGGAATCTTTCGTCAGTAATAAGTATATTCGGTCGAGTTTAACCTTATTTCTGACGAAATATTCGGTCTGCAATTCGGTCGTATATAAGCACGTCAAAATTAAGTCAGTCGGTCTTTTGGTCGAGGATACTTACGGTCGACAGACTTATCCTCGACCGACTATTCAGTCGGTCTTACTATAAGCCCGACGAAAAATAGTCTGTCAAGGAAATTCGGTCGATAATAATCATGCCACGTAGCAATACCAGAAAAATAGAAAATAACTTAACCTCGACGAATATCCATCGAGGATACTACTATTCCGTCGAGAATGTACGTGACACGTGGTGCATAACCAAAATGATAAGGACTTAGTGCCGACGAAAGTCCGTCGATCTTAGTAATATTCCGTCGAGAATAGTGTTTTTTTTATATGTTTTATTTGTTTTTGCGATATCCAGGGATTTAACCCACATCTTGTACCTGTACCTGCTTTCCCAACAACACATACACAAGCTACCAATAATGGCCAATAACATGAATTATAATACCAAGGCCAACAATATGTCAAAAACCAACTAAATGAGAAGTAAAAAGGTCAAAAATATCCCTTTAATCTTAACTAAACTATATCTAACATCCCATTAAGGTGCGGTTAAACTAAATGTCAATTAGTAAAAACAAAACCAAAGTAATGGCAAGGTAGCAAACTACAATACGTACGTCAAAAATTATGTAAAGTACAAAAGAATGTAATCTACAAAAATTATGTAAACTACAAAAGAATGTAAACGTCTAAGTCAAGCTTGTAGAGCCCCCGTTGTGAGGAGGATCATCGGGCGGACGTCGACGTTGCTCTAGAGTATGAAAATTGCCCTCATCATCATCCCGCTCGTTACCCTATTGATACAATATAATGTAACTCATTAGTCCATATATATGATTCAGTTAAAGATAACTAAATGAAAATTAAATAACATGCAGAATATATATTTGTATTTAAAATGAAGTATACCTAAGCAGTTGAGCGCTGACTCAACATCGGCCCAAACGCGTCCTCGACTAGGGTAACCACCATACAAACAATCCCGTCGCGTATCACGCCCTTTTGCGCTCCCGGAGGATACCAGACTCTCGGCGATGGCACCAACAAGAAATGTCTGCCTTGGTGATGGAGGTGATAACTTGGTGGGCGGGGTCTGACGATGGAACAACGGATCGGTCTCAAACCTCTCCGAAACCATGACCATAACATCGCTGGAACAAAGCATCGTCTAAGCCAACGCCCGTATGTGATGGTCCCACGGGGGCTCTTTGACGCAGCAACATGGCTAGAGCCTACAAAAATAAATATAACATGAATAATATTATAAGTTTACTTTATTCATAAACAAGAAATAAATTAAAATATTATACCTCCTGGCAGTGTATAGGCTGGTATCCTTGGTAACCCCAGCACTCGATTCCGCCCGGTAGTACCAGTGGGAGTATCTTGAGACGCGACCCAAAGAGCCTTCTCCTCGTCCTGAGATAAACTAATCTCGGACGAAGGGACGGTGGAATCTAACGTCTCAGCATCGCCCCTAGCAGCCTGTAACTCTGTTATACGCTGGCTGTGGAGCTTCTAAAACCGCTCCTGTAGTTTGATAAATAAGTGAGTTATCTTGGTATCATCATATAAATTACGTAATATTATCCTAAATAATATTTATTATAGTAAATGTATTACCCGTATAGCTAGTCTTCTTTGGAGATATAAATCGACCCAAGTAGAGTCCTTCGATGTATGGACTCTATCCGAACTTCGATCATAGTAGGAGGTCACCAAGCTACTCCGCATGGCCTAAATCATATACATTAAATAATATCACCTTAATTTACTATAGTTGCGTATAATATTAAACTAAGCGTAAGAGAAATACATCTGAACTTAACCTCCTAAAACGATGCGTGAGCGTAAGTATGTACAACTTCATGACTTGCCGCGATTCTTCTTCATCTACTCCGACTTTGTCTTGAACGCAGCATCATCCCAAGACGCATACACATTGCACCCATCATGCGCATCGATCTCGCCGCGACTAATGATCTCGTAAAGTAGTCCCGGATGATTCTTCTACAGCCCGGACTGCCCTTTATCGCATCTCGTACAACCAGCCGGCATAATTCTTCAAGATGTGGGCAATGATAACGGCGTCACCATCCGCCTCAGTGATGTCAGCCTCGTATCTGTAGTATCTCTATCAAACAGACATAACATACATATAATTTATTATTTGAACAATATGTAAATAATATGCATGGACCTTGATTTAATATATGTAATTCGACTTTCACGTGAAACTCCCCAACACTTTGTCACCATGAAGCCGAAGCATCGTAGCAGCGTCTTGGCTAAATCACATCACGGCCCGGTGGAGAATCTTGAGCATATGGTGTGTCTGATCGCTTTAGCGGACTGGGATCCATAATACTAGAATACAAAATTTATTAAGAACATTTTAATTTATTAATCACATGATAATATCATTCTAATTGAACATAAGTAATATATTATAGTTGAAACCTACACAGACGAGCACACATCAATCTGGGCGTCGTGCAATCGCTTTGTCGGTGGACAACTTAATCGACCGAGGTTAGGCCCTCGCGAACGCCGACGTCTAGCATCTGTATGTTTAATATAGTTATGACATTGTCAAAAAATAGTAAATGAATGTATAATATAGTTATGAAAATAATGTTACTGAGCCAAAAAAGAAATCAACTCATTAGCATCTGAAGACGACAACCACATTTTCCTCCACTTCGTCAACTTCGAGTACGTCAACAACATCATCACCCAACACATCGTCATCATATAGCACAACGTGGCTGGGATTGCTAACTTGTTCTTGCAACGGGTCATCCATTCCAGACAAATTAGTACCATCAAATGGTCGAGTCTTCGTTGTCACAACTGTATACCAGGGGGTTCTAGTGTGAACGACATTAGGGGCGTAGTACACTTGAGTTGTTTGGCTGGCTAACACAAATACATCATCAGACTGTAAATTCAATTTTATATCTACTGTGACGATTCTATTACGATCAACTTTAACACCCTTTGCAGTATCAAACCAGTGACACTTAAATGTAACGACCTTTTTAGCCCCTGGATAATTGAGCACAACCACTTCCTTTAATCTTCCATAGTAATTGGACTCAAAATCTCCATAACAACTTCCCAACATGACAACGCCGGAGTTGACTAATGTCAATTCATTCAAGTCATCAACCTTGAATCTATACCCATTCACGATACAACCTAGAAATGAACTAATAAGTTTGTAAGGGCCTAAAATGACATCTCTAAAACGCTCATATGCGTTCTCTTCTTCGACCCTTCTCTTAAACCACTGGTGAAAATTTGCATTAGTGAATGTTTCCATCTGTGATTCTGTCAACCCCGGGTTAGAAGCATGTGCTTCCAATTCGAATGAACTGCGTACAATAATATGGCAATTATTAATTGTTGATTAAGGATAGATAAATCATTTTCAACTTATAATAATACATACTTGATGTACGACGATACTTCAGGCATATTTAGAAGAACATATGTAGAGACAATCTTTAAATCTTTATCGGTTAGGTAAGTCTTCGTCTTATGTCCAAATGGTTTAGCTGGATAAGTGAATACAACCAACTCATCATCAGCACAACCAGACGGATCCTCGACCTCATTTCGACTTAGATGGTTATGCTTTGTTGCGACTACATCGTCAAAGTACAACAAGCAGAAGTTGACAAGCTCTTCCTCCATATAGCGTTCAACAATAGAACCCTCTACGCGAGCTTTGTTTTTAACTTTCTGCTTTAATCGACGCATATATTGTAACATTCCAGAATTTTTAATTATTTTATTAAATATTTATTGAATTATTTAAGTTTTTAATGGATGTGTTTATTGTTAAATAAATAATTATTCAAATTTGATTCAATTTGGTTAGCTATTTGTTAAATAAATAATTAAGGAAATTAATTATTTTATGCTAATTTAATTTAATTATTAAGTTAGAGAGTTTTGATTAATTGAATTACTATTCTTTTTATTGAAATTTGTAATTAAAAAGGATGTGTTAGTTGATTAAATAAAGTTATAATTATATAGAAAATTATAATTTTGTGGTATTGATTTATGTGATGTAGTAATTTAATAAATTATTATTAAGATTAATTTAATTTAGTAAATGTGTGACAAATAACCTTTTATAAAGGAGTTTTAATTCAGTTTTGCCAAACAAGACCTAATGCCTATTAAGTCTTTAATCTAATTATGTTTTACCGAACAAGGCGTAAGGATTAATTGATTATTTTTGTTAGTGGTTAGCCAAACAAGTCTTATGGCTTTTGGCTTTCAAAATAAAATAACTGATGTCAGTTAAATTAGAGTTATATTATATAATTAATATATATTATATCCTATATACGTTAGATTGTTAGTACGTAGTTAGAGTTAGGAAGAAAAGAGAAAAACTCAGAGGAAGAAGAAGAAGAAGAAAAGAAGAAAAGAAGAAAAGAAGAAAGGAAGAAAGGCTAGGAGATTGGAGAAAGAAGCTTGAGAATTAAAGATATAGCCATCATCATCTTCTTCAAGGTTTTAACCTATTCTTTTAGTTTTAAAAATTTAGTTTCTCTCTTCCCAAATTCTCTGTAGAATCCCTGTGTAAGGGTAAATTAGTTGTTATGTATGTGATTTTATATGATAATCTAGTGAGTTAAACTATTTTCTTAAGCTATGATTGAGAATAGTCCATGAATTTATATTATGTATATGTTTGAGAAGAACAGTATTTTACAAAGAGTTTTTGTGATTATATATTGTTTAGTTAAAATAGAAATTATGGGTTGTTTAGTTGTTTTATTGATAAATTGACTATTCAATTTGTTAGGGTATGTATATATTTTGATAAAATGCTTTAAATTAACTGTTTTGGTTGAAAAACAAAATCACAGTATTTGATTTTCATCAAAAACATCAAAAAGTGAATTTTTATCAAAAACAGTGAAATTAGATGCTTTAAACTTGTTGTTTATGTTGTTTTATGGATAGAAACATGTTAGCAATTCTTGAATTAGGTTTACATGAAGTCTTTGTATGATTTGCATGTGAATTAGGCTGTTAGAAAGGAACTTTTAGGCCAAAATTGACTTTTTCTTATAATGTTCTTGTCGTCAGTCAAAAATCGATTTTCGCTGTAACAAGCAACGACTTAGCGATATTAATCTCGCATAGTAGCGCTTGACCTTGTAGCTTTATTCTCATGTTGCAAACATGAAGTTAGCGTAATGGTTACGACATTGTACTTTTTGTACTTGAAATTTTAAGGAATTGTTATATGATGATAGTAGGACTGTAAAATGTTGATTTTAGTATTTTTTATACTATGAATAAGAATGTTATTAACGATTAACTTGTGTTATAACTTGATTATGTGATTAAAAATCCAATTTTTACATGATGAACGTACTTAGTTATGTTTGTAAGGTGGTAATGACTAATTATGTCATGATGACATATGTTTATAGGATATTGTGATTTGAGTTGTTCGGTTTAGCCCACGACCAAGGCAAGTTTTCTAATCCTTTATCTTGTTGAACTAATTATGGTTTCCAGTTCGATTACCTTATAAATGATGCAAGTTCTCTAATCTATTTTATTGTTGAATCAATTATTGTTTCCAATATAATAATGCAAGGTTTCTAAACTTTGTTTTTGATATTGAATAAGTTATTCTTGTATTTAACTTATTGTTTAGCATGCCTGAATATATTTGAATAGTTTATCGTTCATATTGCCATGCATGCTTAGTATTCAATTCTAAATAACCTTGGCTTAATATTGTTCAAGCAAGGTGTGTTATAGTTATTCAAGTTATATGCTATTAGATTATTCCTAAAGCATGATTTTAATTTACCATGACGATTCAATTTCGAGTATTCTATAATATGATGTTATTAGTATTAATTCAACTAGTCCTCTAGTTGATGATCGTTGAACTTCAAATTACCCTTGAAAGCTTATCCAAACCAAACTCTCTTTGGTGCGGACTTGTACTCTAAATCTTGAGATGAACAACCCTATTATTGGGGATAACTTACAGCGTGGCGTTAAATGTTTGTGCACAATACATGGTACGAAGGGTTGATCCCCCTAAGTAAGAGGAGTCCTTATAGTCTTATGACTGTTAAAGTTGGAGTTGAAAGATTAATCGCAACTATGGACATAGTTCATGGTCTTATGACCCTCGATTATGTTTATTCTATACTTTGGATTTCAGTTCCTGATTATCATTGTTAGAGTACTATCTAGTTTTAATGAGCCTACTCATTGGTAGTTATTATTGTTATTCTTCTGTTGATTCATTATTTTTTCCAGTGAGCAATTGTTTTGCTCACTCTTGCATATTTATAAACTCATTGCAACTAAAGTGGAGAAGATAGATGAACCTTCAACTAGCAAAGGAAAGGGAAAATTGTATAAGTGATGTTGATTTGTACTTTTATTTATTGTGATGATCTTAGACTTCTTAATAATGATGTTATGTAATAATTTTAAATTCCGCATTTGAATGATTGTATTTAAAGGTTAGACAACCTGGGAGATTTTATTATGTAACCCTTTAATGGGAAAGGTTTTATTTATCCAGTTTTATTGTGATTGGGTAGTTAGATATGAATGTTTGATTAAGTGAACACCAAATCCTGTGGGAATGAAGTACTTGGGTTTGGGGGTGTCACATATACTTGAAATATGAAAGTATGTAATATTACCTGATAAGTTAAATATAAAGATGACGAATATTGCACAATGTATGTGATATTCCCTCTCAAATGGATACATCCATCGATATTACACCGGTCCTCCAAGCTTAAGTTCATATGGCAGATGAATAGGCAAATGCTCCATGCTGTCAAAGAACCCCGGTGGTAAAATCATTTCGAGCTTGCACATTGTCAACACTATGTTTTTCTCCATCTGCTCCACATCACTATACCTTATAAAAGTTGAGCAAATATCCCAAAAGAAATTTGAAAGTGCGGTAAAAGTATCATTAATATTCCTGGGTAACACCTCACGAAATGCAATTGGCATCAACTTCTCGCATGAATACATGACGATCGTGACTTTTGAACCGAAGAATTTTCAAATTGCTCAACCTTAGTACAACGAGATATGTTAGAAGCATATCCATCTGGGAGCTTCAATGCGCTAAGCCACTTGCAAAGGTTTTCAACCTGTTGTTTGGTAAGACAAAATGGAGCTTTTGGTTTTGTGTTGTTAGGTTGGAGCCACAATTCCCGCCTAATATTCATTTCCTCTGGGTCTTTACGTGCTTTATCATTATCTTTTGTTTTACCACTTGTATCTAAATGCGATTGTAAAACAAGTTCTCAAATACATTCTTTTCTATATCATAACATCTATACAATGACGAAGTGCTTAGTGTGACCAAGTATGGCAACTCAAACCAAATCCATGAGTGAGTCCGGTTATGACTTTTCCCATATCCTATAGCTCTCAACGTCTTATGCTCCTTCCTGGGGGTGGAAATGTTAGATCATTTAGTAATTTCCATATGTCGCCTTCCTAAAAAGCGACCAACAACCCCTTTCTTCTTTGTCTTTTACGTTGAATTGTGTAGACATCTTTTTACATAAGCGTGCTCGGAGGCAAGAATCTCTGACGATTCAAAGAAACTAGTTTTCCGACCATGGCGTAGTTGAGTGCCTTGCACATCCCCCATCTGATTGGACATGATAACTTACCATGAGTCGACCAACCACTAATCATCCCAAGTGCTGGGAAAGTCGGTGATAGTCCACAACAAAGGTGCGCTTCATCACAAAATTACGCTTGATGATTTATCAAAAGTCCGAACACTGTTTCCCACAGCATCTTAAGTTCATCGACTAACGGCCTGAGGTACACGTTAATGTCTTTTATAGGACTCTTATCCTCCGGTATAAGTAAGGTCAAGAAAAGATACGGATCCCTCATGCACATTGACGGTGGAAGATTGTAAGCTACCATAATCACAGGCTAAACAGAATAAGGCTAACTAAAATTATTAAATGGACAAAATCCATCTGTAGCCATTCCAAGCCTGACATTCCTAACTTCTTCAGCAAATTGTGGAAAATTGGCATCAAAATTCTTCCATTCATCTCCATCTGCTGGGTGAGTCAAATGAACAGTACCACACATCCCTTTTCTATGCCAACTCATACGCTTGAAAGCGGTGTGCTTGTGAGACATGAATAGCCATTTGCAACCTCGGTGCAAGAGGAAAATACCGTAAAATCTTCTTTGGAACATGTTTCTCCTTCCCCCCACGTTTTGTGATCTTGTACCTTGGCGAGTTGCAGATATCACACTGCACCTTATCTTTGTCCTCCCCATAATATAACATGCAATCCTGCTCACAAGCATCGATTTTCTCATACCTGAGATTCAACCCCTTAACCATCTTCTTCACCTCATAGTAATTCGCGGGCAACGTATTATCCCTGGGTAAGAACTCGCTGAGAATATCAAGCAAATCATTGAATCCTCTCTCACTGCAGTCATGCTCATTCTTGAAATGTAAAAGCTTTGTAACTGCAGAAAGCCTAGTGTGCTTGTAATTTCCAGGATACAATGGAACACACGATTCAGATAGAAACTTGTAGAAAGCGATTCTTTGAATCATTTGGCTTTTCTTTGAAACCTTCGCTTGGCGATGCTCGTTTTCAAATTTGATCAATATTGGTAGGGCCATACGCATCAACCAACATCTACACGACGTCATAGTTATCTCGATTACGAATCCCGTGAAGCCGATTGGTCTCTGATCTTATCGTCCATTCTCTAAACTTCAGTTGATTCCCCGTGATGAATCCATACGAATACCCATCCACAAACCCACGTGAATATAAGTCAAATTTAACTTCATCGGCAGTCTTCCATATCATGTTCTTATACTTGAAACACGGGCATCTCATCTTTCCATTCGGATCGTTCACATGTTTTATTGCTTTGTTCATAAAATTGGACACCCCTTCACAGTACGCATCAACTAATCCCTTCCCATCAATTGGTATCCTACGGTACATTCAACTCCGATTGGCTGACATCTTTAATTGAAGAAAATACCCAATTAGAATATATATGCATGTATTTAGTTTACCTAGTATATATCTCCACTCTATATGGGGTTTAGGTTTATCCTGCTTTCTGGATCGTCTCCTCACTAGTGTCATTCACAAGGTGCCTGTTTATAATATTTTAAGAAAATTTCAGCATCACCTCCCCATGGTCTCCAAGTACACAAAATAGACCAAGACAACTTAGTCTAAGTATGCACTTTCGAAGAACATATGTAGAGACACCAAATTTGAAAAATCCTCAAAAATATTATAAACACGCACGCACCTTGTGTGAATTAGCACGGAAACCTAAGTGAGAGACAAAACATCCGAGAATGATTCCAAATTGGGGACTATTCGACATTCACTCCTACTGAGTGAATGTCAAACGGGTTTCTAAGTTCCAAAGTATATTACATATATATATATATTATTGAGTGTATTGAAGAGTAAAGGGAGAGTATTATTGAGTTTATTGAAAATTGTGACAAACTAAGCAAATGCTACTTAGTTTATTTTGCCAATGATAAACTAAGTAAGTGGTACTTAATTAGTTTATGAGAATTGTTATTTGGAATCTATAGACATTACTGTTCGACATCACTCCTAAACACTATTATCAAACGGGTTTCTAAGTTTCATAGCAGTTGCAGCTGTAATGACTACTAAAAGAAGAGTCAATCTAAGTTTCATATTAGTTGCAGTTGCAACTAATAGTACTCCAACCAATTCATCGGCAGTAATCGGACAAAAAAAAGGGGTCGTAGTTCCTGTTTGTGTCCTATACTCTATTAATAATGTTAATTGAATTATTGCGGACATTTCTCACTGTTCCATCATAACAGATGACAACATTCCGAAGGAGTTCCATTAAGCTATTGAACAAAGTTCCAAGTTAAGCAACCCTCTAGATGAGTAAACGATCACTTCTCTACTAGGAATGAATCATGGTCTGACATGGGTTCAATCCATGCTATAGACAGCTTTTCACCACTCCAAATTCCTCAGATGGGTAGTTCTCATAGAAAAAGAGGTGAGACATTCTGAGCACTACCCATCCGAGGAATTTTGAGTGGTGAGAAGGTATGCATAATATGATTGGACCCATATCTGCAATGATTCATTCCTAGTAGTAGAAGTGATCGTTCGCTTCATCTCAGAGGGTCGCTTAACCTATAACTTTGTTCAACAACTTAATGACACTCATTCAGGTATGTTGGCATCTCAGTATGATGAAACAAATGAGGAATGTCTTCAATAATTCAATTAACTTTATTATTCGAGTATAAGACATAAATGTAAACTACGACCCTTTTGTTTTTAATTAATTGTCGAGGAACCTATTGAGTAATATAAGCTACAATCTGCTATGTCGAACCCTGCATAAAAGGAAGTACTTCATTTAATTTATATGTTATTATATTAGAGTTAATTTAATTTATATGTTATTATATTATATTTAATTAGGGATATTTTTATGTAATGGAAAACTAAGCAAATGCTACTTAGTTTAAGATTATTATTTTATTTTATTATTATATTATATTATTTAAATTAATTAATTTACATTTAATGATATTAAATTAAATTTATTATTATACTTTTATTTATTTATTTATTTTAATTTATTTATTATATTATTTTATAATTTTATTTTGTTTTTATAATATTATATTAAATAATAAAGTTAATTTAATTTATTGTATTAAATTAAATTTATTTTATTTATTTTTAATTATAGTATATTAAATAATAAAGTATACTTATTTTATTTTATTAAATTTATTTTATGTTATTAAATTTATTTAAAATTTATTGTATTATATTATATAATTTATTAAAGTTATTTAAATCTCCTAGTATTTTATTTTGTATTAATTTATTTAATTTTTCTAGTATTACTACTTAGTTTTAGTGGCAAAGTACGTCCTAATTGTATTTTATATAGTTAATTAAATAATTATTTATTACCATCCATAACTTCCACAGAAATTCCGTCGGAAATAATATTCAACACCCAAAAAAAAAGAGGACTTCAATTGATTCACAAATTAAAATTCTCAATGCTGGAAAAGGCAGAAATCACAACACTGCAAATTATAAGTCTTCAATTTGATGATAAAAACACTACATTTCACTTCATATGGCAGCAAAAGGCATAAAAAATCAGCAGCATATATATTAACCCTATAACCAATTCTAGATTTCCATATATATTAACCAATTTCAGATTGAAAATTAACTCAAGCTACCATAATAATAAATTAACCATATAACTCAAACTAAATTTCAGTCAAAATCAGCATATATATATTAACCCTAGCTAAAAAAATTAGGAATTACAGTATGTACCTTGAATTACAAGAGGATAAATGAGGAGGGAAAGAGAGAATCGAAGGGGGAGCTAGCTGCCGACACCGGTATGCCAAGCCTATCGCCGTCGGTGTGATGGTGGTAAGGCGCAGGGGATGAGAACGGAGGTGGCGGCCAAGAACGGAGGGGTGGTGGTGGCAGGGCAGGAGGGTTCGGCTGAGAGAGATGGCGAGAGGAGTTATCGCGGCTGAGAAAGAGAGAGATAGATAGAGAGAGAAAAAAAAAACAGTGTGAGATAAAGAGAGCTGAAATGAATCGACAGATCTATTTTTATTTAATATTTTCGACGGACGTCCGTCGGCATTATATCCGTCGAGGATAATATAACTTCGACGGACATTCTGCCGACAATATTAGTATTCCATCGAGAAAGTAATTCACGCTGGAGGGCTTTTTGGCGCCTTTACTAGCACTTATTTTAGACCGAATTCGGTCGAATTTACGTTATTTCTGAGGCAATCAATTTCGACAAAATAGTCCGTCGGAATTACTCTAAGACCGACTGTATTCCTTCCGTCGACAATATATCCGTCGGAAATAAGCCTTTTGTGGTAGTGTCCCAACTCCTTGAACTGGTTAGCAGTGACCATCTGAGAGTTGCCAGTGTCTCCACCTGCATTTTGCACAGGAGTCTCCCTCGCCAGATGTTGGATGAATTGCAGAAAGCCTCTGAACATCCCATCGTTCATCATTTGGTCGGTGTTGTTGTTTACATGAGGATTGTTGCCTTCTTGATGAACATTATCCTGGTTATTGATCTGTGGTGACTCAACGGTCTCCTGTGATCCATTGTTTATCTCAACATTTTCAGATGTCATTTTTAAACACTGCCACAAAATAAAGGTTAATTGACATGCCACATATTATCCCTATATTCTGACCAACCAATTAAATAACAATTAAAATTAGGTAGGTCATACTAGCGAAGGAATTACCCGTCTCTCCCCTCCTAGTTCTAGTCTCACATCTCAGCCAGGGATCATATCCCTAAGCTTTGATACCAACTGTGACGCCCCCAAAATAGGTATACATCACCCATTATGAGTCGCCAAATACATGGTACATAACTTAAATACAAACTTAATTATACAACATGAGCTGAGAGTTTTATCACGAATATTTTCTTCTAGACAATATCCAAACTCAAACGAAGTCCTCATTACAATTATTATCACACTATTTCATAGAATAGTGAGGACTACTATAGCCACCATCTCGGACCATCACTCCATTCCCCATTTAGTCCTTTGCCACGTTCTTATTTCTCAAGAGAACAATGAAAGCAAAAGGGTGAGCTCATCTAGCCCAGTAAGAAATATTATGACTAAGATAATGCAGAATAAATTATCGTTAGCCTTCAACAGTGTTAAACTGATAGAATACAATAAACAACAAGTTTAACTGTAGTGGAACAAGCAATCCATTAGAAGAGTCAAGCAGAGCATGATATCTACTATCTTCTATGATTTAAAAAGTTTATCATCAATTTTATCGTTAAGACTCAGCACAATAAATAATCAACATCACTGAATTATCTATGCACTACGGACCAAGGATATTCATTAGTATCATGTCCATAAATTATCCATGCACTACAGGCCAAGGATAGTCGTGTAATCACCAATGGTCATGATCATGCCAACAACTGTCCATCAATGCAATACAGGCCAATAGGGACTTTTACCACATCATTTGTAACATTACAGGTCATGATTATACCGAATAATCCATGGTCATAATCATACCAATCAACAGTCCATCTATGCACTACGGGCCAAAGATGACTTTCATCACAATATAAGCATGAGGACGATGACAATGATATAAGAATTCAATCAAACGAAATCAAGGATAACTATTAAAGATTTTTAATTTATCCAGAGTTTAAAAAAAAAATCCAAATTGACAACATGATACTGCTTTTGGGAGTAAAATTCAAGAATAATATTCACGTATCAAAAATAATTTGGACAGAAAAGAATCAATTTTTTATCGTGAATAGTACCTGAATGAATAGTACTTCGTGAATAGTACCACATAAATAGTACTTTATAAATAGTACCCCATGAATAGTACTTTATGAATAGTACTTCATGAATAGTGTCATATAAATGAATAGTACCCCGGTATGAAAAACTTCAAATTTAACAAGAATGTTCAGAAAATATCCTTGTGAAACCATACTAGATGAAGCGCAAATTTAAGGGATATTCTACTAATTTCACGGAGTATAAAAGAAATATTTTAACAAAATGAGTGTAGAATTACGAATATGAAATGAAATAATATTACTTAATAAATAATCCACATCATCGAATCATCCCTGCACTACGAGCCAAAGATATTCATTAGTATCACGTCCACGAATTATCCATGCACTACGGGCCAAGGATATTCGTGTAATCACCAATGGTCATGATCATGCCAACAATTGTCCATCAATGCACTATGGCCAATGAGGACATTTACCACATCATTTAACATTACAAGTCATGATTATACCGAATAATCTGTGGTCATAATCATACCAATCAACAGTCCATCTATTCACTACGGGCCAAAAATGACTTTCATAATAATATAAGCATGAGGATGATGACAATGATATAAGAATTCAATTAAATGAAAGCAAAGGATAAATTTTAAAGATTTATAATTTAATTTATTCAGAATTCAATAATGTCCAAATTGTCAACATGATACTGCTTTGTGGAGTAAAATTCAAGAATAATATTGTATCAAAAATAATTTGGACCGAAAAGAAATCAATTCTTGTCATGAATAGTACCCCGAATGAATACTACTCGAGTAAATAGTACCCCGTGAATAGTACTCCGACATGAAAAAGTTAAAACTTATCAAGAATGTTCAGAATAATATTTCCATGAAAAGATACTGGATGAAGCGCAAATTTCAAGGATATTCTACTAATTTCATGAAGTATAGAAGCCAAAACTTAACAAAATGAGTGTAGAATTCGGAATCTGAAACGAAATAATATTACTTAAATACTACAGAGTATGGAAGAAAATATTATTTCTTACGAGTATTGAACAAAAATAATATCCCTTACCTCAAAAAGAAGAGTATTCCAACTGGTATAGCAGAGATATTCTTGAAGAAAACTTGCACTGTTTTCTACACTCAAAGCTTTCTTAAACTCGAAAGAAATACGTTAAAGATTATAGAAAAAGAATTCTCTGATTCTGGTATGATTTTCAATTCTAAACTAAGTATCCTATTTATAGGAGAATGGAAAGGATACTATTTGAATTTAGAAATTACGGACTGCACATGAATCGTTCACGGGCGCTCAACCAATCGGCTGAAAATTTTTGACTTTACTATACAAACACTATGCAAATACTATGCATAATAAAATATAATATATTCTATTTTTCATAAAAAAAACTTATTATAATATATATAATAATAATTCACTCCTTCCCACCAACTTCCTGTGACCATTCCAGGATTCCCCCCCTCCCCCACCCCCGCCAATTTTCATTATTTCACCAACATGTGGGCCCCACCTGACCCAGTCGTGTCCCCCACCATTATATATATATATATATATATATACACTGAATAACTTTCTACCAATTATTTTGAAAACTGGATAAATAGGGGTCCATATAATAAGCAAAATTTACAAAAGATACTTCATAAAAATCCCCTCAAAATTTTTAACAATATTTATTCATCATTATTATAACTCGCAATATTAATAACCAGATCGTTCCTAGGAAAGATGAGGCTTTTCGATAAGGATTTCTCCCTATTGGCCCGTAATTAGGTGACCAAACCCCTTTCCTCGACAGAACTTTCTAGACATTGTTATTTATGCAAATAATAATATAAAAAACTTTTCATCTCAATTATTGATTTAATAATATAAAATATTTCAACAATAATTGAATCAAATAACGTGAGATACTATGCAGCAATTACTGTAGCAATAATTGAGTATAACTGAGTGACTTCTCACGTAAGCATCAATAATTAATACTGTGTGCTACTATGCAACCGCGCGTATTACTGTACTTTTATCACCAGGTATTTCAACAGTTAACGGTAAAAATCTCATCGTTATTTTATAAAAGTTATTTCTTTCATTTTCTAACTCCGATAATAATTCTGTTGTGGGGTCCACCAATGATTGTGTCGTCGTACGAATATTCTCTGTTAAAACGAATAGTCCCCGACCAATCGAATATTTTATAACAACTTGCTTACTTTGCAAAATTTATAAATATTACTCACAACTATAACATTATATCAAATTCATACCATAATATTCAAAAATATATTTCGAGAAAAATTAATCTTTATTCATAAAAGTTTGGGTCTTACATTGTTCTTCGTATTCATTCTTTATTAATTTGTGGGTATATATAACCTGTCTACGCGGATTACCGCATGCCTGGTGAATAACCCTTCGTATTCATTCTTTATTAAGTTGTGGAAATGATGTGTCTACGCAGATTACAGCATGACGGGTGAAAATTCATTTGCAATTTCGTATATTAATTCTTTCATACTCGTATTGGATATCATTTCTTTTGTACTCGTCAAGGGATATCATTTTCTTTCATATTTCTCCATTTATGATACGAAATTATTGTTTGTTTCCATAACCTTATTATTAAATGGTGAAAATTCCTGAAATTAGTAGAATATCCTTAATAGTTTGCGCTTTATCTAATATCATTTCACTAGAATATTAGTCTGAACTTTCTTATTAAATTTTAATTTATTCATTCGGGGTACTTTGAATGACGGGGTACTATTCATGCCGGAGTACTATTCACGACAGAATTTAGTTTTTTTTTTTGTTCAAATTATCTTTGAAATTTGAATCTTAAATATTATTCTTGAATTTTACTCCACAATTGGTGATCATGTTGAAAATTTGGACATTCTTGAACTCTGGATAAATTAAATTATAAATATCTAATATTTATCCTTGATCTCATTTGATTCATTCTTTATATCATTGTCATCATCCTCATGCTTATATTGTGGTGAAAGTCATCTTTGACCCGTAGTGCAAGGATGGACTGTTGATTGATATGATTACGACCAGGAATTGTGTATTGGTATAATCATGACCTTTAATGTTACAGATAAAGGTTTGTGGTGAAAGTCCTCTTTGGTCCGTAGTGCTTAGATGGACAGGTGTTTGGCATGATCATGACCACTGGTGATACAAACGAATATCTTTGGCCCGTAGTGCATAAATAATTAATTGGTTTGAAACAATTATTGATTGGTATTACCGGGATAAAATATTGATGATGGACTTTTAAATCATAGAAGATAGTAGACATCATGCTCTACTTGACTCTTCTAATGGATTGTTTGTCCCGCTACAGTTGTTGATCTAAAACTAGTTAAGCTCACCCTTTTCCTTTTTGTTCCATTGTTCTTCTCAGGAAATGAAAGTGTAGTTGGGACTAGTCGGGGAGTGGAGTAATGGTCCGAGATAGTTACTATAGAAATCTTCACTATGTTGTGAAATAGTGTGATAATAAATGTAATGAGGACTTAATTTGAGTTTGGATATTGTCATATTATGTACGGTGCAATATTTGTATTCAAACTTACAATATGTGTGGTCGTATTTTGAACGACAGTTTAATAGTTTTAATATGGAAGTTTGTATTTGGATTTTGTACCATGTATTTTTGGCTACTCAAGATGGGTTGTGTGGACCTATTTTGGGGGCGTCACATTGTCGTAGCAGTGTTAGATGATGATGATGATGATGATACTGAAGATGATAAAAATATAGCGCTGCTAGCCAGAAGGTTGAGAAAAATTCATGCGAAAGGGCAATAGTAACAAACCAAGAAAGTGCTTCAACAACAACAAAAGCAGAAACAGAAGAGATCAAGAAAAAGACATGTGCTAAAATTATAAGAAGTCAGGTCATTATATCGCAAAGTGCACCAAGCCCTTGCGAGTAGAGATGAAAAGAGATAAGAAAAAGTCAACTCCTAAAAAAGAGTTCAAGGGCTACAAGAAGCTCCACAAGAAGAAGAAAGACTTTGTAGCTAAAGGGATCAGTGGTTCAAGCTCTGAGTCTTGTGATTATGAAGGACCCAATGTGGCCAATCTATGTCTAATGACCATAGAAACATATGTTGAAAAATCAACTCATCGTCAATAAATTGACATCAGTGGGGTATTTGATTTTAACTCTTATAATGTAGATATTAATGATCTTAGAACTGCATTACATGATATAACTGTAGATCTACATCAATATATGAAATGGTATAGAGTTCTATCAAAGGACCATTTTCTTCTTCAAGAAAAGGAAGAGAAAGTTCAAGTAGAGTTTGGAAACAGCTCTACGAAGTGTTTCCTCTCTCTCTAACCTCGAGGTTGAGAATGCAAAGTTGAGGTAGATAACTGAATGCAGCGCACATAGAGAGTCAACTTTTAACTCTAAGATAGAGGAGCTGAAGAAGACAATTTTAATGTGGAATCGTTCTTCGTCGTTAATGGACTCCCTGATCACAAGTTAGAGAGTTGTCTCTGATCTATCAGGTTTAGGATTTGGGGATTCTTCCTCATATCTAATTATGGATAAATCAATGGAGATTAACAACAACAATGCTTGTTTTTCTCATAGAGGCATTGTGTTTGTAAAATGCAAAGAGGTAGCTGAGCCCAGTATTCCCAATATGATAACTCTTTTGAGATTTATTTTCTCAAATTAAAGCATTACTTATGGGATGAGTTTGATAAATGCTTTAGTTTGAGAAAATGAATCTCAAAAGAGTCATCATGTTGTTCAAGTTTATATAGATCTTTCTGAATTTGATAGATCTTATGAGTATCCACAGCTGAAAATCGTTCATGTAACTCTTGCCAAACAGGAAATGACCATTTATCATTGACTCGCTCCCAAAGAGGATAAAGATCAGAAACTTTATCAGGAGCAACATAAGTTCCGATAATAATTGGCAACTTATTCTTTTGCAGATAATTTTCAGTGCCGAGTAGGCGTTTGGAGATCAAAATCATTCCAGGTATATCATTATTATGTAGATAAAATGGATGATTATGTGAATCAACAGAAGAAAATGAAGATGAAGGTGAAGGAGACAATGAAGATGAAGCAACCATGGCAAATTATAAACAAAATGAACATATCTAATGCTTTAAAAAATGCAATTGAAATAAAGAAAATAGATCTGAAACAAAAAATGAGATGCAGAAGCTAATCAATACAGTTCAGATCTGAAACTGGCTCCGATACCATGTAAAGTTTTATTATTCAAATCGTAGAGTAATGAATAGTAGAGTAATGTTTGAATGAATGAATTTTCATTTCTCTGAATTACTAGAATTACCATACAGAAAAACTAACTTTACATTGAATCTCTTACTCTATTTATACAATTATAAACATAACTATTTACATTATGTATCTATACATGCAACTACTAAGTGCTCTCCTGAATACACGAAATAAGCAACATGTGCTACTAACTGCTCTCTTGAATACACAGAATAAGCAATACATGTTACTTGTAATGTATATGAATCACCCCCATTGTGTGATGTTGACCCTGTGTATTTGAGTCCATTTAATATAAATGCTTCTTTAGTCTGGATGTCAGTCTTAGTTACTACAGAAACCACATGTGAGTCATGACATTTGGTGTGACATGGATCCTGACATTGTTGTTGTGTTGAATCAATAATATCTTCATCACTCCCCCCACAAGTGAAAGGTGAGAAAGGATTGATCATAACTAACATGTATAGATACAGAATGTATATAAATAGGTTATAGTTGCATAAATAGAGTAAGAGATTCATTGTAAAGTTCAATTTTTTTTGTAAGGTAGGTCAGATAAATGAAAATTCATTCATTCATTCAAACATTACTCTAGGATTCATTACTCTAAGATTTGACTCATGAAATTTTACACTATGTATACTCTTTAAGAAGTGACCCTTCTAATTCTTCCCAAGCAATTATCTTTAGGCCTACAATGAGGTAAGAACATTGATGCACATCCAGGATTATGTCGTTCAAGCCTGTAAAGGGAAAGATAAAAAAATTTAATAAAAAATCGATCTGTATTTATTAAAAAATTTATCATTATAAAAGTAATGTCCTCTAATATGCCAGAAGAAATTTATTAAGTTAAATGGGTCTCTTATTTTCGGATAGAGGAACGAGTATATATATATGTATATTTGTAAAGACTCCGCAAAATAATCTTATGTATGTAGATATTAGGAAGAATTTCATGAAAGCTATGCAACTTACTCATAATCAAGGAGAAAATAATGAAGGAAAATTGAGATTTCTAGCTTGGCAAGATCATTTCCCGGGCACAATCTACTTCCTCCTCCAAAAGGAAGAAAAGATCCTGCTTTTGGTGTAAAATTCTACATACAATGTTAAGCATATTAGCTTCTAAAAGTTATTGTGAAGATCTAGAGAGCTAGAGAGAGAAAGAATGATATATATATATATATATATATATATATATATATATATATATATATATATATATATATATCTTACATCCCATCTTGAAGGATTGAACTCCTTAGGCTCAGGATAAATTTCAGGATCTAAGTGAACATTCCTGAACCAAACCAAAACTTTCCAGCCCTTGGGGATAGTATAACCTGAAAAACAAACAATTTTCAGTAATTTGTTGATCACAAAGGCACTGTTTCGATGGGATATTAACGTTTGTCAAGAGATGTAAATTAAAAAAAAAAGGGGGGATTAATTAACAATTTCTAAATTATGTACATATTATGACATAAACTTACCACTTATACTAACATCTACCTTTGCTTCTCGAAAGACCACAAATGAGAATGTTACTAACCGAAGTGTTTCATCGATTACCTTTAAGATCAACAATAAAAAAGTTGTTATAAATTTAAGCACATGTATTTCCAGCTTGAATTGATCGTCGAGGAATATAAATGGCTAGACAAGAATATGAAAAGAATTCATGTACCTTGGAGAGGTAATCCATCTGTCTAATTTCTTTAAGTGTTAGCCCTTTTTTTGTAGGTGATCGGTTCTTTACAATAGCCTCTTGTTCTGCCTGCATTTCAATGAAATGATAACATGTTTAGAGTTGGTGCTAAGATATACCAGTTTGGTACACACGTGACAACATTTATAATAGAATTCATCCGACTTATTTTAAAACAACTTATAAGTTAAATTTTAAAATAACCTACAAGTCATTTTAAGTTGTGACTTATAAATAAAACTGTTTGACACTATTTTGATTTATAAGTCAAAAATATGCTAAAACAATTAGTTGCGAATGTGTTTGACTAAAATACTTATAACTTAAAATTAGTTATTGCCTACTTATTTTAAATGACTTCTAAGTGATTTTTTGATAAGTAAGAATTAAAATTGCTACTTCTCAAAACATCTTATTAATCTCATTATTATAATTAAAAAAATAAGTCACACACTAACACTCAAATTAACAGTAAAAAAAAGTAGTTATAAGTTGGTCAAAAGGACCCTTAACTAGGTTGTGTGTTCAAATAATTGATTCAAAAAATATGGGAACAACTGATTACTTGAATTTGAGCATAAGCTAGCTAGTTTTTCCGTACCTTAGCTTTATGAAACATTTCAGGGTGTTTCTCTAGAAAGAGGGTTGCCCACATTGTGATGTGGCCAGAAGATTCATGACCAGCGTTCAAGTACATTACTAGAACATCAATGATTTCCTCATCATTCAATCTTCGACCATTTTCATCTTCAACATCTAACAAAGCATCCATCATATCTTTCCTCGATGATGTTGGATTGCTATTTCTTCGCAGCTTTCGTTCATTCACTATAGACTGGAAAATAGCCACAAGGTTCTTTCGTGCCTGAAATTTATAAATTAAGTTAACTTTAAATTAATCATAAAGTCTACATATTTAGATTAATATATATTAACTATATATTAAGTGTATATTTGGTTATTAATTCAGCCCTTTGCAGCGTTAAACGTATTTAAAATTCTTGTTTTTTATTAACAACTTATTTCAAATGTAACATACTTAACTCACAAATATAATGCATTGCGTTTGAAGGTTCAATTCAAAGATTATTTATCATTGAACAATTAAACCCAATTAAACCCTAAGATACATATATATAAAAAAAAATTAAGCAACAACGTACGTACATGAGACAAACCTTGAGTGCTTTATGGTAAGCAAATCCGGGGATATTGATTGCCATGGCTCTAACTCCATAGTTAAGCGCGGTGTACTCTCTCTCAAGTGCCTTCATCACCTGCTCACTTTCTGAGCTTAGAAAAATGTGCATGACTATACGGAAAGTAAGCTTCCTTAGCTCAGTTAAGAACTCAATTTGGCCCATGCTAGCCCATTTATCCAAGCCAGATATTACAATATCTTCAATGTAGTTCAAGTATATTGACAATGCCTCAGGACCATTCACCGGTGCAGCAGTTAATCGTCGGAGTCGCTTGTGTTCTTCATAAGAAATGCCGATAAATGATTTTTCTCCGATAAGCTTTACCGTAGAAGTAGGCCACCCGGGCTTGAATGCTTCATCATCTGTTAGAACTCTCCTGCATGCTTCAGGTATTGTAACAATCACACTTGGATTACCAAACATGAAGGCTTTATAAATTCCGGTACGTCCGAACCTGAATTTTTGCAGAATTTTTCATTAAGCAGGTATTTTTTTTTTTGTCCTTAAAAGATGAGCAAATTAAATAAATGACAAATATGTTATTATATTTAGTAAGATTTATTAATATAAAAAATAAAAATACTCGTTATTTTATATAATTTTATGAACTCTCTTTTTTTATATTTTAATGTTTTTTTAATATACGTAAAAATTCGTTCCGGACGGAGCAAATAGCGACTTGTGAACAGATTAAAAAATTGCTAATTTTATTTTTTATGGTAAGTCTATTGCATGCTTACGTAGAACATGACAAATTATTTTTGGAAATCGAAAAATCCTTGGTAAAATTTTTAGTTTAAGGATAGTAGGAAAATGTCAGGGAATTGGACAAAAATGGCATCTCCTTCAGTCCAACTGAATCATGATGCATGTGATTCTTCTAAAGTCTGAATTAGAACGGACAATATAGTTGATTAATTTATATTAATTAGAATCAAATAATTAGTTAATTATTTTTATTTTTTTAAATTGAGAAAGATTTAGAATCATATTTTTAAAAAGAAACATAAATCTAAACTATTTAACTATTTTTTTGACACATATTTTCATTCCAAATTCAAATCAAAAATTTTTTTCAACTCAAATTCATAAATTTTTTATTCAAAAAAATAATTTAATAATTATGTATACACCCCACCTCCACCCCACCCTCACCCCCCACCCCCACCCTCCACCCTCCACCCTCCACCCTCCACCTTCTAAAAAAAATTCAATGATTATATATACAACTCTCACCCCTAAAAACAAAAATATTCAGTGATTATGTATACATTCTCCACTCCCACGCCACCTCAATCCAAAAAAATATTCAGTAATTAATTGATTATGTATACACCCCCCCAACCCCCAACCTCCAACCTCAAAAAATAAAATAAAATATTTAGTGATTATATATACGTGATATATCTAATAATAATTTATTAATTGGATTATAATAAAGGTAAGTTTGAAATTTAAAATATGGGACGACCTATATTTGAACCATAACTATATGGTTCTAACCCACACAACTCATATTAAAAATAATTAATATGATTTTAGTTTTTAAATGAAATAATATCCATCTTTTGTAAATCAAAACACCCATAACTATATTTTGTCGGGTCTAGTCTGAACAACTAATATTTAATTTGTTAAGTCATTTAGGGTATTTATTAAGAACAAATCACCTTTACTATACTGAGCCAATAAGTTAGAATTGTTTAGCTGAATTGCCAAGGAGGATTAATGAATGAAATTTTACTTAAACACCCTCGGGTAATGTGGTTATTTATTTTCGATATCCTCTTATCATTACTTTCTTGTTTGTAGATAATGGGGTTCAACTTTAACCTGGACTAGTTGCTTTATCTATTATACTTATGTATCAATATTTTATGAACCGACAGATATTTGGTTAATTTATGATTTTGTAATTAGGTTATGGTTAATTTATGAGGGGGTTTATATATTTCTCATGAATTGGATTCGTAATTAGTTTGTGTTTGTGTTGATGGGTTTCAAATTTCCAATTTAACAATTATATGGAGAGGACTATATAGATTAGGCTAAAATATTAAAGACATGAGAAGAAGGTGAAGGATTAAAAATATATTAAATAAAAAAAAACTATAAAGAAATACACTTTACAATTGCACTATAGAGTTTGTACATTAAAAGAACATAAGAATTAAGAGCCACGTCCATATAATTGCTTTTCTAAATATATTTTTTTATGTAAATAATTATATTTTGTTGATTGTTATATAATTTGATTTTTATAATTAAAAGATTTTTTTTTATTATAATTAATATATATTTATGTTGCTAGTTTGGTATGAATATAACAAATTTAATCTAAATAGTTCAGTTGTTAAAGTGAAAGATTCACTTATTAAGACATTTTAATCCTATTAATTATCAAACAATCTTTTTCTTGAATTGAATATGTTTTAAATTAATAAACAAACTAGTTAGTTCAAAATATTTCAGAGGGTTAAAATTATAAAATACACTCATTCAAATGTTTTAAACAGATTAATTATCAAACACGTTTTTTTATTCAGTATTCAGACTCTATTCTATTCAGTTTATTTAGATTTCTTAATTATTCAAAATTTTTCATTCAGTTTTATCAAACAACTCCTAAGGCACCGCCAAAATTTGGTGGGGGTCCTTTGGTATAAATTTTAATATCAATAATACCCTTCATCTTAAAAAATTCTTAATGCATACACGGGTTCGATGACCAGAGGCGGAATTAGGGGGCGGAGGGGGAATCTAACTCTGGTAGGTTGGTATTTCGATGACTCCCCTAGAGGCTAGAGTACCTGTCATGCAGTGTTTCCCCCCTTGTGCACCGATGCGACCTTGAGCGATTCGATGGCTCGATCTCTTCTTCTTCGTCTCAATAAATGTCTGCAACACAGGTTAGGTTTTTTTTTTAACTAACATAAAACGACGTCATTTCTTTTAAAAATATATATATTATATCGTCTTATCAGTATCAGACGCTTTGGTTTAGGGATTTTCTTTTTCTTCTTCGCCTCTTCCTCTTCGCCACTTTGGTTCTTCTTCTTCATCGTCGCTCCTCAAAGCCCACTGCTCATTCGGTACTTCTCTCTCTCTCGCCTTTGGCCGACGATTGCCACGCTTCCTTTCTCCGCCATGCTGCACCACCATTATCTTCAACTGGGTAATTTTCATAATTTTGTACTTCTTTATTCGATTTTTCAGTTTATTATGTTGTTAATTCTTCAGTTTCAATGTTTTATTTGCAATTAATCAAAAAATTTATCCCAAAAATTTTGATGTTGAAATCGATTGTTCTATATGGTTTACTTATTTTTTGCGATTTCTTTTCCTAGTAAATAATTCCCCAATCTTTGACTTATACCTTGATTGTATTTTCTAAACTATAATTGCTTCTGCTACTAATTGTATGTAAATGTAGACCCTCTGTCACAAAATTAGAGTCATTTTCAAAACTAATTTACCAAATTTTATTATATTTAAATGAATTGACATCTTGAGCATTGAATTTTGACTTTTCAAAATGGACCTTGATTTTGGGACAAGGAAGATTATATATGATTATGTCGCTTCTTATGTTTCGATGGGTATTTTTGTGCCTATGCTGAAATTGCAATTTGTCTTCCATCACTTGAGCCTTGACTTGCTAAAATTAGGTTAATTGATGAAATTATAATGAAATGTTTGAATAATTGAATTGATGAATGATGAAATTATTATGAAATATTTAAATTGATGAAATTATTGATTAGCAATTGATATTTTTATTTATACTAAATTATGGATAAATACTTGATTAAGCGACAAAGATGAATTTATTAGTATGATTATGAATAGGAACTGTGATTTGGTATAACCATGATCTTTGATGTTTCAGGTAAAGACAGGTGATGAAAATTATCTTCGTCTTGGATGAGAAGAGGAATTTAGAACTACAATTATGATTATGAGTTATTCACGTGATTGTGAACAGGAACTGTTGATTGTTGTTTTAGGGTTAAAACATTATTGGTGGACTTTTAACATGGAGAAGATAGACTTTATGGTCTATTTGACTCTTCTAATGGATTGCTCATTTCACTACAACTATGGTTGAAAAGTTTTATCATCTACCATATGTTCTAAATCTCTGATTCATTACTGACGAATGCTATTGATAATTTAATTATCTTTAGTCATGATATTCTTTACTGGCTAATTGTGTTCACCCTTTTGTTTCACAATTCCTTTCAGGTAATAAGAATATAGTTGGGTCGAGCGGGGGTAACAGGGGAATAGAACGGTGGTTTATAGCTGTTGAGGTTCTCCCTAAACAGTATGGAAATAATTTTATTGAGAATTTTAGATAAGTGTGTTGTATTTTATACGTCATTTATCCGTTGATTTTGGTGAACTGAATAGGGTGAGGTGAACCCAACTTTGGAAAGGTGTTTTGCCACTGTCATACAAGATGTCTAATGACGTAAGACTTCGTGTTATCATAAGACAGGGTTGTGCACATCCACTTGCTGATTATATCTATGAGCACTACCTATATAATCTTGGAGTTTGGTTGAAATATAATTCTCAATTTGAGACAATGGAGATAATTATATGGCAAGAGAAGACTCACCATTGGAAAAAACATGATAGCAATCTTTTCATTTTTCTTTGGGGTTTATTGGGTCAACCAAGGATAATTCTCGAGTTATTTGATATCTTAGATGCATGACCTCCCATGTACGAAGGTTTTCTTGAGCATTTTTCAAATATTTTAATTTCTAAAATAGTTATTAAATGTACCTTTATGTAAGGTACCATTGTAAGGTATCAATGTGAGGTGCTATCCAAGTAAAGGGATGGGAGTCACAGTTAGTATCCACAACATATGTATTGTCGTATTTTGCACGACAGTTGGATTAATAAATTTGTAGTTATTTTTTGTACCATGTATTTGACGACTCAGAATGGGTGATGTATAACTATTTTGGGGGCGTCACAATAGTTAATGAGAATGCTCCTAGAAACAATCAAATGACTTCTCCAAAAATTCAAAAAGAACTAATAAGTGCTTGTGCCGTGGAAACTACACTTGCCATCATCAATGATATTGGGGACAACATCTTTTCTATTATGGTTGATGAGTCTTGAGATGTTTCAATAAAGGAGCAAATGGGAGTTGTTTTGAGATATGTAAACAATTATGGAGATGTGATTGAAAGGTTTCTTGGTGTGGTACATGTGCCTGACACTTCATCTATTTCTTTGAAGAATGCTATTGATGAATTATTTGCAAAACATAAATTGTCATTATCGAGATTGAGAGGTCAAGGATATGATATGGCTTCAAATATACGAGGCGAGTTCAATGGATTGAAGGCTCTTATTTTAAAAGAAAATCCATATGCAAGGCATGTCCATTTTTTTTCTCACCAACTCCAATTAGTTGTAGTTGTTGTTGCTGTTGCTGTTGCCAAGAGCAGACGTATTGTGAGTGATTTTTTTCAATACGTTACTATGATTGTGAATGTGGCTGAGCATCATGCATGTAAAAAGAAAGATATGCTTAGACAGCTTGAAAATGATAGGATCGTAGAGTGTTTGAAAAAGGAAGAGATAGTTAGTGGTAAAGGAAAAAAATCAAGAAATCAGTTTAAGACGGCCAGGAGATACTCGTTGGGGGTCACATTACATAACAATAATCCGTCTTATGTCTATGTGGACTTCTGTATTACAAGTGCTTGAAAATGTGCATGATGATGGTGCTTCTGATGCTAATAGCGGTATAGCCATAAGTTTGATTGATAAGATGGAGAATTATGAATTTGTAATTGTGATGCATTTGATGAAATATTTATTGGGAATCATAAATGATTTGTCACTTGCCTTACAACAAAAAGATCAAAACATTGTACATGCTGTGAGATTTACTGAGGTAATGAAAGCTCGACTACAAGATTTTAGGGAATGGGAGAATTTTTTTGAAGGAAGTCAATATATTTTTTGAGAAGAACACGATCCCAATAATTAATATGGAAGACAACATGAGATCCCGCAGTCATAGCAGGCGCAATGTACAAATTATTACTAATTTTCATCATTATCGTGTTGAAATTTTTTGTCAGGTATAATCTCTATAAAGATTTTATAAATCTTTTTTCATTATTCCTATCCAAAAATTTATCTTTTTTTTATATTTTTCATTATTACAATGTAGGTTTGTTGATTCAATTGTTCAAGAGATGAACAATCGTTTTTCAGAAGCAAGCACAAAGTTACTTTTATGCATATCATGCCTTGATCCAAGGGATTCGTTCTCTCAATTTGACAAAAATAAGTTACTTCATCTTGCTGAGCTTTATCTAGAAGACTTCTCATTGACTGATAGCATGATACTTGGGGATCAACTTGAAAATTACATTTATGATATGCGATGCGATAGTCAATTTTTTGGGATAAAAAATTTGGGTTTGGGAAGTCTTGCTAAGAAGCTGATTAAAGCAAGAAGAAATATGACTTTTACATTGGTATATCGATTGATCGATTTGGCTTTGGTTTTACCAGTTGCAATTGTTACTGTTGAAAGAGTATTCTCTGCAATGAAAATTATTAAAACTGACTTGCGTAATAAAATGGGAGATGAGTGGATAAATGACAATCTGGTAGTTTATAATGAGAAAGATATTTTTTTCAACAATTGAAAACGAACAAATTTTGAGATATTTTCAAACTATGCAGACTCGCAGAATACAGTTGCCTTCTCTCAGTCGTACAACCGAAAGAAGCACTTCAAGCGTCAATAAATAAATAAAAATTTACTGATGTATTTTGACCCCCTATAAAAACTGTAAGACCCCAACTTTTATGAATAAAGATTAATTTTCTCTAAATATCATTTTGAATATTATGGTGTGAATTTGATATAATGTTATAGTTGTGGGTTATATTTATAAATTTTGCAAAGTAAGCAAGTTGTTATAAAATATTCTATTGGTCGAGGAATATTCGTTTTATCAGGGAATATTCGTACGACGGCCCAATTATTGGTGGACCCCACAACGGAATTATTGTCGAAGTTAGAAAATGACAGAAATATTTTTTTATAAAAATAACAGCGAAAGTTTTACCGTTAACTTTTGAAATACCTGGTGGTAAAAGTACAGTAATACGCGTGGTTGCATAGTAGCACACGGTATTGTACAATATCTTTGATTATTGATGATTACGTGAGAAGTCACTCAGTTATACTCAATTATTGCCACAGTAATTACTGCATAGTATCTCACGTTATTGATTCAATATTTATTGTCACAATATTTTATATTATTAAATCAATAATTGAGACAAAAAAATTATTCATATTATTATTTGCATTATTGACGATGTCTAGAAAGTTCTGTCGAGGAAAGAGGTTTGGTCATTTAATTGTGCGCCAATAGGGAATCCTTATCGGAAAGCCCCCTCTTTCCTGATGCTAATAGCGGTATAGCCATAAGTTTGATTGATAAGATGGAGAATTATGAATTCGTAATTGTGATGCATTTAATGAAATATTTATTGGGAATCATAAATGATTTGTCACTTGCCTTACAACAAAAAGATCAAAACATTGTACATGTTGTGAGATTGACTGGGGTAATGAAAGCTCGACTACAAGATTTTAGGGAATGGGAGAATTTTTTTGAAGGAAGTCAATATATTTTGTGAGAAGAACACGATCCCCCTCTTTCCTGAGAATGATCTGATTGTTAATATTGTGGGTTATAATAATAATGATGAATGTTATTAAAAATGTGTTTTGAGAAGCCAAATGAATTGAGATAAAGATATGGGATTTTTATGATGTATTTATTGTAAATTTTGTTTAATATATGGACCCTCACTTACCCGTTTTTCAAAATTATCAATAGAAAATTATCTCAATTTTGTTTTATCACTTATATATATATATATATGGTAGGAGTCACGGGTGGCCAAAGTTGTCACGGGGGGGTGTATTATTATTATTATTATTATTATTATTATTATTACTATAAGTTTTATTTTTTTTATGAAAAATAGAATATATTATATTTTATTATGCATAGTGTTTGCATAGTGTCTGCATAGTAAAATTAGAAAATTTTCAGTCGATATTGTGCGCCCGTGAATGTAACCACTGTGTAGTCTGTGATTTTTCCTAAATAGTATCCTTTCCATTCTCATATAAATAGGATGCTTAGTTTAGAAATGAAAAACACACCAGAATCAGAGAATTCTTCTTTTATAATATTGAGTGTATTTCTTTAGAGTTTAAGGAAGCTTTGAGGGTAGAAAATAGTATAAGTTTTCTTCAAGAATATCCCCACCCTATCAGTCAGAAATACTCTCTTTTTAAGGTAAAGGATATTATTTTTGTTAAATATTCATATGAAATAATATTTTATTCCATACTCTGTAGTTTGTAAGTAATATTATTTCGTTTCAGATTTTGAATTCTACACTCATTTTGTTAAAGTATTGCTTCTATACTCTTTGAAATTAGTGGAATATCCTTGAAATTTGCATTTCATCTAGTATCGTTCCACTGAAATATTTTTCTGGATATTCTTGATAAATTTTGATATTTTCATGCCGGGGTACTATTCACGGGATACTATTCCTAAAATATTATTCACGGGGTACATTCACTCGGTTACTATTCACCTGGGGTACTATTCATGACAAAAATTATTTTTTTTTCGTCCAAATCATTTTTGATACAATATGTAAAATTCCAAATTTTACGAATAAAGATTTAAATTTCTCGAATTTTTTTTTGAATATTATGGTGTGGATTTAATATAATGTTATAGTTGTGGGTAATATTTATAAATTTTGCAAAGTATGCAAGTTGTTATATTATTCGATTGGTGGGGAATATTTCAGACGACTAAGACAATCATTGGTGGACCCTACAAATGTAATTATTGTCGATTGAGAAACGACAAAAATATTTTTATGAAAATAATCTATTAAGCTTTTCACTGTTATTATCTTGTTGAACTACTCATTAGTAAAAAGTATAGTAATCGCGTGGTTGAATAGTAGCACACCGATATTGATTAGATGCTTTATGTGAGAAGTTACTCGGTTTTGTTCAATTATTGCTACGAGAGTTCTTTGCATAGTATCTCACGTTATTTGATTCAATTATTGTTGATTGTTATATATATATATATATATATATATATATATATATATATATATATATATATATATAAGTTTTGTTTTATTAGTATTATTAATATAATAAAAGCAGTAAAACTTTTTTATATAAAAATGTAATACTTTTATAAAGTTATTCGTTTTATTAGGCTAATAGTAAAATCTTTTTATATAAAATGAATACTTTTATAAAGTTATCTACATTTTATTAGACAATAATTAGATTATATTATATTTTATTATGCATAGTATTTCAGATAAGGCCTCGATATAGTGTTTGCAGATAGTAAAATCTTTTAAAAGTTATTCGTTTTATTAGATTATAAATAGAATATATTATATTTTATTGTAAACTAACGGACCGTCTCGCTTAAAGTATATCGATCCGATAGTTCATGAATTGGTTACTATAGATCCATTCTTCTATAAATAAGCTCATTCCTTCATTATTTCTTATTTAATTCACTTTGAAACTCTAGAGAGAAAGCGTAGAGAGAATTATTCTTCTATAATCTTTGGCGTATTTCTTTAGCGTTTAAGAAAGCTTTGGCGTAGTGCAAGTTTCTTCAAGTATATCCCCACCCTACCGTTTGAGTACTACTCTTCTTTATAAGGTAAGGGTATTATTTTTTCATATTCATGAAGAGAATTTACATTATTGTATTCTTTATTATTCATTGGAATAACTCGATACGCTGTGATCACACCCTATACTTAGTGAAATTCTTTCGTTATTCCATTATTTATTATTCTTTGGAATAACTTTGTCTAGCCAAGTACCGCATACATGGTAAAATTCTCATTGTTATTCCATTCTTTATTATTCTATTGGAATATCTTGTTATGTATGCGTTTTACTGTGGGATTCGGGTTAAAATCTTTTTATTATTCTATCGAATATCGTATGCGTGCGTTTCTTGGGACTGGTTTCGTTATTTATTATTCGTTAGAATAACCTATCTATCGCCAAGTACCGCATGCATGGTGATTTCGTTGTTATTCCATTCTTTATTATTCGTTGGAATATCCTGCTTGTGTATTACACACGACTGGTTCCGTTATTTATTATTACGTTGGAATAACTTCGTCCATGCAAGCAACGCATGCATGGTGATTTCTATTGTTATTCCATTCTTTATTATACTTAGTTGGTTAAAGTTTTGACTTCTATACTCCATGAAATTAGTGGAATATCCTTGATATTTGCGTTTCATCCAGTATCTTTTCATGGAAATATTCTTCTGGACATTCTTGAATTTTACTCTACAAAGAAGTATAATGTTGACAATTTGGACGTTATTAGTTCCTGGATAAATTAATTCTTGAACTTGTTTTATTAAATTCTTATATCATTGTGATCATCCTCATGTTTATATTATGCCGAAAGTCATCTGTGGCATGTAGTGCATAGATGGACTTGGTATGATTATGACTAGAGATTATTCGGTATAATCATGACCGTTATGTTACAAATGATGTGAAAAAAGTCCTCATTGCCCCGTAGTGCATTGATGGACAGTTTTTGGTATGATTATGGCTATGGATTCTCTTCGGCCAAGGGAGCAAAAATGAATTATTTTATGGCATGATCAGGACCGTTGATGAATACACAAATATCTTTGGCCCGTAGTGCATGGATAATTTGTGATCGTGATACTAATGAATATCCTTGCCCGTAGTACAGGGATGATGTGGATTATTTATTAAGCTGAGTCTCAGCAATAAAAGTGATGAAAAACTTTTTTAAATCATAAAAGATAGTAGATTTTATTCTCTACTTGACTCTTTTAATGGATTGCTTGTTCTACCGCAGATTAAACTTGATGTCTATTGTATTTTATCGGTTTAACATTGTTGAAGACTAATGAAAATTTTTTCTGCATTATCTTAGTCATAATATTTCTTCTTTGGGCTAGTTGAGCTCACCCTTTCCTTCACCGTTCTCTTGTGAAATGAGAATGTAGCCGGGACTAGTTAGGAAGCAGAGTGATGTATCCAGATGATGATAGTATTAGTAGTCCTCACTATTCTGTTAAATAGTATGACAATAAATGTAATGAGGACTTATTCTGAGAGTGGATATTGTCTAGAAGACAATATTTGTATTAAAACTCATAGCTTTCTTGTTGTATATTAAAGATTGTATTTGTATTCTGTACCATGTATTTGGCGACTCAGAATAGGTGATGTATGCCTATTTTTGGGGCGTCACACAATATTATTCTTGAATTTTACTCCACAAAGCAGTATCATGTTGACAATTTGGATATTATTGAATTATGAATAAATTGAATTATAAATCTTTAAAATTTATCATTGCTCTCATTTAATTGAATTCTTATATCATTGTCATCATCCTCATGCTTATATTGTGATGAAAGTCATCTTTGGCCCGCAGTGCATAGATGGACTGTTGATTGGTATGATTATGACCAGGGATTATTTGGTATAATCATAACCTGTAATGTTACAAATGATGTGGTAAAAGTCCTCATTGGCCCGTAGTGCATTGATGGACAGTTGTTCGCATGGTCATGACCATTGGTAACACGAATATCCTTGGCACGTAATGCATAGATAATTCGTGGATGTGAGTGATACTAATGAATATCCTTGGCCCGTAGTGCATGGATAATTCAGTGATGTGAATTATTTATTAACCTGAGTCTTAGCGATAAAATTGATGATAAACTTTTAAATCATAGAAGATAGTAGATATCATGCTCTACTTGATTCTTCTAATGGATTGTTTATTCCGCTGCAATTAAACTTGTTGTCTATTGTATTCTATCAGTTTAACATTGTTGAAGGCTAACGATAATTTATTATGCATTATCTTAGTCATAATATTTCTTATCGGGCTAGTTGAGCTCACCCTTTGCTTTCATTGTTCTCTTCAGGAAATGAGAATATAGCTAGGACTAGTCAGGGACTGGAGTGACGGTCCAGATGGTTGCTTTAGTAGTCCTCACTATTCTGTGAAATAGTGTGATAATAAATATAATGAGGATTTCATTTGAGTTTGAATATTGCCTAGAAGACAATATTCGTGTTAAAATTCTCAGCTTATGTTACACGACAGTTGTATGATTAAGTTTGTATTTGTATTATGTACCATGTATTTGACGACTCAGAATGGGTGATGTATACTTATTTTAGGGCGTCACAAAAACGTTCTAGTTCTGCCACTGTCGATGACTCCATATAAATTAGCAGTTTTTAATCCCTCTGACCCTAGTCTTAATCCAATGTGAAGACATGATATGTTTGTAGCGGAATTATACGATCCATCCCACATCTATTCATCACCTTAGCAGCGCACACCTGTGTAGACGAGCCCAATAAGTATGTTGGACCACCTCCTTACCTAAAAGGTTAACCTATTAGATTGATGTTCTACCATACTTATTAAGCCATCTACACTCTTGAATTTAACCGATGTGGGATTCATGTGAAATCCCAACAATCTCCACCTTTCACTTGAATACCCATCACAAGTATCATACTAGAGTATCTTATCATTAAGCACACCTTCTTTGAATCCTTCAAGAGCTCTCTGCTCGACTCTAATACTAATCCCATCAGTTTTTCCTAGAGCCATCCCGAGCCATGCTCCACCCGATTCAAATACTTTTTGAGTCCTTCAAGAGCCTTGCTTGACTCTAATATTACTCCACCACGTCCTGGGTGTCTCACCACGTCCTGGGTGTCTCAGCAATTTCCCTAGAGCCTTCCTAAGCCCGCTCCACCCGACTCAAATCATCCCGTGCTCCACCTGACACGAGGCCCCCGTGCTCCACCTGACACGAGGCCGTGCTCCACCTGATTCAACTCTATTTACTCCACCCACGAGGCCTGCGAATTGTACCTCTCGCGCACCCCCTCGCACCTTGAAGTTGATACTTGGACTCCCACCGAACCATGGGCTCTGATACCACTTGTAGCGGAATTGAACGATCCATCCCACATCAATTCATTGCAAAATTCCTGCTTGTCACGAGTAACAACTTTTGTTAACATGTCTGAGGGATTCTCGTCAGTATGAACTTTCTTCACTTTCATCAATTCCTTTTCCATCACTTCTCGAAGCCAGTGATAACTAACATCAATATGTTTGGTCCGATTATGATACGTGGCATTCTTGGTCAAGTCAATTGCACTCTGACTATCACAATAAACCACGTACTCATCTTGTTTCAAACCCAACTCTTGGAGAAACCGTTTTAACCACAACATCTCCTTGCCTGCTTCAGTAGCAGCGATGTATTCTGACTCAGTTGTAGACAAAGCAACACACTTTTGCAACTTGGACTGCCATGATACTGCTCCCCCTGCAAAAGTAAACAAATACCCCGAAGTAGACTTCTTCTCTTCAGAACCTGCCATGTCTCAGATCTCAGAAACCCTCCAAGACTGGACTCGTACTACCAAAAACCAAACATAAACTGGAAGTAGCTTTCAAGTATCTGAGAATCCACTTAACTGCTTCCCAATGTTCTCTGCCAGGATTTGACAAATACCTGCTCACAACGCCAACTGCATGAGCAATATCTGGCCGCGTACAAACCATTGCATACATAAGACTCCCTACAGCAGAGGAGTAGGGAACTGCTTCCATATCATCTCTCCCTTCCTTGGTAGAAGGACACATGCACTTTGTCAACTTAATATGACTAGCCAGTGGTGTGCTAACTGGTTTAGCATCACTCATGTTGAACCTTGCAAGCACCCGCTCAACATACTTTCTTGTGACAACCACAACCTCTTGGCTTTCCATCACGTAACAATCTTCATACCCAAAATCATTTAATTTGGACCTAAGTCCTTCATATAAAAGGACTTGAACAACTCACCCTTGAGCTCGCGAATCATATCAAAGATCCCCGCCTAACTATCAACATATCATCTACATATAACAAATGAATAACGAAGTTACCATCCGGGAACCTCCTCGACATACACACAATGATCCTGCAATTGTTCTACTATAACCTTGATCCACCATAAATGAATCAAATTTCATGTACCAACGCCTTGGGGCTTGTTTCAGGCCGTACAAACTTTTCTTCAACTTGCAGACCAAGTGTTCTTTTCCTTTAACTTCAAATCCTCTGGTCGATCCATGTAGATTTCTTCCTTCAAATCACCATGAAGAAGCGGTCTTAACATCCAATTGCTCAAGCTCAAGATCCATACTAGCAACTAATCCCAAAGACTACTCGAATAGAAGTCATCTTTACGATTGGAGAAAAATCTCATCGAAGTCAATACCTTGCTTTGAAAGAGCAAAACCCTGACAACTAGTCGAGCCTTGTACTTTTACTAGTTTATCGCCATCCTTCTTAAGCTTAAACACCCATTTGTTCTTCAATGTTTTCTTGCTTTCTAAGTGTAGTCAACTCATAGGTGTGATTCTTGTGCAAAGAATCCATCTCATCTTGCATAGCTCGACCAATTGCCCTTGTCCTTATGAGTCTTGACTTCTTGAAAATCCTCCGCTCCCCTCCTCAAAGAACTAAAAGATATTCGATGAAGGATATCTCGATTGATGGCACACGTTCTCTAGTGGATCTTCTTAGTCGAGGTTCTTCAATATCGAGTTGCTCCCCCGATCAACACTCTCTGATCTCGACCCATCACCATCGTGCAAGTCTCAGATCACTATATCTTCATTTCGACCTCCTTCTCCAGCGGTGGCATTTCATCTTGGAGGAGGAACTTCACGAGGTCCGGAACTCTATTATCTCTCGGCCGTTGTGTAGCATTATCGAATGCTCATAATTACGGTGCTTATGAAACACCACATCTCTCGCTCTGAATATTTTTTTCTCTGACTGGATCCCATAACCGTATCCAAACTCGTGATCTCCATAGCCAACAAATACACATGGAGTAAATTTGTCATCAAGTTTCGATCTTTGTTCCTTGGGGATATGTGCAAAAGCCTTGCACCCAAATACCCTCAAATAAGAATAAGACAAATCCTTACCACTCCAAATCTTTTCTCGAATCGAAAATCCAACGGTCTTTGATGGAGATCTATTAATCGTGTAACAAGCAAGACGTAATCTTCACCCCGTAATGACTTAGGCAAATTTTTAGCCATTCTCAACATGCATCGCACTCTCTCAATAATAGTGCGGTTCATTCTCTCACCCACACCATTATCTGTGTGGGGGTACCAGAATCGATCTGCTTTCATGCCGAATGCCATGCTTACTGCAATATTCAACAAACTCCTTTGAAGTGTATTCCCCTCCGTTGTCGCTACGAAGACACTTCAATGATTTTCCGATCTCCTTTCAACCATAGCATGAGAAGACGAAAAATTTGGAATACCGGTCTTTTGTTCTCAACAAAAATACTCACACCTTCCGCGAAGCATCATCAATAAAGGTAATGAAGTACCTATTTCCACCCAAAGACTCAACCTCAATGGGTCCACATACACCGGGAATATACTCTCTAGTAGTTCGATTTTCTTTTAGTTGAACTACTAAAAGAGACTCTATGTTGTTTCCCAAACAAACAATAATCACAAGGGCTTAAAAACAAGACTTTAGCGGAAGGAATGAGTGACCTTTTGCTAATAATCGCAACCCTTTCTCACTCATGTGGCCAAGCCTCTTATGCCATAAGTTTGGTGAAGAGTCATCCTCAATCGCATTCAATTCACTAGAACACATCTTGGATGAGTCTTGTACAACGAACAACAAGCGCCTCCTCTTGCAATCACCATGAGCCCTTGGTAAGCTTCCACTTTCCATCGCCAAAGTGATTCTCATAGCCTTCTCGTCTAAGGCCATGCCGTAAATCAAAGTTGAGACGCAACCGGAACGTGTCTAACATCCTCAAGGTAGGTAAAGGCAACCAACACCGTCTCGAATGCAAACATCACCAATTCCAATAATCTTGGGTGATCAAGATTTCCCATTCTCACGCACTCCAAAGTCTCCAAACTTTGTAAGTTGTGAAAATTCTCTCTTAGGTGTAGCATGATGATACGAGGCACCGAAGATCAACCACCCAATCAACTTTTCGATCATCAACGTCTGCAAGCATTCTTCTTCCCCAAATGAAAGAATAACAACATCTTGATAGAATCGTGGGTCGCAGTGTGTGTTCTTCTCCTCAACCTTTCCTCGCTTCACCATTTTTCGCTTGTTCTAACCAGATTCTCGTAATTTCTTTTGTAATGACCTTCCTTATTACAATGGAAGCATCTATGCATTTCACCTCATTCGGTCTTTGACTTGCTCTCGTAGCTTTTTTTGCTTTTCTTTGCGACTTGTATCTCCTTTGTGAGATCCTCTAAAATTGCTTCTGCCCCTGTTCTCTGTGACAAGAGCATGAGTCTCAAAATTTACGCCTTGCTCCTTTCGCCTTGTCTCCTCATTATGAAGACTATCCTTGACCATCCGTGATAGTCATTTTTCCTTCTCGAGTGAATTACTTAAAGACACCACTAAAGTCTCTCAAATTGCTTTAAACGAATCGAGAAGCAAAAAGCCCTGAATCTCATCATCAAGATTCAACTTCATGGTGGACAGCTGGTTCACCAAACCTTGGAACTCACTCATATGCTCCGACACACTGCTCCTGTCCTTGTACTTTAGATTCACAATTTTTCGAATGACAAAAGTTTTATTTTGTGCATTCTTCTTCTCGTACATAGACTCTAGTGTTGTCCATAAATTGTGAGCATCCGTCTCCTGTGAAACATGATGGAACACACTTTGATCAATCCAGTGCCGGATGTGACCAATAGTCTTCCTATTCATTTTATTCCAATCAGCCTCAGATTTATCCACGGGCTTCTTTCCCTTGAGCTCCAACGGATCATATAAATCCTTGCAATAAAGGATATCCTCCATTCTGGGCTTCCAGATCGAAAAATTTGAAGATGTCAATTTAATCATGGCTCCGACTGATTCCTCCATAAAATTTATCAAAAACAACCAAGCAAATAACCTTAGCTTTGATACCACTTGTAGCGGAATTGTACGATCCATCTCACATCTATTCATCACCTTAAGAATAAGACACTGTAGTAGATTTGAGCCCAATAAGTATGTTGGACCACCTCCTTACCTAAAAGGTTAACCTATTAGGTTGATGTTCTACCATACTTATTAAGCCATCTACACTCTTGAATTTAACCGATGTGGGATTCAAGTGACGGGGTCACTGAGATTGGGTTCGGAGGGGGAGATTGTTAGTCAAAATATTCCTCACCCACCCACTCAAAAAGTATTCTTCACCCACCCACTCATCACCCACCCACTACACTTTGTTTGCCATTTGTTTGAATTGTTTGCCCAACTCATGATTACTCTTCTCCTCCATTGCACTATAAAAGGGAAGCTAAGCTTGAGGATCAAATACACCAAAACCAACTCTCTCTCAAGTCTCATCCGAGAGCAATCCAAGAGTTGGAAGAAATAGAGAGTGAGAGAAAGAAGCTTCGTGAAGCTTTAGAAAATAGAGAGGAGAAAGATAGTTCAAATAGAAGGGTGTTTTATTTGGGTTCCATCACATAGTTATTGTGGTGAAGTAATTTGAGTTTGTACTCAAATTAAGATATCTTTTGTATTCTCTCATATTATTCTAGTGGATTTTTTTGGAGATCGTCCAGTGGGTTTTTACCTCTTAGTTTTAGAGGTTTTCCACGTAAAAATTCTTGGTGTCTCGTGGTTTGATAATCTTGGTGTCTCTTTGTTTGTTTTTCTTACTTATTATTCATTTAATTTATCAACAACAACAGTCTTTGAGTGGTGTTTTTCTCAACAATATTTGTTATACCTCGTTTAGGAATATTGCTTCCCAAATCGAAATACTTCCTATGCATGATTGTCTAACCTTGACTCTATTCTAATTTTTCAAGAATATCAATTTAAACTGCATTTCCAAAACAGAGTCATCCAAAATAAGACAAATGAGGTGGAACACAAACAATAATAGATGCTTATCATCACTTCTCCTTCTATGCCCTACGGTAATAATTCTTATGACATTATGATCGATCTTCACCCAAATTTTTTTTTTGGGTGTGCAGGGGTTGGGGGTGGGGGTGGGGGTGCGGGTGGTGGGGGGAGGGGCGAATGTTAATTTTAATTTTTTTGCAATTTTTTTCTTTTTGAATGTTAAGGAGCTAGATAGACTCCACATTGTGTTACATCAGAAAAAAAAAGAGAGTATCTGAGCTCTTCAAATGCACTTCATGAAAAACATGTTCTTTTTCGGTAATACATAATCTTTGGTTACAATGATTATATTTGAGATTAAATTATTAATTTTAAGTTTTTTGTTTATTTATAAAAATAAACTTATGACTATTAGTCTCGGTATAATAAAATAACTTAAAAGAGAAGACTATTTAATACCATATCCAACTAGTTACTATGATCCTTACTATTTGAGACTAAAAAAATATAAACAAAATAAATCTTTAATTTTGTTTAAAAAGACAGAAAAATCTTATATTGTTTATCTAAACATAAACTAAACAGAATATGATATCTTTGTTATTAGTAGTAAATGTATGATAGTCTAAACAGTAAGTTTTTATCCAATCATTTAAATAATTCTGGATAAAACAAATATAATTATTTTAAGTTATCTCGTGAATAATTTCATAAAAATAAGACTATTAATACTAGAATTAAGAGTCTTAATCGAAATTATAATCCAAAAAAATATAGTACCTGAATATAATTCTTGTAAAGAAACATGACCTATATTTATGTTTTTGCATGTATGTATTATAACTATATACCAATATATATATATATATATATATATAGAGAGAGAGAGAGAGAGAGAGAGAGAGAGAGAGAGAGGAGAGGTGTGACCTGTTAATAAAGCTGGAAATGAAAGAATCAGGATCACTGGACTTAAAAGCTCTGAGAAACGACCACATATTCCCGATAAAAGGCCAGCCCAAATCACCTGGCGGAAGAGAGAAGCGCTTGTCACCCAACTTGGATTCATACAGCCACCGATTCACGGAGCCCAACAGCCACTTAAGGCCCAAAACACCACTAAAAATTGCCACCAAAACTCCCAAGTAGCCGTACAGCTCCATTAATACCATAGCTTATTTTTCTAATCACAAAGAAAATCAATCACCCCAACAGAATTAAACTTTTGAAGGATATATATATAGAGAGAGATGACACACTCACTTCCTTCTCATTACTCTCTTTCTATAAAATCTTATATATGCAGATATATATATATATATATATATATATATATATATATATATGTATATATATAGACAGATAGACAGAGAGAAAAAATGTATATATATATATATATATGTATGTATGTATGTATGTATATATATATAGGGTAAACGTTAGAAATAGGAACACTTGCCGGCCTATACCTATAATATACCTATAAAGTTTGTCGTTTTTTTTTTATTTAGATAGGATTCTCTTGAAGATGTAATTAAAAACTTTTTTGTGCAGGTAAAATTAAGGGGTTGTTTGATAAAAATTAAATGAATTTGAATCAGAATGAGCTGAATCTGAATCTGAATGAAAAAGTTGTTTAATAATTAATATGTCTCAAACATCTTAATGACATAATTTTATTATTTTACTCTGAAAAAATTTAAAATTATTGTAAATTTATTTAATATTACTTAATATAGTAGTTAATACTTTTTTTATAATTTTTTAAATTTTTTTACTTTATTCAGCTGCTCATTCAGTCATCCAGTCAAAAAAATCTAACTTATTTATTCAGCTCAATAATCTGACCGATTCAGCTATTCAGACGAATTTTTTTTAAAACAAATACATTTAATGACTGATCGATCCAGTAATTCAGCCATTTAAATATATTCAGTCCTAAATAAACAGCCCCTAAAATAATTTGACTACTTCTTCTCTTTGTGGGCCCTACTACTATTGATCTGTGGGGGTGCTACCCCAGGCACATAATTAATTTTCTATGTGCCAAACATGTCATGGACAAGATTAGGTGGAGGGGGTTGGTTAAGAGTGTTTAGAATATGTACAATTGTCTTATCCCACTATACTTTGTTATATATATATATATATATATATATATATATATATATGAGTTCGGATCCGGTCGGGATCCCTGACTCTATTAAAATCTAGATTTTTTTTTTTTTTTTTGAAATAAATAAAAAAAAAAAATTATAGAATGGAATTTTACATGTCACGTGTTTTTGGGCGTGATTTAGATGCCTATACCAAAACATTTATGTACAGTCTGGGCAGACTGTACATACATTGGTTGATATAGGTATTAAAAACACACCCAAAACACTATATTGTGAAAAAATTTCAGTTCCATAATTTTATTTTATTTTTTTATTAGTTGTTTCAAAAAAAAAAAAAAAAAATTGGGTCCGGATTTTAGGACCAGTTCGGGATCCCAGACTGGATCCTCATTCTATATATATATATATATGGAGTGATGCCATATGACCACAAGTTAATAATAAAATTGGTTAAATAATATATGTTGTTTTGGATGATTTTATTTTTTTAAAATATTTATTATTTTATATAATTTAGAAGAATTAATTATAATTTTTTTAAATATTCTTCACAGATGAAAGAAAGTATAAGATAAGTATGATAATTATAAAATTTAACATGAACTTATCAACATGAACTTATCAAAAGTTAACATGAACCATGTAAAAATATTGTATTTTTATGTGAAAATACTATTTTTAAATTTATTTAAATATTAATGACATCTATTATATTATAAGGGTAAAATAGACAATTGATATTATATTTAATGCTATATAATTATTTTCTTAATATTTGTGTACAGCTTTAAAATGACTTATATTAAGGAAGAGAGAGTATTTATCTTCGGAAAAATTTATGAGTGCAATTAATTAAAAGCCTTATGATTCATAAAATATACTAGTGGCCGATGCATACACATTATATGTAAATTATGTGCTGTAAAATAATAATTTTATAAAATTTTAAAAGTAAATAAAAATATATAAAAAATTAATATTAAAATAATAAAATAGTAATATAGAGTAAAAGAGTAAAAAGAAAAAAAAAACATGTGACCCTGATACACGAAACACAATAAGCGGAGGACTCAGTTTTATATTTAGACTTTCAAATATACAAATTAATATTATTTCATATTAATCTATTAAGAGCATGATTGATAGAGGTGTAATGTAACGGACTAAAAACATTTTATTTATTTATTTTTAAATAATTTGTCTTTTCATACATACTTTTATGATTATATAATCAAATATTAATCCACATTCTCTAAAAATTATCTCTGTTAAAAATTAATTCAATTATGAAAACTGTACGTGTTATCTCAGACAATTTTGCATTTTTGGAAAATATACCAAACATAATCCATATAATATATGTTTTAGAATTGTATACAAGTATTAAATAAATAATTGTATAATATTAATTATCTATATTATCTTTGTATTGAAAAAGAGGGTGTTATTTATTAGGCGAGAAAATAGTGAGAGAGAACCAAAATTATATTTAATATTTAGGTAAAATTAGAAACTAAATAATTAATATTTAATTAAAATTTTTAAACAATAAATATTAAAAATAAAAAAATATTTCTCTAAAACGAAATTTAAAAAATGACGGAGAGAGTACATTCTATCTCATAAATTTGAGAGGTGCTAAATACTTATTTTAAATATATATTTGTAAATTGTGTTGTATAATTGTATCAATATAATTGAAAATTGCATAAATGAATTTATTTTGGAGAGTATTATTTTTACACGTATTTTTGATATTTTCACATACATGGTTCCTTCTCACATGAAGGTGGAGCTCACTGTATGCTCATGTGAGAAAAATATCAAAAATACATGTAAAAATATCAGTTCTTTATATTTTTATGTAGTACCTCCGAAATTACCTGTTCCATTTTCTATTTTTTCTTGGATAAAAATATTGCGGAATCATATATAAATACAACAGTAAGTCTATTATCACATAAAACCGCTCACATACACTTACATACATATTTCGATTGCACACATACAAAATAAATCACGTGAATTATCAAAATATGCATGTGAGTGTATGTAAGCGATATGTGAGCGGTTTTATATTATAATAATCTTATTATAAATACACTTAGTGTAACGCCCCCAAAATAGGTATACAACACCCATTCTGAGTCGTCAATAATATGGTACAGAAATAACTACAACTTTATTAATACAATATAAAAACTGTAAGTTTAAATACAAATATTATCTTCTAGACAATATCAACTGTGACGCCCCAAAAAATAGGTATACATCACCCATCTTGAGTCGCCAGATACATGGTACAAAATTCAAATACAAACTTAATTATACAAACGTCGTGTAAAAATACGACAAAACATAGCTGAGAGTTTTAATAAGAACATTGTCATCTAGACAATATCCACACTCAATGGAGTCCTCATTACATTTATTATCACACTATTTCACGAATAGTGAGGGACTACTAATGCTATCATCTAGGACCATCACTGCGTTCCCGATTAGTCCCCCACGTTCTCATTTTCCAGAAGAACAATGAAAGAAAGGGTGAGCTCAACTAGCCAAAGAAGAAATATTATGACTAAGATAATGCGAGAATAAATTATCATTAGCCTTCAACAATGTTAAACTGATAAAATACATTAGACATCAAGTTTAACTGCAGCGGAACAAGCAATCCATTAGAAGAGTCAAGTAGAGAATAAAATCTACCATCTTCTATGATTTAAAAGATTTTCATCACTTTTATCGCTGAGACTCAGCTTAATAAATAATCCACATCGTCAAATCATCCTTGCACTACAGGCCAAGGATATTCTTTAGTATCACGACCATGAATTATCCATGCACTACGGGCCAAAGATAATCGTGTTTTTATCAACGGTCCTGATCATGCCATAAAATAATTCATCTTTGCACCCTTGGCCGAAGAGAATCCATAGACATAATCATACCAAAAATTATCCATCAATACACTAGGCCAATGAGGATTTTTACCACATCATTCGTCACATTACGGTCATGATTATACCGAATAATCCCTGATCATAATCACACCAAGTTCATCTATGCACTACGGGTCAAAGATAACTTTTATCACATCATTTGTAACATTACGGTCATGATTATATCGAATAATCCCTGGTCATAATCATACCAAGTCCATCTATGCACGTAAGCCACAGATGACTTTCAACACAATATAAACATGAGGATGATGACAATGATATAAGCATTAATCAAACTAAAACAAGGATAAATATTAAAGACTTTAAATTTATCCAAATATTATCAATCACTTAATAAACTCATAATCTAATATTATTAATATTATAACAATATTTTAATCACCTCTAAACTTATAAACAATTTATTTCAATTGTTTACACTTTACCAAATAATGCATTTAATCATTCAAAGAATGCCATACTCATAAGATTTCATCACCAATGATCAAATCCCTCATCAAAAATATGCATATACCTTATATAGGATTTTCAAGCCATAAAATCCTATTTTTCAACTTTGTTACTTCACATAACATATTTAACTCATATGTTCGTAACTAAACCATTTTCATAAAAAATACCAAATCAGTTCTAAAAATATTTCTTTTTTGGGATTTAGCAGAATATAGTCCCATAATGAACATATATTTTTCTCGGAATTTTTAAAATTCATTTACTATTTTTCAAAAATTAATTTCTAATTAATTCCTTAAGAAATTAGCTACCTCAAGTTTAACTCCAGAAATTTTCAAATCTTGGCAGGATCTTACACATGTTAACGTGAACCTCCAGTTTAAATTTCATGGTCATCGGAGTTATAGAACTCCGGTTATAGCGTTTTTTGTCGAAAAAATCTAAATATTGAAATGGTCATAACTTGTTCATTTTAAGTCGGAATGAGCTCATTTTTGGACAGGAGGTACCTTATACCATATACTTTTATGTCCCAAAAAGGCCAGAATTTTTCTCATAAATTAAGTGGCCGAAATAGCCCTTCTAAAAAACTGGACGAAGAGCATTTTGGTAATTTCAGACTTTTGACTCCTTTGCTAAAATCACCCACACAAAAAATCTACAACACCTTTTCCCGTTGATTCCATTTGGAGATGCTACAAAACTCATAGATCTAACTATAGAACTTGACCACACTCAAAAATTCAAAATATAATAGGAGATATGGTTAATTGAATTTCATGTTCTATTTTCACCAAAATCTGATTTTCAACCTTTTGTGATTTCTAAGAAACTTTCATGTTTTCACATAATAACCAACATAACTCATCATAAAACTTACTAATACTTCATATACCCATGATTTTCATCAGTCTAATTTTTTTATTATGACTCTCATCATAATCAACGTAACCAGATCATTTCCACAATTTAATAAGGAATGAATATAAAGGATTATTCACCATGCATGTGGTAATCCACATGTATGTGTTATTCCAATGTAATAATAAAGAATGGAATAAAAGAAGGATTCACCATGCATGCGATAGAGACCGCATGTAGGTTATTCCCAAATGTAATAATAAATAATAGAACCGGTCCCCAGAAACGATGATGTGATATTCGGACGTAATAATAAATGCGAATAATAAATAATGGAACTGTGTCAAAGTAAATTCGCACCGATGTGATATTTCAACGTAATAATAAAGAATAAAATAATAGAAAATTTTCACCATATATGCGGTATTAAGATAAACAAAGTTATTCCAACATAATAATAAAGAATGGAATAATGTAAGAAAATCACCTCAGATGCAGATACTTGATAAACAAAGTTATTCCAACATAATAATAAAGAATGGAATAATAACACTTATGAGTATTGAAAGAAAGTAATTCTCTTCATGAATACGAAAGAATAATACCCCTTACGAGTACAACAAATAATATCCCTTACCTTTGAAAGAATAGTACTCCGACTGGTAGGGCGATGATATACTCGAAGAAAACTTACACTATGCTCAAAGCTTTCTTAAACTCTAAAGAAATATGCTCAAAATTATAGAAGAAGAATTCTCTCTAGAGTTTCTCTCTCTAGAGTTTCAGTGAATTCGTAAGAAATAATGAAGGAATGAGCTTCTATTTATAGGAGAATGGACTGAATAGTAACTAATTCCTGAACGGTCCAGATTGATTTACTTTTAATCTGACGGTCCATATTTAAAGCAAAATCTTTTAAATAAAATATAATATATTCTATTTATAATCTAATAAAACGAATAACTTTATAAAATTATTATGTTTTATATAAAAAGATTTTACTATGCAAAACACTACGCAGTGCACTATGCAACACTATGCATAATAAAATATAATATATTCTATTTATAGAATAACTTTATAAAAGTATTCTGTTTTATATAAAAAGATTTTACTATACAAAATACTATGCATAATAGAATATAATATATTCTATTTATAGAATAACTTTATAAAAGTATTCTTTTTTATATAAAAAGTTTTTCTATTTTATTACTAATGATAAAATAAAAACTGAGACAACCAATAAGGGAGTGCCCTCCCATGAAGGTAACTGGTCTTCTTCCAACATATGGGCCCCACATGTTCCCCTCCCACCAACATGTCACCATCACAGTGGGTACCATTATATATATACATTATATATACTGAATAACTTTTTATCGATTATTTTATAATAACTTGGTTACTTTGAAAAAAAATTCAAATATCACCCTTAACTTTAAACTTTTATCAATTTAACTATTTACCAAAATAGAAAAATTGAATGCTTTTATTTCATAAAATTCGGGGTCTCACATCAACACTCAAATAAGTCTTCATTACAATTATTGATATATTATTTTATAAAAATGGTGAGGACAACTAAAACAACTTTCTAAGACTTTCATTCCATACCCCGATTAGTACTCGCTACATTCTCGCCTCCTGAGAAGAAAAATAAAACAAAAAGGAAAAGGGTGAGCTCAACTAGCCCATTAAAGAATATTATGACTAAGATAATATAGAATAAATTATCGTTAGTCTTCAACAGGAAAAAATCTGATAAAATACAATAGACAACAAGTTTCAGATCAATATTCGCAGTGAAAACAATAATTCATAGATGAGTTACGTAGAGAATGAAATCTACTATTATCTATGAATTTAAAAGTCCATCATCAATATTTTATTTCTGTAACATCAATCAATATACATCTTGAATCAAATATTCATCTTTGTACTACAGGCCAAAGATATTCTTCAATTGGTCATGTTCATCTCAACACCTGTACATCTTTACACTACGGGCCAAAGATATTCATAAGAAAATCAACCATCTTTGCACTACAGGCCAAAGATATTCAGTAATACCATCATTTAGGACTGAGAATGATGAAAAATATTTTAAAGAAAACGAATCCAGTGAAACAAAAGAACAAATATTAAGGATTTGTACTTTAAACAATCCGAGTTCAAAAATACTTCATTAATAATCATAGTGAAGTAAAATTCAAGAATGATCAAAATATTGATACAATCAAAGCTAGTATCCATAATAGATATTTTGGACAAAAAATGAAAATTTAATTTTTCTGTGAATAGTGCCGTATTTGTGAATAGTTTCGTATACGTGAATAGTGTCGTATACGTGAATAGTAACCCGACACTAAAAGACAAGAATTTCACAAGAAAAATCTTATCAATATTCTGGCATAATGATATTAGAAGAAATAATATCATTTTAAAAAAAATATATCCTTACCTCGAAAAAAGAATAAGACTTCGGTCGAATATCGATATATAATCAAGGAAATTGCACCGTATAGCAACACTCAAAGTATCAAAATACTCACAAGAATACGCTCGATAATATAGAGAGAGAAAACTTTAGTTTCTGGTGTGATTTTTAATTCTAACCTAAACACCCTATTTATAGGAAAATGCTTAGAACACCAAAGCAGAAAAATAATATTATTTATTAAATTTTTCCTATGCCCACTTTTGAATATCTGAATTCAGCCATTAACATGTGCAAGTGGGGCCCACCAAAGTGTAAAAAACATTTTTATTAAAAAAAATATTTAAAACTTCAAAAATCAATTATTCTGGAACTTCGGAACTTCAATAATTCATAATAAATAGCCCTTTTATCAGAAAAATTCGAACATTATGTCTTTTCCATAGAAAATTCCATTCTCTACAACTTTCTAAGTTTAAGTTTTTCCAAATTCCAAACAGAAATTGACCGAAATCTACAAACGGACGATTTTACAGGCTAAAATCAAATTTCAGTCAAGAAATGGGCCCACAGACATGTTTTGTGACGCCCCCAAAATAGGTATATATTACACATTTTGAGTTGTCAATACATGGTACAGAAATAACTACAACTTTATTATTACAACAGTAAAACTGTGAGTTTGAATACAAATATTATCTTCTAGACAATATCTATACTCAAATAAATCTTCATCACATTTATTAATACATTATTTTATAAAAATGGTGAGGACTACTAAACAACTCTCTCTAGAACCTTCATTCCATAATTCCCGACTGCATTTCGCTTATATTCTCGCCTCCCGAGAAGAAAAATGGAACAAAAAGGAAAAGAGTGAGCTCAACTAAATTTCAAAGAAGAAGAATATTATGACTAAGATAATATACAACAAATTATCGTTAGTCTTCAACAGGAAAAATCTAATAGAATACAATAGACAACAAGTTTTAAATCAATATTCGCAATGAAATAATAATTCATTAGAAGAGTAAGTAGATAATGCAAAAACTACTATCTTCTATGTATGAATTTAAAAGTTCATCGCTCATCTTTTATCCCTCGTAACATCAATCAATATATATCCGAAATCAAATATTCATCTTTGCACTCATGTGCCAAAGATATTCATCGTTTGTTCTTGTTCATCTAAACACATGTTCATCTTTGCACTACGGTCAAAGATATTCATCAGAAATCATTCATCTTTGCACTACAGGCCAAAGATATTCAATAATATCATCATTTAAGACTGAGGATGATGAAAAATATTTTTAAAGAAACGAATCCAGTGAAACAAAATGACAAGGATTAAGGATTAAGGATTCGTACTTTGTTTTATCCATGTCTAAAAAATACCTCAAAAATAATCATAGTGGTGTAAAATTTAAGAATGATCAAAACATGAATACAATCAAAGCTAGTATCCACAATAGATATTTTAGATGAAAAGGGAAAATTTTCTAATGAGCCTGTGTCAGTGGTTGGACAATTGACACCAGTAGTTGGGACAGTGGAAGTGGAAGTGCAATCCCAATATGTCGAATCCACTGAAGAAGCCTCGGTTGGGCGCCGATTTTTATTGCCTAAGGGCTCAGTTTGTTTTGATCCGGGTAAGATTCTCATGGCTTTCTTACTACTGGTACGACTGTCTGGTTAGCCGATTAAACCACGGGGAAGGGAAGGTGCGAAGCGACTAGAGGAGTACCAATAGAAGACGACCCTATGCTCTCATTTATGGGCTTTCACGATCATAAATAGGATTTCTATATCAGAAGGAATGGGTTCATGACCCGAAGCCATCATTAAGAAGGTGTCGGTGAGAGAACTCCCATGGCGAGAGGCTCGGTCGACGATGAGCTCCAATGAGAGATTACTACATATAATAATAATAAAGAATTCGATGTTTCAGATAAGTGGTTTCCATATAGGAGGTGGTAGCGGAGAGTGTAACTAGGCTTGCTTCACGATCGATTTATAACTGAGCCCTCCCTCGCCATCGAGAGGATGAATACGCTTTTAATCGAAAGGTGAGGCTCGGAACAAGTGAGACCGACAGACAAGGTAACGAGATCGACTCGCTAAGGAGAGACAAGCTTAGAGTCCATAATGAAGAGCATAGAGAACATAGTTATCATCCCAGATTTTCGCTTTCGGGCTATCTATCGGCTATCGAAGAAAGCTATGTCAACCCGATGACGACGACGAGAGAAAAGTGAGGTTACCTTACTCTTACGTAAGCTCACCAGTTGGTTAGTCTTTCACCCGTCATTCATTTCACTTTATGGTCTGTTCCCGGCTCTGGAGGTGTCGACCCCAACCCATGAAAGGTCCAAATCCAAAACTTTCGATCTAGGTCATTTTGTTTAGCAATAAATGAACATATTGAGCAAAGTATGTTAACTTCGCCTATTCCCGCCCATTTCTTCCGAAAGCGAAGTCAGGCGTATCAAAGGCCTTGCCGAAGCGATCCGACTTCTATGACTTGTAGTATAAAATCAAAAAGACTAAAGCTGTGTCCTTTTTTTCCTTCTATCGTGTTTCTATCTACGCGGCTCCGATAGAAGCAATATTTGATTCTGGTGAAAGCCAACTAGTAGGCGTTACGCTCCTCAACCTATCGGTTGAGTCACTTGATGCACTCTCCTTCGTGTAGGATTCTTTTATAAACATTAAGGAGGTAAGAGCGATACCTGGCCGAGAATTACCATGCACTGCATCTTTGCCCCTTTCTTTCTCTCTCTCGGTCCCACCCAAAGAAGATACGACCCCGCTTAAAAGGTTAGAAAGAAGCCCAAAATGGCATAACCAAATGATTGTTTAGCCAATGATGGATTTCAAGGCCACGGAATGAATCGAGGAACTAAAGACGTTTCCAATACCGATAATGTTAGCCCTCAACAAGCAATTTAGTAAGACTCCAAGGCACTATATTGATTTTGCACCTTCTAACATCCTAAATTTTTTTATCATTTTCATCACGCTTTTGTTTTTCATTCACGATTTTCTGCTCGTCATTCCTAACACCTACCACTTTTTTCTTTCCCCTTGCACCTTCATTCCCAACACAAGCACTTTCGACTTGAACCGAAATTACGACTCCTTGCAACCAACTATAAGAAAATTTTATAGGCTTCCAGAACTTCTTGTTCCACTCCAAGCGTCCTTCACAATTGCGGAGTAGGTGCGGAAGAGGAGATGGATATAGATTAAAATAGTCATAATGATGATGAAGGTGCGTAAAAGTGACAAGACCGGAAGAATAAACTGTTGGCCTGTGTCAACCCCGGCGAAAATGGTAAAAAAGTAAAATTCAATTCTCCAGTGGCGGCATCTTTCTTTTTTTGAGCTCACCACTCCTCGAGGCCAAGGACGGGTCGAACCGTCATTCCAGGATTTGCAGTCCGATACATTTCCATTATGTTACCTAGCCAAACCCGCTACCTCATGTGCCAAAGTAAAACGGTTGTTCTTCCAACGGAGAAAGTCGCAATAAAGAAAAGCGGCTCAAGAAGCAAAGAAGAATAAGCTTCTTTACTCTATTTCCTGAGGAAATAGTGGGAAGTAGATAGAAGCGGACCGTTTCCCCTCCGAGCTTTGCTCGTCTCCCCTGGGGAGGTTGGGCTCAAGAGCGATCGACTTTTATTCTATTTAAAAGCGGAAATAGCCTGCCTGACAACCAAGCATCTGCGGCAATCAAGTTTTCGCTTCTTTTTCGATGAATAAAGTGCCGTATTCGTGAATAAAGTGTCAGATACGTGAATAATAGTCGTGATACGTGAATAAGAATCGACACCAAAATTTCAAATTTGATAAAACTTCAGATCAATATTTCAAAGATAATGATATTGAAAAATAATATCATTCTTAAAAAAAATAATATCCCTTACCTCGAAAGATCAAGATTTTTAAATTTAAAAAACAGGATATAAAGCTATGACTTGAACTTGCACCAGATAGCAATACTCAAAATATACTCAAAATACTCACAAGAATACGCCGATAATATAGAGAAAGAAAACTTCAGTTTCTGATGTGATTTTCAATTCTAACCTAAGCACCCTATTTATAGGAAAATGCTTAGAACACCAAAGTAGAAAATTTATTAAATATTATTATATTTTTTCCAAAACTTCATACACATGCTTTTACCATCTGAACTCAGCCCCTATCACATGTTAAATGAGGGAAACAAAATAAAAAACATGTTTTTGTAAATAAAAATAATTAAAACTTTCAAGAATCAATTATTTCGGAATTTCGGAACTTCAATAATTCACAATAAATAGCCATTTTGTCAAAAAAATTCGAATCTTGCGAGTTTTTATAGGAAATTCAATTCTCTACAACTTTTCGTAAGAAAGATTTTCCAAATTCCAAACAAAAATTGAATCAAATCCACAAACCAAGCGATTTTACAAAGCTATAATCAAATTCGGTCAAGAAATGAGGTCCACCAAACACATAAATCATGCTTTAAATATTTTGGTAACAAAAATACTCCTCCTCCACATATACTCATATATCTCACATTCATCGTAAAAATATCATCATTATTATTATTAAAATATAATAATATATTTAAATGAATTATTTTATCGTAAAAGATAAATTTTCAATTTTCAACAATTGTCACATTAAAAATTTTCTCCATCTATATCCATATAAAATCAATTTTTCCTTATCATATGAATCAATAATTAATTATTCACAAATAATATTACGTAATCACAATATTGACAAACAGCGCTCCTCAGAAAGAGGGGCTTTCCAATAAGAATTTCTTCTTCATGGCGCCGCAATTAGGTGACCAAACCTCTCCTGTATGTAACTTTCTAGACATTGCCAATAATGTTATCTAATAATATTATTCAGATAATATGAATTATTGCTTCGATAATGAAAAAATTGTGTAATGACAATTATTGAAACAACAAAGAATATAAAATATCAACGCAAAGAATTATTAAATTAATAAAATAAAATATCGAATAAAAGTAATTCATCGTAACCATTATTGAGTAGTGCTTTCACGTAAGAATCAATAATTGGTGCAATACCGTGTGCTCTTCTTGTGTGTTAACCAATCGAGTATTTTAACAAAGATAATCTGTAATAACTACGCCAGTTATTTTTAAACAACTTATATTTATCGCTTTTTTCATCCAATCGCTTTTTTCGTTATGGGGCCCATAAAGATCATACTGGCCGCATTTAATATTCACCGACAACAAGAATATTCCACGACCAAACAAATATTCCCCGACAACAATGAATATTTTATAACCACTTGCTTATTTTGAAATATTTGCGTTTTTTACCCATAACTATCCACATTAATCAAATCAACCCTTACTATTTCAAAATAATAAATAGAGAAAATTAAATTTCATTAATAATAAGTTGGGGTCTTACAACCTCCCCTCCTTATAAAATTTCATCCTCGAAATTGACGTACGTACCTGGTATTTCGAAAAGATGAGGATACCTCGCTTTCATTTCCATTTCCAATTCCCAGGTCATTTCCTCTATAGCATGATTCCTCCACAAAACTTTAACTTGTGGTATGACCTTTTGTGCGTGGGACATGCTCCTTCTTATCCAAGATCTTAACAGTACCTCTTCAGACGTTAAGTCTTTACTATCTCGTCCTGTTCTAACTCTATAACGTGGTTCGGGTCTTTCACATATTTCTTAAGTATGATATGTGAAACACATTATGAACACGAGACATACTCGGAGGTAACGCAAGTCTATAGGCTACATTTCCTACTCGATCAAGAATTTGAAATGGACCAATAAATCGTGGATTGAGCTTCCCTCTCTTCCCAAATCTTGTAACTCCCTTCCATGGAGCAACTCGCAACAATACATGATCCCCTATACTAAATTCCACGTCCTTTCGGTGAAGATCCGCATAACTCTTTTGTCGATCTTGTGCCGTTTGTATACATTGTCGAATCATTTGGATCTTTTCGGTAGTCATACGTACTAACTTGGGTCCCAACAATGTTGCTTCACCCACCTCATCCCAACATATTGGAGAGCGACACTTTCGTCCATATAATGCTTCAAATGGAGCCACACCTATACTTGCCTGATAACTGTTGTTGTAGGAGAATTCCACCAATGGTAAATACTTATCACAACTGTCCTTGAAGTCTAGGACACAGAGTCTTAATAGATCTTCAAGAGTTTGAATAGTCCTCTCTGATTGTCCGTCCGTTTGAGGATGGTATGCCAAATCAATCAAATCCGCGTTTATAGCTTTTTGCAAGCTAACCCAAAATCTTGAAGTGAATCTTGGGTCACGATCCGAAACTATGGATACTGGCATACCATGCAACCTCACAATCTCATTTACATATATACTAGCAAGACGTTCAAGGGAATAAGTCTCTCGTATCGGCAGACTTGGTTAATTTATCAATAATAACCCAAATGGTATTGATGCCTTGAGAAACCGTAGGAAGACCCATAACGAAATCCATGGTAATGTGTTCCCACTTCCATTTTGGAATCTCAAGTGGTTGCAACGGACCCTTAGGTACTAGATGCTCCGCCTTTACACGTTGACAAGTTAAACACATCGAGATAAACTTTGCAATCTCTCTCTTCATATTGTTCCACCAAAATGTATGTCGAAGATCACGATTCATTTTAGTATTTCTAGGATGGATTGCAAATGGTGTATTGTGTGCCTCCATCATAATCTTGTACTTCAAATCAGAGTCGTTAGGAACACAAAGTCTGGAGTGGACTCGAAGTATTCCTTCTTCATCAATTCTCGCTCCTAATAAAGCACCTTCTTGTACTTTCTTCTTCATACGCATCGCCTCCCGGCCCAGAGCTTGAGCAACCTTAACTTTTTCTATTAAAGTTGGCTCTATGCGTATACTTGACATCATCGCACTCATTCCTGCATATGATCTTCTACTCAACGCGTCAGCTACCACATTCCCTTTTCCAGGATGGTATTGAATAATGTGGTCGTAATCTTTCAACAACTCAAGCCAACGTCGTTGCCGCATGTTGAGTTCCTTTTGCGTGAAGAAATATTTGAGGCTTTTATGATCTGAATATATCTCCACTTTTTCCCCATATAGATAGTGCCTCCAGATCTTTAGCGCAAACGAACGATCACGCTAACTCTAGATCATGAGTAGGATAATTCCTCTCATATACTCTTTAAGTTGTCGCGAGGCATAGGCTATGACTTTCCCACGTTGCATGAGAACACATCCTAACCCTTTGCCTGAAGCATCGTTGTAGATAACAAATCCATCCGTACCAGATGGTATTGTTAGAATAGGTGCCGAAATGAGTCTCCTCTTGAGTTCTTGGAAACTCTTCTCGCATTCCTCGCTCCATACGAATTTTATATCTTTCCGAGTCAGCTAAGTTAATAGAGTAGCGATTCGAGAAAATCCTTCCATGAATCTCCGATAATAACCAGCTAAGCCCAGAAAGCTACGTACTTCGGTCACCGACTTCGGTTGCCCCCAACTTTGTATTGCTTCAATCTTCGCCGGGTCCACAGATACTCCATGTTTCGACACCACGTGCCCAAGGAATGCTACTTCCTCAAGCCAGAACTCGCATTTCTTCAATTTGGCATATAGTTTATTTTCACGAAGCCTTTGGAGTACCAGCTTCAAATGGTGCTCATGATCTTCACGACTTTTGGAATATATGAGGATGTCATCAATAAAGACAACAACGAACTGATCCAAATATTCCTGGAATACTCGGTTCATCACATCCATGAAAGCCGCAGGAGCATTAGTCAATCCGAAAGACATGACTAAGAATTCATAATACCCGCATCGAAGTTCTCAAGGCGCCTTTTGAATATCCTCGATTCTAATCTTCATTGATGATATCCAATCTAAGATCGATTTTTGAAAAGAATTGTGCTTCTTGCAACTGGTCAAACAAGTCATCAATACGAGGTAGAGGATACTTATTCTTGATGGTGACATGGTTCAATTCCCGATAGTCAATACAAAGTCGCATACTACCGTCTTTCTTCTTTACTTAATAAAACAGAGCACCCCAAGGAGATGTACTAGATTTAATGAAACCGATGTCCAACAACTCCTCAGTAGTTGGACCTTTAACTCCCTCAAGTTCAATAGAGCCATTCGATATGGGGTTTTAGAAATGGGCTTTGTACCGTGTTTAAGATCAATAAAGAATTCAACTTCACGCTACGGGGTAGGACCAAGGAAGTTCTTCAGAAATACGTCAGAAAGTCAATAACAACAGAATATTATTCAAATTTGACGTGTCTTTATTCAAATCCATAACATGGGCTAAGAAAGCTTGACATCCATTTTCAATAAACGAATAGCTTTATGATTAGATATGACGTTGATTGATTTTAATGGTTTAGTTGCTTGAATTGCATAACAAAGTTGTTTAGGAATATGAAAGCTAACAACCTTACGTAAAACAATCAATTTTGGCATGATGAGTAGTTAACCAATCAATCCCTAAAATCACATCAAAAGCAAGTATCTTTAAAGAGATAAGGTCAACGTGTAAGGTGATGGTGCCAACTTGAATCAAAAAGATTTATAAATAGTGGATGTGATGAAAGTTTCTCCTAACGGAGTTTCCATAGACAGTCAAAGTTTAATTTCTCCGAGTCAAGTTTAAACGTTGAGCACAAGCAGGAGAGATAAATGAATGGGTAAGACCCAGATCAAGTAAGGTATAAACTTCGCAAGAATTTAGAAATAGCTTACCCGTGATCACCTCGCTTGGGTTCCTCGATTTTGACCGACCACAACAAACGCTCTTCCAGAACCGTTGACTTTGACTTTTCTCCGGGACGGTCTTTTGAGTCACCGTCCCCATTGAACTAGGTTTCGCTCACCGCACAATCTCTAGCGATATGTCCTTCCTTTCCACAATTATAGCATACCTTGAATCTGTTGGGGCGTTTGACCTGATATGTCCTCTTTCCCGCAGATTTATAAGATATACGACCGGTGGTCGTTTTCCTCCCTTAGAACGATTCAGCTTGTCGCCAGACCGCGTCTTCACATGGTCGTTGTTAAATCTCCTCTTTTTAAAATCTCCTCCCGACTTGCTTCTTCTATTTTCATGGCCATGATTACCACCGAGTGGTTACCATTTTTTTGTCGTCTCTTTTTCTTTCTCCGCCGGTTATCGTTGTTTTGTTAACTGCTATCTCCTAGTATGATCCTCGATTGTGGTCCCTCGGTTACTGTACTTGTTATATCTCGCCTAATAATTGAGCCCTATTTACAACATCCGAATAGAGAAAAAATTTATGAGAAATGAGATATTGTCAGACGCTGGGGTTTCAAACCTCTCGTAAACATCCGCGCCATACGCTCCTCATTCTCCACCAAATGAGGTGCAAACTGGATAACTCTCGCAAACTTTGCCTCAGATTGAGACACCGCCATGTTGTTTTGTTCTAATCGATGAACTCCACTTCCTTCATACGATTAACACTTTCGTGAAAGTATTTGTCATTAAATAGTTTCAAACGTCTCCCAAGACATCTTGAAGTCTTGGTGGATGGATGGGTACGCTTCACGCACTCCTACCAAGAATTTGCCTCGCCACGGAACATAAAGGTGGCGAATGGAACCTCTCGTTCTCCGTCCGCATCCCAAGACATCGACTATCTTGGTAATTTGCTTGACCCATGTTTTTGCCATGATCGGATCCGCTTTCCTTAAATTCGTGGTCCCAACTCTTTGAATCGCTGGGTTTGTGACAACCCGTGAATTGCTATCATTTCCTCCTCAGATTTTGAACACGAGTCTCCTCGTCTCGATTTTGCATGAATCGCAAAAAAGCTTCTAAACATCCCCTCGCTCATCATCTTTCGATTGGTGTTGTTCATGGAGGAGAACATTGCCACCTGCTGCAGACGCTCTCCTCGTTGGTGAGTACACATGTGTCTCCACGGTGCCTCATTTCCAATTATTAATATTCTCACGACATTCTCAAATCATCATAAAATAAGGGTCAATTAAGGAAATCAATATATCACATAATATCCCTATATCTCGACCTAACTAACAAATAAGCTTAGGTAGGACACACTAAATAAGGATTTACTCTGCTCTCCCTCCTAGTTCTATTCCCCGATCTCCGCCGTAAATCATATCCCTAAGCTCGATACCAACCGTGATGCCCCCAAAATAGGTATACATCACCCATTCTGTGTTGTCAATGCATAGTACAGAAACAACTACAACTTTATTATTACAACAGTAAAACTGTGAGTTTGAATACAAATATTATCTTCTAAACAATATCTATACTCAAATAAATCCTCATCACATTTATTAATACATTATTTTACAAAAATAGTGAGGACTACTAAACAACTCTCTCTAAAACCTTCATTCCATACCCCGACTGCATTTCGCTTATATTCTCGCCTCCCGAGAAGAAAAATGGGACAAAAGGAAAAGGGTGAGCTCAACTAGCCCAAGAAGAATATTATGACTAAGATAATATACAACAAATTATCGTTAGTCTTCAACAGGAAAAATCTAATAGAATACAATAGACAACAAGTTTTAAATCAATATTCATAATGAAATAATAATTCATTAGAAGAGTTAAGTAGATAATGCAAACTACTATCTTCTATGTATGAATTTAAAAGTTCATCGCTCATCTTTTATCCCCGTAACATCAATCAATATATATCCGAAATCAAATATTCATTTTTGCACTATGTGCCAAAGATATTCATCGGTTGGTCATGTTCATCTAAACACATGTTCATCTTTGCACTACGGGCCAAAGATATTCATCGAAATCATTCATCTTTGCACTCTGTGCCAAAGATATTCAATAATATCATCATTTAAGACCGAGGATGATGAAAATATTTTAAAGAAACGAATCCAAAGGAAACAAAATGACAAGGATTAAGGATTAAAGATTCGTACTTTGTTTTATCCATGTCCAAAAAATACCTCAAAAATAATCATAGTGGTGTAAAATTTAAGAATGATCAAAACATGGATACAATCAAAGCTAGTATCCACAATAGATATTTTAGACGAAAAGGGAAAATTTTCATTTTTCGATGAATAGTGCCATATTCGTGAATAGTGTCGTATACGTGAATAGTGCCGAATACGTGAATAGTAACTCTGACACCAAAAGTTCCACATTTGATAAAAACTTCAAATCAATATTTCAGCATAATGATATTGAAGAAATAATATCATTACGAAAAAAAAAAAATATCCCTTACCTCGAAAGATCAAGATTTCTAAATTTGAAACACCTGGATATAAAGCTATGACTTGAACTTGCAATCAGATAGCAATACTCAAAATATACTTAAAATACTCACAAGAATACGCCGATAATATAGAGAAAGAAAACTTTAGTTTCGATGTGATTTTCAATTCTAACCCAAGACCCTATTTATGTAAAAAATGCTTGTAACACCAAAGTAGAAAATTTATTAAATATTATTATATTTTTCCAAAACTTCATACGCATGCTTTTTTACCATCCTGAACTCAAATTTCTATCACATGTTAAATGAGGGAAACAAAAATAAAAACACGTTTTGTAAATAAAATAATTAAAACTTTCAAGAATCAATTATTTTAACTTCAATAATTCACAATAAATAGCCTTTTGTCGGTAAAATTTGAATCTCGCATGATTTGTTATAGAAAATTCAATTTCTACAACTTTGCAGAGGAAAGATTTTTCAAATTCCAAAATGTAAATTGACCAAATCCACAACCAAGCGATTTTCTGTGCTATAATCAAATTTCAACCAAGAAATAGGGTCCATTACACATAAAATATGCTTTAAATATTTTTGATAACAAAAATATTCCTCCTCCACATATACTCATATATCCCACATTCATCGTAAAAATATCATCAGATTATATTATTAAAATATAATAATATATTTAAATGAATTATTTTATCAGAAAAAGATAAAATTTCAATTTTCAACAATTGTCACATTAAAAATTTTCTCCATCTATATCCACATAAAATCAATATTTTCCTCATCATATGAATCAATAATTAATTATTCACAAATAATATTACAGAATCACAATATTGACAACCAGACAGTTCCCAGGAAAGAAGGGGCTTTCCAATAAGAATTATTGATCTTGGATAAACTGTTGTACGAATCCCTAATATTTGTCCTTCTATATCACTGGATTCGTTCTTAAAAATGTTTGTCATCATCCTCAGTCCTTAATGGTGATACTTGATGAATATCTTTGGCCTGTAGTGCAAAGATGAACGATTAACTGATGAATATCTTTGGCCTGTAGTGCAAAGATGAATATTGATTGTTGTTACAGGGATAAAATATTGATGATGGACTTTTAAACCTGTAAAGACAGTAGAATTCTTTCTCTACGTGACTCTTCTAATGGATTGTCTTTCATTGCATTTGTTGATCTAAAACTTGTTGTCTATTGTATTCTATTAGATTTTTTCTCGTTGAAGACTAACGATAATTTGTTGTATATTATCTTAGTCATAATATTCTTTTATCGGGCTAGTTGAGCTCACCCTTTTCCTTGTTGTTCCATTTTCTTCTCGTGGAGGTGAGAAAACATAGCGAGGATCGAGTCTGGGTATGGAATGAAGGTTCTAGAGAGAGTTGTTTAGTAGTCCTCACCATTTTTATAAAATAATGTATCAATAATAATGATGGGGATTTATTTGCGTGTGGATATTGTCTAGACGACAATATCTGTATTTAAACTCACAGTATGTATTGTCGTATTTCACACGACATTTGTATTATTGAAGTTGTAGTTATTTCTGTACCATGTATTTGGCGACTCAGAATGGGTTGGGTGGAATGGACCTATTTTGGGGGCGTCACACTTCTTACGTAAGAATCAATAATTGGTGCAATACTGGTGCTATCACGTGTGTTAACCATTAGAGTATTTTAACAAGATAATTCAGTGAATAACTACGCTAGTTATTTTTAAACAACTTATATTTGTCGCTTTTCTTCATCCAATCGCTTTCACATGGGGCCCATAAAAGATCGCAAGCACCATTGCATTTAATATTCCCCATGCAAAGAAGAATATTCCACGATCAAACGAATATTCCCCGACAACAATGAATATTTTATAACCACTTGCTTATTTTAAAATATTTACGTATTTTACCCATAACTATCCACATTAATCAAATCAACCCTTACTATTTCAAAATAATAAATAGAGAAAATTAAATTTCATTAATAATAAGTTGGGGTCTTACATGTTTAACATGTTTTAAACAACTTTTGCAACAAAAATACTCTTCCTTCTCATATATTCATATATCCCACATTCATTATAAAAATATCACTATTATTATATTATTAAAATATAATAATATATTTAAATAAATTATTTTATCAGAAAATATAAAATATCAAATTTTCAACAATTGTCACTTTAAAATTTTCTCCATCTATATCCACATAAAATGAATATTATTCTTATCATATAAATCAATAATTAATTATTCACAAATAATATTACAGAATCACAATATCGACAACCAGGCCGTTCCCAAGAAAGAGAGGGCTTTCCAATAAGAATTTCTCCTTACTGACGCGCAATTAGGTGACCAAACCTCTCCTTAGACAGAACTTTTTAGACATTGTCAATAATGCTATCTAATAATATTATTCCAATAATATGAATTATTGATTCGATAAAGGAAAATATTGTGCAGTGATAATTATTGAAACAACAATAATATAAAATATCAACGTAGCAATTATTGAATCAATAAAATAAAATATTGAACAGTAATTACTGTAACAATTATTGAGTAGTGCTTTCATAAGAATCAATAATTGGTGCAATACCGTGTGCTACTGTGTTTTAACCACCGAGTATTTCAACAAAAGATAATCTGTGAATAACTACGCAATTATTTATAAACAACTTATATTTGTCGTTTTCTTCATCCAATCGCTTTCCGTTATGGGGCCCACATAGGGTTACTTGGCCGCATTTAATATTCCCCTAAGCAGTAAGAATATTTCACGCACTAAACTAATATTCCCCGATAACAATAAATATTTTATAACCACTTGCTTATTTAAAATATTTGTGTATTTTACTCATAACTAATTACATTAATAAAATCAACTCTTATTATTTTAAAATAATAAATAAAAAAATTTTAATTTTATTTATAATAAATTAGGGTCTTACACTTAGATGTACTATTAATATTTCAATTTTAGAGATTATTCAAATATATATGTCACACCAAAGATTTAAAACCACACAAGGAGGTTGACATTTATACAGTCGCTAATGCATGCCCATCATGATAATGATAAGGATGAAATAATTATCATTATCAAATAGTATTCAAACAATGATTATACTGGTATGAGATCATCATGAAATTATTAATCTATTGTTCATCTGAATATATTTAATACATACTACTTTCCCAAAATAACATAGAGTATATTTTATATTTAGATATCTGTTGGGATTTAATCTCTCTATTTCAGTACTCCCTACTTTTTCTTTTTTATCTTTTGAGAAAGTAATTTTTTTTAAAAATAATCACATGTTAGGCACATTTTAGACAATTAAAATATTTTTAATCATTTTCTTAATAAATGTATAAAGACTTCTAACGTGATTTAAATAGGAGCCGAGTGAGTATTTAAATATTTATGTCGGAGTCGGCAGGAAAATACGATACAAACTAATCCGTTGGTTCGTTTTTTCAAAAGATAAAGACATCTCAACTATATACGATTTGGTGGTGGATCAATGGATCAGTTTGTTGTTGGTATATAGAACATTTGGTGAATCAGTTTGTTGTTGGTACAACATTTGTACTCTTTAACACCTACTAGTTAGTTTGTATATGTGTGTGTTCATCTTTTTTTAACTCTCTCGATCTATGTCAGACATGCCTCTTCCCTTGTCATAGGCATGGGCCGTATGGTTATATAATAAGGAACAATCTGTTGTCCAATTCAATAACCTACAAATTACACACAGATTGATGCATGTGTTTTTATTTTATTTATTTACTAGCTATATATACTTTGTATGTGTAACTAAAAATTGATGGGATGACATATATACACATCATTGTATTCTATATATCTCTCTAGTGACAATGCATCTTGCAGAAAGAACTAGACTAGTAGTACATCCCAGAGATAAAAAGTTAAAACAGTTACTTACCTTAGGCCAATCAATACTTCAAAAGCCAGCAATACATAACTACCATATAGGTAGGTAGTGGCAAGGAGTAGTCATGTTTTGCACACATCATTTAATAATTACTCCCTCTATTTTTAATTATTTGACGTTTTAGAAGTGGACATAAGAATTAAGATAATAATTAAAAAACATTAAATATAGTACTCAATTGTCTATAATATCCTTAAATTTTTTATTGGGATAAGGAGAGTTTTGTTAGGATAAGGAGAGAGAAGAGTTTAAAGTATCAAAAAAATAGGTAGAGTAATGAGGGGTAATTTTAAAAAAATAGTCATTAATTCTCCTAGATTTGAACAAACGTCAAATAATTATGGACAAATTAAAAAAACTCTAAAATATCAAATAATTAGGGACGGAGGGAGTAGTTCTTATCATGCATTAAGTACTTATGTACTGTATAATAACACTGAACAAGTGTTTGATAAAAATTGAATGAATCTGAATTTTGTAGTGTGAATTTAAATTTGAATGACAAATTTGTGTTCATAAATATTTAGATGTTCGCGAAGAAGAACATGCTGATGTTCGATTATGTTCGCGAACTCGAACATATTTCTGAATAGCTAACAATCTGAACTCACATATACGTGTTGGTTCAAAATTTGATCATATTATACGTACCAACATGTTCGAGTTCGACTAATAACATTCGATTTGAATTCATCAAATTTCGAATCAAAATCATTTGCAGCCCTAATATTAAGAGATCGAGTCGCACTATGATAATCTTTATTATACTATGTATTATGCTAATATAACGCTCAACCTAGCTATAAAAAATGCAACTCATTCTTATTGGACCGTCCAAGACGAACGGCTTGTATCCATTGACTTATATGAATGCAGGGGAATCAAATATCTTCTACCACACAATCTTTAATTTAAAAATCTCAAGTTTTTTAGAGACTCCAACAGCTTCTTGGTGCATGCGCTTTGCATAATTAATTAATGACACGTAGCTATTAAAGAAATTTAGTACTTCCTCCTTAATTATTTGAGGTTTTAAAAGTGGACAAATTAAGATTATGATTGAAAAGTATTAAATATAGTATTCAATTGTCTATAATACCCTTAAATCTTTTGTTAGGATAAAAAGAGTTTTGTTGGAATAAAGAGAGAAAGAGTTAAAAGTATTAAAAAAATAGACAGAATAATGAGGGGTAATTTTGAAAAAATTATTATTAATTCTCTTAAATTTAAACAAACGTTAAATAATTAAAGACAAAATTTTTTTTAAAACGTCAAATAATTAAGAACGTGGATAGTAATAGTAAGCATGCCGCATGAGGCATGATTAATTTAACATTATACTACTCCTTAACTACTCCAAAGAAGATAACACAAGTAATATATACATATATTAATAATAAAAAAAATCGACTATGATTTTTCCGATGGCGATGGGTGTATACTATATATATATACCAAGGACACATTTAATATTATAAAAGCAAACAATTATGTGCCTATAATATTAGACGAACTCTATTTTTTTTTTATATGTTCGATTGAAATTTAATATTTTTGTCTTCGGTTAAAATGAATCTTAAGACCTCATGTATTATGAATAATTTTTTTGTCATTAAACCATAAAAAACTTAATTACAATTCAAATATTTATAAATCATTCTTGTAGCATAATTATCACATGGTTAAATATTGAACAAATATTAAATATTAGAGCATTTTTTAAGTTCAATTTAATGAGGGATCCATATTTTGAAAATATCGGATCTTTGCACCAATGTGTTCTCTTTCGCGAGGAGTATAACTTGGTATATTTATGTGTTCAAATTCATTAAGAAATGAATGAGAAAATTGACTCCAAAGTCACCTACTTGATTGTTGAAAGTTGCAAAAGTCCCACATAAGGCATTAGAGAGAAAATTGAAGTCTTTATATATGGGATGTTTGCTTAATGGGAAGGGCCCCAAGGACACTTCATTTTTGTGGAAGGGAGAGGACCTGGTCAAGGCTTGGTTCAAACCCGCGCGCCGCCGCCATCCTTCCGGTCGGGTTCGGGCGGGCGGGTCATGATATATAACCTTTTGGACAAAATATGTTTAATAATTTAACAGATTTTGTTTAAGTTATTATCAATACTACGTAGTTTTGATGGTGCCAACGGTAATAAACTGTCAACTTAGGCTATAAATTAATCTATTTGGGCGCCTAAAAACATTATGTTATTTTTTCCCTCCCGTTCTGCAAAATTCCGTTCTACAGAAACTTTCCCCGTTCTGAAAAATATTTCCCATCCCGTTCTGCACTAGACTTTCCCGTTCCCGTTCTGCACTTCAATATTTTTTCGTTCCCGTTCTGCACTTCAATTTTTTTCCGTTCCGTTCTGCTACAATAGTTTTCCCGTTTCTGTTTGTAAGTATATTCATGCATCATTTATAAAGTTCAGTACATAACATAAAAATTGGTTCAATGTGTTTTTAATTTTGAAGTGCTTCTAATTAAGAACTGAAAATCCGTTTTATCTTGGGAAGCAATTATTCAATTAATCCTTAGCACCTGTGAGGGAATAAATTTGCTTTAAGGAGACTTTGTGAATTCAAAGGACTCAAATTTATATTTTACTTATTTTTATAATTTGTTTCTGTTTTGCATAAATTTTATATCTATATCTATATCTATATCTATATATATATATATATATTTATATATTAAATAATACTATATATTCTGAGATAACAATCTTAAAGCAAATTTACTCATTACGTAATTGTGGTATTATTTAATATTGTTTGTTTATATGAACTGAAAATAGATTTTTTGTATATATGACAAAGCTGTAAATTTAATAGTTTAACAAAATATAAATATTGTCTTTGCATATTACGAAATTTTATTGCATGTTAATACATGTTAATATAAAGTATTCTCGTGATTATATATATTACGTAAATATTACATATATTATGTGTTAGTTGATTTAGATATTATGTTATTATATATATTACATGTTGACTGATTTATATATTCTATTTTTGTTTGCATGTTAATATAATAATTTATATTACATGTTAACTGTTTTGTAGATTCTGTTATAATATATAAATTTTATGTCAACAAATTGATTGCATGTTAACATTCTGTAATTCTGTTATTATCCTAAGTTATTATTGTGTAATAATCATTGTGTTGGAATTTAACAAAAACTTGTCCAACTAAAGAATGCAAATCTGTTAAACACACACTTGTAAATTGAAATTTGTAAACTAAAGTTGTTAACAGAATTTGTAAACAAAAATTCTGTAAATTAAATTTGGTGTTTGAATTATGTAAACAAATTTATTGTTTGAATTCTGTTAAATTTTTTGTACAACAGAAATTTGTTTCTATTTATTAATAATTATCTTATTGTATAATAGAAATGGCATCTACTAGCACCATTCTTGCCGTGAGTATGTCTCATGGAGAAAAGCCTGATAAGTTCAATGGAACTGATTTCAAGCGTTGGCAACAAAAAATGCTCTTTTATCTCACCACATTGAACTTGGCAAGGTTTCTACAAGAGGACTGTCCTACTCTTGTAAAAGGGGAAACTGACAAGGAAAAAGTGGTTGTCGTTGATGCATGAAAACATGCAGATTTTCTTTGTAGGAACTATGTGATGAATGGTTTAGATAATACACTATATAATGTATATTGTACAATTCAAACTGCAAAAGAACTTTGGAAATCTTTAGACAAAAAATATAAAACTGAAGATGCTGGCATGAAAAAATTTATTGTTGGTAGATTTCTTTACTATAAAATGGTAGATTCTAAAGCAGTTATCACTCAGGTTCAAGAATTACAAGTAATTCTACATGACATTCATTCTGAAGGAATGTCATTAAGTGATTCATTCCAAGTTGCTGCAATGATTGAGAAACTACCACCATCATGGAAAGACTTCAAGAATTATCTCAAGCATAAACGCAAAGAGATGAATCTTGAAGAACGATTGTCGACTTAGGATTGAAGAGGACAATCGAGGATGCGAAGAAGAGTGGAAAAAAACTTCATTAGGCAAATGTGGTAGAACAAAGGCCAAACAACAACAAAAGGAAGCGTGAATGCAAAGAAGCTTTCAAGGCCAAGAAGAAATTCAAAGGCAAATGCTTCAACTGTGGCATCCAAGGACATAAATCAAGTGAATGTCGCAAGCCAAAGAAATTCAAGAAAGAGCAAAAGCCTCAAGCAAATGTGACAGAACTGGAAAAGCTTTCTGAAAATATTTCAGACATTTATCTTTCTGCAGTTGTATCTGAATGTAATTTGGTAGGAAATCCTAAAGAATGGTACGTGGACACTGGGGCTACTCGCCACATTTGTTCTAACAAATGGATGTTTTTTACTTACAAACCAGTAGAAAATGATGATCAACTATTCATGGGAAACTCCTCAAGTTCAAAGGTTGAAGGACGTGGAAAGATTGTACTGAAAATGACATCTGACAAAGAACTGAATTTGAACGAAGTGCTTCATGTGCCAGATATCCGCAAAAATCTAGTTTCTGGGTCACTACTTAGCAAGAAAGGCTTCAAGTTGGTGTTTGTGTCTGATAAATTTGTACTTACTAAAAATGATATGTTTGTAGGAAAGGGCTACATGACTGATGGGCTCTTTAAGATGAATGTTATGACTGTTGTACCAAAGTCTATTGATAATAATAAAATTAATTCTTTTGCTTACTTGTTAAAATCTTCAAATATATGGCATGCTAGATTAGGACATGTTAATTATAATACTTTGCGTAGATTAATTAATTTAGAATTCTTGCCTAAATTTGATATTAATCAAAAATATAAATGTGAAATTTGTGTGGAATCAAAAATGACAAGGTTACCCTTTCATTCTGTTGAAAGAAAAACTGAACCTCTAGATTTAATTCACACTGATATATGTGATTTAAAGTTTGTGCAAATAAGAGGTGGGAAAAAATATTTCATAACTTTTACTGATGATTGCACAAGATATTGTTATGTATATTTGTTAAGAAGCAAAGATGAGGCTATAGAAATGTTTCAACTTTATAAAAATGAAGTTGAAAATCAACTTAGCAAAAAGATTAAAGCAATAATAAGCGATAGAGGTGGTGAATATGAATCACCATTTGAAGAGATATGCTCTACTCATGGTATTATTCACCAAACTACCGTTCCTTATTCACCTCAATCTAACAAGCAGACATCGAACGCAAGAACAAGAACATTGAAAGAAATGTTGAATGCTATGTTAAATAGTTCTGGAGCACCCCAGAATTTGTGGGGGGAAACTTTGCTTTCTGCTAATTATATTCTTAATAAAGTGCCTTATAAGAAAACTCACAAAACACCTTATGAATTATGAAAAGGTCATAGACCTTGCTATAAATACTTACGAGTGTGGGGGTGTCTAGCAAAGGTGATGGTTCCTAAACCTAAAAAGGTTAAGATATGACCAAAGATAATTGACTGTGTATTCATTGGTTATGCAAATAACAGCAGTGCTTATCGCTTTCTTGTTCATAAATCTGAAATTTCTGATATTCATGTTAATACTTTTATTGAATCAAGAGATGCATTATTCTTTGAGAATATATTTCCATATAATGAAAATAATGATTCAAATTCAAACAAAAGACCTTTGGATGCTACTAGTAATAATCCTGAAAATATAGACAAAGAGTCTGTATTGGATGAACCTAGACATCAAAAAGGTAAGGACTTCAAAGTCTTTTGGTCCGGATTTTTTAACATTCTTGTTAGAAAACGATCCTTAAACGTACAAGGAAGCAATATCCTCTCCAGATGCTTCTCATTGGAAAGAAACAATTAATAGTGAAATTGAGTCCATTATGCAAAATCATACATGGGAATTGGTGGACCTTCCACTTGGTTCCAAATCCTTAGGGTATAAATGGATCTTCAAAAAGAAGATGAAAGCTGATGGTTCAATTGATAAATATAAAGCAAGGCTTGTTGTTAAAGGCTATAGGCAAAAGGAAGGATTGGATTATTTTGACACTTATTCACCGGTTACAAGAATTACATCTATTCGAATGCTAATAGTAATAGCATCTTTAAATAGACTTGAAATACATCAAATGGATGTAAAGACTGCATTCTTAAATGGTGAATTAGATGAAGAAATATATATGGAACAACCTGAAGGTTTCATAGCTCCTGGACAAGAGATGAAAGTGTGCATACTTGTTAAATTCTTGTATGGATTAAAACAAGCACCAAAATAATGGCATGAGAAATTTGATAATGTTATGTTATCAAATGGATTTAAAATCAATAAGTGTGACAAATGTGTTTATGTCAAAAACACTCAAAAAGAATATGTCATTGTTTGTCTTTATGTGGATGATATGTTAATTATGGGTAGCAACAATGAAGTTATCAACTCTACCAAACGTATGTTGTCAAATAGGTTTGACATGAAAGACTTGGGGGTTGCTGATATAATATTAGGAATCAAGATTTCTAAAACATCTGATGGAATTATATTATCTCAAACACATTATATTGAAAAAATACTTGAAAAATTTAAGAAGTATAATATAATTCTAAATAAGACTCAGTTGATGTAAATCTTCATCTAGCTAAAAATGAAGGTGATAACATATCTCAACTAGAATATTCTCGAATAATAGGCAGTTTAATGTATGTCATGAACTGCATCTTAGACCGTATATAGCCTATTAAATGCAGTAAGTAAGCTAAGTTTCAGATCTGAAAGCAATCCGTAAAGATCATCGAAAGCTATTTTCAGAGTTTTGGGATATTTAAAATATACTCAAAACTATGGACTACACTATACAAGATATCCAACAGTATTGGAAGGATATAGTGATACTAATTGGATATATGATAATAAAGACTCGAAATCCACAAGTGGATATGTCTTTACCCTGGAGCAAAAGAAGATCTTGGAAATCCTCAAAATAAACGTGTATTGCTAGATTCACAATGGAATCGTAATTCATTGCGTTAGAATAAGTCGTTATTCATTCGTATATTCTTCTTCTTCATTATAAAGCAGATGACTAATACCGTCGTCAGTATTAGTATAAATTTTGGCCACGATTTTAAACCAAAATTGCGAGAATATTAAAGCAAAAAGCAGAGATAAAAGAACGAAGAATCACGCTTAAGATTTTTACGTGGTTCATTTCTATCCTCTAGTAAGAAATTTAATCCACGTCCAATACCAACCGGTATTGGAGACTCTTTTATTAAACTTAATATTCAATTAAATACAATAAAATTACTCTCCTGTTCAAATAAAGTTTTCCACCTGCGATGGACACCTCGCCCCTTTTGCACCATCGCAACCTTTCTCACCATCGAGACCTTTGCACCTCTCGCAACCTTGAAAACTTTCTATGAATGCATCCTATCTATTGCTAGATAGACCAAGTCCAACAAGATTTGAACTCAGATTTCGTTACAAGAAATATATGATAACAAAGGACACTTATTTCCAGCCAACAAAGAATTAATTATATAACAAGGCTTGCTGGAAATGAACTTTGATAGCTCTCTATTGAAATATCTTTGAATAAGACAGATGCTTGCTTTGATTTTACTAAATTGATGTATCCTTCAAGTCTCTGTCCCTGATATAGCCAATAAGAAGAATATATATATATATATATATATATATATATATATATATATATATATATGAACTAACGACTTTGGAATTTGTTAGCAAAGAATACATAGCTGATAAATCTCTTTAGCCCATGCAGTTGACCAACGGATATAATATGAATAAGTTAGCATGAAAAACTCAATCAGTTGGTATATCACAAATTTTTTGCAATTAAAGAGTCCAATAGATATAAGATATCAATTAATAAAGATATAATATCCAAATCAAATATCAGATAGCTAAAATAAAGGAGGCATAGTCTAACAGAATTGTTTAGTCAACTCATTTAAAAAGACTCCTTATTAGAACAACTTGCTCACCTAAACCAACTCCTTAATATATTCCAATTCAAATATTAAAACAACCTGTTAACATAACAACCTTAATAATATAATCCAATACAATCATGCAGATAATATCAATTTAAATAATATAAAATGGGTCACCATACAAAGCAACGAATTACATTATTTAATAAACTCATTAGCCCAAAATATAATCAATTCAAAAAATAATGTATTAAAAATATAGCCCAAATATATTGTCATTATTAAAATCACAAAAGATATAAACCAACAACTTCAATATTTTTCCGTTCCGTTCTGCTACAATAGTTTTCTCGTTTCTGTTTGTAAGTATATTCATGCATCATTTATAAAGTTCAGTACATAGCATAAAAATTGGTTCAATGTGTTCTTAATTTTGAAGTGCTTCTAATTAAGAAGTGGAAATCCGTTTTATCTTGGGAAGCAATTATTCAATTAATCCTTAGCACCTGTGAGGGAATAAATTTGCTTTAAAGAGACTTTGTAAATTCAAATGACTCAGATTTATATTTTACTTATTTTTATAATTTGTTTCTGTTTTGCATAAATTTTATATCTATATCTATATATATATATATATATATATATATATTAAATAATACTATATATTACAGATAACAGAACAATCTAATAGAAAACCATATATATATGGAAAAAATATATGTACACAGCTGTGTATTACACAATTTGATATGATGACGATTTTTTGGGTTATATGACATGTGAAAGAAACCACGCCATAACTAAGAGTAACTATATATAAAGCCAAAAAAGGTTGCTCCACAAAGAACTGGAATTGCTACTAAATGGAACCCTTATATATATATATATATATATATATATATGATCAAGTAAGGAATCCCTTACTTTCTTAAAATGAGGATTTTTTTTTTTTTTACTTTTTTTTTTAAAACAACTAAAAAAAAGTTTAATATTTTATGAACCTGAAATTTTTCATAATACAATGTTTTGGGCGTGTTTTGAATACCTATACAAAAAGTGATGATGGCACACCGCTTCAGATCATGCATCATATATACATGTTTTGTTATACGACTCAAATCACACCCAAAACATTGTATTATGAAAAATTTCAGCCCATAATATTAAACTTTTTTTTTTTAGTTGTTTTAAAAAAAAAAAAAAAAAAAAAAGTCCTCATTTTAAGAAATTAGGAATCCTTTACCCGATCCTCTAACCCTATATATATATATGGTGAATTATCTTGTTAGGTATGTGAATTGAGGAACAACTGTCTGTTAGGCCTAACATTGACACAATTGTGTTGATATCAGGTTTAACAATCACATACTTTCTACTGACAAGGTCAGCAACCAACAAAAATTTTCCTTTCCAAGACATTAGCCACCCCCCCCCCCCCCCCACCCCTTCCCCTTTTTTGATGCTCAAATAATGCTAATTAGAAATCTTAGTTAGGTACAGAATTGCTGGCTTGTCCCAAAATACTTTACAGGAGTACTTTACAACCTGTTTGTGAACCACCACCACAGATTTTTCCTAAATACCAGCACATATATAGCTTGTATCCAAATCAATTTGCATGTACGCTCTCCGTTTGAAAATTAAACATACATTTCTATTTTTAGACTATAAACTCTCCGTTTGAAAATTAAACATACATTTCTATTTTTAGACTATAAACTCTCCGTTTGAAAATTAAACATACATTTCTATTTTTAGACTATAAAGTGACCGTAAAATTTCTAACATGTCATTACTTTTATTCTTGGTTAATCGAGTATTATCATGTCATTACGACTACATTTTTAACTAATGATAAGAATAAGTTTGTGTAATTAAAGTTTTCCTTAAATGTTTTTTCCTCCATTTCCTTAAAAATGAAATTGTTTTACAAATGTATCTCTCATTTTTGCATTGTTGCACTGGTTTTTAGTTGTACCCCAGATCCCCCTCCATCCAATCTGAAGCAAAACCTTCCTGTCTTGAATTTGTCTTTTCTTTTCTTTAGACTAATTTCAAGGGATCAACTACACAAACACCTTCCTTCAAAGTCTGATCCCCAAATGAATTTTTCAGTATGTTTTATTACATGACCAATCATTAGGGATGTAGTCAAGATTAATGTTGTTGTACATCATCATTTGGGACATCTATGATTTTCAAGCTCAAAGGTTGTGCAGTAAAAGAAAAAAAAATAAAAACAGAGACCAACTTCCATTGCTTAAGAGACTAGTCTTAGATACAGTTACAGGGATCTATACTGGTTTATTACTCCTCCTGACCTACAAAAAGAGTCCATGTAGTTTAGAAATGGTGGCATGTTAGTAAACTTAATGAGATTATGTCATTTTATACCATTGTCAACAATAGTACAAAATGACAGAATGAGACTCTTTTTGCAGGACGAGTATTATATTGTTAAATTGATTTCAGGAGAAGCAAATGGCCATAAACCCACATATAGAACACAAGTCTGTGAAACTAATAGTTCTTAATCTTTTAAGTAAAAACAAACCACCATGGGAAACTTCTATACATGGTAGCCAGGTCTAAAATCTTTCTGTCCAGGCTAAGCCTTGCGCTCACCTGGAGAAACAGGTTGAGCTTTGATATCCGGTGACTGTTTATTGGATATCGAGATCAGCTTAGACCTGTAGTTTTTGGCTCCGTCACCATTTATACCTTCACCCACAAAGTCACTGCTGAGTTTGTTTGGCAATAGACTTGGGGAATGATCGTTGTCTGGTACAGAAAAAGAGATGGCAATGAGTGACTCTCGAGTCAACTCCTCAGACGGCTCGTTTCCAAATTCTTTCTTATCCATAAAATGAGAAGTGCTCCTGCAAATATGCAAGTATCAATTTTGAGAGCATAACCACATAAAGATACAACCAGATCATGGGTAAGATTTTATTTTATTTTATTTAAAAACCCATCCTTAGAGCATCAGTTTTGTTCAGTATCAGGACATTATGCATACTTTTTTACGCTTGCCAAGTTGCTCAAAGTCTTTCAATTACAATTTGCTAGGATGGGTAAGATTATGCATACTTTTTTTCAAGAGTGCATTAAATCTAGGCTCAAATTTCCTAGAACGGCACCTACTTTCATGTTGAAAAATCCTGTGTTTCCAAGAATAAATTTAGTTTTGGAGGCACCTAGCTAATGATGTAGTCTACATCACAAAGCTCCAAACAGAAGAAAAGGAGAATGGTTTGATTTTGCATCACCCAAATGGAAAGGAACTTTCACGTACAACCACAACAAGATCTGAGCAGAATTATGTCCAATATGTAAGCAGACTGTCCAGAACAAAACCATGACAAATGAAGCACACAACAAATCATCACAACTACTCATGTTCTTCTATATATAGAAATATGAATTCAATCCTTTGAGTACCTTTCATCTCCATATTCTTAACAGTAATCATTAGCCTACCAACGTTTTACCACAAAATAAAAGACATTTTGAGTCAAAACTCTGTAAGCTTGCAAGTGAAAAGGATGCTCCCCTTGTTGGTAAGGAAAAGAGGAAAACAAGTGAAATTGGAAAGTTACTCTTCCTCAGGGCCATAGGGCCATAAAGCCTTTCCTTCCAAAAGCTGGTGGAGAAAAGGAAGAAGCTAGACATGTCCTCGATTGGCATAATTTATTACTTTCAAATTTATCAAATTGTACAACATTGAAATTTTAGTCAAGACCAATAGCTATATATTGGGTTCGTCCCCTCCCTTTATCAAACAATGTAAAAGGGATATCCCTTCCCCTTGCTCAATTTTCATGAGGACACGAGCACTAGTGAAACCCTAGCATATTTAAGCAATGCAAAATCTGAAGATAAGTAAAACAAGATAAATGAAATCCCCAAAACTCAAAGAAAAAACCATCACATTTATGTTGTAAGAATCATCAAAGAGATTGTGAAATATTTACAAGGATCAAGTGATCTTAGTCTATATCATCTCCCAACAAGGCTTAGACACTTATAATGGTTATAAACATGAAAATAAAATGCCAACAATTATGATTTTCTTCTTAAAATATCTACATAAACATATCCATATGCATTTGTATGTGTGCTTACATAAATGTGTCAGTAAACATAACTCTGAAGGAATAAGATACGCAGAACGATAACTATACAGTAACCATCCAAAGCTTTTGACAAGCATCAGTTGAATACACCAGCGTGAGCTGCATGATCCACTTCATCGATTAGCAAAAAGAACTTGAGTAAATAATTAAACAATGATTTATAAACAACAAATAAGCACGACTACGAGAGGACACCACCACCGCTACCTTCATAACAATAGCTTAATTTTTCTACTTAAAGCTTGTACTGTTAACTCTCCTAAAAGTAGAACTAAAGCAAGCCGCCTATCTTACTACCTCAAGGTTAAGGGTGTAAACGAGTCGAACCGGAGCGAACAGAGAGCTACTCGAATTCGACTCGAAATAAAAAAATCGTACTCGAATTCGGCTCGAATTCGAATTATATTTGAAAATTCCTACTCAGATTCGACTCGACTCGAATATTTATTACTCGAATTCGATCCGAGTGGACTCGAATATTTATTCAAACTACTCGCGAGCTTCAAATTCAAGCTCGAATTCGAATCTCCACATAATAACTAGCTTTATAATAAATATAATTATAAATTAAATTTGTTATTTTACTTTAAAATGAGAAAATATATTTATTATTACACTTTACAAATATAAAATCACAATTAAAATTAAAAACAAAACAAAATAATAACTAATTATCCTAATTTGATTTAAATTTGTATATATTATAAGAGAATGTATCGAACATCTAATCGAATATGTATTAACCGAGTATGTATCGAATCACAATCAAAAATTCGAGTAGTTTGAATCTTAAACGAGTCGAGTATAACCTGGCTCAGATTCTACTCATATTTTTATTTGAACTATTTTTAATGCTCAGATTTGGATCATATTATTAACGAATCCGAGTCTCGCTCGTATTTTTTCGAGTCGAGCCCGAACTGTGTGTTGGCTCGTTTACTGCCTTACTCAAGGCCTATGACGACAATGACAGTAACACAGTCATTAAAGGAGTAAGTTAACATAACACACCCAAATACACTCGCTCTATTCCAAAATTAGAGATACATTTTTCTTTAGAACTATAAATGACATGATCTTCCTAATTTGTTGTTACTATCATTTCTAACATTACAACTACACCACTACTATAAAATTTGTTAGATAGTATAAAGAGAATATTTGGAAAAAATAAAATTATTCTTAAAGTCGCCCTTTTATAAATCTCTCTAATTTTGGAACCAATGGAGTATATTCTAACTATCAATCTGAACTTGAATAAGAAATTTTTAAAACCCAAAGACCCCATAAAAGCCAAGTATAAAATATCCCTTACTGCTATAATATCATGGCAAACTTTAAGCCCCAACCCCACCAAAAAGACTTCAACTTGACTTCCAAACAAAACTTATCTTACCCTTTTAAGACCCAAAACAAATTAATATGCAAGTCAAAATTACGGATTTGGCTCCCCTCCATTACGCGTTTCCTCTAATTCCACCTAATACACCAAGATTTTAATAATTTTGTTAGTAATAATCAAAATATGTTAATAGATACTTGATGATATTTAGATCAATTTTACAAAAATTAGAATCATAAAAAATATTCTCACCATTAAAAGTCACATAATTTTCATCTATTGAAATTTTAATTAAAAATCCTCATGTTCATCAAATGATGAAAAAGTGTCATATTACTTTCATTTTTGAAACAATTATGCTATTCAATATAACAAATTAGTTGACCGGTATCGATTTCAATTATACTATTTACAACTATAAAAATATGGTTTATTGGATGAAATTGAAGGGATGGTGTAATAGAGGGGATCCAAATCCCAAAATTCCAGAGTTCTTTATCACAAATACCCACATAAAAATCAAGTAAACTACATTGAATCGAAGGCAAGTCACCAAAAGGACTTCAACTTGACTTCCAAACTAAACTTAACTTGACTTAATTTGCCCAATTAAAGCCCTAACCAAATTACTATGCAATTCAAAATTTCAGAGTTTTCTATCACAAATACCCACATCATAATTAAGGAAATTACAGTGAACCAAAGGCAAGTCACCAAAAAGACTTCAACTTGACTTCCAAATAAAACTTATCTTACCCTTTCGAACCCCAAAACAAATTAATAAGCAATTCAAAATTCCAGTTCTCTATCACAAAAATACCCACACTAAAATTAAACAAATTACTGTGAGTCAAAGGCAAGTCACTAAAAAGACTCCAACTTTACTCCCAAACAAAACCAATCTTACCCTATTAAAACCCAAAACAAATTAACATCCAGTTCAAAACTCCAGAGTTCATTATCACAAATACCCACATCAAAATTAAGAAAATTACAGCGAGTCAAAGGCAAGTCAAAAAGTAGTCAACCCAACAAGCTAAAGAATCAATCAAAGTCAAAATCCTCAGATTCTGTTCAAGAACAAAGTTTCTTTGTATATAAGACTTAAGTTAGAGAGAAAAAGATAGAGATTTCCAGAGAGACAAAAGAAAGAGTGGCTACCTTTTTGTAGAGAAATTTAACTTTCTTTCTTTCTTTCTTTAGCTCTTGTTTTTCAGCTTGAAGTAGAAGAAGTTCAACGTCTTCAAAGTTCAATCCTTTCCATATGTGTGTATACCTGATTGGTCCAATGGGCTACGTTAACATTTTTAAATTTAGTGGGTAACGCGCCGCGCGCGTGCCGTTAAGCATAGCCTTATCCAACATTTTCATGTTTTTTTTTGGACTTGTGAGGACTTGTCTATATTTATTTTTTTTCCTCCCATATTAATTAGAGTTACATTAATATTTAATACTGCATTTTTAAGTTTTAAAATGAATGAACAAGAAAATAAAAATGAATTAAAATATTTTATTGTGCATTATACCAGACACTATTTTGTGAAGTGGTTAGAAGAAAAAATTGAATCTCATTACAAACGTATACATAGAATCTTGTAAAAATGTTAAAAGATCGGTTGCAAATGAATTTTCAAGAAAAGTAATAGAATTAAAAGAGTAAAATCACATAAAATCGCTAACATACACTTACGTACACATTGGTATAACTTACATGATTTGCTCTGTACGTGAGTCATATCAATATACATGTGAGTGTATGTGAACGGTTTTTATGTGATAGTATACTTATTAGAATTAAAATTCAAAGAAAATAGGAATTTGATAGAATTTGACTTTCATGAAATTTTTCCCTCCATTTTCATTTCTTGCAACAATAAAATTAACTCAATTGTCCCGAAGATGGATCCTATAAACTTAACTTCCAGTCATTCTTGAAATAATTTTTCATTTAAAATAAGAAGAAAAAAAAAGCACAAAACAAATAAAGAAAAATCTTCTTCATCTCATTGGGTTAAATACAAAAGAGCTGAGGAAAAACTTGTAAAAAATAAAACTGTAACAGCAGTTTATTTTGTCTCCTCCCTCCCCACCCTGCACTTCGCATTCACGTGCCCATCATCAACTTATCATGCGATTCTCTCTCTCTCTCTCCACTGTATATTGGTTGCTCCCTATTTCTCCCAAGTCAGTCAGCTCACTCCCATTGACCCCAAAATCTATCAAATCCCTTCCGATTCAAAATACCCACTTAAAATCAGCAAAAGTAAAAAAATACCCACATAGGGTTTTACTTGTATATATAGAGTGAGAGATTTGTGTGTGGGTTTGTTCTTGTCTATGTAGAATTCAAACATGGGCTGTTTTCAGTCCAAAACCGCCAATGTTCAGTCTCCAGACCAAGAGCCCGAACCCAAACCAGATCTGGGTATTCTTTTATTTCCTTTATTTCATACTAATGTATTATATACTCTTTGATTGTATGCTTATATAGTTGTATATGTATTGATTACACTTAGATAATTGGATGATAATTGTTAATGAGATAATAAGAGATGAATTTATACATAACTACTACTATGTTCTTTTTTGGGTTTTAGTTTACTTGATGCAATGTTAAATGCCCATTAAGCTAATGGAGTTCAATTTTTAGAAGGGTATATATCTATTATTTAGTATCAGTGCATGTGGGTGTATTTTGAATTTGTTTTTTGGATATTGATTGAATTTAATGCTGTTGGAAGAAAATGGAGACCAACTGGATCAAGATCAAGTACCTGCATTTAAAGAATTTGCTCTTACAGAGCTCCGGACCGCAACAAATGGGTTCAGTAGTGATTTGATAGTGTCAGAAAGTGGGGAGAAAGCTCCCAATGTTGTATATAGAGGCAGGCTTCGAAGCAATCGGGTTGTCGCCATTAAGCGCTTTTCAAAGCAGTCCTGGCCTGATCCTCAACAGTTTGTGGTAAAAAAAGTTTCTTTTCCTCGTTAGGGTTGTTTGTTAATTCTGTAGTTTTATATCTTGCTGATAGTTCTTGCACTTTTTGGCCTATTAAAAAAATACTTTTTATAAATACTTTCTGTTTAACGTTTTTTATTGCTTTTCGATTTTGATTTTTCTTTGCTTCTTAATCATGCATGATTATTAGTTTGGTGTCTTTCGAATTTCCAGGGAGACTTATGACTATTTTGATAAATTAATTAGTGGCAAGTATATAATTCCTAATGATATTTTTTGCAGACGGAAGCTTCTGGAGTTGGCAAGGTTCGACATAGTAGATTGGTTAATCTGATTGGATGTTGCGCCGAGGGAGATGAGCGTCTATTGGTGGCAGAATACATGCCCAATGATACACTCTCAAAGCATCTTTTTCACTGTATGATCTTTCATCTTTTTTCGAATTCATCAATCTCCAAGCTTACCTTGATAAAAATGTTCACTTCTAGTTAAAGTTCTTCTAGTTCTATATACTTGAATAGATTATAGTAAACTTTCCTGCATTTTAAGAACTATAAGAGCATCCCTTAGAATACCAAAAGTTACTATGATCGCCCCTTATTTTGATGTTAGGAGTAGGTTCCTCCTTTTTATGATCACTGTTAGCAACCTTACTAGAATATATTCATGGCAGCTTTTATTTAAGAACCAACTTATGACTTCCCTCATTTGTGAACTATTGCAAAAATATCACAAATCTTAGTTGACTCATCGAGCTAACAATCATCACTGTGATGAGCTTGTTGGTATGCCAATGGTAGGTACTGTCATGTTATATAGGTTGTGTTGGTGGTCAATGAAACTTTGGTGGTGGCTTCAAGGATCTGGGTAAGGTAAACAGACGAAGCAGGTCAAATAACAGATAAAGTGAAAAGAAGAATTCAAATTCAGAAAATTTGCAAGTTAAGGGTATTTTAATATTCTAATAATATATTCTTCTTTTATTTAAAAATTATTATATTTAGTATTCATGGGAAATTAATGTTGTTTACTTGGTAGCTTGTGCATTGGAGGTATGTGTAAGTGTAACCTTTTAAACTATCGGGCCTGTAGATGTAATTTTCCCAAAAAAAATGGGTAGCTCCGTGATTATCCTTTACATTTATATTTTATGCATTGCTATGTTTTTGGTCATTTTGCACTATGCTTAAAGCCTCTTAGTCAATGGGGCATGCCAATCAGGTCATTAAGACTTTAACCACTTGGATTCATAATGTTGAATAATGAGTGCTATTGATGACTAGTTTCCCACCTATGGTTGCACTTAGCATAGGTCTAGGTTGTTCTTTGTAGTTATAGCTGCAGCTTTCCTGATTTACTTTGGGTAATTCTTCCAATTAACGATTGCTACAGCCTACATGTGCTGGGTTCATTATGTGAGCAACAATGGCATGAAAGTTGGCTTGAAACCAAAACCTGTATGGTAAAACTTTGTTACCGTCTTTTCAGAAGAACTCTTTACTATTTTGAACTAAAGAACTGATTGAAATATATATATATATATATATATATATATATATATATATATATATATGTATATATATTTTTGGGGTTTCCATTGTTTGGGATTTGGGAAACCGAGAACGAGAGATATGAACTTTATTTGGTGCAATGTAACTTCACCAAGATACCTTGGTTTGACAAATGATATGCCAGACGTGACTAATTGTTGGTTTGTCTATACAAATCCATGTATTAATAGGTATTTTATCCGAGTGCGCAATGCGTAATTGGTGCCTATTGTGAAGTTGTATGGTTTGTGACGAATATAAAGATGTAGGAGAAGTCTTTTGGGGACAGCTTGTCATCCATCAAAATATAAAATATAAGCTGAAAAGTTTGTGGTGTCTGAGGATTTAGAAATATATTAGAAACATGCTTTAATTACACATTCTTTTAGAATTTTCTGTAGAAGAGGTTGTCAAGCAATTCCATTTTTGAGAACTAAAACAAGATTTATAAGAAGGGGTTGGCACATCTAATCATATCCTAGGGAGAGAAGGAAAAAGGGGTGAGGGATTGGGCGACCCTAATTGCAGATTCCTTTTGGTACTTACCCCCCCCCCCCCCCGGTGGAAATAATTATACAAATAAATAAGCTCTTGTTGTAATCATATTTTGTATTGAGAATTTGGGACATGTGGTTCGTTTCACGTGTATATTATTATATATCCATATTTGTATGAAAATATACCGCACAAGGGGTTGGGTAGAAGCATATTCTCCACTTAAATAAGGGGAGGTCACATGACTAAACTTGCTAAATCTAAGGGGTACCACACAGATTTATGCGTGGCCTTACACAATGAATGATTGTGAGGAGGGTCATGTGGAGGGATCAGTTGGTTGTTGTGAGAGGTCCAGTCATCCTTGATTTTTCTCTGTATACATGTATATATGTATAATTCGAATCATAGATGTTTCTACCACCACGATTAATAATCTTTTCTTACTGGATTTAGTTTCTTTGAGGGACAACTGCTTTATTTGTTATGTTGCGCCATTAGGCTAATTTTTTCCTCCACTTTAATTGTTTGCTGTAGGGGATAAACAGCCTCTGCCCTGGGAAATGCGTGTGAGAGTTGCACACCATATTGCACAAGCCCTTGATCATTGCAATGCTGAGAATCGAAAAATCTATCATGATTTGAATGCGTACAGAGTTTTGTTTGATGAGGTAAACATTTTATCATTTGTTTTCAAAGATAGGTAGTCTTCTCTGGAAAGTGTTGTAGCTTTTTGTGGTCAATGTTGTATACGGATATTTACATGCTCAAGGATTGGTTGGATACAAAAATATTTCGTATGAAAGAATTCAACTGCAAAGACATAACATATATTGTTTTTAGACATGCTTATTTTTTTATTGTCAACTCTAGCCCCAAGTTGGGGATCCCGTTACTTACTAACACTTAATATGTGCGACATAAAAAAGCTATTTATCCTGCATTCCTCCACTCCCCTTTGGGCCTTTAAGTAATGTCTTCTAATTAATTAAGCAAATAAGTTTGAGTTTATGAGAGAACTAGTCATGTAAAACGAACAATCTTATTCATTATTCATTATGAAGTGGGAGAGGAACACATGTTCCTTGATACACTACTCTATATTAAATTAATTATGTCAAAACGCTCTTTAAGTTTTTTTATTAGATTATAATCTATTGAAATCTATTTTCATTTTTGAATTAAATTCCTCCTCACAATTATTATTAGTGTTATTTTTAAGTTGAAGAAAAAGATTTTATTGATGAATAGAGAAGAAATTATAAATGAGGTGGAGGACAATTACTCTTAAAAGAAAATAATACTAATACTAATACTAATAATAAGTGGGAAAATGGGGAATTAGTGGAGCACCACTGGCCAATCGCAATGATGATTATATGCCAAAGAAGCTCCTTGAAAAGCTCCCAGAGCACGAGTTAAAAGAGAAACAAAGTAAAACACTATCTTAAAGAAAATTCGTATTCGTTGACAAACCACAAAAAATCCTACCATTTTACTTGATCCAAACTCCCCCACATAATGGCAAAACAAGTACATTTTCAAAGAATTCTCTTATTAGTTGTACTGCCAAAACCCCTAAATCTGCATAGGAGAAGATCTTCCATCGAAGGAGGACAAATCCAACATTCATCCATCACTATAAACAAGCAAACACTACAAAAGCCAAGCCATGAGACAATGAACGACCAAATGAGAATGAGACTCACTATTGTCTATGCATTTAACATGCACATCAATGGAGATAACAATTTAGGGACTACTACTCTGATGCATGTTGTAAGTGCTTTTCCGGCCATGGGTTAAGGACAACACAAAAGCCTTAATTGTTGAGGATACCCTTGCTTTCCAAATATAAGAGGCTATGGAAAATGACCAACTAGACGATAGCCCAATAAGTAAGAGAAAAAAAGACCGAATAGAGAATTTGATCCTCCATTCATAACTTTGATAGAATTGTTCCTTGTATTTGTTTACAAGCTATCTGGAAATAAATGATACGTAATATTATTCTCGCTAAACTTGAGTTGTTCTTATGTCAGGAAGGTGACCCCCGGTTATCCAGTTTTGGACTTATAAAAAATAGTCGAGATGGGAAGAGTTATAGCACTAATCTGGCTTATACTCCGCCTGAGTTTTTGCGTACAGGTATTCTTGCATAGCACACTAACTAAATATGATAGTGGAGACTTCAAATCCTGATTTAGTTCAGTTCAATTAATTGGTGTAATTATTATTCAATAGTACTTTGATGATTAAAGAATGGATACTAAAAGTGATGCTATTTGATGTGTATGATTATGGTTGGTTATAATCATTGGGTCCACCATACATGGTGGGTCATCAACTAATTCAAAATTTACACATCATTTTGTAAGTTATTTCTTGTAAGAGTCTTTTGTATGTATAGCATTACTAATTATTATATAATGAACGCGAGCCATTTTGAGTAAACTATCTGAAATATGAGTCGGGGTATTATAAGGCTATGAATTTATATCCAGCTCGTATGATTTGGTGCTTTGCAGGTAGGGTTGTTGCAGAGAGTGTGATCTATAGTTATGGAACTGTACTTCTGGATCTTTTGAGCGGAAAGCATATCCCTCCAAGCCATGTATGATTCATTCTATCGCTTATAGCAGCTCAGTTGTTCTCCACTACTTTTTGATTGTTTCTCTGAGACTCTTATCAATTTTTTTGTGTTAATATAATTAAATCTTTCATAAGAAATTTCTACTCTCTCTATGTCTCTATTTTGTTGGATTTTTTTTAACAAATATCTAGGTTTATATAAGAAACACTTGCATAATCTTTAAATTTTTAATAATCATAAGCTTTAAGGCTCAAATTTATTATTGGACAGTTCATATTGAACTATTGTTGTTGTCCTATACCAACCTTAATATTCTTCAAAGAAAGTCCACAAAAATATAGTCACTTCTTTTTTCAATTTTTTTGAAGTATGGAGGTGGTACAATGATTTAATGTATTATCCAAGAACAACAAGCTTTTTTTCTATAACAAATTGGAGATATCTTTAATTCATTAAGTTTGTTGTCTTGTACCAACCTTAATATTCATAATTCTACCGCAAGACCTCTGCTTTGGATCGGGTAATGAGCTTGTTAAGATCTAATAACCTGATTGGACTATATATCATAATTTCACAAATCACAATTTGCTTGGTCGTTTGTTTATCAACTTTTTAAGTCTAGTTACACCTTTATAATTAATCACAACAAAAAATTAAAATTTTCAAATTTATACTTAATTATTGATTATAAGTATATAATTATTGGTGAACAGATTACCTATCAGCAAATAGATAAAGAACTATTATAGCGTCCATGCTTATTTTTCTCTCTCTCTCTCTGTGTATATAAATATATAGAGAGAGACTGAGAGTGAGTGAGTGTGTGTTTTTATCAAGTTATTAAATCTAGTTACACCATTAGAATTAATCACTGCAAGAAATATAAAATAGTCTAAATTTATACCGACTTGTTGATAATGAATACATAATTAATAGTAAAAAGATTACCTAGCAGCAAAAGAATTACGAATGCATATATAAAGAATTGTCATAGTCTGCATGTTTGTTTGTACGTCTTATCTGTACACAAACTCAAAAAGAGAGAGAGAGAAAGAGTCTGTATAGAGAGAGGGAGAGTATGTGTGTATGGGTGGGTGTGTTCAGTTTATGCATGGCAAAAAGGAGCATTAGGAACGTTGTTTTGCATTGTTGGGAAGGAAGTTTTAATCTACTGTTGGCTCCTAAGATAATAATGGCCATTAGCTGATAAAGTAAGAAGGAAACAGGTCCAACACTGGACATGTTTGTGTAAGTTTTTCTATATTATTGAGTATATCCTTGCAAATCTGTACCAGCGTTGGCTATTAATTTATTGAAACTCAACCTTATTCTCTTTTCTGTTAGGCATTGGACTTGATCAGGGGAAAAAATGTTTTGTTGCTGATGGATTCATCATTAGAAGGACAATATGCAAATGAAGACGCAACTGCATTGGTTGAACTTGCTTCAAAGTGTCTCCAGTATGAGGCTAGAGATCGGCCTGATATTAAGTTTCTTCTTACAGCAGTGGCACCCCTTCAAAAGCAGAAAGAGGTGAATTTCATAAGTATACATAGAGCATCATAACATAATTAATTTAGTATCTCATATATTAATAACTTGATTGTTTTATTTACATGAGTTTCCTTGACATTGGTATTATTAGGTTGCGTCACATGTTCTGATGTGTCTGACAAAAACTACGGTGGTTCTGCCAACAATGCTTTCTCCTCTTGGAAAGGCTTGTGCTAGGATGGATCTTACTGCAGTGCATGATATATTGCTTAAAACTGGTTATAGAGATGAAGAGGGAGCAGAGAATGAGGTGAGCCAATTTATTTTGAATGCCTACAAAATAGGGATAACATACTAAAAAGAAAAAGTGTTTTATCAACCTAATCTGAAAAGCTTGAAGAATTTACTAAAGAAAATAGGGATAACATACTAAAAAGAAAAAAAGTGTTTTATCAACCTAATCTGAAAAGCTTGAAGAATTTACTAAAGAAAAAGACTGTTTCAATCTTACATGATGGTGAAATGGTGTGTGGAGATGTTCTTTTTTTTATTGTATACTTTTTTAATTAATATTCGGTAAATGGTATATTTTTATGCTAACATAGTTATTATAAAGCTATCATTCCAAGAATGGACACAGCAAGTGCAAGATATGCTAAATACAAAGAAGTTTGGAGATATTGCATTTAGGGACAAGGATTTCACGAGCGCAGTGGACTACTATTCAAAGGTATGCTTTAATTCCCATTGTGCATTCATTTACTGCCTTTTTCTAGTTTTATGTTTCCTTTCTTGTTTCCCTGCTTTCTGACACATTAATATTTTCAGGAGCCTAGTGAACCATCTACAGTGTATTACTTATATTTTCAGTCATACAATCCCACAAAATAAAAAGAAACTTCTAGTTTCAGTTGTATAATATATAAGCTAGGAAGCAGGGACGAACTGGCGTAATACTCCGATTCTCGGGGACTCTTAGGATTCTCTCCTCCTTTATAACTTATGTATTTTGAATTATCTATGATTAAGTTTGTTATATATAACTAGATACATAAATATTTAAATACTTAATAATAAAATATATGCCAAATCCCTTAGCACCCGAATCCCTGTATTTTGAGATTTGGCGAATCTCATATCCCCAAATGACGTACCCGTATCCCCACACCCATATCCATGCTTCTTAGTATATGAGTATATACCTATATACAAATATGTATTATATCGATTTCTAAATATCATCTGACAACAAAATTCCCGTAAATGGATGCAGTAGTAAACTAATGGCGCACGACTCTTAGCACTCATGTTGTTTGTTTAGATTTTACATGTTAGGATTTGGGGGCTTGATGATAATTACTTGGTAAACTAATGGTGCACGACTCTTAGCACTCAGTAGTAAACTAATGATGCACGACTCTTCGAACTCAATAGTAAACTAATTGTGCACAACTCTTAGCACTAGTAAGTAGTGTTAAGTCTCATCAGAGGATAAACGGGTGATTCCATAACATTATGTGAAACTAATGATTGCTGTCGATATAATCAATGGCAATTTATTAACATAACAATCATGAGGCAGCTTTATGAAACTACTGCCTACATATTTTTAATAGCTGGCCTAGATGCCCTTCCCTGCCTCCCTGTTAAGGAACACCTTTTTATAGGTTTTTAAATTAATAGGAAAATATGAATTAAAAATCCTCAAACACAAGTAACAATGATTAAGCATAGACGACGGTTGTATGACCGAAACCGTCGCCGGGTCCGTCGTTAAAGGGGGGTGAGCACGGGTGAGTAAGATAAGGGGTATGCACTTGATCCTTACTCTATATATATATATATATAAGATAAAATATTTTCTGAATCTCCTCACACCCGAGTTCCTTAAGATTTGGCGAACCATGGTATTCCCCTATGACGAATCTGTATCCCTCTCAGCATGTGCCGGTTTTACATGTTCTCTTTTGTAACCTTTTTTTCCGCATATTATCTAGTTTGTTCAGTTCTGTGGTTATTCATTGAATACCCTAACAATTGGTACTCGACATAAATTTGGATTATTGTTCAAATTGCAGTTGGTATCTATGATGTCAGTTCCTTCTGGTACAATTTTTGTGAGGCGAGCTATCTCCTACTTGATGATTGACCAACCAGAACTTGCGCTGAGGGACGCGATGCAGGCTCAGGTGTGCTTGCCTGAGTGGCCTACTGCCTTTTACATTCAGGCTCTTGCCCTTTCCAAGCTTGGAATGGAAACTGATGCTCAAGACATGCTTAACGATGGAGCCGCCTTTGAAGCAAAGAAGCAAAACAGTTGGCGCAACTAAATTATGAGCAGATGCTGGAAATCCCATAGATCGGGTTCATTCTGCAAAATTTCAGTTATCACACCACTAAAAGGGTCAACAAGTAGATTCCAGCCAGTGAAAATTTGGCGCGGTGAGGGTTATTTATTTAAGATTGTACTCACCCACCCCTGTTGTAGACTATAGTTTCCATACAAAAATGTATAAATCACTCCTGATAGGGAAAAAAAAATAATAGTTGATTTATACAATTTGATTATGTATTATTATATTCAGTAGTTTTTTCTGTTAAAAATTGTTTACAAATCTATTCCTTTAGGTATTTTTGATGAAAGCTTCAAGGAACAGTTGCTACAAAGAAGAAATCATTTGGCATGAAATTAGATAGTGTATTTTATAGGCTGCTGTTATTTTCTGTTTCTTGGTCAAATGATGGAATCATTTGTGATTTTCTTCACTATTTTCATATAATATAATATGAATGCATGTATTTTAGTAAGTATTTTTGCTATTTTCACGACTCTCTACGCGGACATGAAAGTTGGATATGAAATTTAGACATGAGTATATTTGAATTTATTTATTTGTATTTTGCATCTCATTGAGGGTAAAAATATAAATATGTAAAATTAAAATACATGTCTAATTTTTATGTTATACTTTCATGTCCACATAATTTTTGCCCTAAATACTCCTCAAACTCGAACTACTTGGATAGGGTATATTGTGTAACCAATTCTTTTCAATAAAACTAGGATTTGATGAATACGAGTACAAAATATAAAAATAAATATTATGCACGCACAAATTTAAATATATATCGGTCCATTTTAAGAGCATATCTTTTATCCAATATACCTTGTATACTTCCTTTAATGAATGATCGGACGACGGTTCGTCCGTTGCTATATATAGAACCGTCGTCTTAATTTTTAGCGACAGATAATATATAACGACGGACCGAACCATCGCCCGATCCATCGATAAAAGGGTATGCAAGATATATTGGATAAAAGATGTGTCCTTGATGCTTTATATATATATATATATATATATATATTTGTAGTTTTTTTTTAACTTTAAATTTTTTAATTAAGTATTATAATAAATTAATCAGAACAAGCGGAAGAATTTTGATTTGTTTGAGAAAATCACTAAATATTAAAATAATAATACTTGCTCCAATTATAAATAAGAGCAATTTATTGAGACATAAAAACTAAAGAAATAATTTATATTCTTGAGACATCAGACACATATTTGTTGTATATTATTACTTTGTTTAACTAATAGGAGTAGTATATTTTGAAATCAAATTAAATATTAGAGGTGATTTGGTTCCTCCCCCGCAGGTGACGCACGCATTCCCGAACTCTCTTATGTCTCTATCTCCCCCAGTCTATATTCACTAAATTGATTCTTCTGAATCAAAATTTAATCAAATCCCTAAAAGCTTCTCATTTCACCTAAACCTAACTCGTTCTCGAACTCGTCCATGTTGAGGAGAAACTCACTAGTGAGTTTCTCAAGGAAACTCATCATCCCTCCCACAAACCCTAATTCCTCTCTCTTTTCGCTCCGATTTTCATCGTCGATAATTGACCATGCAAGATCCAGCTCCACCATCGCCAATACACCCTCTTCTTCCACGGGGGCCGTCGCCGATTCAGCGAAGCTAGGGTTTCGGGATTTCGGCTCGGCGGCTACCATTGAAACGACTTCGTCTTTGGCTGCGTTGTCGGTATCGAAAGCAGTTGATGTGGTTCGGCACTACGGGCAGTGTTATTGGGAGCTCTCCAAAGCTCGGCTCAGGTTAGTGGAATTTTACATTTACTCCTTCCTCCGTCCCAAATTGATGGTGCCATTTGACTTTTTGACAACTTGGGCAATTTTGCTCGATTATAGAATTATAACAATCATGGATAAAGCACAAGTTTAAAATTTCAAGTGAAAAACATGCAATACTGATGTTATAAGAAGGCACAGGTTATAAATGTTTTATTTTTATGTAAAATTAGTCCTCCTTTAACCTGCATTTAGCTCCAAATTGTCTAAAATTAGCTATAGGGACATTGTCTGTGAAGTTGTATAGCATGGGCACCCTTCAATCAGTCTTTCTAGCTGGCCCGCTGGGCTCTTCTAGGAACATATTTACTGATTATTTAACAAATAGAAAATTTATATATTCTTGAGTTGATGACGCTCTGAAGTTTATACACAAATATACTTGGGATTTATTTACCCAAAATAATTTTTTTAAAAAAAGGAAAATATAATCTTGGGATTCTAAGAAAAAGAGTAGATTTTGGCAGCTGCATGTACCCTTTTTCCTTGTAAAATGTTTAGCATAATCTTTTACTTATTCTGGACATTGACACCTGAGGAGGAGTTGTTCACCATGCATGCAGGTGTTAAGTATGGGTAGTTCTTTTTGTATGTGCCTTTGCATTTGTTATATTCTTTGTTCGGACTTCATTTAGGAAGTAGTATGTCAGGCCTAAATTGGTATCAGACCTAATTTGGGGCAGAATTGGGGTTAGAATGAGCTGAATTGGGATTGATTTGGTGAATTTGGTAGTAACGGATGATGAACAGTGGGATATATCTATATCCTATTTTGTTTTTTAGTTTTTTCCCAAGTAAATATATATTGTAAAGAGCAAAAAAAGGGGAACATCAAACCGGAACACACTATGTATACAAAACAAGGGGATACAAAAGACACAGCTTGCAATATTGAAAGCTTTATACAACCACCAAACAGAACTCAAAGAGTTCCTATACTAAACTTCACCAAGAAATCAATAAAGGAAACAATACGCTAAGAGAACTGGGAGATTGAAGGCTTTGGAAGAAGAATTACTGAATTAGGGTTGTAGATATAGAGAGAGAATGTAGAGACAAATAGAAATAGAGAGATAGAGAGAGAACATAGAGATGGATAGAAATACATAGATAGAGAGAGAGAGAGAGTGGCTAAACCATTTTTATTCATATTCAACTTGGTTGCAATACATGCCTCCTCAGTCCTCATTCTATTTATACTACTCAATGGCTCAATGCTAAAATAAGCCACTATCCACGCTAGCTAATATGCACATAACATGTGACCAAGAAAATAGTACTAGCCATATCACTACTACTTCTAGAAAAAATCATATGCAAGTACTTGGGATATTTTGGCAGCTCCTGTGATTAGTGTTTAGTCACTAGTGTTTCTGAAGGATTTATAAATTACATCTGTATATATAGATGTAATTTTTTTAAAAGAAGGGGATAATTTCTCTCTTAACTGCGCAGAAATATGTACAAAACACGTGCATCCAAACACAGTCACAGGTGTTATTTGGTCATCCTTGCCCTTTGTATACATCAGTGTGCTTGCCTCCTTTTTTTCTGTTATTATGAAAATTTTCTGATCATTTTATTTTTTATTTTTATAATCATTAGTAAATAGTAACTTTATAATAATTCATATTCTTGCAGCATGCTAGTTGTTGCTACTTCTGGAGCAGGATATGTTCTTGGGAGTGGCAGTGCCATTGACTTTTTGGGGCTCAGCTGCACATGTGCTGGTACAATGATGGTTGCAGCATCTGCCAACTCCTTAAATCAGGTTTGTACCTTATATCTAATAATAAAATTATTTAAAAATCAAAATTTTAGCATCCCTTTATGAGGATGTTGCTAAGACTACAAAAGTCCTTTTTAAGAGTTTTTGTGTAAAGGCAATTTATGGTTGCCTGGCTGGTGATCATTATGATTCACAGTTTTCAACTTTACTTTGAGTACATGTGATATCAATTAGTTTATTATGAAAAGTCTGTTATTTATACTTGCATTTTATATGAAAATATGTTTTTATCAATTACTGAGAGTCTTGAATATATATTTTGTGTTATTACTTTTTGCGATTTTATGGTGTTTTTAGTCCATGTCATTGCATGTTCCCTGTATGTGCTTTTATTATTCAAACACTCCTTGTTTGGTTGTTTGATGATTCGATGAATAGCTTTCGATCTGTTTGTTTATTACGGATGCAATTAACGAAGTGTAGTCCCTTGTTTTCAGTTTTCAATTACTCTGGTAGAGTTTCATTTGAGGTATTAAGTTTGAATTGTGCTCCGTTTGAAATACATTGGAATTGATTCATATTGATAAATCACCTTTCTGTCCTAGGTTTTTGAGATTAAAAACGATGCCAAGATGAAGAGAACAATGCGAAGACCACTACCTTCAGGGCGTATTACTTTACCTCATGCAGTCACGTGGGCGTCTTCTGTTGGTGTAGCTGGCACTGCTTTATTGGCATGGAAGGTGGCCAAATAATTTCACAAACTTCTCTCTTTTCTTCTTTTAAGATAAAAATTTAACAAACCTCTGACAGCCATTTTTCTATTTTGTGCATATTCCTCTGTTCCTGACATGTACCATGAGTCTTAGGGCTAATAGCAACTTCTGTGACAAGGTTTTTTCAGGCTAATATGTTGGCAGCTGGTTTTGGAGCCTCTAATCTCGTTCTCTATGCATTTGTATACACTCCACTGAAGCAGATACATCCGGTAAATACTTGGGTTGGGGCTGTTGTTGGTGCTATTCCGCCCCTTCTCGGGTAACGTTTTGTTTGATGCAACTTTTTACTTTTCTAAGATCATCCTTCTTATTGATCAACTTGTTTAATGCAATAATCAAATTGGTGAGTTTTATCTCATGTGACATAATTCCGTAGTATCTGGGGAAGAGAAAATATGTGGGTTTTGAATTTTGGTTTCAGTAATGGACCTAATTGTTCACATCCTTCTTGGAAAGATATTGACCTGAAGTTCTTGTTTTTGATGATTGATTATTGGATTGTAATGTATCATTAATGCGTCATTTGTAGGTATGATTTTACCTATAGTACTTGTGGTACTAACTATTTGCATGAGCATTTAGGATAACACAGAGATTTCAAGGGTTTGCTTTCTGTTGTTGCATAACCTAATAGATCTAATTTTTTTTAAATTACTTTTTTTAAAAAAATACAAGTCTTGAAATTTTATTAGTGTGCTACATGTTATTTTTATGAAATTTCTTCGAGAGTTATAAATTACTACCAGAATCAGTATTCAATTTTCTGATTAAAAGAATGTTTTACAAAAGAATGTCGACACTGTAGCATTGCTTCTCTATAAGATTTACAGTTCATCTCATTGGCTACTTTCTAAGACTCTTTATTCGTGATTATCAATTTGCTATATATATATATATATATATTTATTTATAGGTGTATTTTTTTTATTCAAGTTATGAGTTATTAGCTTCTTTGTATAAGGATAAATAAAAGTATATTTCATTTCTTTTTTGAGTAAGATAATATATCCGTGCCTGTAAGATAATATATTTGTGCATCATTTCTTAGAGATTATTGACATGTTATTTTAGGATATTAACATAAATTGCCACTCGAATCTGAATGGCATCATAGCTACACGAGGGAAAGCAATGCTGCCCACTCTGCCACAAAAGGGGGCCGCTTTCTTCATATATGGGCATTTCCCGTGTTTGATAATTAATGCTCAGACTTCATTTTTTTGTTTTTTTAGGTGGGTTGCCGCTTCTGGACAGGTTTCGCTCAATGGGATGATTCTCCCAGCTGCTCTCTATTTTTGGCAAATACCACATTTTATGGCCCTTGCATATTTATGCCGTGAGGATTATGCTGCTGGAGGGTATTAATCTGAGCTGTTTTGAAGAGTAATCTGGCAAATTCCCCCTTTTATTGGTACAGTTTTGAAAAATGATGAGGAGCAAGCATATTTTATTGAACCAAAAAAGAGATGGACATATTATGAATGGAGTTCTTAAATATTTGGTAATGCAATCTAACGAAGCATTAAGTTGAGCTTGATGGGTAAATAAATCGACTTTATAACTAATAGGTTGGTAGGGATTTTCTGCTGCTATTCATAAAGATTTGTTGCCGGAGGGTAGTTTCTTTTGCTCTGTTGAAGTGAAAATATTATCAAGTTAGTATTATTTTTTATCTAAAAGACATACTTGCAACAGTGTGGGAGTTGGTATCTCATCATTGTTCTGGGTTTCAATGGGTCTACTGAGAAAACTTCTGTAAAGGTCTTCCTGTGTCTGACAGTGTAGACCACTCTGTTCCTTGCCCCTTTTATTGGCACACTAATAGCCTTAGTAATTTGCTTAGGACTGGATTCATACCTTGTTGAATGAAAAAAAGAGGATGCATATTATGATTCATAAAATATTTGGCAATGCATCTAAATAGATGAATTAAGTTGGGCTTGTCGGGTAACCTTCTCTGCTATATCTTAATAGGTTGGCAGTAATTTATTGTGTGCAATTTGTCGTCTTTATGGTCTTGATGCAGTTCAATTGGTTTGTATTCACTCTTCCAGTTCGTTTCTCATTTTGTTTCATTTCCAGGTTTAGGATGTTTTCTCTTTCTGATGCTTCTGGCCAAAGAACAGCATTGGTGGGTTTGAGGAACTGTCTGTATCTCCTTCCATTGGGATACTTGGCCTATGATTGTGAGTTTCCTTGTAGCTAAAAACATTTTAGTTAGAATTTCTGCATTCTGTCTTCCTAGTAAAATTTTCAATAAGAATCTCCAGCTGTCGCTTCGTTGTGAAAGTAAACAAGTTTTGTATGTGATTAAATGGAATGATGCTAAATTTTCCCAGTTAGTTGCTTTTAAAAGATTTGTTACATGCTAGAATACTGACATTCAAATGATTTTTTATTTTTCTTTTGGTATTCTAAATTAAAGTATTAAATGAATAGCTTACAAATCAGATTTCAGCATGTGGCTTTCTATATATGATTTAAATGTACTACTTTAATGGTTTATGTGCTGCTATTTATCTTTACTATTTCATTTCTAGTTGGGTATAGTCACAAAAACAGTTTATCAAGACTCTTCACTATTGTCCAAGCAAATCTAATGTATGCTGGCCAAAAAAAATAATTTATAGTTGCTTTTTTGTTCCTCTTTGTTTTATTCCGTGTTGGAAAGTTGATAGTCATGAACGAAATGACAAGTCACTGAGGAATGGTGCAATACATCTGAGGTTCTACTTGATATTATTGATTGCCATTTGAAATTTCTTTCAGTCGAAGTGCTCTAATTACTATTTTCTTAGGGGGCATAACGTCTGGCTGGTTTTGTCTTGAATCAACAATTCTCGCTCTTGCGATCACTGGAACAGCACTGTCATTTTACACACACCGTACTACAAAAAATGCCAGGAGAATGTTCCACGCCAGCCTTCTATATCTTCCTGTATTCATGTCCGGGATTATGTTTCATCGCCTTTCTGATAACCAGCAGTCCTTAGCAGTAGAAAATTCACAAACAATTGTTTACCTTTCGTCTTCCAAAGAAGCTTTTGTACAAGAGACTGGAAATTCCGATCAACGGAAAAAGGTGAAACGCATCGCTGCCAATGGTAAAAATTGTCCACCTGTAGCATTTGCTTCTGTCGCGCCATTTCCTTTTCTGCCAGCTCCTTCATATGCTAATTATTAATTTACGAGTCTTCGAGGTTTTCTCTGGTTGAATAAATGTTACAATAGAAAGGTCGCCCTATTTTTACTACCAGATTTTACGTGTGGTGTAATAAGTTATAATGTGGTTTGTTGATTTGGTCCTTTTTGTTTGTCAATTTTACTGGCTTGTGTCGGTTGTATGGAAGAGGCAATACTGGTTAAATATACAAGGAGAGACACTGTTATATTGATTTTATTGAGATACTATTTCTTGTTCTGCTACATTGATGTATAGTATGTGGAACAACTGTGTTTTCCTTTTATCATTTTTAACAAACATAAACATGGTGATTGTTCTTGTTTATTGGCTCGGAATTTCAGGGATGATTATTTGAGTTAGATTTTCTCATGATTTTGGAAATAATTTGTGGGATGACTGCATGAGTAATTATCTTTCGGTTAAATTTAGAAAACAAAAAATAGTGTTTGGTAACTGTTTCTGTTTTTAAAAAAATAGAAGCAAAATTTATTTTAACAGCAAGTGAAAATATAAAAAAGTTGCTTCTTCAATTTTAGCAACATAAAGAGTCATTCCAGCTTTTAATTAAGATCAGGCTAGGATCTTGGTAACAACAAAATTTTGAACTCTACCTCTTTATAAAAGTAAATAAAATTAATATTCAAATATAATTATTAAATAATGTTTTTTAACTAGTGAAAATAGGTAAAAATAGAAACATGAAAATAAAATTTGAAAGCAAAAGCATGAAAGTAAAAAAGATTATTAAACAATTAGTTTTGTTACTTTTGGAAGTGAGACGGGAAAGTTCAATAAACGGACAAGTTTTGCTCCACATGAAGTTAATACGAAAGAGCATAAGATAAAGAAGGTTCGAACAGATTTTAAAACCCTAATTGTGTAATAAGTTGTCTATGCAGCAAATCGAAACCTTTGCTTAGATTTTTGAAAATGTAATAATAGCAGAAGGTGAAAGTGATGCCTTAAACAAATTTAAAAAGAATAAAATAGAGGGAGTAAACTTTAAGGAAGAAAGTAGTACGGGAGGGAATGTTAATAATAATAGGAAATGGAGTGATAAGGTTTGAATCAAAAATATGAGTACCTTAAGTACTAGAATTGAAGGAGGAGATTTTGCCAAAAGCTCATAATTCTAGGTTTGCAGTTCACCTTGATAGTATCAAAATGTATAAGAATATTTGTTGACATTTCTGGTGGTCGAACATGAAAAGAGAAGTAGTTGGGTGGGTAAGTAAGTGTTTAACGTGCAAGAGGGTTAAGGCAGAGTATCAGCGAGAGAGTTATTGCAACTGTTAGAAATTTCAGAGTGGAAGTGGGAACATATTACGATGAATTTCGTTATAGAACATTCAACCACACAAAAGGGTCACGATGCGATTTGGGTAATATATAGAAGTTCGTTTAACCAAGTCTGCTTATTTCCTACCGATCAAGTAAAATTTAACCTAGACCTTTTAACCAAACTTTACATTAAAGAGGTTATATCTAGGCTTTGGGTTTTAATTTCGATCATGTCTGAACAAGACCCGCGGTTTACATTGAATTTCTGAAAAAATCTTCAAGAGCGGTTTACATCAAATTTTTGAAAAAAATCTTAAAGAGGATTTGGGTACGCAGTTGAGGTTAAGTACGGCTTCTCATCCTCATACGGATGAGCAAAGCAAGAGGACGATACATACATTTGAAGGACATGTTACGGGCTTGCATGATGAATTTCAAAGGGAGCTGAATGCCACCCTATGAAGCGTTATATGAGAGAAAATGTAGAACACCTATATGTTGGGACGAAGTCGGAGAGGGACAAATGCTTGGGCCAGAAATGGTTTGACAAACGGTTGAGGTGGTTCGAATAATTCGAGGAAGATTGTGAGCTGCCCAGGATCGACAGAAGAAGTATGCAGATCAACATAGGTAGAAGAGAGACTTTGAAGTCAAAAGTCATATATTTTTGAAGGTATCCCCTTGAAAAGGGAAGATACATTTTTGAAAGAAAGAGAAATTGAGTCTGAGATTTATAGGACCATTTGAAATTCTAAAAATAAAAAGAATAGGGGATGTTACTTATGAAGTAACCCTACCTCCAGAATTATAACATATTCATAATGTCTTTCGTGTTTCAGTGTTACATCCTTATAAATCGGATTATAAATACGTTATAAATTTTGAATCAATTCAGGTCGAAAAGGACCTAAGTTATGAAGAAATTCTTATTCAAATTATTGATAGAAAATAGCAAGTGTTAAGAAATAAAATAATACCTTCAGTGAAGGTAATATGGAGAAATTAGTTCGTAGAAGAAGCTAATTGGGAGCTTGAGGATAAAATAATGCAAAACTATCCGCATTTATTTAATTAGCATTGTACTTGTGAATATAATCTTATGTGATTAATAAAGGTTGATTTAGTGACCTAAGTTATGTGTTATGTGATTGAATATATGTGATTTTAGTATATGTATAGTTATAGAATATACATGTAAAACTTAAACTAGGAAACCACTATTCATAAAAACAAAATTCACCATTCATAAAATTGTAAAGTTAAATATGAGAAAGTCAATAATTTTGGCTAACCGAATTAGTTAAGAAAGCTAACTAAAAAGCAAACTAGAAAGTAACCAAGTTAGTCTTACCAAAAAGGGAGTCAAAGGCTTGGTAGGGCCAATGCTTGAAGCCAAAGGCTTGAGCCAATACTTGATGCTTGGAGCTAAAGTCCAATACTTGGTGGCTACATCTTGTTTGCCTATAAATATGAGCCCCCATCCTTCTTTAATCTTTTTCATTTACACAAAAAGCTAAAAGAGAGAATACATAGTAAGATCAATTATTATTGAGATGAATAAATCAAAAGGCTTGCATAATCAAGAAATTGTAAAATTTGCACATCAAGAGGTAATTTTAGACTTGTCTTTGTATCTCTTATTATCATTCATAGATTCATATGTTAGGATTCATGAATTGATGCTTGTTAGGGTTATGATTATGTATGTAGGTGTTAGTGAGTCATAAATGATGAAAACTAGCTAATTAACCCAAGTGGCAACTAGTTAGAGAAACCAAAAGCATGAAATGAGAAACCAAAATCTAACGTGTTTTCATAAAAATCAAAACCATATGTTTGGAATTTGGTAATGAAATATAAAAGCAAAGTTGTAGATCTAGAAGTTACAAAGACAAAGGAAAAATAATCACTTAAAAATACTTTGTAGAGTATCCGTAGTGCATTTTTGAAGCAGTTTGGGTCAAGCTGCCAAAATTTTGCGAGAACAATTTTTAAATTTATGTTTGTAAAATTATATAAAATCATATATTTAGAATTTGGACATGAAATACAAAGCAAAGTTGTAGATATGGAAGTTAACTAAGCGTAGAAAAAAGAACAACATTAAAATTCATAGATATGAATTAGTTATGAATTAAATAGTGAGTCGGGGTATTGCTGAAATTGATTCTGCTAGTAAACATTATTTAGTGTTGTTTTTGACTTTTTGAGCTCAAGAATTTTGGGGTTTGTGCCACTGGTACGGGTAGTTAGACCATGTTATACCTAGGTCATTGTCTAAAGATGAGCCAATTCTGATTTAATATGAATTAGTTATGAATTTTACAAGTTTTGTAACCGGTTATCGAAAAAGTTTAAAAAAAATCGAAGTTAGGGGTGTAGTTTGAGGCTAGTTAAAGTGAGCCAATTTAAGGAGTCATATTATGACTAATTAGTATGTCAACCTCATTACCTATGTATGTGAGACCCCAAATTTTATGAATAAAGATTTAAATTTCTCGAAATACTTTTTTTGAATATTATGGTGTGAATTTGATATAATGTTATAGTTGTAAGACCCCAACTTTTATGAATAAAGATTAATTTCTCTCGAAATATATTTTTGAATATTATGATGTGGATATGATATAATGTTATAGTTGTGGGTAATATTTACAAATTTTACAAAGTAAGCAAGTGGTTATATAATATTCGATTGGTCGGGGAATATTCGTTTTAACAGGAATATTCAGACGATTTATTAACAATTATTGGTGGACCTTCATTAACGGAAGTATTGTCGTAGTAAGAAAACTACGTAATTATCTTGTTATAAAAATAATGGCGGAAGTGTTACCGTTAAAAACCGCATTGAACTACCCGGTAGTAAAAAGTACAATAATACGCGCGTGGTTGCATAAGTAGTAACACGGTATTGATTGGTTATTCATGCTTACGTGAGAAGTCACTCGCTTATACTCAATTATTGCTACAATAATTGTTGCATCATATCTCTCATATTATTGATTCGATTATTGTCACAGTATCATCTGCATAATATGTTATATTATTAAATCAATAATTGAGATAACAAAGTTATTCATATTATTAAATTACAATATTTACAATGTCTAGAAATTCTATCAAGGAGAGGTTTCGTCATCTAATCAAGGCTACCAATAAAGAGAAATCCTTATCGGAAAGCTCCCTCTTTCCTGGGAACGACCTGGTTGTTAAATATTGTGAGTTATAATATTAATGATGAATAAGTTTGTGTTGATTAATGATGAAATTGATAGTTCCATTGTGTTGGGATTATTAGTGTTAGTGAAAATCGACATTTATTTTGATAATAATTGATGTCTGGAAGTTATCGGGTAATTAATCAGATAAATGAGCAATTAATTGCTATTAATTCACAAGATTATAACTATTTATTCACATGTGTGTACTATTGATTCACATTCTTGTACTATTAGGGGAGTTGGTGCAAGATTGATAATACTTGCATGACTAAGTTAAAAATGGAGGTATAGATGGAGGTACTATACTGTAATTCGTATATTCACATGTTTAGAATTATTTGTTCACATGATTTACTATTGAATCACATTATTTACTATTAGGGGAGGTGGTGCAAGTTTGATAATACTTGCAGGACTAAATTAAAAAGGAAGAAAAAGAGGAAGGTATTATACTATAATATTTCAAGCCCCAAAACGTGCAATTATCGAAACTATATTTTCCTATAAATAGAAGCTCATTCTTCCTTCATTTCTCACCAATTCACTAAAGCTATAGAGCAATTATTATAGAGAGAAATTATAGAGAAAAAGAAGAAGAGAAGTTTGCTACCCTCTACTCCAAAGATCCAGCTTTTTTCTAAGGTAAGTGGGTATTATTTCTTTCAGATTCATGAAGAGAGCTATTGTTATTCCATCCCTTATTATTTCTCATTGGAATAACTTGTTTATGCTAAGTACCACATACATGGTGAAATTCTTCTCGTTATTCCATTCTTCATTATTATGTTGAATAACTCGCTTATGCTGGAATACCGCATACATGGTGAAATTCTTTTGTTATTCCATTCTTCATTATTATGTTGGAATAACCTATTTATGCGAAGTACCGCATACATGGTGAAATTCTTCTATTATTCCGTTCTTTATTATTCGCTGAATAATATTCTCGTGCGCTTACGCCGAACCGATTCTATCATTTATTATTCATTGAATATCCTCGCCTATGCGTTTACTTGGACCTAGTTCCATTATTTATTATTCGCCTTAATATCCGCTGCCATGCTATTTAATGAATTCTGGTTCCATTATTTATTATTCGTTGAGAATAACTCGTCTGCATGCGGTCTATCGCATGCATGGTGAATTCTTCGTTATTCCATTCTTTATTATTCATTGGAATAACTCGCCTCATGTGGATTACCACATGCATGGTGAATGATCATTTGTATTCATTCCTTATTAAATTGTGGAAATGATCTGTTTACGTGGATTATGATGAAAGTCATAATAAAAGCATTGGACTGAGGAAAATCATGGGTATATGTAGTATTAGTAAGTGTTATGATGAGTTATTTTGGTTATTATGTGAGAACATGAAAGTTTCTTAGAAATCACAAAGGGTTGAAAATCAGATTTTGGTGAAAATGGAACACAAAATTCAATTGACCATATCTCCTATTATATTTCGAATTTTTGAGTGTGGTAAAGTTCTAGAGTTAGATCTATGAGTTTTCTAACTTATCCAAGTGGAATCACTGGAAAAGGTGTTGTAGAATTTTGTGTGGACTGATTTTAGCAAAGGAGTCAAAAACTGCAAAGTACTAAATAACTACTGCCCAGAAATTTAAAAGGGCATTTTCGGCCACTTAATTTGTGAGAAAAATTCCGGCCTTTTGGGACATGAAAGTATATGATATAAAGTACCTCCTGTCCAAAAATGAGCTCATTCCGACTTAAAATGAGCAAGTTATGACTATTTCAATATTTAGGTTTTTCCGACAAAGACTGCTATAACTGGAGTTCTATAACTCCGATGACCATGAAATTTAAACTAGAAGCTCACGTTAACATGTGTAAGATCCTGCCAAGATTTGGGAATTTTTGGAGTTAAACTTGAGGTAGCTAATTTCTTAAGGAATTAATTAGAAATTGATTTTTGAAAAATAGTAAATGAATTTTAAAAATTCCGAGAAAAATATATGTTTAATATGAGACTATATTCTGTTAAATTCCAGAAAAGAAATATTTTTGGGACTAATTTGATATTTTTCATGAAAATAATCTAGTTATGAGTAAATGAGTTAAATATGTTATGTTAAGTAACAAAATTGGAAAATAGGATTTTATGGCTTGGGAATCCTATATAGGGTATATGCAGATTTTTGATAAGGGATTTGATCATTGGTGATGAAATCTTATGAGTATTGTAACACCCCCAAATCCGGGTACTTCAATTCCACGGGATTTGGTGTTCACTGTATAAATATCATCTATCTATCTACCCATAATAAATGCAAACCATGCAATAGATAGAAATAATAATAAATCTCCCATTATGGAGTTACATCAACTACATATTAAATACAATCCCAGGTTACTCTAACCTTAAACATCTGTGCGGAATCATAAATAATTAAGTCTTAAACAACATCATTAACTTAAGTCTAACATAATTACATCATCAAATAAAATAACAAGTCTTCAACACTTGCTAACTTTGCCCTTGTCTTTACTAGTGGAAGGTTCGTCAGTTCTTTCGTTCTTAACTGCAATGTTATTATTAAGCAAGAGTGAGCACTAATGCCCACAAGTATAATAATGAAATAACAGTATAATAACATGCGAGTAAATCAAAGACATCTGAATAAAAGCTCAACTTTTGAATCAAGAATGAATAACAAGAAACAAAAAGATTTCGAGGGTCATAAGACCTTGAACTATGTCCTAGGTTATCAAGGGTTATACTTGAAACCTTTAATAGTCAAAAGACTATGGATCTTTCTACTGTACTAGGGGGATCAAATTTCAGTACAATCATGCATTAATATCTTAACGCTTAACGATAAGTAAATCCCTTTGCAGGTTGTTCATCTCGGTTTGACATTCGAGTCCGCACCAAAGGAAGTTTGGTTTGGACAATTCATCAAGGGTTAGGAAATTTAGAACGCTTATCAACTATGGACTAGTCGAATCAATAAAGGGTTCGCTAGTCTAATAAGGTTCAATAATAATGATATTCAAAGTGAATAATAATCTCGGAAGTATACAATAGGACAATTATTGTATAACCGAATCATGCTTTGAAAAGATAATCAATCTTTAATATAACATTTGAACATGAATAATAATAATGATAATTTACTCGAGGTAATTAATAAACTTGAACAATAATGACAAGTAGGGTTAGAAACTTGCCTCTCGCAAGCGAGGCTAAACGATTACTACTTCCGCTTCACCACAAATCCTACACACATACCATATGTATTCACGACATTCATTAGTTACATTTTCATTAATTATTTAATATAAACTCCACTTTATTTAACAAATCATTACCCTTCTAATTTAATTACTTAATTAAATTAGAATATTTTCATTCTCTTACTATTATTACACTTTAATAAATTATTTCATAATAATTTCCATCGAATATTTAATTTATTCCATAAACATCTCAATTAAAATATTTACTTTATTTTATAAATATTTTAATAATAATTTTCATCGAATATTTATTTTATTCCATAAATATCCCAATTAAAATATTTAATTTATTTTATAAATATTTTAATAATAATTTTCATCAAATATTTATTTTATTCCATAATATCTCAATTAAAATATTTAATTTATTTTATAAATATTTTAATAATAATTTTCATCGAATATTTATTTTTTTATTATTTATTTATTTATTTATTTTGACCAATTTAGGCGTGGTAATGTAGTTTAGTAACGCCACGCGAAATGGGTTACCTGTGCTCATTTTCTCATAGTTTTTCATTCATGAATATAATAAGGCCAAATTAGGCCAAAAATCAATCACACGTAAAATTATACATGAATATGGCCATAACTTCCAATTAGTAATTTTTTACATGAATTTAGACTTACCCAATCATTATAATACATATATAATCATTACTTAACCCATCTAGCATGATTTTTAACAAGTTACAACACATAATTTGCAAAATCAACACATTTACTTTCACTGTTCTTGAAAGTTTTGAAAATAAAACATGAAAATTGTCACTACGGATTCGTTATAACACCGAATCCGTTTATTTAAACTTTGGTCTCTTCGTATCAACATGCATAATAATATACGAGTGTAAAATTTAGGGATAATGTACGATTAATACATAAAATATCACGTATAAGGCCATAAGGCCAAAACCCATACTCTATAAATTTTTGAAATAGCAATTCATAGTATTATGAAACTGATGACATGATAATTCACATAATATATATATAATCAAATACGATTTGATACATCTTAACCCATATATAAACTCATAATCAAACACTTTCTCAATTACAGAGATTTTACAAAATGTATGAAAGCCATTTTTATAAAAACTAATGACGTGAAATTTAGAATTTGGGAAGAGGAGATTACCCTGAGAATAAGTATAGATTAGTAGGGAATAATTTCTTCTCAACTCTTCTTCAATCAAAATTCTTTCTCAACACTTCTCAATCTCTCTTTGAAACTCTCTATGTTTCTACTTTTCTAGACTTAGGAAAAATGAAGAAAGAAAAGAAGACGATGATATAATAAGAGAATCGACGACCGAGTGGTCACTAACCCAATAATGGGTAATCGCTCCAACTCCCCATAGGGCCTTGTTTGGCTAGCAAAATAGATTTAAAAAACATTTAATTTAATAAAACTTTATCATATAGTTTAATTAATGTCACACTCCTTCATAAAATAAATCAATATCTTCTTTGATTTATTTTAAATAAAATATAATAATTTCTCATAATTTCACATAGTCACATTATTAATTTTCTCATTAATAAATAATGTCAAATTATTAACTCTCTAATTAATAATTAAATTAATTAAATAACATCATGCTTAATTAAATATTTCATTTAATTCGATAAGCTCACATAATTACATATTTGAATAATAATTATTCTCTACATTAATTTAATAAATGTAACACATAATTAAATTAATCTACCACAATTACATCAAATAATTATTTAATCCAATAATTAAATCATCGAAAAATATTTATTTAATTCAATAAATATTAAAATTAATTTACAAAAATCTCGTTCGTCACAAGTATGACATTTTTGAATGATTAAATGTATTATTTGGTAAAGTGTAAATAATTGAAATAAATTATTTATAAGTTTAAGAAGTGATTAAAATATTGTTAGAATATTAATAATATTAGATTATGAGTTATTAAGTGATTGATAATATTTAGATAAATTTAAAGTCTTTAATATTTATCCTTATTTTCATTTGATTAATGCTTATATCATTGTCATCATCCTCATGTTTATATGGTGACCAAAGTTATCTTTGGCTTACGTGTAAAGATGGACTGTTGATTATTGAATTGTATATCTTTGGCTTACATGCAAAGATGAACTGTTGATTATTGGTTTTATAGTTGTATATCTTTGGCTTTCGTGCAGAGATGGACTTGGTATAATTATGACCAGGGATCATTCGGTATAATCATGATCTGTAATATTGTAAATAAGGTGGTAAAAGTCCTCATGCTATTCGTAGAAGCATTAATGGGACAGCTTTTTGGTATGATTATGACCAGAAATTATTCGGTATAGTCATGACCATTGATGATTTAATGAATATCCTTGGCCCGTAGTGCAGGGATGATTCGATGATGTGGTTTATTTATTAAGCTGAGTCTCAACGATAAAAATTGGTGACAACAAACTTTTCAAATCATAGAAGATAATAGATTTTATTCTCTACTTGACTTTTCTAATGGATTGCTTGTTCCGCTGTAGTTAAACTTGATGTCTATTGTATTTTATCAGTTTAACATTGTTGAAGGCTAATGATAATTTATCCTGCATTATCTTAGTCATAATATTTCTTACTAGGCTAGTTGAGCTCACCCTTTCTTTCACTGTTCTCTTCAGAAAATGAGAATGTAGCCAGGACTAGTCGGGGATCGGAGTGATGGTCCGAGATGGTAGCATTAGTAGTCCTCACTATGGCATGACATGCAATATATAATTGTATTGAGGACCTAAGATGTGTGTGTCGTATTTTATACGTCACTTAATAATTGATTTTGGTGAACAATAATAGGGTGATGATAACCCCAATTTCCGAAAGCGCCAAAAGTGCATCATGAAAAAATGAAGAGAATGAAATCTTCTCGTGTCCCTTTGGAGACTTGAAATATTTGTTGTTGTACTTTATATGGCATGTATTAATTTGAGTATGAATATTGTCATTATTATATACGCTATAATATTTGTATTAAAACTCACATATATATGTCGTCAGATTTTGTATTTAATCGTTGTATAATTAAGTTGTATTTGAATTTATGTACCATGTATCTGGTGACTCAAGATGGGTGATGAATACCTGTTTTTGGGGCTTCACAATGTAGGTTATCAAACTTAGCATAAATTGTAAAAGACAAAACAGACAAGTTTTTCTTGAACCTTGTGCTACAATATGTTTTAATTGCTTAAAGTTCATTATACTTGTAATCTTTTATTATTAAGAGTTATTTGTCATTTAATTCGGCTTAACTCGAGAATTGATTTATTCCTTTTGGAATAATTATTCATGAAATATTGAATTGTTATAATTCTTTATTTGGGATATGTTTATTGTGTCAAACCAAATTATTTTGGGGCGATATATGTATGCTAGTAACTGAGTTGAACAACCCTTATTCATGGGAGAATATATGATTTGTCGGGAAATCGATTTAAATACTTTTGATATAAATTGTAGCAATGTAGTTGATATTATGCATAACGGATGATATTGTTAGGTTGATCCCCTATAAATATCTATGGAGAGTTCTAAGTCTTATGATTGACGAAAAATGATTAGTTCTTGGTTTAACAACTCTCAGTTTACGATATAGACAATTGTTGAAATCTTTTGTTAAACTAGTATTCCTTTGAATCAGATGTGTGAGTTCTATTCTATGTTATGTAGTAGACTTTCTAATCAATCTGTTACTCATTCTTGTGAATAAATTTTATTTACAGCTAAGAAGGGATTTCCTGAAGGTTCTGGAAGTAAGGGGAAAGGAAAGAAAAGTACTTAAATAATAATCTTGCATTAGTTTCTTTCTTTATTTGTAAGTCATAATGACTTTTTGTAATGAGAACAAAGAACCGAGGATCACTTTTTTTTTTTGCTAAGTTTGAAGTGAACTGAACATCCTTGCCTTTGGCAAGAATGGATCCCAAAACCTAATGCACCCAAGTCTTATGAGTAGTTTTTTTACAATTGAGCCATGAGGGGCTTGATCTTTTTTTATTATCACATTGTGTTATGTCTTTAAGTTCATTTCAAGTTAGTAGATGATAGGTCAAAGGATCTTATGGTATTATTATTCTAGATTAACATTATTGGCAATATCTAGAACGTTCTGTTGAGAAAATGAGTTGTCTAATTGAGCACCGCTTTAACAGAATCCCTTCTTTCATGAGACCGGTCTGATTGTTAGTATTGTGAGTCTATAATACATATACTCAGAAGGATTTAGTGTTATATAGTGACCTCCAGACCATTGTAGCTAGTACATGAATTTTGGGATGTCACATCGAGTGTTCGAATTTTTCACGCCACAAAAATTGAAGACATTAAATTATCTATCCCTTCGCGCTAAAAAAAAATACCTCGATTCATTTAGTGTTTGAATATTTATGAGTTACTCCTTCTCATTTTCATTTTATGTTCAAACTCAATTTATTTATTGTTCAAGTTCCTAGAACTCATTTTGAGTTTAAATTTTTGCTAGTTACTTGAATAATTTTTTTTAATAAGACTATTAGGTACATTCATCAAGTCAATTCACATCTAATTTAATTAGGGTGATTATATTCTTTAAGTATATATCTTGTTTCACATTGAATATCTTGAGAAAATATGTCTAGTGTATAATGACTTGGGTCAACTCTTCTCATTGTCAATTGGTTTTGAGTTAGAGAGCTTGATATCTTTATATGCTAGACTTTAAGCCCGTTTTATAAATCTAACATGGTATCAAAGCGGGTTATCCTTGAGCCTAATTAAACACACTTTTTAGCCTTCATTATTTCCTACTTCCAGTCGGACTTGCTTATCATGTGTGGGTCTTCATATTATCAGGTTCGCGTACAACCCTCAATACATTATGTTACATGTGAGGGGGGTTGTTAAAGTATTTATCAATTAGTTTTAAGTTAAAGAGCTTGATATTTTTATATGATAAACTTTGGACCCATTTTATAAATCTAACATATATCAATATAGACTGATAGACAATTTTGATGATTATCAAATTAGAACTAAGTCGATGATGTCATAGCCTAGTGGTTAAGAGTGAGATATTATGATCTTTTGGTCATAAATTTGATTCTCACATGTACAACCATCAATACACTGGGTTGCACGTGTGGGGGGTGTTAAAATATATATTAGTTGGTTTTGAGTTAGAGAGATTGATGTCTTTATATGTTAGACTTTGGGCCCATTTTATAAGTCTGACATATATCAATAAGCTGGTAGTGTTGGTTGATTTCACAATCAAAGCAAACGTGCAAGTATACACGGTCAACAAGTAATAAAGTGATAAGATAGAGTGTCGATCCCACAGAGAATTCTAATTAATAAATTCCAAATACTAGCACTATATCAATTCAATTTTATTTAAACAACCATAAATTGTAATTTTTCGAATTAAGAAAACTAAATTAAACAATTAAAAGAGATTATTCTAAAAGAAAGCAAATAAACAAAAATAAGATTTGAATGAATGAATTCAGATAAATAAGAATTAAGACTTCAATATCCCCAATTATAAACTATAAACTAATTATCCAATTATCCTAATTATTATGCCTACTGAATTGTTAACAGGAATTCTCAAATGCCAAAAGTCCTTTTCCAAGTGATCAATTGACTTCTATTTAATCCAGATTAATCTTGTTATATTCCTATGCAAAACAATTGAATTAAAGTCCTTCAATCCCAATTCCTTATGTGTTACATGCGGTGAACAGATATGTTAGTTCCCGGAGGCACGATAGATATCTAGAAGGGGGGGGGGGGGGTTGAATAAATATTTAAAACTTTTACTTTTAACTAGTTTAGGTTGATGATAATCAGTACACAACGAAATGAGTATTTAATAAACCTTCTGTTAGATATCTTGAGTTAATGAGAGAGGAGGCGCTTATGACGGTTATAAGTAGTATAGCAGCTTATACTTGATTATAGCGATTATAATGAACACAACAATTTTAAGTGGTTCAGAGCCCTTAAAGCTCCTAATCCACTCTTCTACTCCTTGAGTAGGAAATCCACTAAGGATGTCTATTACACTTCTTGAATCTCACAGATTCCTTCTAGACCAGCAATCTAGGTACTTCTTAGTTCACTCTTGAACTCTTTAAGTCCTGTTGACTTGGTTCTCTTACTTCAGTTGATTGAAATGTTGTTTAGATCGTGATTGATGCTACTCAGTTGCTATTAAGCACTTGTTCGAAAGAACTGAGTAGCTGAGCAAGCTTCCTCTTTTAGATCGTAGAGTTGAGCGTTGAGTATTTTTGTGCATTTTTGTTTAATGCTTGCATACTCTTCTCATCTGTCTTTGATCTGTATATATGTGATCTTAAAATCTATTCGTTGAAGTCATCTGATGAGCCATTAAATGCGGTTGACTTTTCTGAACTTTGATGGAGACTTTTCTGCACATCTTCTGAATTGCACTTTGGCCCACTGACACAACAGACTTCTTTCTCACCTAACACCTCAAAAGGTGTTTTTCTTTGCCCAATGGTCCTTTTCTTAGCTTCTTGAATACGTTTCTTTTGATCAATACTAAGGATATCTTTTGTACCGTTGGGACTGGTGAGAGCTTCAACGTTCAAAACCCATTCCATATTTGTTGTGTGAGACCCCGAATTTTATGAAATAAAATTATTCAATTTTTCTATTTTAGTAAATGGTTAAATTGATAAAAGGTTAAAGTTAAGGGTGATATGTGAAAAATTTTCAAACTAGACAAGTTGTCATAAAATACCCGGTTACTATTCACTCTAGTATTATTCACTCGGGTATTTGGAGCACTTTTTGTGTCAGAGTACTATTCATGAGTTACTATTCACGGGGTACTATTCACCTGAAAAATATATTTCTTTTCAGTCCAAATCATTTTTGGGTATAATATTATTCCATGAAGAGATGTGTTAATTTTTCAGATCGTTGGTTGAAATTATAATAGTAAATTAGTTGTCACGGATGGTTTTAATGTTTGCCTGCAGGAAAGGGTAATATATATATAATTATATTTTATTAGTTTTGTTTTATTATTAGTAATAAAACAAGAAACTTCTCTTTCCTAAGAAGGATCTGGTTGTCTAAGTTTTGTTTTATTATTAGTAATAAAACAGGAAACTTTTCCTTCCTAGGAAGGATCTAATTGTCTCAGTTACTATTTAGTCCATTTTTCTATAAATAGATGCTCATTTATTCATTATTTCTTACGAATTCATTGAAACTCTAGAGAGAGAAACTATAGAGAGAAAGAAGAAAAGTATTCTGCTACTTCACTACTCCTATATTCAGTTTTTCTAAGGCAAGGGATGTTATTATTATTGTAAGGGATATTATTTGTTGTACTCGTAAAGGGTATAATTTCTTTCGTATTCATGAAGAGAACTTCTGTTATTCCATTCTTTATTATTATGTTGGAATAACCTGTTTATGCGAAGTATCGCATATATGGTGAAATTCTTCTATTATTCCATTCATTATTATTATGTTGGAATAACCTGTTTATGCGAAGTATCGGATACATGGTGAAATTCTTTTGTTATTCCATTCTTTATTATAATGTTGGAATAACCTATTTATGCGAAGTAACGCATACACGGTAAAATTCTTCTATTATTCCATTCTTTATTATTATGTTGGAATAACCTGTTTATGCGAAGTATCACATACATTGTGAAATTCTTCTATTATTCCATTCTTTATTATTATGTTGGAATAACTCGCCTCATGCTAAATAATCGCATACATGGTGAAATTCTTCTATTATTTCATTATTTATTATTCTGTTGGAATAACCTGTCTGTGCGGTCTATCGCATGCATGGTGATTTCTGTTGTTATTCCATTCTTTATTATTCTATTGGAATATCCGCCGGTCGTGACACGCTGATTCGGTTTCATTATTTAGTATTATGTTGGAATAACCTGTCATACGAAGTACTGCATACATGGTGAAATTCTTTTATTATTCCATTCTTTATTATTTTGTTGGAATATCCTGTCTGTGCGATTACGCATGACCTGGTTCCATTATTTATTATTCTGTTAGAATAACATGTATGTGCGGATTACGCACGCATGGTGAAATTCTTCTGTTATTCCATTCTTTATTATTATGTTGGAATAACTCGTCATACATCAAGTAATCGCATACATGGTGAAATTCTTTTATTATTCCATTCTTTATTATAATGTTGGAATAACTTTGTCCATGCCAATCTCGCATACATGGTGAAATTCTTTTATTATTCCATTCTTTATTATACTGTTGGTTATTGGTTTTATAGTTGTATATCTTTGGCCTGTAGTGCAAAGATGATCTGTTGTTTGATAGCTTTGACCCGTAGTGCGAAGATGGACAGGTGTATGACATGATCATGACCACTAGTGATACTATCTAATATCCTTGGCCGTAGTGCATGGATAATTCAATTATGTGATTGGCAGGATCATGACCATTAGTTAACAGTTGAATGTCTTTGGCCTTAGTGCACTGACAGGCAATTGATTGGTATGATCATGACCATTAGTTTTATAGTTGAATATCTTTGGCCGTAGTGCAAAGATCGACAACTGATTGGTATGATCATTGTTATTACATTTGAATATCTTCACCTTCAAAAAAGGATATTGAGTAAACGTTCTATTAAGCCTTTGTGGCAAGAAGGAACTGTTAATTCATATTATTATAAATATGAATTGTGAATTTAACTAACATCTTTGGTGGTTCAGGTGAAGACAAGTGTTGAAAGTTCTATTTGTCTTAAGTATAACAAAGAATTGTTAATGAGTATTATAGGAATAAAATATTAATGATGGACTTTTAATTTAGAGGAGATAGTAGACATTATGTTCTACTTGACTCTTCTAATGGATTGTTGATTCCGCTGCAATTATGGTTGAAAACTTTTATTATCTACCATATGTTATAAATCTCTGATTTATTATGGATAAAGGCTGTTGATAAATTAATTATCTTAGCCATGATATTCTTTACTGGGCTAATTGTGCTCACCCTTTTGTTTCACAATTCCTTTCAGGTAATAAGAGTGTAGCTGGGTCGAGCTGGTATAACAGGGAAATAGTGGGATGGTCCGAGACTGTCGAAGTTTCTCAATACATTATAAAACGGCATGACATGCAACAGATAATTATATTGAGGACCTAAGATGTGTGTGTCGTATTTTATACGTCACTTAATAATTGATTTTGGCGAACAACAATAGGGTGATGAGAACCCAACTTTGACAGCGTCAAAAGTGCACCTCATTAGAATGAATATGATAGTAATCTTCTCGTTCTTCTTTGAGGTCTTAAAATATTTGTTGCTGTATTTTTATATGGCATTGTAATAATTTGAATTTGGATACTGTCTACGAGACAATATTGTATTAAAACTCACATCTTAACTGTGGTCGTATTCTGTACGACAGTTCAACAGTTGTATAGATGAAGTTTGTATTTGATTTTTATAGTGTGATATCTGGAGACTCAAAATGGGTCGTGTGGACCTATTTTGGGGGTGTCACATGTTGGAGTCTATCTTCAAATGAACGATAGGGCTTGATGTTTCTGACACAAGGCAGATGACACTCTACTATCCATATCGTAGTGTCTTGTCATATTGGTGCTTGTTCTTAAGAGATCACTACGATTTCTCACAAAGATTTGCACACTACGATCTTTTAACACTACGATCTTCACTTGCTCGTCTTGCAGACTCTGTGTTTCCGTGAGCACACTACAATCTCTGAGTTAGATTCGGCAAACGTCTGGACCACTCTACGATTCCTGGAGAGGCCCTTCAAGGCAGATACACTACAATCATCTCAGCACTACGATTCTGCCTTAGCTTCTGTATTCTGTTGAGCAGTCGGATAGACTACGAGCCTATCTATTTCTTTCTAGCCATAGATCAACCTAACAGATTTGATCTCTTTATCTATACAAGTGAACATTAAAGGCTAAGATCAACCTAACAATTTTGATCTATCACTAAGTCCTTGTACATATATTCTTTGAAGGACTTTACATAATCATGAGTATTTTCATAAAACATCAAATCACAATATGCATTTTTCAACAATCTCCCCCTATTTGATGTTGACATAACCAAGGAGATTTGTTGTCATGATTATTAAATTTTATATGCGATTCTGATAAAAGTAAACATGACTTAGTATTTCAAAGGAGCGGTGAAATTTCTAGAGAATAAGCATGAATTTATTGATGTATGGAGACAGATATTACATTTAAGATTGACTACATCAATACAACTTGAAATTCAACTTATCTCTATTTCTTTGGCCTTTTGTTTCTTGGAGGATTTGCATATTCCTTAGCTCCCTCTTTCGCTTGCTTCATCTCTTTCCGCCAAATCTTCCAAATTTCACTGGGCTTAGTCTAGGATTGTGATCATGCCTATTCATGAATGCAGGATCTCCAATTGGCATTCTTAGGCCTGTTTTTGTCACCACATGAGAGCTGGTAGTTGGCCCTGACTCCTTAATGGTTGAGCCATTAAAATTTCCTGCTGATCAGATCGTTGAGTCTGATGGCTGGATCGTGGAGTCTGCTGAGTGATTTGCCTTGCCCTTGATTGGAATTGTCCTCTGCCTCTGCCCTTGCCTCCCTGATCTCCTTGCCCTTTATTCTCCCCCTTTATGTCAGCATCAAGGGTTCGAATGTCTTCTAAGAGGCGAGTGACTCCTTGGACAAGCTCATTGAGTTGACTCTGAGTTTGAGCAATGTCCTCACGATTCTCTTGGATCAAAGCATCAGAATGAGTTTCTCGTCGTTGAAGAATGTCGAGAACAGTCTCAGTCTACTGCATTTGACCCATGGAGAAGTCTTGAAACTCTTTAACTGCAGTTTGAAGACTTTTGATGCTTTGTATCATCAGATTGTTCTGAGATTCTTGTGTTTTCTGTAATATCAAGACAGCATCCCGATGCCTTTTAGCTACAAGAAAGTGAATATCGTCCCTGTCTTTTATGCTTTGAAACATTTCTTTGATGATCTCTTTGAGTGTTTTAGAAAGCTCGGAGCTTAGAGAGCTTGGGAGATTGTTTGCAGCATTGATCATTGATGTCAATCTCATTTGATAAGTCATAAAGATGATCTTCAAGACTCTCGTCGAGTTCCTTGATAACTTTCTTAGACATTGCTGACGAATCAGCCTTTGTGGATAGTTCTGACATGATTTCATTTAGATTTGGAATTTGTGAGGAAGGTGATGTGCTCTTGAATTGATCTTGCAGTGAGTTGAGGGAAAGTTCAAGATTGAAGCATTCATTTCTAGATGAAGAGGGAATATCTGATGGAGGGGCCTGGGTTTGGATGGTGAAGCTTGGTGACTCTACGATTTGAGGTGGACACTCTACCATGGGGCTAGAGTCAGTGATCGTAGAGATGATAGGTTATGGGAGCATTAGGGAGTTGATCTTATTTGGTTCCTCAGTGACAGAATTTTGGGATTCTGCAATTGAAAATTGATTCAGTGGATGAAGAATCACTTCCAACCATTGTGGGATTTCATAAAATTGATTGAATGAGGCTGATGGCAAATGATTAACTCTGAAAAAGAGTTGGGATAGATAGTACCTCAAGTTTGTTCTTTGAGGAGGAATTGTTGGTGAGAAGCTTCTTGGCAAAATTGAATTTTCCTGGGAATCCATTGGCTAGTACTGAGATAGCAGGATATTCTTTGAAACTCCAGAACATGTGATCCCAAGAGTTCAGAATTTGAGCTCGGTGGAAGGGCATCATAGGAAGATATGCAAACAGTTGCTCATAGTTGGCTCTTCTGTGCCCATCAATGCCTATAGTTATGATCTCAATCTCATCATCTTCTTCTCTATTGTCATTGGAGTATTCCATTATGTCAATGTCTTCATGACGTTCTTGCATTGGTTCTTCATTATCTCCTCCAGAAGTCTCTTTTTCTGCTATGGAGGTGTCATGATCCTCCCCCTCAGCTTGATCATCCTTGTGTAAAGTCAATAGCTCCCCCTCAACTGGAGCATCCTTTGGCAGGAGATCTTCAGGCATCTCCCTCTTAGCAGGGGTATCTTCGATCATCAGATCTTTTGGTGTCTCCCCCTCAGCTGGTTCCTTTTCAGCAGACAGGTCTTTGTCTTCCCTCTTTAGAGATTTCTCATTGACAAGAATATACTTCTTGACCAGTTTCCTTCTTGGCTTTTTAGGCTGTGCCATAGCCTCAGGACTTTCTTTAGTTTTGTCCTTCAGATCAACCAAAATATTTGATGCAGCTGCTTCCTTGTTTGGTCTGAGCTCTACGATTGGAAGATACTCTACGATTGAAGAGACTGATGGCTTTTTGTTCTTGTGGCTGATCTTGCTCATCTTCAGTAGTTGAGATATAGTTGCTCTATCTTCTTCTGCCTCAGCCTGCTGTTCCTTTCTTCTTAGTATCCTTAGAGTCTCAATATCTGAGGACTCTACAAGCTTGTTGGTAGAGGATCCCTGAGGTTCTTCTGTACTTCTGGCTTTCAGTTTTCTTTCATCCTTGCCTTTTCTGACCAAAGCAATGGGTTCTTCCTTGCTAGCTTCTTCCTCTTCTTCCTCAGTTTCTCTGACAACAAACATATTTCCTGGCACTCTTGTTCCCTTTATCTCACTGGGTTCGATTAATTGGATTGGATATCATCTTCACATTTTCAGCTGGATTTCTTTTCCAGTTCTCAAACAACTGCTGGGTCATTCTGTGATTTGGATTTATGGCTTCTCCTTCATCATCCTCAATTAGGTCACCAAGAGCAGCCTGTAGGATAATGCTGATAAATCTTCCGTAGAGCATCTTCTGTGAGCTCTTTGATTTCTTTGAGCTGATTAACCATTTTCCAATCCACTCAAGTAATAGAGCCCCATAGTTGAGTTGTATTTTGTAACATATGGTAGTCATGAGTTTGAGTTGTACCTCATTCACAAGAGTCATGACTGAGCTCTACAGATATGCATTTTCCAACAATATCAGCTAGAAACTCATACCTCTGTGGAAAATCCTTCTTTTTGTATCCTTTGACAGAGGGTGATTTCTTGTGATGCACCTTCTTGAGACCCTTATGGAAGTCTATGCCATCTAAGGAAGGATACCCTTCGGATTTGAGGCCTAGGGCTAGATTGATATCTTCAGCCTTTAGCCTGATTTGGACGTTCCTCACTTTTGTCGTGATGGTGTTGTTTTCAAATACCCCGTTATTGTAGAACTTTTTTACCAGCTTTGGGTAGATCAATGTGTCTGTACCCAGAGCTTCTTCGAGACCTACCTTCTTCAGTAGCGACAATGTCTTGTGAAATTGGGGTTCAAATTGATTTAAATTACCAAACAGCAGTCTCAGAATAGGAGACAACATTGGAAGCTGCCATTGATTTCTTTGTAGGAAGTGAGACTGACTGAGCTTGCTACTGATTTAGGGTTTTTTGTTTGAGAGAGGAAGAGAGAGATGGTCTTTTGAACTTCAGATTTCAAAAAAGACAATTTTAATTTATACTTGAAACTTCCCCCTCTCTATTTTTCTTAGTGGGACAGGTGTCGAATTTTGCTTGGCTCTACGAATTTTGACAGAGAAGGATTGTACTGAATTGCCCTTAACTTCTTCTGGGATGATGTATTCTTTAGTGGGACTACGATCGTTGAGATGGTCCTTGGAGTCGTCGAGTCTGTTCTACCATCGTTGAGTCTGTAGCAGATCCTCGTGGTTCGAATTTGTACGTAGAGTCTGAACTGCGATCATTGAGTCTGATTAGCAATCGTAGAGTCTGATCAAGTTCTTGTTATGAACCTTTGGTTTAGTATTCTTCTTGGTTTAAGGTAGCTCGGGAAGGGCCAACCTCTTGAATGAAACAAGGGTTAGGTTTGTCCCTGAGGCACTTATCCGAGAGAATGCTTTGATTTATGCTTGATCATCATAGGGTGCTCCTTTGGTTTTGTTGATGTAGCTCTGCTATCGTTGAGTCTGTACTACGATCGTTGATTATGTTCAGCGTTCATTGAGTTTTATGACACTTTGGCTCTACGATCGTGGACTTCCTTTGATCATGTCTTTGATTTCGGACATAACCCTTAAATCTGTATGGTTAGCACAAACTAGAGCATAATATTTCAGGTTTATAAGTTAAGCATGCCTAGCTCACTTATCAATTTGTTGAATCTGGATTCATCTAGAGGTTTTGTAAAAACATCAGCAAGTTGATTTTCAGTAGGGATATATTGTAAAGATATATTTCCATTTTGTACATGATCCCTAATGAAGTGATATCTTATTTTTATATGCTTGGTCCTAGAATGCATGACAGGATTATGAGTTATAGCAATTGCACTTGTGTTATCACAGTGAATAGGTATGGATTTGAATTCAAACCCATAATCTGCTAGTTGATTTTTCATCCATAGGATTCGAGCACAAAGAATCGCCAAAGAACAATGTACTCACCTGCAGTTGAGGTAGATACTGAGTTTTGCTTTTTGCTAAACCAGGACACAAGTCTGTTACTTAGTAGTTGACAAGTGCCACTTGTACTTTTTTCTATCTATTTTGCAAATTTGCAAAATCAAAGATTCGTGGTATCCTGTTAGCTCAAATGAGGATTCCTTGGGATACCAAAGCCCCAAGTGGGGGGTGTACCTTTGAGGTACCGAAAATCCTCTTTATAGCGAGATAAATGAGATTCTTTAGACAAGTTCGAAATCTAGCATGTATGTATATTGCAAACATTATATCGGGTTCACCGGGGTAGTAAGATATAAAAGGAGCCTATCATACCTCTGTATTGAGTTATATCAATACTTTTACCTTTTCATCTTTTATCAAGCTTGGTTCATAGGAGCAATTGGGGTTTTCATGGGAGAAGTCGATTCCATGCCATACTTCTTGAGTAAGTCTTTAATGTACTTGGCTTGGTTTATGAAAAATTTCTTCATCACCGCTTTTACTTGCGATCCAAGAAAGAAGTTCAATTTCACCCATCATGCTCATTTCGAATTTTCTCTACATAAGCTTGGAGACTCTCTTGCATAACTTTTAATTAATAGAACCAAATATGATATCATCAACATAGATTTGAACTAATAGAACTTTATCTTTATGCTTTCTAAGGAATAGTGTGGTATCTACTCTACCTCTAGTGAACCCATTTTCAATAAGAAAATTAGTCAGTGTCTCATACCATGCTCTAGGTGCTTGTTTAAGACCATATAAGGCTTTGTCTAATCTAAAGACATAATTAGAAAGAGATGGATTGATGAAACCTGGAGGCTGCTCTACATAGACTTCTTCTTGAAGTTCACCATTCAAGAATGCACTTTTGACATCCATCTGGAAGACTTTGAACTTCATGTGAGCAGCAAAGGCAAGGAATATTCTGATGGCTTCTAGTCAATAGGTGAAAATGTCTCATCATAGTCAATGCCTTCTTCCTGAGAGTAGCTCTTGGCTACTAGTCTAGCCTTATTCCTGGTTATCACCCCATCTTTATCCATCTTGTTTCTGAAGACCCACTTGGTTCCAATTACAGGATGGTTCTTTGGTCTTAGAACCAATCTCCAAACTTTGCTTCTCTCGAACTAATTAAGTTCTTCATGCATGGCCTTTATCCAGCTGGAATCTTCCATAACATCCTCTATCTTCTTCGGTTCTATTTGAGATATGAAGCTTAGATAGAAACATTCATTTTGAGTAGCAGCTCTTGTTTTGACTCTTGCATTTGGATCTCTAATGATTAGATCTTGAGTGTGATCTCTTGCCCATCTGCTTCCTGTTAGGACATCAGTTCTTATGCCTTCTTGTCTCAGATCTTTAAGATCTATTTCTTCTTCTTGATGTGGAGGTTCATTGTCTGGCATAGGCCTCTCTACGATCTCATTCTCTTGCTCAACGATTTTATTATCAGGCACTATGATCGTAGTATTGGGCTCGACGACCTCGTTCATAGTGTCTGAACTGTTAGTCGCAGTGTCTTGAGGCATTGTTTTGTCTAAGTCTGTTTCATTAAAGATGATGTGAATCGAGACTTCAACACTTAGTGTCTTCTTGTTGAATACTCTGTATGCCTTACTGTCTGTGGCATATCCAAGAAAGATTCCTTCGTCTGATTTTGGTTGAAACTTTGTCAAGTATTGCTTTCCATTGTTGAGAATGTAGCATGCACACCCGAAGATATGAAAATAGCTGACATTAGGTTTTCTTCCTTTCCACAATTCATAGGGAGTCTTCTTTATCGTAGAGTGTATGAGTGATTTGTTCTGAGTATAACATGAAGTGTTGACCGCTTCTGCCCAAAAGTACTCCGACAGATGAGCTGCTGCTAGTAGAGTCCTTCCAGCCTCTATTAATGTTCTGTTCTTTCTTTCAGCAACTCCATTTTGTTGAGGAGTTCGTGGAGCTGAGAAGTTGTGACTGATGCCATTATCAGAGCAGAATTGGTCCATTTCTGAGAAGTCAAATTCTCTACCATGATCACTCCTTATAACCTTGATCTTCTCTCCCTTCTTGTTCATCACAAGCTTGAACATTTTGATCAGCTGGGAGCTTATCTCGTCTTTTGAGGTTAGAAAGAACACCCATATAAATCTGGTGAAGTCATCAACTACGATCAGAGAGTATCTTTTTCCTCCAAGGCTTGTTATTGGAATTGGTCCAAATAGATCCATGTGTAGCAGCTGCAGAGGCTTGTCAATTGAGTTGATAGTTTTGCTCTTAAATGTGCTTCTGGTCTGCTTCCCAAGTTGACAGGCATTGCAAGGCCTTTCTTTAATGAATTTGAGCTTAGGTAGGCCTACAACTAGATCTTTTGAAGCTAATTTGGACATACTTTTGAAGTTGAGATGAGATAATCTTCGATGCCATAGCCAGCTCATTTCTTAAGATGCTTTAGCCAGAAAGCATATTGTCTCGTCTGAGCTTAGTTGTCCAAAATTCATGTAGACATACATTTCTCTTGTCCGGTTAGCTTTTTACCCAAATGTCTTGTGTCTCGGACTTGACATTGGTTGTTGAGGAAAGTTACTTGATGACCCTTGTCGCAGAGTTGGCTAATGCTTAGAAGGTTGTGTTGTAGTCCTTCCACATAGGCCACTTTTGCTAAAGGATACCGCGCACCATTTCTCATCGAGTCATAGCCTCTTGTCTTGCCATAGCCATTATCTCCAAAGATGACCGAGGGGCCCTCCTTCTCTATGTAGTTAGGCATGTAAGGGCTTTGTTCTCGTCATGTGCCTTGAGCATCCACCGTCCAAGTACCAAAGTTGTGATCATGAGTTCTTTTCTCCGAAAAATATTAAGCCTTCATTTTGGTACTGCTTGATTTTGGGTCTCATATTGTAGTAACATTTTGCAGCCTTGTGACTAGTAATGTAGCACACAAAATATTTGATATGATGCATGTTTGTGTGTGTGTGTGAAAGCTCTTCCTCCATTTGGACTTATGTGGGATATTGGTCATCCTCTTGTTAGGCTGATATTCCTTCTTCCATGTGTTCTCATGTTTCATGGTTTGTGAAGAGTATGTCCTACTTCTACTGTACCTTCCAGGTTGGTTCGTCGAGTTAATCTCATTAAACTCTATGATCCTTCGAGGTTGGTGAGTAGGAGCTAGGTTACTCTTCTCTTTTCTGAAACCTAGACCAGCATGAGATCCCTTGCTCCTAGGAATATGGATTGAATCAGCAGAGCAGGGTTTGATAAGCTCACCCCTCTGTGAGGATTTCACAAATATAATGCCTCTACTAAAACCTGAGGCATTACTAGTGTTAACATCTTTTGCTTTTTCCACACATAACTCTGAGGTAGATCCCCCAAAGCCTAGCCCTGTTCTATTAGAGACGCTTCTCTGATTAGAGATTAAAGAGTCCATGGATGAAGAAGATTTATTCCATATAGAGATAGTCTTTTCTAGATCCTCAATTTTTGAGGTTAGACTAGACTCTCTTTTTTCACTGAGCTCATTTGTTTGTCTCAAGAGCTTATTCTCAGCTTCAAGCTCAAAGAAAGAATTAGTACTGAGAAGGGCTGTTTTCAGTTCTTCTTGAACCTTTTCTTTCTGTTAGAGTTTATGCCCTAGAGGCCAATTATTTGATATAATTGCTTAACGTTTTGATATTATATTTGATTGAATAATATATGATTTTATTATGGTTTTATTTACTGCGTAATATAATTGTTAACATAATAAAATTCTTTAGAATAGTGATACAAATTATATAGTTTCAAGTATGTGACTTGAACATGAGATTATATATTACCATTAGTATCGTTGTTCTTAAATGTCCTTTAGTCGAGTATCATTGTTGATGGGACAACAATGATGCATGGAGACTAAGTAATATGTGGATCGATTGATGACCAAATCTCATTGGTCATAAATATATGAGATATTAAGTCAATGCATAGGTACATGTTAGAGAACGATGTCTTTCGGATGCGGACCCACCATGAGAATTTATATGGAGCATTATGCGCGAAGTGTCGTTAGCAATTCTCATAGTGACAATGATGTAATGGTCCTCCGACCTGAAATCGCTATATTACTACACGAGAATTTATGTACTTTGATATCATCAAATATCACCTTTAATAGGGTGGACTATAAAGGTGATTATTGGGTTCATCATTAATCGTGTGAGAAATATGAGTGATCTAGATGGAATTTAACCATCCTATATATTATGGGTGATATCCATAGGCCTCTTGATTGAGTAGGACTATGAAATGCATGGCCATGCTTAAATAGTGATTTGTTTCATATAGTCTACTCATTGTTCAAGAAAACTCAGATTAAATTATGAAGAGTATGACACATTCCATGACTCGAGTTTAATCTAGGATATTAAGGTTAAAAGGATTAAATTACATTGAAACATTGGTCATGAAAAGGTTGCATCGAATCATCGATCTTATTATTACTTGGGTAGCAGTGATGCATTACTAGATGCCGCTCACTGTTTATAATTTTATAATATGATTTTAAAAGTATTGCCAACGTAATAATAACCTATAGGGTCACACACATAGAACGTTATTTAAAAGGGAATTAATTTAAATTTTAAGGATTTAAATATATTAATATGATTAATAGTATTTAAATCATGAATTTAAATTAAAAGGATAATTTGTATATATGTATATTAATTAAGTAAGACTTAATTAAGAGATATATATATATATAAATTCGGATTTTATAAAATTAGGTTTTGATTTGATTAATTCCTTTTAACTACTATATATATGATATATAGCAGCTACTTAGGGTAAGATATCATAATTGAAAAACCCTAGCCGCTCTTAGAGAGAGACTAGAGAGAAAACAGTTTCAGAAAATCCATTCCTTTTAGTGGCTAGTACCGCAAGTCCTTCTTATTGCAGAATCGTTCGATGGTTCGTGCGGCGTTCGTGTGGATACCGTAGAGGCGCAATCGGTTTGTATTGCGTTGGAGATTCGAGGCGCAGTCGATTTTAGATTCTCATTTTTTGTTTATATCTGGTATAATCTCTAAACCTCTGAATTAATTGATTTTCGCATGGATCCTGTTTTAGGGTTTCGGAAATTGCTTTAAAATTTTAATTTCCGCTGTGCGTTTCTGTGCCGAAGCCCAACACTTTCTCCTTTTGAAGAAGTGAATAATCCTTAGACAGAACTCTAAACCACTTCATGTATTGGTGTAGATCAGATGTTATGTCATGTAATGCAGTTCTAAGATCATTAATATCTACATCAGGAGAGTTAAAGTCAAATACCTCATCGATACTTACTTCATATATGCTGGAGTTCTGTTTGTCCCTTGTATTTTTGGTCATTAAGCAGAGATTTGATGTTTGAGGATCTTCATCATCTCCAGATTCAGGAGTCGAGTCATTGTCTGAGTCACTCCACGATCCTCCAGCTACAAGACCTTTGTCTTTCTTTACTGGCCTTTTGTTGCCTTTGTATTCCTTCTTTGCATGTGTCTTCTTTTTGAGTTCTTCTCTGAGAGGTTTGTTGCTGAGTTGGCAATGAAGTGATCAGTTTCTTTGCAGATTATAGCATAGGTCATTCATTTGCTCCGGGTCTGTCAGAAGTTGCCAACTTTCTTTAGTTTCTCGGGTCACGCTTGTCTCATGAATCTTCTTAGTCTTTTAACCAAGATTGCAAAATCCTCATCATCATCTTCATCGTAGTTAGAATCGCCTTTCAAGTGTTGATTTTGGAGGTGTTTTCGATTACTTTGAGAGCAACACCTTTGTCTTCTTCTTTTTTTCGAGATAACGTTTATTTCGTTGTGTCACTCTCCGGTCAGATGCGTGAGGAGGTTGCCATATAACTGTTGAACAATCATTTCATGTAGATTCTTTAATTCTCTAATGGCAGTGGTTTTGGCATCCCACTTTCTTGGTAAAGCTCTCATGAACTTTATGATCAGATCTTTATTTGGATAGATCTTTCCATAGGCTCGTAGTTGAGCAAAATATTGAATCTCTCGTATGTAGCAGTGACGTTCTCTCCTTGAACATGGGCAAACATCTCATATTGTTGAGTCAAGAGAGATTGTTTGTTTTCTCTGACTTCTTCTATTCCTTCATGCATAATGAGTAGTGATTCCCAAACCTCCTTTGCTGTTTTGCAGTTGACCACGTTTTCAAATAGATCATCTTCTAATGATTGAAATAAGATGTTCTTGGCCTTTTTGTCAAGTTGGACAACTCTCTTCTCGTTCTCTATCCATTCCCCTTTAACCTTAATCTGTACTCTGTCTGGGTCATCTGTAGTTGATGCAAGCTTTGTAGGAACATAGGGCCCATTTTGAACAGTTTCAAATAGATCTTCATCTATTGAATCCATGTAAGCTTGCATTCTAACCTTCCAGTTAGCAAATTTATCTTTGTTGTACATAGGTGGCTTGCTGCCTCCTCCAGTCTTTGATTCGCTTGGTAAGTGTGCCATTGGATCTACTCAAGCTTTGTAGGCTGTATTATAGAACCTATTCTGAAACCAATTGTTAGTTCCCGGAGGCACGATAGATATCTAAAAGGGGGGGGGGGTTGAATAGATATTTAAAACTTTTTCTTTTAACTAGTTTAGGTTGATGATAATTAATGCACAGCGGAATGAGTATTTAATAAACCTTCTGTTAGATATCTTGAGTTAATGAGAGTGAGGCAGTTATGACAGTTATAGCAAGTATAGCAGTTATAACAGTTATAATGAACACGACAATTTTAAGTGGTTTAGAGCACTTAAAGCTCCTAATCCACTCTTCTACTCCTTGAGTAGGAAATCCACTAAGGATGTCTGTTAAACTTCTTGAATCTCACAGATTCCTTCTAGACCAGCAATCTAGGTACTTCTTAGTTCACTCTTGAACTCTTCAAGTCCAGCAGACTTGGTTTCTCACAGTTCACTTAGAACTCTTCAAGTCCTACTGACTTGGTTCTCTTACTTCAGTTGATTGAAATATTGTTTAGATCGTGATTGATGTTACTCAGTTGCTATTAAGCACTTGTTCGAAAGAACTGAGTAGCTGAGCAAGCTTCCTCTTTCAGATCGTAGAGTTGAGCGTTGAGTGTTCTTGTGCATTTTTATTCAATGCTTGCATACTCTTCTCATCTGTCTTTGATCTGTATATATGTGATCTTGAAATCTATCCGTTGAAGTCATCTGATGAGCCATTAAATGCGGTTGACATTTTTGAGCTTAGATGGAGACTTTTCTGCACATCTTCTGAATTGCACTCTGGCCCACCGACACAGCAGACTGCTTTCTCACCTAACACCTCAAAAGGTGTTTTCCTCTGCCCAATGGTCCTTTTCTTAGCTTCTTGAATACGTTTCTTTTGATCAATACTAAGGATATCTTTTGTATGCTGATTGGGATTTGGTGAGAGCTTCAACGTTCAAAACCCATTCCATATTTGTTGGAGTCTATCTTCAAATGAACGATAGGGCTTGATGTTTCTGACACAAGGCAGATGACACTCTACTATCCATATCATAGTGTCTTGTCATATTAGTGCTTGTTCTTAAGAGATCACTACGATTTCTCACAAAGATTTGCACACTACGATCTATTAACACTACGATCTTCAATTGCTCGTCTTGCAGACTCTACGTTTCTGAGAGCACACTACGATCTCTGAGTTAGCTTCGGCAAATGTCTGGACCACTCTACGATTCCTGGAGAGGCCCTTCAAGGCAGATACACTACGATCATCTCAGCACTACGATCCTGCCTTAGCTTTTTTGCATTTACGTTGATCGTTAGGATGATAGACTACGAGCCTATCTATTTCTTTCTAGCCATAGATCAACCTAACAGATTTGATCTCTTTATCTATACAAGTGAACATTAAAGGCTAAGATCAACCTAATAATTTTAATCTATCACTAAGTCCTTATACATATATTCTTTGAAGGACTTTACATAATCATGAGTATTTTCATAAAACATCAAATCACAATATGCATTCTTCCAACAAGATATTTCCATTCAATTCACGAACCTAATTATTCACGTTGCAAATAACTAAGTCACACGTTATCATACCCAGTTCTAACCCTAGAATTCCTCTTTCAATTACTTCTAGAGTAACAAGGTAATTATTGGCCAAATAATTAATCAATCAGCACAAGGCAAGATAAACAATTCACTTCAACACAAATAATTGGAATAAATCAAATAATTAATTCATAGCTATAAAAGGTTCAATTGAAATCTTAATTAAAGAAATTAGTTCATGACAGAAATTAAAACCAACAATCTTTTGCAAATCATCCTTAAAGAATTACACAAATTGAAAGAATGAAGAAGAAGAAAACTCTAAGTAAAATCTTCAATGTCTCCTTGACTCCTTGCTCAGCCTCCAATTGTGTAGATAGTCCCCTCTTTCAATTAAAATAGCTTTTATATACTCCATTTATCCAAACTCTAGCAATCCAAATTGGCTTCAAACAACCTCCATTCAGCAAGTCAAACAATGGTCAAACGCGTCTCCGGTCGGTCGACATCACTACCAAAGACCCTGGGATCGATCAAGATTAAGTGTATAGCGCTTCTAATGGTTCCCGTAAAAATTACCACCATGCCATTTTATAGCTTAAAATTCCCCAATCGCTCTTATAGCTCCCGACTCTGCAAAACAACACATAAACACAGTAAAGATATAACTAAATGACTCGAGAATACAACCATTTAAGCCCAAGTATATCCGATTTATGGGTATATTACTCAATCATCAAATACCCCCAAACTTAAATCGTTGCCTGTTCTCAAGCAACAAAACACAAAACAACACGAAAAACTAACCACCATGCAAATGCAAACTATCTATACGTTCTTAATTCCAGCAATCGAATAGCACACATATATTCATAGGCCTCAGAAAAATCACAAAAAACATGCTAATACATCATGTTAATGCAGTTCAATAATATCCCAACAATCAATGAATCTAAATCTGTTATTACTGATACCGTGAGTGTGTGTTCAACAACCATGCTAACCAATGAAAGGCATAAATATGACAGATAATAAATTTCTTAGTAAGCATCATACAGTGTAAACTTGAGAACTCATTAAATAAGCTTGATTCGGCTGAATTCAAACAATTACCAAAATTCAAGGGTCAAAATGGAATACTTATGCTCTTTTTTTCGTCATGACTAAGCATTGTCTTATTCCCTTAGGCTTTTCAGTGTTACCTTAACGAGCTTTCGACCAACGACTCTCAAGCCATTAAGACCTTAGGGTGTTAGGTGTAGAGACAATCCCCTCGGGCTTACTTACTCAAGTAACAAAGGCCACAAAACTAGATAAGCATGCCACGGTTTTTTTTATTATTTTTTTATATATATATATTTTTTTAAAGCTTATATATTCCAAATATTTTTCCCCCAAACTTGAATTTATGTCTAAATTCAGTCTTCACTAGCTATTCAAATTGTTCATTCATTTCACTAGCATTCATCCTTTAGAAGTCTATTATCTATCCATTTAATACTTCCTTAACCAACATGGTCATTTTTTTAAAACGTGTTATCCTTATAATATCAGTGTCAAACAGATAAAGATTTAAATCATGTCAAGAAAATCATATCACTAGCTTAACAATCCTTACTAGACTTGTTCATGCAATTTTAATTTCATCATTGGCCCCAAACATACGTACTATCAAAAGCTGGAATTAACATGCAATCCTAAATGAAACATTTATCCAACAATAACAATTCAAATTATTCACAGACTATTAACAATAACAATCTATTAATGCAAAAAGAAATTAACTACCCCCAAACTTATCTAGAACAATATCTTCATGCAAAAAATAAAACAAAATAAAATAGAGGACTTCCCCGAAGAGCTTATGCCTCGGGTGGAGCATAATCATCCTCACTCATCTCTAGATCGGAAGGGGGAAACACATGCAGAATAAGAGCAGTTGGGAACTGGCTGAGATTAACACCCGGGAACAGCTGGGCGTTCATGGCATTTTGCGCAACAAACGGGTCAACCAAGTACTTGTAGATAACATCTTGACGTTCAGACAAATGGACATTCTAGGACTCCAGGTTGTAAAACCAGCCGTCAATTTCACGTTGGATCGCTTCAGGAACCACACCACGATGAGCTGCTGAGGAAGGACCATAACTAGGTGTAGCTTGAGGTGGTGGAGCTTGTGACGCTTCAACTTGGAGAATTATAAAACCCAATCCCCTAGGGTGGTTCTCCCCACCTGTCCACACTTTATACCTGCTGATCAACTTGTGGTCCAACACGGGCATTGGCATCTGAATCATCTCATCCGACTTCCATTTTACCCCAAACTTAGCACACAAAACGCAGATGAGAGACGGATGTGGTAACCCTCCTGTGGTACCTCGTCGTGACGCTCGGAGAATAGACTGTTGAATAAGGTGACCAACATCAATTTTGAAACCTTTAATTATCAAATATAACAGCACTGCTCGCTCCTTCGTGACATGGCTCACATGTGTACAAGGCATCAGTTTAGCGCATAAAAAGGCATACTAAGCCTTTCCATATAAGCTGAGGTGTGACGGAGGAAATATCATGCTACCCCGTTCATGCATGGTCCATGTAGATCCCGGTTGACAAAGTTCGCGGATAATTGTTTCATAGTCAGGGCCTTGACTCACAAAATTAGCATACTCGTCGTTGAGTCCTTCTAATGGTAGTTGATAACAACCGTTAATGTCTTCTTCGCCAATTTCGACAGTCTTGCCCCTCACAAATACCCCATAGTGGTAGTGCTCAGGCACGTTGGCGTAAAATTCTTTGACAATGGCAACTATTGCTGGATCGGGTTGTTCGGTGAGTGGAAACTAATTTCTTTCAGCAATCATGACGGCCATGTCCTCGTCCTTGGCTTGATCAGGCCTTAAACCGCGTTCGGGGACGAGAGATCGGGTAGCCATCTTGTTGTAGCGTTCCTGTGCCTCAGTGGAAACAAACCTTCGATTATCAAATTTTGGTGGAGCGGAGGCGGACCCGGAACCTTCGCCGCGTTGACTCTTTGAAGCCATGTCGAAAATTCTTTGCAGTAGAGATGATAGATGAAAATTGCTTTGCAAAAGGAAATCCCAATGATGTATGTGGAGTTGTGTTTGGTATTGGGACGTTATATGAAGGTTGAAGATCAGTTACCAGATGAGGAGTGTAATCGTGTGAGGAAGTTGGAAGGGGTGGAGTTGGAAACCGCATATTTAAACTCAAATAGGATTCTAATTGTAAGACCCGATTTTTTTTTTTAATAAAATAGAATTTCCTCTATTTATTATTTTGAAATAGTAAGGGTTGATTTGATTAATGTGGTTAGTTATGGATAAAATGCGCAAATATTTCAAATAAGCAAGTGGTTATAAAATATTCATTGTTGTCGAGGAATATTCGTTTGGTTGTGGAATATTCTTACCGCGTTGGGAATATTCAGATTTACAAGTAGTGATCTTCTGTGGGCCCCATAATGTAAAGCGATTGGATGAAGAAAACGACAAGTATAAGTTGTTTATAAATAACGGCAGTAGTTGTTACAATTATCATTGTTGGAATACCTATGATTAAAACACAAAGAAGACATGATATGCACCAATTATTGATTCTTACGTAAGAAGACACTACTCAATAATTGTTACAAGAATTATCGCTCAATATTTTATTTTATTGATTCAATAATTGCTACGTTGATATTTTATATTATTGTTGTTTCAATAATTATCAACGCATAAAGATTTTTCATTATCGATCAATAATTCATATTATTGGAATAATATTATAAGATAATATTATTGGCAATGTCTAGAAATTTCATCAAGGAGAGGTTTGGTCACCTAATTGCGCCGCCAAATAAGGAGAAATCCTTATTGAAAAGCCCCTCTTTCTCGGGGAACGACTGGTCATCGAGCTTTTGTGATTCGTAATATTATTTGTGAATAATTAATTATTGATTTATATGATAAGAAAAATATTTATTTTATGTGGATATAGATGGAGAAAATTTTTAATGTGACAATTGTTAAAAATTGATATTTTATCTTTTCTGATAAAATAATTCATTTAAATATATTATTATATTTTAATAATATAATAATGGTGATATTTTTACAATGAATGTGTAATATATGAATAAATGAGGAGGAAGAGTATTTTTGTTACAAAAAATGTTTAGCACATGTTTTGTGTGTTGATGGACCCCATTTTTGACTGAAATTTGATTATAGCCTGTAAAATCATCCGTATGTGGATTTCGGTCAATTTTTGTTTGGCATTTGGAAAAACTTTCTTCTGCAAAGTTGTAGAGAATTAAATTTCCTATGGAATGGACATAAGATTTGAATTTTCAGATAAAAGGGCTATTTATTATGAATTATTGAAGTTCCAGAATATTGAGTCTGAATTGATTTTGTTACAAAAATTGTTTTAAACATGTTTTTCATTTTTTTGTGTGGAAAATGTGTTTTTGATGTGGTGGGCTAAGGAAAATTTGTTTATAAATATATTATTTTATTAAATTTTCTGCTTTGGTGTTCTGAGCATTTTCCTATAAATAGGGTGCTTAGGTTAGAATTGAAAATCACACCGTAAAATCAAGTTTTCTCTCTATATTATCGAGCGTATTCTTGTGAGTATTTTGATATCTTGAGTGTTGCTATATGGTGCAAGTTTCCTTCAGCGTTATATCTGATATTCCAGCCAGAAGTATTACTCTTTTGAGGTAAGGGATGTTATTTTTTTTAGAAATGATATTATTTCTTTCAATATCGTTATGCCGGAATATTGGTAAGATTTTTCTTGTGAAATTCTGATCTTTTTATGTCGAAGTTACTATTCACGAGTTACTATTCATGAGTTACTATTCACAGTAACTCATGAGTTACTATTCACGAGTACTATTCACGAAGCATGAAAATTTTTCTTGTGAAATTTCTATTTTTTAGTGTCAGAGTACTATTCACGATACTCAGATTATTCACGATACTGGCAAGATTATTCACGAATACGACACTATTCACAGAAAAATTAAATTTTCTTTTCTGTGTCCAAGATTGTCTATTATGGTTCCTATCTTTGATTGGATCTATGTTTTGATCTTTATTTTTTGAATTTTGCTCCACAATAGTTTATTATGGAGTATTTTTGAACTTGGATTGTCTAAAATAAGAATCCTTAATATTTGTTCTTTTGTCTAACTGGATTCATTTTCTTTAAAATATTTTTTTCATTATCCTCAGTCTTAAATGATAATATAACTGAATATCTTTGGCCTGTAGTGCAAAGATAAATGATTTCTTGATGAATATCTTTGGCCAGTAGTGCAAGATGAAGATGAGCAGTGTTGAGATGAACACGATCGATCGATTAATATCTTTGGCCTGTAGTGCAAAGATGACTATTTGATTAAAGATGTATATTGATTTGATTTTACGGGATAAAATATCGATGATGGACTTTTAAATTCATAGATGATAGTAGATTTCATTCTCTACTTAATTCTTCTAATGAATTATTGTTTCCGCTGCAGTTGTTGATCTAAAACTTGTTGTCTATTGTATTCTATCAGATTTTTCCCTATTAAAGACTAACGATAATTTGTTCTATATTATCTTAGTCATAATATTCTTTACTGGGCTATTTGAGCTCACCCTTTTCCTTTTTGTTCCATTTTTCTTCTCAGGAGGCGAGAATATAGCGGGAACTAGTCGGGGTGTGGAGTGATGGTTCAAGATAGTTGTTTTAGTAGTCCTCACTATTATGTAAAATAGTGTATCAATAATTATAATGAGGACTTTATTTGGGTGTGAATATTGTCTAGATGACAATATTTGTATTTAAACTCACAGTTTATGTGTTGTCGTATTTTGCACGACAAATGTATTAATAAAGTTGTAGTTATTTCTGTACCATGTATTTGGCGACTCAGAATGGATTGGATGGAATGGACCTATTTTGGGGGCGTCACACTAATTCTCTTCCTCGTGGGTATGAAGGCCGAGATTTGCTTAACTAAAGAGCGTGGGCGCCTGAACGTCGTGGGCTTCGATGACCGCCTCTAGCGAAGGGGCGCTGTGAATATACTACTCTCACGGTATTTGACTGTAGGGTTTGGTGATGTGTCTCAGCCACGGGGTATTTGAGTTATGTGGGAGCTAGAGGGTCGGGACGCTGCATGTCTGGGATTGCTGTTGAGCCAAGCGCTGGGGCGCTGAGTTTGTGGTCAAATCAAGCACCGGGGCGCTGTCTTCAGTCTTTACGTGTGCCCACTGTTCTGAACTCTCGACGTGCATTGCGTAGACATGATATAAAAAGACTGTTAGGCAGAGCATATACTAATAAATAATAAAAAGAATGAAATAAAGTACACACAAATATATTAAATGAAGAAAAATGAAACATATTAAACTAAAAAAATTATGGGGTTGCCTCCCTAAAGCGCTTGGTTTCAAGTCGTCAGCCCGATTTTGCTGCTGTGCTCAGTTGTCCATTGGTTCGGAGAGGTACATGAACGTGGATTGACGTTCGATAGGTCCACTCCAGTAATGTTTAAGTCGTTGACTGTTTACCTTAAATTTTCATTTTGAATTCGGTTCTTCAACCTCAATGTTTCCGTGTGGAGCGACAGATATAATCACGAATGGCCCGGACCACCGAGATTTCAATTTCTTAGGAAATAAACGCAATCGTGAATTAAAAAGTAAGACTTGTTGGCCCGGTTCAAATGTCCGATCAAGAATTTTCTTATCATGCCAGGCTTTGACTTTCTCCTTGTAGAGTTTTGCATTTTCATAGGCATTGAACCGAAATTCGTCCATCTCATTTAATTGCAGTAACCTTTTCTCACCCGCTACTTGTAGATCGAAGTTAAGTTTCCGTATGGCCCAGTGTGCACTGTGTTCTAATTCAATCGGGATGTGACATGCTTTTTCGTAGACCATTCTGTAGGGTGACATGCCTATAGGATTCTTGTAAGCTGTTCGATATGCCCATAGAGAATCGTCAAGACGCAATGACCAATCTTTTCGTGATGAATTGACCACCTTTTCTAGAATTCACTTGACCTCCCTATTCGAGACCTCCGCTTGACCATTGGTTTGGGGATGATACTGTGATCGCAATTTTTAGATTTAACCCCATACTTTACAAGCAATTTAGTGAACTGCTTATTACAAAAATGAGTTCCCTCATCACTTATTATCGCCCTCGGCGTCCCAAATCGTGTGAAGATGTTTTTCTTTAAGAATCAGAGGACAACGTTGGCATCATTGGTGGGTAAAGCTGCGGCTTCTACCCATTTGGAAACATAATCTACCGCCAACAGAATGTACTGATTATTGTAAGAGGATGGGAAAGGTCCCATAAAGTCGATTCCCCACACGTCGAACAGTTCAACCTCCAAAATTGTGTTGAGTGGCATTTCATTGCGCTTGGAGATATTACCCACGCGTTGGCACCGATCACACTTCAGGACATAGAGGTAAGCATCTTTGAATAGAGAAGGCCAGAAAAATCCCGATTGTAACACTTTAGCTGCGGTTCGATCGCCGGAATAATGACCTCCGTAATCTAATGAGTGGCAATGACCCAATATGCTATCCATCTCTTCATGTGGCACACATCTTCTAATCATTTGATTTGCACAAGCCTTAAACAGAAATGGTTCATCCCAATAATATTGCTTAACATCGTGGAGGAACTTCTTTCGTTGCTGCGAATTCAAATCCGTGGGTAACACCTTACCAACCAAGTAATTCACATAATCTACATACCATGGCAATGTCGTTGTTACTCAGAAAAGTTGTTCATCCAAAAATTTCTCATTGATCATGACGTTGTCTTTTTGCTGAAATTCTGCATTTTCCAATCGAGAAAGATGATCCGCTACCTGATTTTTGGTACCTTTTCTATCCCGGATCTCAAAATCAATTTCTTGTAACAACAGTACCCACCGTATTAACCGCGGTTTGGCATCCTTCTTCTCAATCAAATACTTAATGGCAGAATGATCAGTATGAACGATTATCTTGGTCCCAATAAGATATGCTCTGAATTTGTCGAAGGCAAACACAACTGCAAGTAATTCTTTTTCGGTGGTTGTGTAGTTCAACTGGGCATCTGTCAATGTCTTGCTGGAATAGTAGATTGTGTGAAAAATCTTGTCGTGACGTTGTCCCAATACTGCTCCAAATGCGTAGTCACTGGCGTCGCACATCAATTCGAACGGTAAAGACCAATCGAGTGCCACAATAATTAGAGCTGAGACCAATTTCCTCTTTAATACTTCAAAAGTCTCGATACATGACTGATCCATCTTGAAATGCACGTCTTTCTCCAACAGGGAACATAGGGATTTTAAAATTTTGGAGAAATCTTTAATGAAGCGTCTATAGAAACCCGCATGTCCCAAGAAGCTCCGAATTCCCTTCACAGATGATGGAGGGGGTAATTTCTCAATTGTCTCAATCTTCGCTTTGTCCACCTCTAACCCTGCTGCAGAAACCTTATGCCCCAAAATAATCCCTTCTTTCACCATAAAGTGACATTTTTCCTAGTTAAGGACCAGGTTAGTCTCCACCCATCGCTTCAACACTAAAATCAGATTTTTCAAACATAAGTCGAAACTATCACGAAACACGGAAAAGTCATCCATAAATACCTCCATATTTTGTTCGACCATATCTGAGAAGATCGCCATCATGCACCGTTGAAAGGTTGCCGGTGCATTATATAAACCAAAAGACATACGCCAAAACGCAAACGTACCGTATGGGCATGTGAATGTAGTTTTTTCTTGATCCTCCGGGGCTATGGCAATTTGATTGTATCTGGAATATCCATCCAAGAGACAATAGAACTGATGTCCCGCTAACCTATCCAACATCTGATCAATGAACGGCAAGGGGAAGTGATCATTGCGTGTGGATTTATTCAGCTTGCGGTAGTCCATACATACTCTCCATCCTGTAACTGTTCTAGTAGGGATGAGCTCATTAGCTTCATTCTTCACCATTGTCATACCCCTTTTCTTTGGTACGCACTGTACAAGACTCACCCATGAACTGTCTGAGATTGGGTAAATAATGCCGGCATCCAACCATTTTATGATCTTCTTTTTCACCACATCCTTCATAATGGGGTTTAGCCTTCTTTGCAGCTCAATGGTTGGTTTTGCCCCCTTTTCCATTAAAATCTTATGCATACAATAAGATGAACTAATTCACCGAATATCCGCTATAGTCCACCCAATTGTTGTTTTGAACTCTCGCAAGACCCATAGCAGTTTCTCCTTTTGCTTGTCAGTTAACTCCATCGAAACAATAACTAGTAGGGTAGCATCTTTTGCCAAATAAGCATACTGCAGATGAGATGGTAGTGGCTTTAATTCCAACACCGGTGGGTCTTCTTTCGAGGGTTTGAACTTTTTACCTTCCGTTTCGGGCCTATCAAGGGTGTCAAATGATTGATTACTTTTTCGGAAGAAAGATGATGTATCTAGCCATTTGACATACTCAACGTCATATTCAATACCATCGTCGTCCATCCCGAGCAAAATAGATTCTAGCGGGTCTTCCAAATAATTTCCACTGAATTTGTGATTAACTAATTCCTCCATGATATCCACCCGCATACACTCACCTTTTTCTTTCGGATAAGACATCGACTTGAATACATTAAAGGTGACTTGTTGATCCTCAACTCACATCGTCAATTCTCCTTTTTGCACATCAATCAAAGTTCTTCCCGTTGCTAAGAATGGTCGCCCAAGAATAATTGGAATTTCACTATCTACTTCACAATCCAGGATAAAGAAATCCACGGGGAAGATGAATTTATCCACTTTGACTAAAACGTCCTCAAAAATACCTCGTGGATATGTAACCAATCGATCTGCCAACTGCAAACTGATATTTGTCGGTCGTGGTGCTTGATGTCCAAACTGGCTGTAGACGGACAATGGCATCAAATTTATACTGGCCCCCAAATCACACAATGCTCGTCCCGAAAACTGATTTCCAATTTCACATAGAATATTAAAGCTACCTGGATCCTTAAGCTTCGGCGGTAATTTATTCTGAATGATCGCGCTGCATTCTTCGGTCAATGCCACTGTCTCGAACTCACCCAATTTCCTCTTTCTCGACAAAACCTCCTTCATAAACTTAGCGTAACTCGGCATTTGTTCCAAGGCTTCGGCAAAAGGGATGTTGATATGCAGTTTTTTGAAAATATCCAAGAATCGTGAAAACTGCTTATCCAACTTGGATTTCTGAAACCTCTGCGGATACGGTATGGGGGGCATTGTGATGGTTGGTTCTGGTTCTTTCTGCTCTAAGGTCTCATCTTGACATTTTTCGGTGCCCACAATTTCCTCTATCTCACTTGTTGCGATGTCCCTTTTTTCCTTATCCTTGACTGTTTCCTGTAAATCCTTTCCACTTCGTAGAGTTACAACCTTACAATGCTCATCTCTGCCCGAATTTTTCTCTGTGTCACTCGGGAGTGTTCCAAGTGGTCGGTTATTCAGTGCATGTGCTATCTGCCCCACTTGATTTTCTAGATTCTTTATCAACGCACCTTGGCTTTTCATATTCAGCTCTACTTGATTTAATTTTTTGTCTTGTTCCTCGTTCCTTTTGTCAGAAGCTCTAATGAATTTTTCCAAGGCTTCTTCCAAACTTGATTTCCTCTCTGGTTGTTGTTGAGTCTGATTTTGAAATTCGGATGTGTTTTGCTATTTAAGCACTTGATCTTGAGCTTGATTGTTACTCCATGAAAATCCTGGATGATTTCTCCAACCCGGATTATATGCGTTTTGGTTCGAATATGGTTGGGTAGACCGACTATAGCTCCCTACGAACTGAGCTGATTCAGAATTTATGGCACATTAATCCGTAGCATGACCCCCAGCACATAATTCACAAACCATCGCTACCTGCTGTGTGGATGGTGGACTCCATGTTTCCATTTTCTTAGCTATTACGGCCACCTGTGCTGCCAATGCTGTCATTGGATCCACTTCAAACTTTCTCGGTGTTTTTGGAGGGTTAGACCTAGTCATGGGCCACTGATAATTGTTATTGGACATTGTCTCTAACAGCTGATAGGCCTCATCAAAATTATTAGACATGATCGCTCCACCTGCTGCTGCATCAATATTGGCTCTTGTGGATGCGTGCAACCCATCACAGAATATTCCCAACTGCATCCATTGTGGAATTCCGTGATGTGGGCACTTACGGAGCATATCCTTAAATCTTTCTCACGCCTCATATAATGATTCTGAGTCGAACTGTACAAAGGTATGAATATCATTCCGTAGTTTTGCCGACTTCGCTGGTGGGAAAAACTTAGCTAGAAATTTTTGAGCTAAGTCGTCCCAAGTTGTGATTGAACCAGGAGGCAAAGAATGTAACCAACTTTGCGCTTTATCTTTCAAGGTAAACGAGAACATCCTCAATCTTACAGCATCTTCCGATACATTATTGAATTTGAAGGTATCGCAAACTTCCAAGAAACTCAATATATGCTCATTAGGATCATCTATCGAACTACCCCTAAACTTGCATGTATTCTGTAGCATCTGAATTATTCCCGGTTTGATCTCAAAACTGTTCGCATTGATCGTCGGCCTCCTAATACTCGACTGAATATCTATGACATTTGGCATGGCATAATCCCTAAGCAAATTTTGTTCGTCTCCTGCCATGTTCACTGGAATTTCTTGATCTGCCAGATTTTCTTGCACAGGTGACCCCGCACTATTCAACTGCAATTTTCGAAACTTCCTTTCGATATCGTCCGTATAAGGAAAAAGTTCCTTTTTCGCCCTTGATCTAGTGTGCATACACTCGCAACAAATTCCTGCAAATACAAGAAGAAAAATAAGTAACATTTAAATTAAGACCGAATTGATTATAACTAATATGGAATTAATATTAATAACGAATTCCCCGGCAACAGCACCAAAAACTTGTTGGTTGATTTCATAATCAAAGCAAACGTGCAAGTATACACGGTCAACAAGTAATAAAGTGATAAGATAGAGTGTCGATCCCACAGAGAATTCTAATTAATAAATTCCAACTACTAGCACTATATCAATTCAATTTTATTTAAACAACCATAAATTGTGATTTTTCTAATTAAGAAAACTAAATTAAACAATTAAAAGAGATTATTCTAAAAGAAAGCAAATAAACAAAAATAAGATTTGAATGAATGAATTCAGATAAATAAGAATTAAGACTTCAATATCCCCAATTATAAACTATAAACCAATTATCCAATTATCCAAATTATTATGCCTACTGAATTGTTAACAAGAATTGTCAAATGCCAAAAGTCCTTTTTCAAGTGATCAATTGACTTCTATTTAATCCAGATTAATCTTGCTATATTCCTATGCAAAACAATTGAATTAAACTCCTTCAATCCCAATTCCTTATGTGTTACATGCGGTGAACAGATATTTCCATTCAATTCACGAACCTAATTATTCACTTTGCAAATAACTAAGTCACACGTTATCATGCCCAGTTCTAACCCTAGAATTCCTCTTTCAATTCCTTCTAGAGTAACAAGGTAATTATTGGCCAAATAATTAATCAATCAGCACAAGGCAAGATAAACAATTCACTTCAACACAAATAATTGGAATAAATCAAATAATTAATTCATAGCTATAAAAGGTTCAATTGAAATCTTAATTAAAGAAATTAGTTCATGGCAGAAATTAAAACCAACAATCTTTTGCAAATCATCCTTAAAGATTTACACAAATTGAAAGAATGAAGAAGAAGAAAACTCTAAGTAAAATCTTCAATGTCTCCTTAACTCCTTGCTCAGCCTCCAATTGTGTAGATAGTCCCCTCTTTCAATTAAAATAGCTTTTATATACTCCATTTATCCAAACTCTAGCAATCCAAATCCAAATTGGCTTCAAACAACCTCCATTCAGCAAGTCAAACAATGGTCAAACGCGTCCTTGTCAACTGACATCACGGTCCAACGCCCCGGCGCTGGGATCCGTACTAAGTGTAGCGCCTCGGCGCTGGTTCCCAGAAAAATTACCACAATGCCATTTTGTAGCTTAAAATTCCCCAATCGCTCCTATAGCTCCCGACTCTGCAAAACAACACATAAACACAGTAAAGATATTCCTAAATGACTCGAGAATACAACCATTTAAGCCCAAGTATATTTGATTTATGGGTATATTACCCAATCATCAGGTAGACAATTTTGTTGATTATCAAATTAGAAATAAGTCGATGAGGTCTTAGCCTAGTGGTTAAGAGTCGAGTCATCAGAACCTAGTTATTTCAAGAGGCGAAGCAATATTGTTGCAGTGCACGATCTAAAAACAGACCTAGATAAGCCCCTGATATACTAGTATATAATTGATAATATTTTGTGCAGTAGTATGTGGGTTTATAATTATTCAAAATTGTTATATTCATGTCAGTTTAACTTTCATGTCATATACAATTTCCAAGTGGGTTAGTTTTATAGCATACACCGAAGCACGTGTACTTATTAATATGGGCTTGGCAAATTTTCAAAAAAGTCTCCAATCATCTTTGTCATTCATTATGGTCTTTCTTATTATTCGTGAACAGAGTCCATCTGGATAGAGAAGGAACCTACATAAAAAATAATTAAGCATGTGGTGGCCTATATATAAAAGATGAGTTGCATCCTTAATTAAATTAAAGATATACGTGTTAATAGAAATCGAAGCATGATTGTAACCGGGTATTTATTACTTTACATGTTACATCGTTTATATCATAAAAGGTAGAAATAGTTTTCATGTTATATATATTAAATCAAAGCATTAATCACTTTGATTATTGATCCAGGTGAGTAAAAGATGCATTGCTGCTAACATTCTAAAAGGGTCGCCACATGAGGGACAATAATTCGTGTGGGCCCATCATGTCATGAGTCAGCAACAACATCTTCTATATGCTTCTCAAAGCCAACCAAGGCAATCCAAGCCTATCGGCTTCAACAAAATAAAATGAGCACATGGAATCAACACTGATCGTCGAGAGAATAACAAGCCTCAGATAGAATATGTGTGACTCTTAATTTTCACAAACGGAGAGTATCTAGCCAAGACATGTTTAAACCCTCGTGGCTAAAAGCACGTGCCTCGTGGCTTAAAGCATGTAGCTCGTGGCTCGAAGTACTTGGCTCGTTGCTCGTTGCTCGTGGCTCAAAGCACGTGGCTCGTGGCTTATGAATCTTTATGTATATCTTAGAAATGAATTGAAGAGTAGGGTGGAAATATTGAAAGCCAGAAGTTTCTGTTTGGCGTATGGTGTTTAGGTGTGACAAAATTTGTACTCTCTTATTTTAAGTTACTTATAAATAAGAGACTAAGGGACAATGTTGGAGTGTGATTATTTGGGTCTAGTCAAGGTGTAACTCAATTTATTTAATGGGCTAAATTTGGCGTTAATATGAGATTTGATTGTTTGATTAATTTTTAATATTGTAATAGTGATGATGTACTTAATTATAAAATTATATTATATTTCTATTTATGAAAGACTTTCAAAATAAAATAAAATAAATCAACAAATTTGCAGTTGCAGATGTATTATAAAGCTCGTCTCATGCTCAACTTTCGTTAATTTATTTTCTAGTTGGGAATCTTTAATTTGTTCTAAGACTTTAAAATTTGGGGAAGTAACACGGGGGACTAAATTTCAAATTGAATCTTAAATTTTAACTTTAAAATTGATTTGCAACCTAAATTTTATTTTGAATTAAATGCATTTTAAACTTTGAGTTTCAATACAATTTTCACCTTTCACACTAAAATTTAGGATGCAAATTATTTTGATATAGAGGGTGCGAAAGGTGCAAATTAATTTGAAATTCAAAATTTAGGGTGCATTTAATGAAAAATAAAATTTATGGTGCAAATCAATTTTAAAATTAAAGTTTAAGATATAAATTGGAGATTAGTCTAACACGGGGCAATTAATATTGATGTTGAAGGATTTCACGAAAGTAATGTTTGACATATTGAGCCATTAAATCTTGTTCAAATGTCTCAGGATTGAATTGTAGAGTACACTTACTACATACTAAAGAAATCAATAATAATAATAATAATAATAATAAAGGGGTACATTTTATCAAATTATTAGAACTGAAAGGCTTTATGTGAAAAAAATAAACTCGTAGGTTATATTAAAAAAAAATAAAGTTTAAGGGTTTTATTGGTCATTAAGTCTTATAATTAATAATATTTAAACCATATAATTGATACTCCCTCAGTTTCATATTAAGTGTCGTTTTAGAGAAGAAAAAAATTGATTTCTAATTAAGTGTCGTTTGCATATTTTTAGGAAAAATTTTCTCATATTTTCCTGATTTACCCCTAAATCTCTCTTTTCAAGTGCAACACTTTTCACGTAAATTTATTTTCATAAAAACACAACACCTAATTCCTCTCCACTTTCCAAGGAAATTTATTCCTATAAAAACACTATTTACTCTATTCTATTCTCTCTCTTATTTAAGGAGAGATACACGTTAGTTTACACCTTAATTGGAGGAGAGAGACTACCAACACATAAGGGGTAAATATGGAAATTGGGACCTATATTAATTACAAAGTAATGATATTCATGTGTATTTTATGTACTAACGACACTTAATATGGAATCGAGGGAGTATGATTTTTGGCAAAGCATACTGTCTATTTTGTTTCTCTCTCTTTTCTCATAGTTGGTAGTGTTTGATAAAAATTGAATGAATTTGAATCTGAATTTAAATGAGTTGAATCTGAATGAAAAAAGTTGTTTGATAATTGACATATTTGAAACATTTGAATAACATATTTTTATTATTTTAACCCTAAAAAAAATTCAAAATTGTTGAAAATTTATTTAAAATTATTTAATATAATAGTTAATATTGTATAAAAAAAACTAAATTCAGTCAAAAAAATGACACTAAACCATTCAGACGATTTTTTTTCTCCAAAACAAACCCATTGAATGGTTAACTGATTCAACCATTCAACTATCCAACCCTAAACAAACATCCCTTGATCATTCATTTTGTCATTCATTTTCTTCCGAGCCTAGAATGTCAATAAGGTAAGCACATCCCATTCCCTCTGTTTCAATTCTACGTTGCATACTACTGAACCCTATGTTTGGTCTTGAAAGAAAGTCTAAAAAGGAATTAGGGAAATACATTAATTTAAAATTTAATACGTGGTCGTCAAATTGCATGTCTAATTTTGGAACGGAAGGAATATACACCAACACACTTGCATATCATGACTATTTTCACATGTATGCACGTGAGAGAGAATCATGTGGAAATATCAAAAATACAGGTGAAAATATCAGTTCTCATTATGAATTATGTTCATGTGTGCATACCATGAATTATGTATGCGTGTGTGCGTGTTCAATTTATCAGATCATGACGCTGAGTGAACTCCAGAACTGATTTACAAGGTATATAAAACAAATGCAGAGATTATACAAAGTTGTATGGCGTGCCACATACATTTGCCCTTAAGACTTTTAGCTTGGTAATTCCTCCTTAATGGATTTTAATTACTATAACTTTTTTAACTCTAGGTTTGCTTCGTTTAGTTTATTGTTAGTTCGCACTAATGGAAACCTACCTTATATAGTATGTGTTGTACCAGCAAAATTAAGTCAGCTGGTGGCACTCAGCCAATCGCACTTGGTTGGTGCTCAACCTTAAAAATGACAATAAATAGTCCATACAATTAAATAAAACTAGTCATAGTCTGATAACACTTGCTTCCTCTCAAGACTACGTCTATGCCTATTAGAAAGAAGTAGTAGTCTTAATCGGTTGACTGGAATCCTATCTCAAGCCCCCCTCCTCCTAGCTTTAGCTATCCAAGTCCAACCTCTTGTCCTGTCCGACTCCAGCTGAAGAAAGGGCCTTTGTATACAAGTTTATTTAATATTAGACTACAAACCTTCTTTCATCAAACCAGAAAGCAGAGAACTACGATTTTGGAATAGCAATTACATATCGAGGGACGTTAAAACTCTCATAGCCTCCTCGTCTCCTTGTCTGGCTAGATTCCAAGGGAGGTTAGAACTCCCATAGCCTCCTCGTCTCCTTGTCCGACTAGATATCCCATCTTAACTTGGTACAAATAGTTATATCTCATTCATCATTTTAGCAAACAAACAAACAAGCATACCCTTGGTAATTATCATTATTACCAAATTTATATGATTACATAGTTGTTACTATATGGAAAACCATAACTGATGATCTCAAAATGGAAAGATCAGTTTGTCGAGTCAAAATCTCAGGAAGTTCATTTCTCAAAAACTTGAATTTTTCAGCAACAGTTCGACATAGGTCAGCACAAAAATTCTTAATACATAATACTAGTACATCGTCCTAGGTACCTCTTATGACTAATACTGAGGCTTTAGAAGGTATCTTTCTATCCTTCTTCTTCACCATAAAATGACACCAATAAATCACAAGGAAGTGGTGCGGTCAGTTAGATATCTCTTGATCACCCCAAGGCAGTTTATCAGTCTCCTGCAAGTGGTTGATAGGCTACCCAAACAATTATTGTACACATGAATGCTTTAGAACTGCATGCCTTCAACTTATGAGATCTTAATTTCTCCTCAAATACCCTTACATGTTTTGTTACCTGGCACCGTCATTCAATTTCCTAACTTTGCTAAGCTGTTGAAACTTTGTGATCTCTTGGAGTACTCTCTAATTAGCTTTGAGAAGAAAGAATCCTCCCTCTCCAGTAGCCTTGCTGGGGTGTCATACTCCGCTATTCTTCCTGTTCATGGATAAGTATTAGTTTAGGCACTAACAGTTTGTGCAGTAACAAAGACAAAACAGTACATGGGTCAAACTCCGAAAGTAAGACCCACATACTCTTTTGTCTTTTCTATCTATTAGTGCACATAAAATTATTCTTCATCCAAAAGAATAATTACAATATTTTTCGTACCCAAACGCAAATTCATGCACCTGATCAGAAATTCTTAATGACATTCACACACACACACACACACACACACACACATATATATATATATATATATGATCATATTCTTACCATCACTAAGGACCAAAACAAAATCGCTGTCTATGACTGTGTGGATTCTGTGAGCTATTGTGACAATGGTTCGGTCTTTAAACTCTTGGCTAATGATTTCTTGTAAAATTCCATCAGTTGCGGAATCTACAGAGGCTGTTGCTTCATCTAGAACAAGAATGCTGCGCTTTTTAAGCAACGCTCTCCCAAGGCAGAATAACTGCCTTTGTCCCACACTCCAGTTTTCGCCATTCTCAACCACTGCAGAGGCATATATATGATAGTTCTTCCATTAGTAAACTTTGCATTCTAACCAAATGATGGTATAAAAATGATTTATCTGACCTGTATAATCTAGCTTCTCTTCTTTTGCACGAACTATATCGCCTAGTTGACATTTGTCTAGAGCCTGCAAAATATATATAGAGCTACTTTAGTGACAGTGATTTTTAAATTATGATAATAATAATAATAATAATAATAATAATAATAATAATAATAATAATATACTATATATGATTCCTCCATATTGGGTCCTCTCTAATAACTTCATTACTTGATCATCTGGGACTTGCCTTTAACAAATTCTGGAACACAATCAACATGCTACATGCTCATCTTGTAGCATTGTGAGATATTCCCTTATACTCCCTAGCTCCATTCAACAAAAAGACTTTTTTTCCTAGTCAATTTATGAAATCCAAAAATTCAAAATTGATGTGAATTTGTTTATTTTGAATAATGCATTAGTTAAAATTGTAAACTACTTCAAATACTGAGTACAATAATGTTATATCGAGAAGTAATATAAATTATCTTCAAAATTTGAATTTTAGGATTTCACAAATTAATGACAGCCGTCAGATCATTTACTTCCAGAAGAATGAAGTGCTGGACTTACTTTGCATTCACTTGTATTCTAGATGTTGTGTCTCTTGGATCCATCTAATTATAGCTAGTTGGTTCTATGAGGATGGAAAACCATACCTCCCAAATTTCGCAGTCAGAATATTGGTCCAGTGGGTCAAGGTTTCCTCTAACTGTTCCCTCAAACATAGAGGGATCCTGAGGAATGATGCTAAGATTTGATCTCAGGTCATGAAGGCCTATCTTTGATATATCTACACCATCAATAATGATGCTACCCTCTCTGGGTTCTACAACCCGAAAGATGGCTTGTATGAGGGTTGATTTGCCGCTACCAGTCCTTCCTACTACACCAATTTTCTTCCTTCCCGGAAATGTGCAGGTAATATTTTTCAACACAGATGGGAGATGCTCAGCATAACGAATCTGCAAGTAAAAGCACATTCATACGTAAAGAAATGCAAGTAATAAAACTTTTTAAACTATGATTTTCATTTTTCTTTATTCCTTCTATAGGTAGCATCACTTTAAATTATACTTACAATATTTCTATAGGAATTTACCTTCAAGTTTTTAAAACAAATTGTTCCGGTTTCTGGCCAGTTTTTTGATGGTCTGCAATTTTCAATCACCAGAGGTGCTTCACTGGTAAGTTTTGAGTACTGAAGAATTCTTTCAACTGAAATCATTTTAATTTCTGCATTGCATATATTCCAAATAACTGATGCTTGCTGAACATTTAAATTGATTCCATATGTGACTGCCAACCCTGCAATGCCTGTAGAATATTCATCCATCCTGATTAGTTTGCTGTGCAAGACCATAGTCTTTTCGGATAAAGAATAAATTTGATATGATCTTAGGTGATTTTCAAGTATACTCCATGATCAAAACCACCAATCCATGCACTTTGCATACATACCCTTGAGCACCCCCTCCACAGAAAATAAAAATAATAATCAAAATCAAAACAAGGCAAGGCAAGTAATCTTTCTTACTTGGATTGATAATTCCTTCTGGGAGAGTCACAAGCAAAACCAGCGAGAAGCCAAAAACAAAATTGGATAACTGGTTCAGCCTGAAAGAAAGCCACTCCATTGCCGCGACATTATGAAACCATGGCCTTGAGTAGTTGTCAACGAGGCAGAGGTTTGTATTAGTGAAGCGGTCTTTTTGGCCAAAAGCACGAATTGTTGCTGCTCCTGATAGTGACTCTGCAAAGTGGTGTAGGATTGGAGCTATTTGTATCCCTGATAAGCGAGCCAATTCTCTTGCAGTTGGTGTATAATATTGCTGCCATCATTAACAAATATTAGATCAAGATTACAAAATGACAACACTTGCACACGTGTGAGTAGCATTTCTGTTGGTTCATGGACTTGGCAGTAAGTTTGTTTCCGAAAACTCAAAAAAGTAATATCCTTATCCTCTATATACGTCTTATCTTATTGATATTGTCCTTGAGTCTTTCTTTTCATGATGAACTATAAAGTTCAAGTGCTTTTGATACCAGAAGCAAATCGTGTCGTTTGGAAATGTGTAATCAGTTTTGATAATAAAAACTGGAGGTAAAGGAGATGTCTTACTTGGTACCAGATGCAAATGGCTGTTACTGGAATGAAGATGATGAATACTTCCCATGCCACCTGTGACATTACTGCAATGGTCCCAAGAATCTGGATTGTTGAGAAAGCACACCAACCTACTTTATTTGCCAATTCCAAGTCTAGTACACTTTGGTCCGTGGATGCCTGTGCATAAGTCAATTAGATGGATGTAATGAGAATCCACCATATCTGTTGTAACTTCATCAGTTACAGGGATACTTACCCGATTTAAGATTCTTCCGGCCGGAGTTGAATCAAAGAATGCCATAGGAGCACGAAGGACACTGTGAAGCATATTGTGGAAGAGCTTCTCTGCTGTCGAAAGACCAGCTATAGCCAGTAGTGAAGCTCGAACCAACACACAAAGTGAGCTCCCAACAGAAAAAAGTATGTAAATTAATAATATGAAATTCATCCCAGTTACTGGCTCAGCCTCATCAGTTGGACAAGCCCATGCCATCCAATAGTTGCTTGCTATCTGTAACACTTGGAAAGATGACTGTGCTAGAACTATGAGTGGAACTAAGGCGCCACCTTTCACAATTGTCAAATAAGCCAAGTAGACTTCTTTTCCAATGCTTCCCTTTTCTCTCTCTTCTTCATTCACCAATTTGCCTTCCATTTCTGTTATCTCATTGCAGAGATTGTGCTCTGATTCTTGTTTAGCATATGGAAATTCAGCAATTGAGGTGGATTCTGTAGTCAATTCACCGTCTTTTTTTGCATGTTGAGATGCTCTACTTGAGGTTTCCACTGTTAGGACTGAATCTAGTGCTTGGCTATGAGCTCCAACTAGAACCTCAAATCCGATATTCTGCTTAAGCAGTTCTTCAAATGAACCAGCTTGCGCGATTCTTCCATTTTGCATCACCTGTTGAGACTTGAAGAGTTATAATTTGGTAGGTCTGGATATAAAATTTCTAATATAAATGTTGCCCGAAATTCCCCAAATAATAATAAAAATTTAAGAATCAAGGTGGCGTACCAGGATGAGGTCTGCTGCTGTAAGAAACTCAACTTGATGGGTAACATAAACTATGGTCTTCTCCTTAAGAATCCCCATTAGGCACTCCTGAGCAGATTACATATAGAAGAAACATCAGTGTTCAATCTCCATATTTTCTGCTTCATATCAGAGGGTATTGGAAAATTAGAACATGGATTTGGTAGAAATACTAACCTCAAAGAGTTGCCTGCCTGTATGTGCATCCACTGCACTGAAAGGATCATCGAGCAGGTATATATCAGCATCCTGGTAAACTGCACGAGCAATTTGTATCCGTTGCTTCTGGCCTCCACTCATATTTATCCCTCTTTCTCCAATTTCAGTTAAGTCACCGGTGGAAAACAACTCGAGATCCTTAACCAAAGCACATGCTTTGACTGTTCTGTCATACTTGGTGCTATTATAAGAATTTCCGAAGAGAATATTCTCTCTAACATTCCCTGTCAGTATCCATGGCGACTGAGGAACATAAGCCTTCGTACCACTGATCTTCACTGTCCCAGACAGCTTCGTCACCTCTCCTAGTATGCTTGAGAGCAGACTAGACTTCCCTGACCCTACAGTGCCACAAATCGCCACCTTCATTCCCCTCTTCACTTGCAACTGTATACCATCAAGAGTTGGAGATTCTGATTTGGCATCCCAGCTGAATTTTCCATGTTCAATCTCAATGTCAAATTCTGTTTGATTTGGAGGAACAAATTCAACTGCATTCAACTGAATTTCATCTTCTTGGAGGTAAGACGCAACTCTATCTGCAGAAACTTTTCCCTGTGCTATCACATTGAGGAGATCAGGTAGACTGAATATAGGATCTTGTAGCATTCTAAATGTAGCAAGTGCAGATAAGACCCTCCCAGCTGTAAGCGGAATCCCCATTAAAACACATCCCCCAAAAGTTGCAACAGAAATGAATGTTGGTGATCCCCAGAAGATAAAAGCTGTTACCGCATTCAGTCTAAGTGACTTCCAAAGCCAATTGTACTCGGTTTTCCTCAGGCTTTCTAGCTTCTGAAGATAATGACTGTCCCATGCTTGAAGTTTCAGTGTCTTCATGTTTCGAAGAATTTCTGAAGTGGATTTCATTCTAGCATCCTTGGCATCCATTATCTTAGATTGATATCCCTTCTGAATCTTAGTCATTGGTATGTTGATTGCCATTACTGCCATAGTTGCTGCTAATGCCAACAAGGATCCTAATCCTAAATTTATATGTAAAATAAATATTGCCAAGGAAATTTGTATAGGCAACATCCAGAGTGTGTTTACGTACCACATGAAATCTGAGATTCTTTGGACATCAACACTCATATAGTTGATGATCTCTCCACTTGTGCGGCTTTGGCAGGATTGGCTTGATAATACTAGGCCCTTTTTGTAGATGTGAGATATCAGACCAGCTCTCACTCGAAGGCCTAGCTGGCGAGCGCCAAAAATCCACCGTCTCTGTGTTATTGTCTCGACCACTTTTGCACTAAGAAAGGCAAGTGCAAGTAAGTAGCCACTCCCTAGGCTCCGGGTCTTCTTTTCATTAAGGTATGTTACAAGGTCATCAATAAGGTAGGGGCCAACATATGAGGCTGCGGCATTTATTATAGCAAAAACTGCATTCATTGCTGCTTTCTTCCTGATAAACATATAGATGGCCTTGTATATAGATGGATTTGTGGTTCCATCTTTCTCCTTAATGAATTTCAGTTTTTCATCAAATGAATGGGATAGAAATTCAGCGGAGTCTCCGGTGTCAACATCTGGGACGTCATCTTGGTTGAGGGGTTTCTTTTTCCCAACTGTGAACAATTGATTGAGCCAAGAAAATGTTACTAGCTGGAGAAATGTAGCTTTTCCATATGGACAGTTGTTTTTCTCTTGTTGATGCTTTTCAGAATTTCCATTTAGAAGTGGGTCGCTGATACCATTAGGAGAGTCGAGGACTATGCCTGTCTTCCCTCGAACTGAAATACCCAGCAGGCAGGTGGACGCAGCAAGACTAAGGAAGTCAACATAATCAGATATACTAAATTGTTCATGGTTTGTAATTGCAAAATGGGCCTCAAGTGTTGCTTGAGCAAGAGACAGCAAGAAGCTGCACAGCCACCAGATTCTCAGAATCCAAGGGAACTTGCTACACTTATCTTTCTTAATTTTGTGTAGTGCAACCAATGTAATAGCCCATGATACTACTTGCATGATTTCTGAGGCTGGTGTCGTCTTACATTGTGCCCCAATTCTACTTTGTGGCAACAATAGAATCATTAAATGAGCTCCCAGCAGCAGAATGGAGGAAATTAGACACACCTTGTACGAGACGCCTACGTTTACATCAATTGGGTATTTTTCTCTACCCATTACTTTCGCTTTGTCTTGGCACAATGATACCACAGTTTTCTGCACAACGTAGAGTAGTAAGAAGCCGAGGAACCCTAGTTGCAGAACTATGCTGCCATTCTCCCACAAACAGGGCGAGCTTAGTTGATGCCTTGATGTCTGAAACTGAAAAGCCTGAACATCTGTCAAAACCACAATATATTGTCAGCATATATATACCTCAGGCTCTGGATACAAGAGTTGACAATTTTCTTTTTCTTTGTTTTTATGATTGTTTCTGCATTTGTAGTACCTTTTCGTCAAAACGTATTTATGAAGTGAAATCTATGCAATTTGAAAGAAACTAATGTTTATTAAATATATGCAACTGCTCATCATGCAAACGACATTCTGCTAATGTTTGAGTATGAATGAAATTAGAGAACAAAACGATTTGAATCGTTTCCTTAAAGTGTTATTTGCCCCCACTCAAATGAGTTTGCTATAGAGTTCTTGGCAAACCTCTTCAATTACCAATTGATATATATATATATATATATATATATATATATATGAACAGGACATACTAGATCTCTTTGTGCAGTTTTAATCTTACTAATTGATATATATATATATATGAACAGGTCATACTCCAATTACCAGATCTGGACTTGGATTTGTATCGGAACAGAATTAAATCCATTGAGTCGATCCGGCTATCTTTTAAATTATAGGACAAGACTACAAAATCAAAAAAGGACATGAATGCCTACTCATTCAACTCACACACATGCTGACAAACAAAATTACCTATACATACATGTATGGTTCATGCATGACAAATATATATTGTATGCTACAAAATTAAGTTTTAAAATTATGACCATGCACAGTTGTACACACTTGAGGAAATTAATAGTCCATGGACTATTTTTTGTCATTTCTAAGATTATTTATAAGGTATTATATAATATATCTAATGATGAATGTGGAATTAATAGTCCCCTCTCATTAAGCTATTAAATGATTTTATGGGATTAAGATTCTGTCGTCAAAAGATTAAATAGTTCGAAGAAATATTAAATTAAAAGAAATAGTTCAATCTCAAACATACTTTTTTACAAACATAACCTAAGAAAAAATTTCTCAACTTTCCATTATTTTCTTTAGAACTCTTACATCTAAGTGACACACAAACTAATATATATATTATAGAAAAAAGTATGATAAATGAACTTATAAGAAGAAAATGAATGTTATTTAAAGTAAAGAGTAAATAAGAGTATGATCACCATCTGTAGGTACTTTACCTTACTTACATAATATATATATATATATATATATATATATATATATATATATATGAGCTATATAATTTGTTTGCATGTTTTTGCACTTTCATTCTTTAAGTTAAGGAGATCTAGCTTACTTGTTATGCTGCTGGGATCAAGCATCTCTTCAGGAAGAATGCTTATTCTCTCTCCAGCTTATAGACTTTGTAGGGGTTCCTCTGGAGATATATTATATCAACTTGAGAATTCTGGAATATAGAAGAGAAAAATGATTTGAGTTTATGATTAATATATATAGCAAGTTTGGTAAGAATATTACTCTAACATATTGAATCAATCATGATCAGTTTTTGAAATCAAGGCTCACCAGAAAAAGAAATGCAAGAGAGTGAGGGCCAAAAGCACTTTCATATTATTGTACAAAGGAATTTTGTATGGGTATGAGCATATATATGTATATGATATGGAGAGAGAGAGAGAGAGAGAGAGAGAGAGAGAGAGAGCACGTGATGATAAGTTTAAAGAGCATTGGCTGATTGTTTAACTCATTGATGTTTTTTAGTGTTTTATTTAGGAGGATAATATTGCATGGCATCATCTATATTATTAAAAACAAAAAAGAACGATCAAAATTAGAAATTAAAAATTAAAAAGAACCGGTAAAAAAATACTTGGCGTCTGCCTACTATTACCGTCAAATGTTTAGGATCTAAGTTTATTAACTACATATATAGTTTATTAACCAGAATTTAGAGTTTATTGATCAAAATTTAGGATTTATTAATTAAAATTTATGTTTATTAAACTTTAGGTTTATTACCCTAACCTCGAATTATTAAATTTTGCCCTGGTTTATATATTCTAAATTTTAGTTAATAAATTCTAAATAATTTATTAATAAAATATTTTTTTGTTAAGAAACTCTTATTTTGATTAGAGTCCCCTATTTTTTTTTCCGATGATATATATAATATATACTTTATAAGAATTCATAGCAAATACATATTATACTCCCTCCGTCCCAGGATAAAAATTCTGGTGGAATTTTCACGCATATTAAGAAGATGAATGAAATGACAAAATTGTCCATAATAATGTCATTAAATATGGAGAGAGAATTAGAATAAGAAAAGTATGAGATATTTAATGTTACGGGTATAATAGGAAAATATGTGTAAAAGTTTGGTTATTAAAGAAAAATGGATATTTAACATGAGATTACCCAAAATAATATTAAGATCTTTTATCATGAGACGGAAGGAGTATATTTTTTGTCTATGTCAAGCATATAAAAAAATGATGGGATCACTGTATGTTGTTATGGAGAATCCCTACAGAGTTGGCTCAACCGGTAAAGGCCTATAAGAAAAATCTTTGAGGTCTCTTCTTCAAGCCTCGTAACTCGTTTGAGTCTATTCAAAATGAGTAATAATTCCTGAATTATTTTATATTTTGTATAAAATATGACGCCCCCAAAATAGGTTCATTCCATCCAATTCATTCTAAGTCGTCAAATACATGGTACAAAAATAACTACAACTTTATTATTACAACATATAAACTGTGAGTTTAAATACAGATATTGCCGTCTAGACAATATCCACACATAAATAAATCCCCATCATAATTATTGATACATTATTTTACAAAAATGGTGAGGACTACTAAACAACTCTCTCTAGAACCTTCATCTCATAAATCACACTAGTACTCGCTACATTCTCGCCTCCCGAGAAGAAAAATGAAACAAAAGGAAAAAAGGGTGAAAGCTCAACTAGCCCGATAAAGAATATTATGACTAAGATAATATACAACAAATTATCGTTAGTCTTCAATGAGAAAAATCTAATAGAATACAATAGACAACCAGGTTTTAAATCAACAAGCTGCAATGAAACAACAATTCATTAGAAGAGTTAAGTAGAGAATGCAAACTACTATCTTCTATATATGAATTTAAAAGTTCATCGTCGATATTTTATCCATGTAACATCAATCAATATATATCTCGGAATCAAATATTCATCTTTGCACTCTGAGCCAAAGATATTCATCGATTAGTCATGTTCATCTAAACACTGCTCATCTCTGCACTACTGGCCAAAGATATTAATCGATCGATCGTGTTCATCAACACACTGTTCATCTTTGCACCACTGGCCAAAGATATTCATCAAGAAATCATTCATCTTTTGCACCACTACGGCCAAAGATATTCAAGAATATCATCATTTAAGGACCGAGGATGATGAAAAATATTTTTTAAAGGAAAGCGAATCCGGTGAAACAAAAGAACAAATATTAAGGATTAAGTATTTTAAACAATCCAAGTTCAAAAATACTTCATAAGTAATCAGTGGAATAAAATTCAAGAATGATCAAAACATGGATACAATCAAAATTTAGTATCCATAATAGATATTTTGGACAAAAAGAATAAATTTCATTTTTTGATTGAATAGTCTTAGTATCACGTGAATAAGTGTCGTATCACGTGAATAGTAACTCGATACCAAAAGATAGAAATTTCATAAAAAACATCTTCACGCTTCGTGAATAGTACTAAATGAATAGTAACTCGTGAATAGTAACTCATGAATAGTAACTTCGTGAATAGTAACTTAATGAATAAGTAACCCAAACATAAAAAAGTTCCAAATTTGATAAAATTTCCAATCAATATTTCAACATAATGATATTGAAGAAATAATATCATTTTCGAATAAAATAACATCTCTTACCTCGAAAGATAGATACTTAGTTGAAACACAGGATATAGGCTATGACTTGAACTTGCATTAGTATAGCAATACTCAAAGTATACTCAAAATACTCACAAGAATATGCTCGATAATATAGAGAGAAAACTTGATTTACGGTGTGATTTTCAATTCTAACCTAAGCACCTTATTTATAGAAAAATGCTTAGAACACCAAAAGTAGAAAATTTAATAAATTAATATTATTTATTTTCCACATCTTCCCACGCATCCATGAATCTGAACTCAACCATCCTAACACATGTTAAATGAGTCCCAAAATGTAAAAATGTTTTTCTTATTAAAATAATTAAAACTTCAAAAAATAATTATTTCGGAGCTTCGGAACTTCAATAATTCACAATAAATAGCCCTTTTGCCAGAAAATTCGAATCTCGCGATTTTTCATAGGAAATTCCATTATCTACAACTTTGCAGAAGGAAGTTTTTCCAAATTCCAAACAGAAATTAACCAAAATCCACAAAGCAAGCGATTTTCTGTGCTATAATCAAATTTTGATTAATAATTGTGTCCACCAACACACAAAATATGTGTTAAATATTTAATGCCACAAAATACTCTTCCTCCTCATATACTCATATATTCCACATTCATTATAAAAATATCACTAGTTAATATATTATTAAAATAATATATTTAAATGAATTATTTTATCAAAAAAGATAAAATATTAATTTTCAACAATTGTCACATTAAAAATTTTCTCCATCTATATCCACATAAAATCAATATTTTTCTCATCATATAAATAAATAATTAATTATTCACAAATAATATTACAGAATCACGAGATCGCAATTAAAGTAGTTCTAGGAAAGAGGGGCTTTCAATAAGGATCTCTCCTTACTAGCGGCGCAATAATTAGGTGACCAAACCTCTCCTTAGATGTAACTTTCTAGACATTGCCAATAATGTTATCCAATAATATTATTAGGATAATATGAATTATTGTTAGATAATAGAAAATCTTGTGTAATGACAATTTATTGAAACAACGAGTAATATAAAATATCAATGCGTGAATTATTGAATCAATAAAATAAAATCGAATAAATAATTCTTTGTAACAATTATTGAGTAGTGCCTTTTACGTAATAATCAATAATTGGTGCAATACCGTAATCTTCTTGTTCAATAACGCGTGATAGTGTGTTTTTAAACACAGGATATTCTAACGATGATTAATTCAGAATAACTATGCCGTTATTTATAAACAACTTATATTTGTCGTTTTCTTCATCCAATCGCTTTCCATTATGGGCCCACAAAAGACTGCGCCGTCGTACGAATATTCCCCGACAGTACGAATATTTCACGACCAAACGAATATTCCCCGACAATAATGAATATTTTATAACCACTTGCTTATTCAAAATATTTGCGTATTTTACCCATAACTATCCATATTAATCAAATCAACCCTTACTATTTCAAAATAATAAATAGAGAAAAATAAATTTTATTTATTAATAATTTGGGGTCTTATATAAAAAAGTCTGCTTTTGATCCAAATGTAATTAGTTTATGAAGATTTTGTTTTTGATGGAATAAAGCCAAGCAAAAAACAAAAAAATGGAGATGGAGATGGGTTATATTTAGGAAATTGATAAATTCATAATAAAAAATAATATTTTCATAATAAAATCATTATTATAGACCCTATAACAACGATTTTTATCGTCGCTATACATCTATAGCAACATTTTTATTGTTAAAATATCAAAAAAAAATATCATGAAAATATTAATTTCCTATATTAATTGATTGTGGTATTATCTATTCAACAATGCTACTATTATATAAAAAGGTCATATAATGATTATATACACACATGTATATTGTAAACTCTCGCTTAATATGTAGAGCCCGCATATATATATATATATATATATATATATATATATATATATATATATATAGAGTTAGGGATCGGTGTAAGACTCACTTACTTTGTTAAAATACTGGATTTTTTTTTGGTTTTTTTGGTTTTTTTTAAATAACTAAAAAAAAAGTTTAATATTTTATGGAATCGAAATTTTTCATAATGTCTGATGTTTTGGATGTGATTTGGATATGTATAACAAAAGCAGTGCATGCGAGTCTGTCAGATCGTGTACTACTATTTTTTGGTATATGTATTCAAATCACGCCCAAAACATTATATTATGAAAAAAATATCAGTTCCATAAAATATTAAATATTTTTTTTAAGTTGTTTTAAAAAAAAACAAAAAAATCAGATTTTAACAAAAATAAAGAAAGTCTGACTTGATCGACGGCTATATATATATATATATATATATATATATATATATATATATATGTGTGTGTGTGTGTGTGTGTGTGTGTGTGTGTGTGTGTGTGTGTGTGTGTGAATATTTTGTAATAGTAACATTATTTTTACCTATTACCTAATCACCGACGACTATGTTATGAATCACGATGATGTGGTTCGAGTCTAGTCATATGACTTTTAAAAGTGGTGGAGAATTCTTGAAAATTGGACTTTGATCATCTTTGTTTTTTGTCCTATTGTGAGCGTGCAATTAAAATGGAGAAAGTGGCTACTTTTATTATTGATTTTCCAATCTAAAGTCGGGGAGAAAGTGGAGTCATGACTGATACTTTAACCGGTCCGAGCATGTGTTGTTTTTCATTGTCCTCTCACCTTATGATACTCGAACTATAGCTACATATGAGCTGGTATATATGTCAAATTCATTGTATGTTGATTTGATTAGGCACAGGAAATTAAGATAAAAAGTCATATTCAATGCAGTGCTGATATACAGGCGAGAGGGTGATCTCTCTGTCTGTATATTAACACTATATTGATCATGAAATAAATTTATCATGAAATTCACTTCATGCTAACCGGATTCATAAATGCGATACCGGTGATCGAACTGTTATTGATTTATTAATATATAAAAATATATATTATTAATAATTAATTAAAAATTTTATTTTTTATAAATTAAAACATAATAAAATTGAGTTATAATATTACTAAAATAGTTAATTTTAATATTAAAAAAATCGAGTCATTAGGTCAATAATTGGTTTACCAGTTGAACCATCGATACTGAATGAACCGAAGTGCCAATTGATTACAATTTTTTTATTTTTAAATTTTTTATATAAACTCATTTAGAGCTTAGGCCAAAAACTATATAGTCCTGGCAGGCTCTTAAGAAAATGAAAGTACCAACTTTTAACAATAATTAAAGGATATTGATGTGTAAACGTTCTTATCTATTTTCAACTAATTTCTAAAGCAAACAATTCTACTTTTGCTTGAGTTGTACATATGCATAATATTGGCATTACGTTATTTAGGGAAGAGTATTTGGATTCAAGTGGGTTTCTTCAAGTAAATAGCTAGAATTCATTGATGAAGTCTTAGTCTAGTGATTAAGATTGAGATACTGATACTTTTAGGTTTCGTGTTCGATTCTCATTTAGTTAAATTTATTTCTTTATTGTGTTCCTCAAAATCCATCCATACATATTCTGTGGAACATCAATTATTTACGTATATTTGAGCTCGTTCCCAAAAAGACGACTTAAGTGATAAAAAATTTGTCCTTAAACGGATGACAAAATTATTGTACAAAATTTTAGTTGGACAAAATTATTCTCGATTTACTATCATATTTTACTTATCTCGATAATCAACCAGTCACATCGCTGATTCTCTCTGCTCAAAACCCAATTAAATATTTCCTCCATTTTTAAATAAGTGTCTTTTAAGATTTTTGGATATTGATTAAGAAAATTATTTAATACTATCATTTAATAATTAAAATCTGTGTTAAATTTCATCACTATCCCTTTATGAGAAGTTGAAAAATATTAATACTAATGGTGAGAATTTCTTGGGACAATGAGAGAAGATAAGGGTGATATTGAAAAGTAAATAATTTATTCTCCTACAAAGTTGTAAACGACAAATAAATTAGAACAAATTTTTCTTTCTAAAACGTCACTTATTTAGGAATTGAGGGAGTATATTACTCCTTCCGTTCCTAAATAAGTATCGTTTAAGATTTTTGCACATGAATTAAGAAAGTCATTTAATACTACCATTTAATAATTAAAATATGTATAAAATTTTATCACTACCTCTTTATGGAAAGTTAAAAACTATTAATACTATGGGTAAGAATTTTTTAGAACAATGAGAGAAGGTAAGGGTAATATAAAAAAATAAATAATTTATTCTCTTAAAAAGTTATAAACGATAACTAAATTAAAATAAATTTTTTCTTTTAAAACGTCACTTATTTAAATACGAAGAGATTAACTTATACAAATATCATAATCATCATCATAGTATCACCATCCGCTGACAGGATATTGAAATGCTAGATTCTAATCAATTGTTATGGATCAATTATTCCTTTCTTCCCCAAAATAATGACTAAATATACAAATTTTTTAATTCTCAAAAAAATAAAATAAAGTACATTAATATAAAAATAAATATCATTTAATGAGATTTATTAATATAAAAATTAGAATACTGGTCATTTTATATAATAATAATCTTATAGTGCCACTCAGAATAAATAGGAATTTTTTTAAATATATATACAAATTATAGTACTTTGTTCATAGCTCATTGGAGCCCAGCCTATGTATTGTCTAATCAAGACCACGTGATTGCTTGAGTACTTCTGTTAGATAGCTCAATCTTTTTGACCAAATTTTATGCCCTCTTCGTTTCAAAAAAAGAGTTCTATGATAACTTTTTAAAATCAACCTGTCAATTATTTTATATTTTAAAAACTTAAAAGTAATCTTTTAATGTGATTTTTGAAAATAATTACTTCCTTCATTTTAAAAAATATACTACATCATCATTTTATTTTTTAAAATTAGTTTAAGATATTTTTAAATTTAAAATTAATATGAATTTTTTCAGTTTCTGTCAATATATTTATGAATATTAAAAGGTATTATTTATTGATTTATAATTTTTAATAAATTATCTCAATTTTGAGTATAAAAATATTTCATGTTGACTTTTAAAATTGATCATATAATTCAGAATGCAAAAAATATTATTCTTAAAATAATAATACTTTTCAATAATTTACAATAATAAACATTATATTTTCAATTTATTTGGCCTTGAGAAATCTTTTTACTATATCAACTCCGCAAAAAAGAAAATGATGATCTAAAGTACAGTTGGTGAAACTCAAACCACGTCTTTGTGTGTGTGTATATATATATATATATATATATATATATATATATATATATATATATATATATATATATATATATAACTGTATATTATATATTGAAATTTATCTTGATTTAATTTTTTTAATTTATAACAACGGTTCACTAGTCATCGTAGTCCAAAATAACTATGACAATAGGCTTAACCGTCATTATATCCTAAAAAATTGTCGTCACTATATACATATATATATATATATATATATATAAGAAACGATCCGTTCAACTAGGCTACTATCTTCTACAGAGTCTACACTCTATTTGCACATAAATATATTAGCTTTAGAATAACTCTAGGTCCTGTTTTTGTATATATATTCAAATTATATTTAAAATATTATATTTTCTAAAAAAAATTATTAAAATAAAACTATACATTTTTAAAAATTATAAATAAAAATTTTTGAAAATATCCAATAAACATGTCCTATAAAAATATCCATGTAAAAGGACTCTTAACTTTATATATGAACTTCAATCAATACATACGATTATATATGTGGACATTTATTATTTTAACTTATTTCAGAGAAGTGTTTTTATCTTTTGATATGTCATTTGATAATTTTAAATAAGTATTAATTGCTTAGTTTTCGATATTATTTCAAGTATTAAATATAATTTTGGTTCTCTTACTATTTTTTGCTTAATAAATAATATATTTTTATAATACAAGGACAATATAGGCAAATTATATCATATTTAATACTATACAATTATTTTCTTAATACTTGTGCACAACTCTAAAATGACTTACAATATCAATTGTCTATACTACCCTTAAATTCTCATAATTACCATACTTATCTCATATTTTATCTCTAATCTATAATATTTTTTCATGAGGGATAATTTTAGAAAGATTATAGTTAATTCTCCTAGATTATATAAAACGAGGAATAATTTGAAAAAAATAAAATTATATAAAATGTCTATAAGAGGGAGGGAGTGTTATAATCTCAATAGTTCAAGTGATGCCCAAAATTCTATGCAAGTTAAATACAATCTCATTTTTATGGAGCCCAGATAATTATTAAAAGGTTTCAGTCTTGAAAATTATTAATTATGAATAGAATTACTAAGCAAAATGATTAGAAAACTTAATTTTGAGTAATATTGCAATTAAAATTTTAATTATATATATATATATATATATATATATATATATACGGTCCGGTTCTTAAGTTCACTCCTTATCCAACTCACCCGAACTCATCTCTTCTTTAGCGACGGACCTGGCGACGGTTCGGTCATACAACCATCGTCTATACTTTTAGTGACGCTTATATGTTGTCCATTGCTAAAAATATATTTGACGGTTGTATTATCAACGTCGTCATGCTGTCCTGGCCGCTAAAGGAGGGTGAGCTTTCAGTGAGTTGGATAAGAGTGAGCTTAAAATCCGGACTATATATATATATATATATATATATATATATATATATATATATATATATATATATATATATATATATACAGTTGTGTATTATATGAGTCGGACTATGACGACGGATTTTTTGGGCTATGACAACGGTTCACCCGTCATGTAGACCACTGAGAATAGTTATGGTGATGTATAAAACCGTCACTATAACCCAAAAAATCGTCGCCATAGCCGACTAGATACTACACAATTGTGTATATATAATTTTCATATATATATATATATATATATATATATATATATATATGGTCGGATCGAGTGCATATACTATCTTTACTCACAGTTATTTACCCCTTTGGATGGTGTTTTCGGTCATACAATCGTCGTCTCATACTTTTAATGACATTTAACAAACATATAAGCGTCGCTAAAAGTATAGACGAACGACAGTTGATTGTATGACCGAAACACGCTTAAAGAGGATAAAGACGAAAAAAGATAAAGATATCTCTTAATGTCTGACTCTCTCTCTCTCTCTCTCTCTATATATATATATATATATATATATATATATATATATATATATATATATGAACAACATACAAATATGAGCAGTATCTACCTAGCTAATTCATAAGAATCAAAACCCAGAAATCAAATATTTGATGTAGTTAGATCATAATTAAGAATTATCATTCAGAAAATAATTTGACAAAATAAATTGTTTGATTACCTTTCATTGAAGCAGCCTTATAACTTGTTGGGATTTTAAGGGATTCTCCAGTTTCAACTTTCCCTCTGTTAAAAAAATATACATATATTATGGCGAAGAGGTATTAGAGCGCACGTAAGTTGTGTGTATATATATAATTAAGAAACCTGGCAGAATTACAAATATTATTAAATGTTTATAAATAGTACAACAATGGAGAAGAAGTTGGTGCCTAAAAATTTATATCCAATACATTCATCATTTATTTAAATTCTTTTTCTTTTACCAATTATTAAAATTCGTACGAATAGACATATACTTCGACATAATTTTTTAAATAAAAGGTTTAGTTTTAGAAAATTATTAAATCTACAACAGAAAATATTATTTTCACAACAAAAGTATCGTTAAACCGTCGCTATACATCTACAGCGACACTTTTATTATGAAAATAATAAAAAGTATTATAAATTTAACAATTCTCTTAGTTTTAATATATTAAAATAATTATTATGTTTAAGTGTGATCTATTTAAATTTTAATAATTTCACTTATTTGGACAACATTATATTCGTAGAAAGATATAAACATGGATAAGAATATTAAATGATGAAAGAGGAAGATATGAAAAGATTTGTCAGTGAGCAAATATATAAATGTGAAGTCTTCTTTGCGGCAAGTTTATATAATTTCTATCTTTATTTTTTTTGACATATTTAATAGCCTTATTTTAATTTATAAATCTATAGCATTAATTAATTTGAAGTATTTCTTTCATTAAAAGGAAAAAAAAACTTTTTTTCCCTAATAAGTCTAGGTGGACATTCTTATACCGACTGATCTCGTGATCGGTCCAATTTTTTTTCTTTGACTCCCAAAAAATATATAGTATTTATTTCAATTAAAATATTTATAAAATTCAGTGATTTAGGTGTAATTTGAATACATATAAAAAATAGTGTTCCACTGACTGTACAACACCGTTTTTTATATGTATCCAAATTACACCTAAATCACTGAATTTTATAAACATTCTAATTGAAATAAATACTATATATTTTTTGGGAGTCAAAACAAAAATAAAATAAAATTTTAGATCGGTCACTAGATCGGTCGATATAAGAATGTCCCCCTAGAAGGACTCATAAATTTATCAACAAGTCTATCACATAAAAAAAAGTCACATAATGCTCACATATACACACATATATACTGTGAGACCCCAAATTTTATGAATAAAGATTTAAATTTCTCGAAATATTTTTTTGAATATTATGGTGTGGATTTGATATAATGTTATAGTTGTGGGTAATATTTATAAATTTTGCAAAGTAAGCAAGTTGTTATATAATATTTGATTGGTTGGGGAATATTCGTTTTAACGAGGGAATATTAACGACGACATAATCATTAGTGGACCCCTAGCAACTAAAGTATTGTCGTAGTTAGAAAACCAGAAATTATCATTTTATAAAAATAATGGCGAAAAGTGTTACCGAATTAAAAGCTGTTGACCCTAGGTAGTAAAAAGTATGATGTCTGGCGTGGTTGCGTGGTAGCGTACGATATTGATTATTGATCTTACATGAGAATTGATTATTGATCGCTTACGTGAGAAGTCACTTTCAATTATACTCAATTATTGCTACATGAATTGTTGCATCATATCTTTCATATTATTGATTCAATTATTGTCACAGTATCATCTGCATAATATATATTATTAAAACAATAATTGAGACGGCAAAGTGTTGACTTTGTCATATTCCATCCTTAAGTTTTGATGATGAAATGTTCAAGTACTAAATTATTTTATGGTATTTCATGTATTCGTTGATTAAAGAACAAATTGTGGAGTTTTTCATTGGATGAAGAAATTTTCTCTTTCTAGGAGACAAATGTAAGGTCAATTGCATAATATTTGATTTTTCATTTAAAGGCTCTAGGACATATTATTATTTGCATTCTTATTATATGTCTTAAATGAAAAATGTTTTTAAAATCTTATGAAAAAGGTTTTTGAGGAGTAATACGTACAATAATGCTACACATGGATATTTAGAGATGACAGCTAGACTTTATTGAGATTTGTTGCATGTGCAGTTTTCAAGGAGTGATTATTTCTCATGCATAAATAATTGATATTCGGTTATGATATGAATTCTTTATATATTCATGCTAGCTAACCATTTATTGTGATAAGATGTATGTGAGAGTTTCAAGGAAAAACAATTATGATTATCTTGGAATTTTAAAGATCTTGAGTCTTGGAAAGGATAAGTGTTGTTGCAAACCATTTCTACACGTTATTTCATGATTGAGATAAAGTCAAAGTTGTTTAAGTGGTTTATCCTTTTAATGTGTCTTTTATTTATCCAAATCAGTATAAGAGAGTGATTCTTTAATCTAGATAAATCTGACTTTTATTTCCTTTCCGTTATGAGTATTCCTTGATATTTTAATACCGTTTGACTTGGACAAATTGAACATATCTATAATTAACGGTAATATATTGTTGGCTATAAAAATAGTATTTTCATGAATGGAAATTACACAACACACGAAATTATTTTCTGCACCAATTATTGATTATATTGAGCAACGTGTTTAATTGGTGTAAATCTCGATCAGCTAAGTTAATAAATTTATGGTATTCTTTAAGCTGATATTGGGTAAGAAATTAATTGCTTATTTATTTTGTGCTAATTGATCATTGCATATAGTTGAGCCTTTAATTGTTAAATTTAATATTCTTGCATTGATCATAGACCTCTATATTTATTGAATTTTCTTTTTAGACTAAGTGTAGTCTAAAGGTGTTAATTCTAGTGGATTAGGAAAAGACTTATAAACAGGTTCAAGGAAGCAAAGGTACTTGAAGAGTGCATAGGTGCACAAGGAGTAAGAGAGCTCAAGGGAAATTAATTGTTAATTAATTTTTGTAAGAATCTGTTTTGTAATCTGTGATTGTTTATAAAAAATAAATAAAGTGAGTCTCCAATACTAGTTGGTATTGGACGTGGACTAGGCTATTATTATAGAGGGTAATAGTTGAACCACGTAAAAAATCTTGGTGTTGATTTTATTATTTGCTTTACTTTAAAATCACATAAGCTATTTAATTATCTTAATAATTAAAATTTGAATACTTGCATTATATTAAGATAATTCTTTAACATCAAGTATTTTATTTAAAATATAAATTTAGCAGAATATTTTCTAAATAGAATATATTAATTCAATAAGCTGATTTCAATTATCATAGTAGCCTGAATTTAATAGTTTAGTTTAAAGTTTAAAAATTGGTCATAGATTGCTCCCACACTTATTCAATCCCCCCTTCTAAGTGTGCCTAGATAAATTTGATTTGGTATCAAAGCTTGGCTCTACTTATCTTGGTCTTAAAGATGACTTGTAGGGAAAGATTTTGACATGACACAGTTCGGGAACAACAATTAAGAAGGACAATCAACCAATAGACCTCCTTAGCTGTTCGGAACGGAAAATTACAACTTCTGGAAGTTCAGAATGAGGATCTATCTTAAAGAGATCCTTGGAAATGGTGGGTTATGGAGAACGGACCAGTTATTCCATGAAGAGATGATGGGGTACCAAAGATTCTACTAGAAATGGATTCAACCGAAATCTACATGGTCTCATATGATTCAAAGGCAATGAACACGCTTCTCAGCGGTATGGTACAATCCGAGATAGACAAAGTTTCCTAATGCAACACAGCTAAGGAAATTTGGGATACTCTTGTGGTAAGTCATGAAGGTACTTCCAAGGTACGAGAAGTCAAGCTAAGCATGCTTATACACGATTATGAAATGTTCAAGCTCGAAAAAGATGAAACCATTAAGCTAGCTCAAGCAAGATTTCTAGTCCTTATAAACTCCTTGAAATTACTAGACAAGACTATTCCTCAAAGTGAGATCAACCGTAAGTTGCTTCGAGCTATGCGCAAAAGGTTTGCTTCTAAAATCACTACTCTTCAAGATTCTACAACTATTTCTTCCATGGATACTTTAACTTTGTTTGGTGAATTAGAAGAATATGAACATCAGTTAAAGAGATATGATGATGAGAAAAAAACTCCTCGAAGAAAGGTTTAAGCTCTTAATGCAGATAACGAAGAGGAGCTTGATGATGACTCGGATGAAGAAATAACAATGATGTCAAGAAGACTCAAGGGGCTACTATAAAAGAAGAAATACTTTCAATTCAAATAAGTTCAAATGAAAGCAAACTGAAGAGACGTGCTTCGAATGTGGACGTCCTGATCACTTCAAGAAAGATTGTTTTCAATTGAAGAACAAAGGAAAGACAAACTACAAAGATAACAAGAAGAACAAAGCCCTTGTGACTTGGAGTGATGAGGAATCCGAAGTGGAGATCGATGCTAAAGATGAGATAACACAAGTATGCTTCGTGGAAATTGAAGGTGAATCTAATCACGTATCTTTTAATGAAATGAACTTATTAGAACAAGAAAATAAGAAGTTAAAAGAAAAGAATGCATGCTTAAGAGATTTAGTTAATACTTTAATGAATGAAGTGGATTCACTAATAGATGAAAAGAAAGAAATTGAAAAGGAATCAACTTGTAAAGAAGAAACGATTTTGATTGCTAAGATTGATTATTTAGATAATTATAACAAAATACTTTTCAATAAGGTAAATTTCTTGAATAATGAAGTCCAAAAATTGACTAATGAGCTAAAAATGAGAGATGTGTGTATTGATGCATTTAGTGATAAATCTCCTGTTAAAACTCTTCCTAACAATGAGCTTCAAAAAGAAATAGCTTCACTAAAATTATCTCTTGCTAAATTTGTCCAAGGTGAAGAAAATTTGAATGTCATATTAGGTAAACAAAGACCTAGTTTTGAAAGACAAGGAATTGGTTATGATCCTATGCATAAAAAGAGTAATATGAAAATGCTAAAATCAAAGTCACGATTTAGTCTAAATTATTGCTCTCCTTTCATGACTTGCAAGCATTTTGGTATTAAAGGTCATTTAGATATAAATTGTTTTAAGAAACGAAATAAGGTTAAACAAGTATGGATTAAAAAGAATGATTTACTTGCTACTAACATAAGTGGACCCAAAAAGATATGGGTACCAAAAGGATAAATTATTCTTTCTTGACATGTATGTTTAAAGGAAAGAGTTCTATCTCAAAAATGGATTCTTGATAGCGGATGTTCTCGGCACATGATAGGTGATAAATCAAAATTCGTTGAACTAAATATCAAAAAGAAGAATGGAACGGTCACGTTTGGAGACAATAAAACCTGCGAGATAATTGGAAAAGGTAAAATTGGTAATGGCAAGGTAAGTATAAATAATGTGCACCTTGTTAATGGTCTTGAATTCAATTTAATTAGTATTAGCCAATTAATGAATAATGGCCATCAAGTCAATTTTGAAAAAGATAAATGCACAATATTTCATGGTACTAACAATACTACTCTAGTTGCACAAAGAGAAAGAAATATATATACTCTTGATTTTGAACAACAGGAGGAAGAACTATGCCTTACTTCAGTACAAGATGAAGCTTGTTTATGGCATAAAAAGATGTGACATGTTCACATGGACTTAATCAAGAAACTATCTTCAAAGAATCTCGTCAAAGGATTGCCAAGAATCAGGTTTGAAAAGAAAGGAATATGTATTCCTTGCCAACTGGGAAAACAAGTAAGAACTTTTTTTCAGCAAAGAATATGGTATTAACCTCTTCTCCTTTGCAACTACTTCATCATGATTTATTTGAACCAAAAAGACATTTTAGTATTAATGGTAAATTTTATGCATTTATAATTGTTGATGATTTTTCAAGATACACATGGGTATTATTTTTGAGAACTAAGGATGAAGCATTTAAAGAGTTTGAAACATTAATAAGGAATCTTGAAACTAAGTATAGCTACAAACTCATTAGAATTAGAAGTGATCATGGTACTGAATTTCAAAAAGATTTTATAACCTTTTGTGATCAAAGGGGTATTAGCCATGAATTTTCAGCCCCAAGGACTCCTCAACAAAATGGGGTGGTGGAAAGGAAGAATAGAACTCTATAAGAGACGGCAAGAACTCTACTACAAAAAAGTAAGCTTCCAAAGAAATTTTGGGCCGAAGCAGTAAGTACATCATGTTATGTTTTAAATAGAGTACTCATTCGTCCTATTATTTTGAAAACACCTTATGAGCTTCTAAATAATAAAATCCCAAACATAAGTTATTTCAAAGTATTTGGTTCTAAATGTTTCATCTTAAATACAAGTGATAATTTGGGAAAATTTGATGCTAAGTCATATGAAGGAATTTTCATTGGTTATTCTCAAAATAGTAAAGCTTATCGTATTTTCAATATTAAAAAGTTATGTGTAGAAGAATCTGTTCATATCACTTTCAACGAGACTAACAATGATGTTCCAAAAGAAAGTGAAGATGATGCAGGAAATTTAGAGATAGTCAGAATTTTAGCAAACCAAAATGATCAAAACAGGAGACCTAATGAACAGTCTCAGGAAACTGAAATTGACAACCAGCAGGAACATGAACCTAAAAATTTGCAAGATGCTGAAGATGAATCTCATGATCAAGAAGAAGTTTTACATGATATTCAAATGCCAAAAATATCTAGACATGTCAAGAATCATCCTCCGGAGAATATCATTGGAGATATCAACAAAGGTGTAACCAAACGAAGAGGTTTACAAAATCATTGTGCATTCTCTGCATTTTTGTCACAGGTTGAGCCAAAGAATGCAAAGGATGCAGTTCTTGATGAAAACTGGTTACTGGCAATGCAAGAAGAACTTCAATAATTTAAAAGATGCCAAGTATGGGAACTTATGCCTCCTTCAAAAGATGCTTCTATCATTGGTACGAAATGGGTATTCAAAAATAAGCTAGATGAGCACGGAACAATCACTCGTAACAAAACAAGGCTAGTAGCTCAAGTGTATAACCAACAAGAGGGGATCGACTATAAAGATACCTATGCACCAGTGGCTAGGCTAGAATCAATTCGAATTTTGTTGGCATTTGCATGCTACAAAAAGTTTAAGCTGTATCAAATGGACGTAAAGAGTGCTTTCCTCAATGGATACATTAACGAAGAGGTCTGTGTGAAACAACCTCCTGGGTTCGAGCATGAAAAGTATCCTAATCATGTCTACAAATTAAAGAAAACACTTTATGGCTTGAAACAAGCTCCAAGGGCGTGGTACGAAAGGTTAAGTAAGTATCTCTTGTCAAATGGATTTATTAGAGGTAAAATAGATTCTACATTATTTATTAAGCATAAAAATATAGATATCATTATTGTTCAAATATATGTAGATGATATAATTTTTGGTGCTACTAATGATCATCTTTGTGAGTGGTTTTCCAAGTGCATGCATAAAGAATTTGATATGAGCTAAATGGGAGAACTCATCTACTTTTTGGGACTTCAAATCAAGCAAACGAAGGACGGAATTTACATCCATTAAACCAAATACACAAAAGAATTACTCAAGTAATTTGGCTTCGAAGGATCTAACTCAAAAGGTACACCGATGAACACATCAATAAAGCTCACTACTGATGAAAAAGGTATTGATGTTGATATAACAAAATATCGAGGTATGATTGGATGCTTACTATATGTAACTACTTCTAGATCCGATATAATGTACAGTGTTTGTTTATGTGCAAGATTTCAGGCAAAACCCAAGGAGTCACATTTAAATGCTGTTAAAAGAATTTTGAAATATTTAAGTGGTACAATAAACTTAGGGTTATTTTATCCAATTTGTAATCACTTTGAACTAATAGGCTATTCAGATGCTGACTATGTAGGGTGTCAAATCGATAGAAAAAGTACGAGTGGTGCTTGTACTTTCTTGGAACAAAGTCTTGTATCATGGCATAGTAAAAAGCAAACCTCAGTTGCTCTTTCAACTACTGAGGGTGAATACCTAGCTGCAGGAAGTTGTTGTTCTCAGATATTATGGATGCGTTAAACTCTATGTGATTTTGATATATTATGTGATTGTGTGCCTATTTAATACGATAATTCTGGTGCTATAGATATATCTAAAAATCCTGTGTTACATTCTCGTACAAAACACATAGAAGTAAGGCATCATTTTTTAAGAGACAATGTGTCAAAAGGCTTAATTAAATTGATTTTTATTCCAACTGAAAATCAAATTGCAGATATTTTTACTAAACCTTTAAGTGAAGATAGATTTTGCATGTTACGAAGAGAACTTGGGATGTGTATGGCATGATTTTAAACTTTTTGCTAATATTATCCTAGCTTGCATGTATATCTCATTAATTAATAAAATTAGGATAACTATGTGTTTTAAAATTTTTGGCTGCTCATTTAAGTCTTTTACTTATGCACGCCATATCTGTCATAAGTGATTTTGAAAACTGAAAAGACGGGACTGCGAGGGTTTCTTGGGAGACGTAATTATACATACATGCATCCGTTCTTGTTCTTATATTCTGTATTTTTTCATTTTCTTTATAACTTATATCTTTTCTGATTCTCTCTTACCTTCTCATCTTGTTCTTCTTCCACACACCTAACTCACCATGAGAACTCTTACGCATAAGAGATCGCTTATCGATTCTGATGACGATCAGACGACGATTCCACCTCAATCTACCGGACCTTCACGCAAGCAACGCAAACTGAAGAAGGTTGTATCTGAGGAAACAGAGTATGTGGACTCTTCATCTTCTGATGAGTCAAGTTTCAGTCCATCCCTGCCAAAATCTACTGGACCCTTTCGGCGATGTCAACCAACGACTCCATCTTTTAAGCCGAAAGTTACACCCCCACCCTACCTATTTCGGTAAACCTTAACCTTTCATCTGATCTGCCTGACAACTACTTTCGCAGTACTGCGTATGAGGTGTATTTTAAAACAGTTATTTTTCCAAAATAATTTGTCTATGAAAAGTCTGTTGATCAGATCTGTTTTCAATAATCTCCTTTGAAACCATTGTTTGAGTCTAGTGGTATTTCTTCAATGCTTTTTCCTCCATTTGTGGCATACCCTAGACTTGTCCAACAATTTTACACAAATCTCGAATTTCATGGTGATTTTTATACCACTTTTTTCAAAGGAAAATCATTATATTTTACAGTCATGGATTTTGGTAGTATTTTGAATATTCCATCTTCTAGTATGTGTCCTTTTATAAAGAAAGGTGCTGTTCATTTTCCATTCACTCCTCTTGAACAGTTACAAATTGTGATGAACAATAATTTATTAAATGATGTTTTTACTCCTAAAATAGTGGATGTCTCTCCTATCTCTTGTGTCCTTCATCATCTTATTAGATACAATCTGTTGCCTCGTTTAGGTGGAGGAGCAGATTTTACCTATCAAGACTTGATAATTGTTGCCATGATTTTAAGTGGTGTTTCTTTTAACTTGTCTCAAATGATGCTTCATCACATGACTACCTGTTTGCGAAAAACCAAGACTTGTTTGCCTTACAGTGCTACTCTCACTACCTTGTTTAATCATTTTAAAATTTCTTTTGATAATGAAAATTCTGTTTCTGTTACTGATTCCATAAGTGTTGGGTGCCTGAAAATTTTGCGTATTATTTTACTTGATGGTATGTTTGTTCGCATCACTTCTAAAAATTCTTCTCCTCTAATCTCAATTCCATCTTCTCCTATTCAGCCCCCCACTCAATCTTCTTCTGAGATCATTGACATGTTGAAATTGGTCCTTAGTAATCAAGACAAAATGCAGACTGAAATGTCTGGCCTTCACACCCGTATGACTATGTTGGAAAAAGGCAAAATGTCTTTGGGTGCCCCTGAAATTAACAAACTATACAATAATATTGAAGATGAATTCATTGACTTACAGACAGGTTTTGAACTGCAAACCACTGCTTTGGCAGAAGTTATGCAGAGAAGGCTTAATCGAAATTCCTGTCAGTAGAGTCAAGAGATGAAGTTTGTTAGTAATCAAATAGGGGAGTTGGCTAAGTTCATTTCTACTCGTTTCAATGATGTGGGAGCTAAACTCCATATGCAGCGTAAGCATTCAACGATTTCGGAGTGGGTGCATTGCAATTGGTTGGCCGAGTATCAAGGAGAATTTCTTGACGTCCCTCTACAACCTGCAACTGTCATTCCCAGGCCTCCCCAATTTGCTGCTGACCTGAGCATTGCTGAGAAGGTCCATCGTGTAAATTCATCCCTATTTCACTCAGCGTGCAGCTCAGCGTGCAGCCGTGGTAGAGCTCGACGAATGAACTGCTTCCTTTTTGTTTGATGACAAAGGGGGAGAGTTTTTATGATTATTTATGCTTATTTTTGGATGTTTAAAAATATTGGTTTTGGTTTGGTGTGCATCACCAAAAGACTTATGTTTAATTTGGGATTTAAATTTTAATATTTGATATATTTAGCAGTAAATATTTTGATATTTGATGAACTAACAATTACTACAGGTTGTTTACAAAAATCAAGGTTTTGTAACTTTACTGAAATCGAATTTCAGTATCCTGAAATAATTTTATTGCATGAATTTAGGGGGAGTTAATTTTGTTATGCATATATTCAGGGGGAGTTTATGGGAGTTAAACAATTTTGGGTTGTCATCATCAAAAAGGGGAAGAATGTTGACTTTGTCATATTCCATCCTTAAGTTTTGATGATGAAATGTTCAAGTACTAAATTATTTTATAGTGTTTCATGTATTCGTTGATTAAAGAACAAATTGTGGGGTTTTTCACTGGATGAAGAAATTTTCTCTTTCTAGGAGACAAATGTAAGGTCAATTGCATAATATTTGATTTTTCATTTAAAGGCTCTAGGACATATTATTATTTGCATTCTTATTATATGTCTTAAATGAAAAATGTTTTTAAAATCTTATGAAAAAGGTTTTTGAGGAGTAATACACACAATAATGCTACACGTGGATATTTAGAGATGGCAACTATACTTTATTGAGATTTGTTGCATGTGCATTTTTCAAGGAGTGATTATTTTTCATGCATAAATAATTGATATCCGGTTATGATATGAATTCTTTATATATTTATGCTAGCTAACCATTTATTATGATAAGATGTATGTGAGAGTTTCAAGGAAAAACAATTATGATTATCATGGAATTTTAAAGATCTTGAGTGTTGGAAAGGGTAAGTGTTGTTGCAAACCACTTCTACACGTTATTTCATGATTGAGATAAAGTCAAAGTTGTTTAAGTGGTTTATCCTTTTAATGGGTCTTTTATTTATCTAAACTGTATAAGAGAGTGATTTGCTAATCTAGATAAATATTGACTTTTATTTCCTTTCCGTTGTGAGTATTCCTTGATATTTTAATACCGTTTGACTTGGACAAATTGAACATATCTATAATTAACGGTAATATATTGTTGGCTATAAAAACAGTATTTTCATGAATGGAAATTACATAACACACGAAATTATTTTCTGCATCAATTATTGATTATATTAAGCAACGTGTTTAATTGATATAAATCTCGATCAGCTAAGTAAATAAATTTCTGGTATTCTTTGAGATGATATTGGGTAAGAAATTAATTGTTTATTTATTTTGTGCTAATTGATCATTGCATATAATTGAGTCTTTAATTGTTAAATTGAATATTCTTGCATTGATCATAGACCTCTATATTTATTAAATTTTCTTTTTAGACTAAGTGTAGTCTAAAGGTGTTAATCCTAGTGGATTAGGAAAAGACTTACAAACAGGTTCAAGGAAGCAAATGTGCTTGAAGAGTGCATAGGTGCACAAGGAGTAAGAGAGCTCAAGAGAAATTAATTGTTAATTAATTTTTATAAGAATCTGTTTTGTAATCTGTGATTGTTTATAAAGAAATAAATAAAGTGAGTCTTCAATACTAGTTGGTATTGGACGTGGGCTAGGCTATTATTATAGAGGGTAATAGCTGAACCACGTAAAAAATCTTGGTGTTGATTTTATTATTTGATTTACTTTAAATCACATAAGCTATTTAATTATCTTAATAATTAAAATTTGAATACTTGCATTATATTAAGATAATTATTTAACATCAAGTATTTTATTTAAAATATAAATTCAACAGAATATTTTCTAAATAGATATATATTAATTCAGTAAGCTGATTTTAATTATCATAGTAGCCTGAATTTAATAGTTTAGTTTAGTTTAAAAATTGGTCATAGATTGCTCTCACACTTATTCAACCCCCCCTTCTAAGTGTGCCTAGATAAATTTTACAAAGTTATTCATATTATTATTTACAATATTGACAATGTCTAGAAGTTTTGTCAAGGAGAGGTTTGGTCACCTAATTGCTTGGCATAATAAGGAGAAATCCTTATAAAATCCCCTCTTTCTAGGAATATTTTGGTTGTTAAATATTGTGAATTATAATATTAATGATGAATAAGTTCGTGTTGATTAAAGATGAATTATATAGTTCTATAGTGTTGGAAATATTAGTGTTAGTGAAAATCGACATTTATTTCGATAATAATTGATCTTTGGAGGTTATATTGACCAATCGGGTAATTAACCGGATAAATGAGCAATTAATTGCTATTAATTCACATGATTATAACTATTTTTCACATGCGTGTACTATTGATTCACATTCTTGTACAATTAGGGGAGGTGGTGCAAGATTGATAATACTTGCATGACTAAGTTAAAAATGGAGGTATAGTTGAAGGTACTATACTGTAATTCATATTTTCACATGATTATAACTATTGATTCATATGATTGAACTATTGATTCACATTATTTACTATTAGGGGAAGTGGTGCAAGTTTGATAATACTTGCAGGACTAAATTAAAAATGAAGGAAAAGAGGAAGGTATTATACTGTAATATTTCGAGCCCCAAAATGTGCAATTATCGAAACTATATTTTCCTATAAATAGAAGCTCATTCCTTCATTATTTTTCACCAATTCACTAAAGCTATAAAGCAATTATTATAAAGAGAAATTATAGAGAGAAAGAAGAAGAGAAGTCTGCTGTGACGCTCCCAAAACAGGTATACATCACCCATCTTGAGTCGCCAAATACATGATACAAAATTTAAATACAACTTAATTATACAACAGTCGTGTAAAATACGACAAAACATAATATAAGAGTTTTAATAAGAATATTGTCATCTAGACAATATCCACACTCAATGGAGTCCTCATTACATTTATTGTCACACTATTTAACAGAATAGTGGGGACTACTAATGCTATCATCTAGACCGACACTCCGTTCCCTGACTAGTCCCGACTACGTTCTCATTTCTTAAAGAGAACAATGAAAGAAAGGGTGAGCTCAACTAGCCCAGTAAGAAATATTATGACTAAGATAATGCAGAATAAATTATCATTAGCCTTCAACAATGTTAAACTGATAGAATATAATAGACAACACGTTTAACTGCAGCGAAACAAGCAATCCATTAGAAGAGTCAAGTAGAGCATAAAATCTACTATCTTCTATGATTTAAAAAGTTTTTCATCAACTTTATCGCTGAGACTCAACTTAATAAATAAAATCGAATCATCCCTGTATCACGGCCAAGGATATTCATGTAATCATCAATGGTCATGAATATACCGAATAATCCCTGGTCATAATCACACCAACAACTGTCCATCAATGAACTACAGGCCAATGAGGACTTTTACTACATCATTCATCACATTACGGTCATGATTATACCGAATAATCCCTGGTCATAATCATACCAAGTCCATCTATGCATGTAAGCCAAAGATGACTTTCATCACAATATAAGCATGAGGATGATGACAATGACATAATAATTTAATAAAACAAGTTCAAGGATAAATTTTAAAGATTTATAATTTTAATTTATCCAGAAATCAATAACGTCCAAAATGTCAACATGATACTTCTTTGTGGAGTAAAATTCAAGAATACTCAGGAGAATATTTCAATGAAAAGATACTAGATGAAGCAAATATATTAAGGATATTCCACTAATTTCATGGAGTATAGAAGCCAAAACTTTAACCAACTGAGTATAATAGTATATATGAAACCGCAAATGGATTTTTGTCCGCCATGCAGTAATCCACGTAGACAGATCATTTCCACAATTTAATAAGGAAGGAATACGAAGGATCATTCACCATGCATGCGGTAATCCACATGACAAAGTTATTCCAATGAATAATAAAGAATGGAATAATGAAGAATTCACCAAAGCGTGCGTAATCCGCATGCATGAGTTATTCCAACGAATAATAAAGAATGGAACCAGTCATGCATAATCCGCATGCATGGATATTCCAATGTAATAATAAAGAATGGAATCGGGTCATGCGTAATCCGCATGCATGACGAGGATATTCCAATGTAATAATAAAGAATGAAATAACATGAGAATTCACCGGGCATACGATAGACCATGCAGACAAAAGTTATTCCAATGCATTAATAAGGAATGGAATAATGAAGAATTTTACCGTGTATGCAGATTGCTTAGATAGATAGGTTATTCCAACATAATAATAAAGAATGGAATAACAAACCTTACGAGTATTGAAAGAAAATAACTCTCTTCATGAATACAAAAGAATAATACCCCTTACCTTAGAAGAAGACTGGATAAAGGAATAGTGAGGTAGCAGACTTCTCTTCTTCTTTCTCTCTATAATTTTTCTCTATAATAGTTGCTCTATAGCTATAGTTGTTCAACAGTTTTAATGGTAACACTTTCGCCGTTATTTTTATAAAAAGATAATTATGTCGTTTTCTAACTACGATAATACTTCTGTTGTTGGGGTCTTACAACCTCCCCTTCTTATGAAATTTCATCCTCGAAATTAGGGTACGTACCTGGTATATCGAAGAGGTGAGGATATCTTGACTTCATCTCAGATTCTAACTCCCAGGTCATTTCTTCCACATCGTGGTTTCTCCACAAAACTTTGACTTGAGGTATAACCTTGGAGCGTAGAATATGATTCTTCTTATCCAGGATTTTAATAGGTAACTCTTCATACGTTAAATCTTCCTCTATCTTGTCTGGTTCTAATTCAATAATGTGGTTCGGTCTTTCACATATTTACGTAACATAGATATGTGAAAAACGTTATGAACACTAGACATACTTGGAGATAAGGCGAGTCTATAGGCCACAGTTCCTACTCGATCGACGATTATAAATGGGCCAATGAATTGAGGATTGAGCTTTCCTCTCTTTTCAAATCTCGTAACTTCTTTCCATGGAGCAACATATAACAACACATGATCTCCAATATTGAATTCCACGTCCTTTCGATGAAGATCATCATAACTCTTTTATCGATCTTGTGAGGTTTTTATACGTTGTTGGATCGTTTGAATCTTTTTTGTAGTCATACGTACTAACTCCGGTCCCAACAATGTTGCTTCACCCACCTCATTTTAGCATACTGGATAACGACACTTTCTTCCATATAATGCCTCAAATGGAGCCATGTCAATACTTGCTTGATAACTGTTGTTGTAGGAAAACTCCACCAATGGTAAGAACTTGTCCCAACTTCCTTTGAAGTCAAGGACACAGAGTCTTAATAAATCTTCAAGAGTTTGAATAGTCCTTTCTGACTGCCTGTCCGTTTGAGGATGATATGCCGAACTAAATCGTAAATCTGTGTCCATAGCTTTTTACAAACAAACCCAAAATCTTGAAGTGAATCTTGGGTCTCGATCAGAAACTATGGATACTGGCATACCATGCAATCTTACAATCTCGTTTATGTACATACTAGCAAGACGTTCAAGTGTATAAGTTTCTCGTATTGGTAAGAAATGAGCAGACTTGGTCAATCTATCAACAATAACCCAAATCGCATCTATGCCTTGAGAAACCTTGGGAAGAATAGTAAGGAAATCCATGGTAATGTGCTCCCACTTTCATTCTGAATTTCAAGTGGTTGCAATGGACCTTTTGGCACTTGATGCTCCGCCTTGACTCGTTGAAAAGTTAGACACCTTGAGATAAACCCCGCTATCTCTCTCTTCATATTGCTCCACCAAAATGTATGTCGAAGATCATGATATATTTTGGTACTCCCAGGATGGATTACAAACAGTGTGTTGTGCGCCTCCATCATGATTTTATACTTCAAGTAGGAATCGTTAGGAACAAAAAGTCTGGAGTTGACTCGAAGTATTCCTTCTTCATCGATTCTTGCTTCTGAAATAGCATCTTCTTACACTTTCTTCCTCATATGCATCAGCTCCAGGTCTGTAGCTTGAGCAGCTTTAACTTTATCAATTAAAGTCGGTTCCACTCATATATTCGCCATCATCATATGGGTCCCTGGAGTCTTTAACTCTATTTCCATCCTTTCTAAGTCATACAAAATGGGCCTTTGCGTTGACAATATTGCACTTGTGCCCGCATATGATCTTCTACTCAATGCATCAGCTACTACGTTCGCTTTTCCAGGATGGTATGATCATAATTTTTCAATAACTCAAGCCATCGTCGTTGCCGCATGTTGAGTTCCTTTTGAGTGAAGAAATATTTGAGGCTTTTATGATTCGTATAAATCTCCACATTCTCTCCATACAGGTAATTCCTCCAAATCTTAAGCGCAAAAACGACTGCTGCCAACTCTAGATCATGAGTAGGATAATACCTCTCATATTCTTTGAGTTGTTCGTGAGGCATAGGCTATGACTTTCCCATGTTTCATGAGAACACATCCTAACCCTTTGCCTGAAGTATCATTGTAGATGACAAATCCCTCCGAGCCAGATGGTATTGTCAGAACAGGTGCTGAAATGAGTCTTCTCTTGAGTTCTTGAAAACTCTTCTCACATTCCTCGCTCCAACCGAACTTTGTATCTTTTTGAGTCAGCTGAGTTAATGGAGTAGCGATTCGAGAAAATCCTTCCACTTAATCTCCGATAATAACCAAATTTAAGCCGAGAAAGCTACGCATTTTGGCCATCGACTTTTGGTTGCTCCCAGATTTGAATTGCTTCAATCTTCGCTGGGTCAATAGATATTCCATGATTTGATATCACATGCCCAAGGAATGCAACTTCCTCAAGCCAGAACTCACATTTCTTCAACTTGGCATAAAGCTTGTTTTCATGAAGCTTTTGAAGTATCAGCCTCAAGTGTTGCTCATGGTCTTCACGGGTTTTGGAGTATATGAGGATGTCATCAATAAAGACAACTACAAAGTGATCCAAATATTCCTTGAATACTCAGTTCATCATGTCCATGAAGGCAGCAGGGAGCATTAATTAATCCAAAAGACATGACTAGGAATTCATAATGCCCGCATCAGGGAGTTAAAGCGATCTTTGGAATGTCATCGGTTTAAATCTTCAATGATGATATTGAACTAAGATCAATCTTTGAAAAGAATTTGGCTCCTTGCAATCGGTCAAACAGGTCATCAATGCGAGGCAACGGTACCTATTTTGATGGTGACATGATTCAACTCCGATAATCAATACAAAGTCGCATACTTCCATCTTTCTTCTTCACGAATAGAATAGAAACACCCACAGGAGACGTCTTTAGGGCGAATGAAACCGATGTCTAACAATTCCTCAGTAGTTGGGTTTTTAACTCACGAAGTTCAATAGAGCCATTCGATATGGGGCTTTGGAAATGGGTTTTGTCATTTGGGATTCAAGGTCGATACAAAATTCGGATTTCACTCTCTAGGGGTAGGCCAGGAAGTTCTTCAGGGAATACGTCAGGAAATTTATTAACAATAGAAATATCATTCAAATCTGACGTATTTTTATTTAAATCCGTGACATGGGCTAAGAAAACTTGACATCCATTTTTCAATAAACGAATAGCTTTATGGCTTGATATGACAGTGATTGATTTTAGTGGTTTGGTTGCTTGAATTCGCATAATAGGTTGGTTAGGAATATGAAAGCTAACAACCTTACGAAAATAATCGATTTTAGCATGATGAGTAGTTAACCAATCAATCCCTAAAATCACATCAAATGCAAGTATTTTCAAAGAAATAAGATCGACAGGTAACGTGCGGTTACCGATTTGAATCAAACAAGACTTATAAACAGTGGATGTAATGAAGGTTTCTCCCAACGGAGTTTCAACTGATAAGTCAAAGTCTAATTTCTCCGGAGTCAAATTTAAACGTTGAGCGTAAGTAGGAGAAATAAAAGAATGGGTATAATCGGTATCAAATAAAGTATAAACTTCGCTAGAGTTTATGATTAGCTTACCCGTGATCGCCTCGTTCGGATTTCTCATTTTTTGGGAGGTTACGACAAACGCTCTCCGTTGAACTACCAGTTTTGTCTTGTTTGGGACTCCCTTTGATGCCTCCATCCCAGCTGGACTTGACTTTGGTGCACGACAAAATCGGGTTAGGTGACCTTCTTTTCCACAATTGTAACACGCTTTGGACTGCATCGCGCAGTTTGGACTGATGTGTCCTTCCTCTTCACATTTGTAACATACGATCGGCGGTCGTTCTCCTTCCTTAACAATAGGTTCTGGTGCTGACGTCTTTCCATCATTGTTGAATCTCCTCTTCTTGAAATAACCACTCTTATTGTCATGGCCATGATTACCACCGAAGTGATTACCATTTCTGGCATGTTGATTCCCTCCACGCTTGTTGTCACCGCTTCGATGACTGCTACCATTGGTATTATCATTTTGCCGGCTGCTCTCTTTTGGTTGGGTTGAATCATTATCGCATTCTAATAACTGAGCCCTATTCACAACATTTGAATACAAGCAAAGTTTGTGAGAGATAAGGTATTGACGTATCTCGGTTTTCAAACCTCTTAGAAACATCCGCATCATTCTCTCCTCATTATCAACTAAGTGGGATGCAAATCGAGACAACTCGGCAAACTTAGCTTCGTACTGCGCCACGGTCATATTGTTTTGCTAAAGCTTGATGAACTCTACCTCCTTCATGTGATGAATAATTTCAGGAAGTACTTGTCGTTGAACAGCTCTTGGAACTTCTCCCAAGACATTTTTAGTGCGGCAGGTTGAGTATGCTTTACAGATTCCCACTAGTAATCTGCCTCTTCTCGCAACATGAAGGTGGCAAATGGAACATTTTGCTCCTCGGAGCATACCAAGACATCAAATATCTTGTTGATCTGCTTTATCCACGTCTCCGCCTTAAGTGGATTTGGCTCTCCAAAAAACTCCGGTGGTCCCAGCTCCTTGAAGGCGCTTAGCGGTGACTGGCCCAAGAGTTGTCAATGTTTCCACCTGCATTTTGGATGAGAGTCGCTTCTACTTTGATGTTGCATGAATTGCATAAAGCCTCTGAACATCCCATCGTTCACCATTTCATCGGTGTTGTTTACCTGAGGATTATTGTCTTCCTGTTGCACATTATCCTGGGTATTAATCTGTGGTGACTCAACGGTCTCATGTGCTTCATTGCTTATCTCAACATTTTCGGATGCCATTTTCAAATACTACCACAAAATAAGGGTTAATTATCATATCACATATTATCCCTATACTCTGACTGACCAATTAAATACCAAATAAACTTAGGTAGGTCATACTAGCGAAGGAATTCTCCGTCTCTTCCCTTTTAGTTCTTCTCTCACATCTCAGCCAGGGATCATATCCCTAAGCTTTGATACCAACTGTGACGCCCCAAAAATAGGTATACATCACCCATCTTGAGTCGCCAAATACATGGTACAAAATTCAAATATAACTTAATTATACAAAAGTCGTGTAAAATACGAAAAAACATAATCTAAGAGTTTTAATAAGAATATTGTCATCTAGACAATATCCACACTCAATGGAGTCCTCATTACATTTATTGTCATACTATTTAAAAGAATATTGAGGACTACTAATGTTATCATCTGGACCGTTACTCCGTTCCCCGACTAGTCCCGACTACGTTCTCATTTCCTGAAGAGAACAGTGAAAGAAAGGGTGAGCTTAACTAGCCCAGTAAGAAATATTATGACTAAGATAATGCAGAATAAATTATCATTAGCCTTCAACAATGTTAAACTGATAGAATATAATTGACAACAAGTTTAACTGCAGCAGAACAAGCAATCCATTAGAAGAGTCAAGTAGAGCATAAAATCTACTATCTTCTATGATTTAAAAAGTTTTTCATCAACATTATCGCTGAGACTCAGCTTAATAAATAAAATTGAATCATCCCTGCATCACGGCCAAGGATATTCATGTAATCATCAATGGTCACGACTATACTGAATAATCCCTGGTCATAATCACACAAACAACTGTCCATCAATGAACTACAGGCCAATGAGGACTTTTACTACATCATTCGTCACATTACGGTCATGATTATACCGAATAATCCCTGGTCATAATCATACCAAGTCCATCTATGCACGTAAACCAAAGATGACTTTCATCACAATATAAGCATGAGGATGATGCCAATGACATAATAATTCAATAAAACAAGTTCAAAGATAAATTTTAAAGATTTATAATTTTAATTTATCCAGAAATCAATAACGTCCAAATTGTCAACATGATACTTCTTTGTGGAGTAAAATTCAAGAATGCACAGAAGAATATTTCCATGAAAAGATACTGGATGAAACGCAGATATCAAGGATATTCTACTAATTTCATGGAGTATAGAAGCTAAAACTTTAACCAACTGAGTATAATAGAATATATGAAACCGCAAATAGATTTTTGCCCGCCATGCGGTAATCCATGTAGACATATCATTTTTACAATTTAATAAGGAATGAATACGAAGAATCATTCACCATGCATGCAATAATCCACATGACAAAAGTTATTCCAAATGAGAATAATAAAGAATGGAATAAATGAAGAATTCACCAAAGATGCGTAATCCGATGCATGGGATATTCCAATGTAATTATAAAGAATGGAACTATGTCATGTGTAATCCGCATGCATGCATGTGAGGATATTCCACGAGAATAATAAAGAATGGAATAATAATGAGAATTCACTGTGGGCATGCGATATCGCATTGCATAAAGGTTATTCTAACAGATTAATAATGAATGGAATAATGAAGAATTTCACCGTGTATGCGATTGCTGATGCATAGGCAAGTTATTCCAACATAATAATAAAGAATGGAATAACAACCCTTACGAGTATTGAAAGAAAATAACCCTCTTCATGAATACGAAAGAATAATATCCCTTACCTTAGAAGAAGACTGGATACAGGAATAGTGAGGTAGCGGACTTCTCTTCTTCTTTCTCTCTATAATTTCTCTCTATAATAGTTGATCTATAGCTTTAGTGAATTGGTGAGAAATGAAGGAAGAATGAGCTTCTATTTATAGGAAAATATAGTTTCGATAATTGCACGTTTTGGGGCTTAAAATATTATAGTATAATACCTTCTTCTTTTTCTTCATTTTTAATTTAGTCCTGCAAGTATTATCAAACTTGCACCACCTCCCCTAGTAGTAAATAATGTGAATCAATAGTTTAATAATGTGAATCAATAGTTATAATCATGTGAAAATACGAATTACAGTATAGTACCTTCAACTATACCTCAATTTTTAACTTAGTCATGCAAGTATTATCAATCTTGCACCACCTCCCCTAATAGTACAAGAATGTGAATCAATAGTACACACATGTAAACAAATAGTTATAATCATGTGAATTAATAGCAATTAATTTCTCATTTATCCGATTAATTACCTGATTGGTCAATATAACCTCCAGATATCAATTATTATCGAAATAAATGTCGATTTTTACTAACACAAATAATTCTAACACAATGGAACTATCTAATTCATCTTTAATCAACACGAACTTATTCATCATTAATATTATAATTCACAATATTTAACAACCAGGTCGTTCCCAGGAAAGAGGGGGCTTTTTGATAAGGATTTCTCCTTATTGGTGCACAATTAGGTGACCAACCTCTCCTTGACAGAACTTTTAGACATTGTCAATATTGCAAATAATAATATGAATAACTTTGTTGTCTCAATTATTGATTTCATAATATATATTATGCAGATGATACTGTGACAATAATTGAATCAATAATATGAGAGATATGATGCAGCAATTACTATAACAATAATTGAGTGACTTCTCACGTAAGCATCAATAATCAATACCGTGCTACTACTACTTATGCAACCACGCAGACATCGTACTTTACTACTAGGGTAGTTCAACGGTTTTAACCAGAACATCGTTCATAGTTATTTTTATAAAAAAGATAATTATGTCATTTTCTAACTACAAAAATACTTCCGTTGTGGGGTCCACCAATGATTGTGCCAGCGTACAAATATTCCCTGTTAAAATGAATATTCCCCGACCAATCGAATATTATATAACCACTTGCTTACTTTGCAAAATTTTGTAAATATTACCCACAACTATAACATTATATCAAATCCACACCATAATATTCAAAAATATATTTCAAGAAAATTATTCTTTATTCATAAAAGTTGGGGTCTTACATCTGCTACCTCACTATTTCCAGTATCCAGTTTTTTTCTGAGGTAAGAGGTATTATTCTTTCGTATTCATGAAGAGAGTTATTTTCTTTCAATACTCGTAAGGGTTGTTATTCCATTCTTTATTATTATGTTAGAATAACCTGTCTATGCGAAGTACCGCATACATGGTGAAATTCTTCTATTATTTCATTTTTATTATTTTGTTGGAATAACTTTTCTGCATGTAATGTCATCGCATGCCCTGGTGAATTTGTTGTTATTCCATTCTTTATTATTCTATTAGAATATCCTGTATGTGCGTGATTACGTACGACTGGTTCTATTCTTTATTATTCGTTGGAATATCACGTGCATGCGGATTACGCATGACCTGGTTCCATTCTTTATTATTACATTGGGAATAACGTCTGTGCGTGCGCTTCTATCGCATGCCCGGTGAATTCTTACATTATTCCATTCTTTATTATTTCGTTAGAATAACCTCGTCTATGTGGATTACTGCATGCATGGTGAATGATCCTTCGTATTCATTCTTTATTAAATTGTGAAAATGATCCGTTTACGTGGATTATCGCATATGGGGTGAAAATTTATTTGCGATTTCAGTATATTCTATTATACTCGTATGAGATATCATTTCTTTTTACTTGTCATTGAATATCATTTTTTTGGTATTTTTTTACGAGTTACTATTCACGGGTTACTATTCACCCGAAGCATTATTCACTCTAGTATTATTCACTCGGGTATTGGGACACTTTTCGTGTCGAGTACTATTCATGAGTTCTTATTCACCCAAATTATTATTCATTAGAATATTATTTACTCGGGTAGTTTGGGGTACTTTTATCTTGGAGTACTATTTATTTATTTAGGTCTTATTCACTGGATACTATTTACCCGAAAAATATATTTTTTTCTGTCCAAATTATTTTTGGTACATGAATATTATTCTAGAATTTTACTCCATAAAGCAGTATCATGTTGGCAATTTGGACATTATTGATTTATAGATAAATTAAATTATAAATCTTTAAAGTTTATGCTTGAACTTGTTTTATTGAATTATTATGTCATTGTCATCATCCTCATGCTTATATTGTAATGAAAGTCATCTTTGGCTTACGTGCATAGATGGACTTGGTATGATTATAACCATGGATTATTCGGTATAATCATGACCATAATGTGACGAATGATGTGGTGAAAGTCCTCATTGACCTGTAGTTCATTGATGGACAGTTGTTGGTTTGATTATGACCAAGGATTATTCTGTACAATCATGACCATTGATGATTACATAAATATCATTGGTCGTGATGCATGGATGATTCGATTTTATTTATTAAGTTGAGTCTCAGCGATAAAGTTGATGAAAATTTTTTTAAATCATAGAAGATAGTGGATTTTATGCTCTACTTGTCTCTTCTAATGGATTGCTTATTCCGCTGCAGTTGTTGATCTAAAATTTGTTGTCTATTGTATTCTATCAGTTGTTATACTGTTGAAGGCTAAGGATAATTTATTCTGCATTATCTTAGTCATAATATTTTTTACTGGGCTAGTTGAGCTCACCCTTTCTTTTATTATTCTCTTTAGGAAATAAGAATATAGCTGATACGAGTCGGGGAATGGAGTGATGGTCCAGGATAAATGGCTTTAGTAGTACTCACTATTCTACGGAATAATGTGATAATAATTGTAATGAGGACTCCATTGAGTGTGGATATTGTCTAGATGACAATATTCTTGTTTAAACTCTCAACTATGTTTTGTCGTAATTTACACGACAGTTGTATAATTAAGTTGTATTTGAATTTATGTATCATGTATCCGGCGACTCAAGATGGGTGATGTATACCTGTTTTGGGGGCGTCACACATATTGCAGGCTCCACATGTTAGGTGAGGCCCACAATATGCATGTGTATATGTGAGTATTATGTGACTTTTTTTAATGTGATAGTAGTATTATTTTAAATTTATTAAGTTCTTCATTTAATGCAAATATCTGTGTAAATGTCGCATCATTGTGGAAGTTATTACTAATAATAAGAATTCGATTATCATGAAATTAACTCCATGATAAATTGATCAATTGATCAATACAGTACTAACACGCAAGAGAGAAATCACCTCCATTAACCAACCTAATAATAATAAGTTCTTTTACGTGGACCGAGAGTGACGACCGGTCCAAATTTTTTTTTTATTCTTTTTTGTATTGCCTCCTAAAAAAATATGTAGTATTTATTTCAATTAAAATTTTTATAAAACTCAATAATTTAAATACATATACAAAATAGGGGTTGTACAGAAAAACTAAAGAGAATGGAAAGTTTGAATCCTTCACATTTAAAGTACCACCATGCATATTTTATGTAATTCACAAATAATAATCACAATATAATAGCGACACGCAATAAATATCACAAATATTTACGTAGTGTTATTTATGTTTATTCAACTGTACGTATGCCAATTTGGCATATATAAATCGGCTTATTTATTATACTAATAAATAGCTGTCAAAAAGCTATTATTTTAGTATTAGCATACCAGAAGAAATATATTCAAAAATGTAAGCTTTGTTCAATGAAATTAGTCATTAAACATATATAGATTGTATAGCTTTTGAATATAATCAATATACTAATATTAGTAATTATATGTATTATATGGTCGTTGCTGGTGATCTTTCTATTAGGGCTTTTTAGGTGACAACCCATATTTCTTAGTATATTTGTCACTCATTTATTTACGTAACTCTTATTAAAGCAAGAATGTTAATTAGAAGTTAGAACCATAAAATGAGCAAGAAAAATTAAATTGCTAGAGAATGAGACCCGTTCACAAATTAATTTAAAAAATTATTAAATTTACAACATAAAATATTATTTTCACAACAAAAGTGCCGCTATAGATCCTATAGCGACAATTTTCACCGTTGCTATACATCTACAGCGATACTTTTGTTGTGAAAATAATAAAAGTGTTGTGAATTTAATAATTCCCATTAATTTAGTCATTTAGTAAGTACTACATTAACCCTTGCAGCATCAAGTTCTAATATTATTTTTGAATATCTATAAGATCAAAGGTTCAAAATTTGAAGTTTTTTATGAAACTTGATTATTGATCATTATTATAAGGTTGGTTTTGTTAGTTATCAAACTGTTTTTCACGTTCAATTCGCAAATTATTTTTTTTTGCGTAGTTCGTCCTCATATTTTATTATTTCTTTATTCTTTGTCCAAACTTATAAAAATAAAAAAATTGAAGGTTACTAAATATGAAAAACAACTATAGATTGAGAACTAAACATGAACAACATCCACAATTTGGAGACTACACGTGAAATAGATACTATATGTTAGAAATGAGATTTGAAATATTAAATATTAGAACATTTTGAGGCTCAATTAAATGAGGGATCCACATTCCGAAAATGTTGAATCTTTGCACCAATGTGTTCTCCTTCATGAGGAGTATAACTTGGTATATTTATATGTTCAAATCCATTAAGTGAATGAGAAAATTAACTCCAAAGTTACCTACTTGATTGTTGAAAGTTGCAAAAGTCCCACATAGGGCATTAGAGGAAAAATTGAAGAACATATATATGGGATGTTTGCTCAATGGGAAGGGTCCCAAGGGGCATCCCACTTTTGTGGAAGGGAGAGGACCTAGCCAAGGCATGGTTCAAACCCACACGCGCGCCGCTGTCCGTCCGGGCCGGGCTCGGGCGGGTTGGGTCGTGATATATATTTTTTAGACAAAATTTGTTTAATAATTATCATCACGATACTACGTTTTTACACCGTTCTGTTTCTATGTCTCGTTCTGTTCCTTCCCTACCTGAAAAAAGCCGTTCCTTCCCCGTTTCGCTTCTGCAAATGCAATAAGTTGAATAATTTTTCCCGTTCCTGGAAATCCCGTTATCTGCAAGTTTGACAGACAAACATTGTACAGTAAGATTTTATTTCCTGTTACTTCATGCATGCATTATTCATTTACATGCATAATTCTGTCAGTTCAATACATAACATTGAAATTGGTTCAATGTGTTCTTAATTTTGAAGTGCTTCTAATTAAGAACTGGAAATCCGTTTTATCTTGAGAAGAAATTATTCAATTAATCATTAGCACCTGTGAGGGAATAAATTTGCTTTAAGGAGACTTTGTGAATTCAAAAGACTCGAATTTATTTATTCATATTTTTTCTGTGTTTATATATATATATATATAATTCTGTTCTGTTTTTATTATATATATATATATATATATATTAAATAATACTATATATTACAGATAACAATCTTAAAACAAATTTATTATTCTTTAAATATAGTAGTATTTAATTTATACAGTTTATTTGAACAGAAAATCATTGCATGGAGACAAAAGTATTCTAGAATTCCATTGCATGTTAACTAATTTTCTGTAGTTAAAGTATTATTTTATGTGAACACACATGAATAAATATTTCACACATGAAAAATTAGTATCCGCATTAATTGATGTACATGACTCTGAACCACATCTACTGATCTTAGTTTTCTATTGTCCAATCATGTACTAACTATTAAGGCACTTTAGAAATAAAATAATATATATACATAGTGTATATTTGTTTTCAAAAGTAGTGTCATTTTTTTTCTCCCTTCTGAAATGTTGAATAGAATCAATGTGCAGACTTGTTATTACAAAAGTTCTTTATTAAGCCTGTTTATCAAACATAATATTTATTTTGTTTATATATATTCTGTTAATATACGTTGCATGTTAATATATTATATTGCATGTTAATATATTATATTCTGTTATTCCAAAAGAGTCAAATATTGTTTAGATATATATATATATATATATATGTAGTATATATAATATTATGTTTATATATATATATATATATATATATTCTGTTTATATATATATATATATTGTTTGTTTATTTGTTTATACAAAACGTTGAACAACTTTTGTTACAACAAATTTGTAAATAGAAATTTGTAAATAGTTTTGTACAAAACAAGTTTGTAAACTAAAAATTACAAACAAAATTTGTTGTTTAAATTCTGTTAAAGTTTGTACAACAGAAATTTGTTTCTATTTATTAATAGTTTTATTCTTGTATAACAGAAATGACATCTACAAGCACCATTCCTGCCGTGAGTATGTCTCATGGAGAAAAGCCTGAAAAGTTCAATGGAACTGATTTCAAGCGTTGACAATAAAAAATGCTCTTTTATCTCACCACATTGAACTTGGCAAGGTTTCTACAAGAGGATTGTCCTACTCTTGTTGAAGGAGAAATTGACAAGGAAAAGGTGGCTGCAGTTGATGCATGGAAACATGCAGATTTTCTTTGCAAAAATTATGTTATGAATGGATTAGATAATACATTGTATAATGTGTATTTTACAATTCAAACTGCAAAAGAACTTTGGGAATCTTTAGACAAGAAATATAAAACTGAAGATGCTGGCATGAAGAAATTCATAGTCGGTAGATTTCTTGATTATAAAATGGTAGATTCTAAAGCAGTTATCACTCAGGTTCAAGAATTACAAGTAATTCTACATGACATTCATTCTAAAGGAATGTCATTAAGTGACTCATTCCAAGTTGCAGCTATGATTGAAAAACTTCCACCATCATAGAAAGACTTCAAGAATTTTCTAAAGCATAAACGCAAGGAAATGAATATTGAAGAATTGATCGTGTGACTTAGGATTGAAGAGGATAATCGAGTATCTGAGAAGAAGACTGGGAAAAACTTCATTGAAGCAAAGGCAAATGTGGTAGAACAAAGGCCAAACAACAACAAAAGGAAGCGTGAAGGCAAAGATACCTTCAAGGCCAAGAAGAAATTCAAAGACAGATGCTTCAACTGTGGCATCCAAGGACATAAATCAAGTGAATGTCGCAAGCCAAAGAAGTTCAAGAAAGAACAAAAGCCTCAAGCAAATGTGACAGAACTGGAAAAGCTCTTTGAAAATGTTTCAGACATTAATCTTTTTGCAGTTGTATCTGAATGTAATTTGGTAGGAAACCCCAAAGAATGGTATGTGGACACTGGGGCTACTCGCCACATTTGTTCCAACAAATGGATGTTTTCTACTTACAAACCAGTAGAAAATGATGATCAACTATTCATGGGAAACTCCTTAAGTTCAAAGGTTGAAGGACGTGGAAAGATTGTACTGAAAATGACATCTGGCAAAGAACTGACTTTGAACGAAGTGCTTTATGTGCCAGATATTCGTAAAAATCTAGTTTCTGGGTCACTACTTAGCAAGAATGGCTTCAAGTTGGTATTTGTGTTTGATAAATTTGTACTTACTAAAAATGATATGTTTGTAGGAAAGGGCTACATGAATGATGGGATCTTTAAGATGAATGTTATGACTGTTGTACCAAAGTCTATTGATAATAATAAAATTAATTCTTCTGCTTACTTGTTAGAATCTTCAAATATATGGCATGCTAGATTAGGACATGTTAATTATAATACTTTGCGTAGATTAATTAATTTAGAATTCTTGCCTAAATTTGATATTAATCAAAAACATAAATGTGAAATATGTGTGGAATCAAAAATGACAAGATTACCCTTTCATTCAGTTGAAAGGAAAGCTGAACCTCTAGATTTAATTCACAATGATATATGTGACTTAAAGTTTGTGCAAACAAGAGGTGGAAAAAAATATTTCATTACCTTTATTGATGATTGCACAAGATATTGTTATGTATATTTGCTAAGAAGCAAAGATGAGGCAATAGAAATGTTTTAACTTTATTAAAATGAAGTTAAAAATTAACTTAGCAAAAAGATTAAAGCAATAAGAAACGATAGAGGTGGTGAATATGAATCACCATTTGAAGAGATATGCTCTACTCATGGTATTATTCACCAAACTACCGCTCCTTATTCATCTCAATCTAATGGTATTGCTGAACGCAAGAACCGAACATTGAAAGAAATGTTGAATGTTATGTTAAACAGTTCTGGAGCACCACAGAAATTGTGGGGGGAAGCTTTGCTTTCTGCAAATTATATTCTTAACAAATTGCCTCATAAGAAAACTCACAAAACACCTTATGAATTATGGAAAGGTCATAACCTTGCTATAAATACTTAAGAGTGTGGGGGTGTCTAGCAAAAGTGATGGTTCCTAAACCTAAAAAGGTTAAGATAGGACCAAAAACAATTGGTATGTTTTCATTGGTTATCTACAAATAACAATAAGTGCTTATCGCTTTCTTGTTCATAAATCTGAAATTTTTGATATTCATGTTAATACTTTTATTGAATTAAGAGATGCATCATTCTTTGAAAATATTTTTCCATATAATATAAATAATGATTCAAATTCAATCAAAAGACCTTTGGATGCTACTAGTAATAATCCTGAAAATATAGACAAAGAATCTGTATTGGATGAACCTAGACGTAGCAAAAGGGCAAGGACTTCAAAATCTTTTGGTCTGAATTTTCTAACTTTTTTGTTAGAAAACGATCCTCAAACTTACAAGGAAGCAATATCCTCTCCAGATGCTTCTCATTGGAAAGAAGCAATAAATAGCGAAATTGAGTCCATTATGCAAAATCATACATGGAAATTGGTGGACCTTCCACCTGGTTCCAAACCCTTAGGGTATAAATGGATCTTCAAAAAGAAGATGAAAGCTGACGTCTCAATTCTCAATTGATAAATATAAAGCAAGGCTTGTTGTTAAAGGCTATAGACAAAAGGAAGGATTGGATTATTTCGACACTTATTCACCTGTTACAAGAATTACATCTATTCGAATGCTAATAGCAATAACATCTTTAAATAGACTTAAAATACATCAAATGAATGTCAAGACTGCATTATTAAATGGTGAATTAGAGAAGAAATATATATGGAACAACCTGAAGGTTTCATAGCTCTTGGACAAGAGAGGAAAGTATGCAAACTTGTTAAATCCTTGTATGGATTAAAACAAGCACCAAAACAATGGCATGGGAAATTTGATAATGTTATGTTATCAAATGGATTTAAAATTAATGAGTGTGACAAATGTGTTTATGTCAAAAGCACTCAAAAAGAATATGTCATTGTTTATCTTTATGTGGATGATATGTTAATCATGGGTAGCAACAATGAAGTTATCAACTCTACCAAATGTATGTTGTCAAATAGGTTTGACATGAAAGACTTGGGGGTTGCTGATATAATATTAGGAATCAAGATTTCTAGAATATCTGATGGAATTATATTATCTCAAACTCATTACATTGAAAAAATACTTGAAAAATTTAACAAGTATAATATAATTCTAAATAAGACTCCAGTTGATATAAATTTTCATTTAGCTAAAAATGAAGGTGATAACATATCTCAACTAGAATATTCTCGTATAATAGGCAGTTTAATGTATGTCATGAACTGTACTAGACCAAATATAGCTTATTCGGTAAGTAAGCTAAGTAGGTATACGAGTAATCCAGGTAAAGATCACTAGAAAGCAATTTTGAGAGTTTTAGGTTATTTAAAACATAGTCAAAAATATGGACTGCACTATACAAGATATCCAGCAGTATTAGAAGGATATAGTGATGCTAATTGGATATCTGATAATAAAGACTCGAAATCCACAAGTGGATATGTCTTTACCCTTGGAGGTGCAGCAGTATCTTGGAAATCCTCAAAATAAACGTGTATTGCAAGGTCTACAATGGAATCAAAATTCATTGCTTTAGACAAAGCTGGAGAAGAAACTTAGTGGCTTCATAATTTTTTAGAGGATATTCCAAATTGGTCAAGACTTGTGCCAGCTATATGTATACACTGTGATAACCAATTAGCAATTAGTAGAGCACAAAGTCATTTATATAATGGTAAGTCACGTCATATACGACGAAGACATAATACCGTTAGACAATTGTTCTCAAATGAAATTATCTCAATTGACTATATAAAGTCAAAAGATAATATTGCGGATCCGCTTACGAAAGGTTTAACAAGAGAACAAGTGGAAAAATCATCGAGGGGAATGGGTTTAAACTCTTTGTTTAAATAAAAGTCGTCATAGTGGTAACTTGAACTGGTATTTGGAGATCCTAAGATCTAGGTTCAATGGGCAAACCGAACTATGTAGTACTCAGTAAAGCACTGAGAAGATATATACTCTTAACCATTCCTAAAATGAGACAGTGCACATCTGCCGCGAGAATTAGGATAAGTTAAGCTTTTAATGACTTTTATATCTTGAAATACGTTCAAGTGGAGTATTGCATGATACTCTATAGAAGTCACCTACGTGAGTAAGAAGGGAGCCACTTCTGTGAGAATTTTGAAGGCTGAATTCTCTAATATACTATCGGAACCAAGAGGTGTTTCAAGGCCAAAATGAACACAAACGTGAGAACCAACTATGTCTGAAGAGATATTTTGTGAATTCTATTGTCTTGGTTTACACAAAAAGTTGATAGTTCAAAGACATCAAGTCTACTGATTATCCAAGTAAATCCGATAGAATTTACTAGGGCAAGTTCAAAGCCACTAGGCTACTTAACCCGATGAAATATATAAACCGCGCGGTTTATATACTTCATTTTAACCCGATGAAGTATATAAACCGCGCTTATATACTTCATTGTAACCCGATGAAGTATATAAACCGTGCTTTAAGGAGACTTTGTGAATTCAAAGGACTCAGATTTATTTATTCATATTTTTTCTGTGTTTATATATATATATATATATATATAATTCTGTTATGTTTTTATTATATATATATATATATATATTAAATAATACTATATATTATAGATAACACTATATTCTGGGACTAACATGAAAGAAACATATAGTTTGAAGATCAAATAAGTGAAAAAATAGTTAGGATCGAGAATAAACGCAAAAAACAGTTATACCTTGAAAACTAACGAAGGCTTAGTACTTAGGTCTAAATCGATTGCAGCTGAATAGGGACCTTAGAACATTCACAAGAGTTTTTTTTATCTTTATCTCTACTCTGCAGTGTTATTATGTGAATCTATTTGTCGAGGCTTAAGAAATAGCTTTTACGCTTCCCTCCCAATTTATTTATTTTTTTGATCAGCTAAAAATGAGTTTTTATTAATCTCAATCCTTACAATGTTAATGTATGATTGATCCAAAATATTTAGATCAAAAAAATACAATCCAAACCAAGGAGAATGGATCACTTGATCAATTATTGATCAATTGTTCCCTCCGTCTCAAAAAAAAATAATTAAATATATAAATTTTGTAGCTCTTAAAAAAACAAGATAAAATATATTAAATAAAGAGTAAATATGTTATTTAGTGAGATACGTTAGTATAAAAAATTAAAATACTCATTACCTTTCCGCCTGTATGTCAACATTAAATAAAAATAATGCTGATACGCAGACGGAAAACTAAAAATTAAATAAAAAGTATAATGCTAACACGCAAGCAGAGAAATCATCCTCTCACCTATATATCAGCATTATATTAAGTATGAAATTTCTTTTCATATTAACCGAATGAATCCATATTAATTTGTCGTTAGGCCGGAGACGAAAAACCAGAGTACAAATGAGTCAGCAAGCATTGAAAAGCTGCCGTAAACATGGAATCGTTTCCACCAAGATATACTACAATAATATATAATTAGAAATTTAAAATTGTTCATAAAGTATTAATTAAACAAGAAGTTTGGTAATACTGAGATCAGAAAAATTCTAACATTTTGTAGTAGGATCATGTTTTTTTTTTAAAAATATTCAAATAAAACTCCCCTCGTTCCACAAAAAATATCTTACTTGTTGTTTTGCAAAATCTTAAAATTTATATTCTAATGCGAATTTATACTTGTGATAATTAAATGCATAATTTATGTAAAATCAAATAAATTTCATCGATTTTAAATTAAACCTTTACAAATTGACTGAAAAATATTTAAAAATAATTTTTTTTAAATATTATTTTATTTTTGTGGGAATGGAGGAGAATATATTTAAGAGCAAGGGTCCATATTGGGTAGATACCAAAAATTGGATTAGAGAAAATTAATTAAGTAATAAATCAAGAATAAGATATTTATATATATATATATATATATATATATATATATATATATATATATATATATTGTTTATTAAATGGTATTGGACTGCCATGACATAGAATGGCTTAGATCATGCATGTGGAATATATATTCTCTCCCTACGTATGATTTATTGGCTTTGTGTTCATATGTTGTGCATTTGCATATGTATTTCAGTTTTAATTATGAGAATAAATTATATATGGATATATGTCCGTAAAATTAGTGTTATAATAATGAAGTGGTTAGTATGAAGTTTATTTTTGGATAAGTTGGTTAATTGGCCAATAGAGTGCTGACAAGCAGGCGAGAATTAAGTGATTATTATTTAAGTTTAATTTAGTTAGTCTGTCATTATTTTTTGATTCGGTTATCATGAAGTTAACTTCATAGTAAGTTGGTTAATTGACTAATATAATGCTGACACGTTGAGAGATCATCTTCCGACCTGCGTGATAATATTATATTAATCAATTGATTAAAGTTAATTCCATACTAACAACTCTCATTATTTTTATAGCTTAGGCAAAAAGTTGTTCTCTCTCTGATTTGGTGACAGTCATTATCGATAAGCCGTCTAGAATATTGTATTATTATATTTTCCTTTTGTTCTAAAATATTGGAGATTTACGGCAATCATTAACAGCTAATCTTTCTCTTTCTTGATTAAATTACTTTTAAATGACTTTCTGGTTGACAATTAATCTACCAAATATATACTTGTCATTAGGCCGGGGACAAAAAACCCAGCGTCTAAATGAGTCAGCAAGCAATGAGAAGCTGCCGTACGTAAGCATGTAATAGTTTCCACTAAAATATGTAATTACATATTTATTGAATTGTTTATACGAAATCAATTCCTACTCTCCCCTAAATATAACTATGAGTTAAAGAAGTTGTTTTGTGGTATTCAGATCCAAAGAATTTAGTAACATTTTGTGATGGGTAGGGTAATATCATCAGGTTTCAAAATTATTCATTTGACTTTGATTTCTTTTTATTTTGCGAAATTTTAAAATTTGTATGAATATTATAATTTTTTAATTAATTAATTATATTTGAATTTATGTTTAAGTGGATTTTAATATTAATTATTGTATTTAATCAATATTAAACAAATTCGTATCAATTTTAAATTATTAAACTTTGATCACATATAAGAAAAAATTACCCCTAAAATAGGGTCCACATAATTTAATTTGAGTCGCCAAAATACATACTATAAACATAAATTTTTCTATTTATAATTATTATACTGTCGTGCAAAATACGACAAGGCACATACTGTGAGTTTCAATACAAATATAGTACCACATATTGTACGACAGTATTCAAACCCAAATTATTACACTATCGTATAAAATACAGCAATACATGTTTTAAGTTCTCAATATAATTATTGTTATACTATTTTATAACTTGATGAGGACAACCATTAACTCGGACCATCATTCAATTCCTCAGCTAGTCCAAGCTACATGCACTCTCATTTCCTAAAAAGAACAATGAAACAAAAAATAAAAGAGTGAGCTTGAGAGGAGATTGATGTTATGCAATGGACCCATACATATAATTATATATAGATATGTTTATTGGACCGGTATATTAGACATTTCTATTTTATTTTATTTTTTTATTTTTTCTTTTGACTCTCAAAAAATATATAGTATTTATTTCAACTAGAATTTTTACAGAATATGGTATTTTGGGTGTAATTTAGGTACATATACAAGACCATATTCTATAAAAATTATAGTCGAAATAAATACTATACATTTTTTGGGAGTCAAAAGAAAAAGCAAAAAATAAAATAAAATTAGAAATGTCCAATATACCTATAAGACCCCAATTTTTATTAATAAAGATTAATTTTTCTCGAAATATATTTTTGAATATTATGGTGTGGATTTGTTATATTATTATAGTTATGGGTAATAATGTAATATTGATAAATTTTGCAAAGTAAGCAAGTTGTTATAAAATATTCGGTTGATCGGGGAATATTCGTTTTAACAGAAAATATTCGTACGACGATACAATCATTGGTGGATCCCACAACGGAAGTATTGTCGTAGTTAGAAAATGACAGAATTATCTTTTTATAAAAATAATGGCGAAAGTTTTCTTAGTTAAAGCTGTTGAATTACGGTGGTAAAAATGCGATGTCGTGTGGTTGCGTAGTAGCACCACGATATTGATTATTGATCTTACGTTAGAAGTTACTCGGTTAAACTCAATTATTTGCTTTCGATAATTGCGGCATAATATCTCTGAACCAAGCAAACATGGCCCATGGCGTAATAGAATCCTTGCTTACTGAAATTTGGGCTTTAAATTTGTATTTTTTAGCCTTGATAAAATTTGGGCCTTTTTGTAAGACCGAATTTTTTAAATGAAAGTATTCAACTTTCTTATGATTATTATTTAAGTAAATGGTTAAATTGATAAAAGGTTAAAGTCGAGGTGATATGTGAAAATTTTTGCAAAGTATGCAAGTTGTTATAAAATATTCGTTTGGTGGAGAATATTCTTTTATCGGGGAATATCAAATGCGACGGCACAATTATTGGTGGACCCCTAGCAACGGAAGTATTATGTCGTAGTAAGAAAATGACATAATTATCTTTTATAAAAAAACGGAAGTATTCTTTATCGTTAAAGCTGTTGAACTACCCCGGTAGTAAAAGTATGCTGATAATACGTGATTGCATAGTAGCACCTGATCTTGGTTATTAATGCTTACGTGGGAAGTCACTCAGTTATACTCAATTATTGCTACAGTAATTGCTGCATCATATCTCTAATATTATTGATTCAATTATTGTCACAGTATCATCTGTATAATATGATATATTATTAAATCAATAATTGAGACAACAAAGTTATTCATATTATTAAATTGCAATATTTACAATGTCTAGAAGTTCTGTCAAGGAGAGGTTTGGTCATCTAATTGCGCGCCAAGAAGGAGAAATCCTTATCGAAAAGCCCCCTCTTTCCTGAGAACGACCTGATTGTTAAATATTATGAGTTATAATATTAATGATGAATAATTTCGTGTTGATTAAAGATGAATTAGATAGTTCCATAGTGTTGGAATTATTAATGTTAGTGAAAATCGATATTTATTTCGATAATAATTGATGTCTGGAAGTTATCAGGTAATTAATCGAATAAATGAGGAATTAATTGCTATTAATTCACATGATTATAACTATTTGTTCACATGTGTGTACTATTGATTCACATTCATGTACTATTAGGGGAGTTGGTGCAAGATTGATAATACTTACATGACTAAGTTAAAAATAGAGGTATAGATGGAGGTACTATACTGTAATACGTATTTTTACATGATTATAACTATTGATTCACATGATTGAACTATTGATTCACATTATTTACTATTAGGGGAGGTGGTGCAAGTTTGATAATACTTGTAGGACTAAATTAAAAATGAAAGAAAAGTTGAAGGTATTGTACTGTAATACTCTAGTATCCAGTTTCTTTCTAAGGTAAGGGGTATTATTTCTTTCATTTTCATGAAGAGAGCTATTGTTATTCCATTTCTTATTATTATGTTGGAATAACTTTGTCTATCACATGCAATCGCATACATGGTGAAATTCTTACATTATTCCATTCTTTATTATTACATTTGGAATATCACATGCATGCGTATTCGCATGACACAGTTCCATTATTTATTATTACATTGGAATAACTTTTGCTGTCATGGGTTTATCGCATGCTTGGTGAATCTCGTTGTTATTCCATTCTTTATTATTACGTTGGAATATCACATGCATGCGGATTTCTCATGACTGGTTCCATTCTTTATTATTACATTTGGGAATAAAGTATGCATGCGATTCTATCGCATGCATGGTGAATTCTTCTTTTATTCCATTCTTTATTATTCTGTTAGAATAATCTGTCTATGTGGATTACCACATGCATGGTGAATGATCCTTTGTATTCATTTCTTATTAAATTGTGGAAATGATCTATTTACGCGGATTACCGCATGGTGGGCGAAAATCCATTTGTAGGTTTATATATTCTATTATACTTAGTTGGTTAAAGTTTTGGCTTCTATACTCCATAAAATTAGTAGAATATCCTGGATATTTGCGCTTTATCCAGTATATTTTCATGGAAATATTCTTCTGAGCATTCTTGAATTTTACTCCACAAAGAAGTATCATGTGACAATTTGGACGTTTTTGAGTCCAGGATAAATTAACTTATAAATCTTTAAAATTTAATTCTTGAACTTATTTTATTGAATTATTATGTCATTGTCATCATCCTCATGTTTATATTATGTTGAAAGTCATATGTGGCCTGTAGTTCATAGATGGACTTGGTATGATTATGACCGAGGATTATTCGGTATAGTCGTGGTAGTAATGTTATAAATGATGTGGTAAAGTCCTCATTGGCCGTAGTGCATTGATGGACAATTGTTGGCATGATCATGACCATTGATGAAAACACGAATATCCTTGGCCCATAGTGCATGGATAATTTGTGGTCGTGATCTTAATGAAAATCCTTGGTAGTAGTGCGGGGATGGCGTGGTTTATTTAATAAAAGGTGAGTCTCGGTGATAAAAGTGATGAAAAACCTTTTAAATCATAGAAGATAGTAGATTTTATTCTCTACTTGACTCTTAATGGATTGCTTATTCATTGTGATTAAACTTGATGTTTGTTATCTTGTATCGGTTTAACACTAATGTAGAGCTAATGATAATTTATTACGCATTATCTTAGTCATAATATTTCTTCTTGGGCTAGTTGAGCTCACCCTTTCTTTCCTTTGTTCTCTTGAGGAAATGAGAGCGTGGCAGGGACTAGTCGAGGAGCGGAGTGGCCGGTCGGATGATAGCATTAGTAGTCCTCCTTATTACATTAAATAGTGTGACAATAAATGTAATGAGAATTGCATTGAGTGTGGATATTGTCTAGATGACAATATTCTTATTAAAACTCTTAGATTATGTTTTGTCGTATTTTACGACTCTTGTATAATTAAGTTGTATTTGAATTTTTGTACCATATATTTGGCGACTCGAGATGGGTGATGTATACCTATTTTGGGGGCGTCACGGTTAAGTATCAAATATGACACCCCAAAATAGGTATACATCACTATTACAGTGCGCCAAATACATGATGCAGAATACAAATGCAATCTTTAATATACAACAAGAAAGGCATGAGTTTTAATACAAATATTGTCTTTAGACAATATCACTCTCCAGAATAAGTCCTCATTACATTTTGAAAAAAGAATAAGTATTATTTGATTGAAATAAGCGATAAAATACAATAGACATCAAGTTTAGCTGCAGTAGATATCTCAATCCATTAAAAGTCAAATGAAATAAAATCTACTGATCTTTATGATTTAAAGGACTTTTCATCACTGATCGATGGACTCGACAATAAAACAACCATGATCCTGATGAATGTATTCAATAGTAAAAATATCCATGCACCATGCTCGATATGAGAATTAAATTGAGAATATGGGGAACTAATAGCGTCCAAATTGTTAACATGATACTTCTTTTATGAGTAAAATTTAAGAATGCTCGAAGAACTATTTCAAATGAAAGATCTTTGCAGAGTAAAATTTAAGAATATCAGAATATCCACCAATTTCATGGGTATATAAATTAAAAACTTTAACAGCCCAGTATAATATAGAATGAAATAACAAAAGAAATCACCATGCATGCGGTACTTAGCATAGGCAGAGTTATTCAGCGAGAATAATAAATAACGGAACCAGTCGGTAGGCGTAATCGCATGCAGGCATGATATTCCAGCGAATAATAAAGAATGGAATAACAATGAAATCACCATGCATGCGGTACCCAGCATAGGCGAGGTTATTCAGCGAGAATAATAAACAAGCGGAATCGGTCGGCGTAAAAGCGCGAGCGGGATATTCAATGAGAATAATAAAAAAGGCGGAACCGGTCGGGCGTAAAATGCACGAGACATGATATTCTAACGAGAATAATAAAAAGGCGGAACCGGTCGGCGTAAAAGCCTTATGAGCAGGATGTTCCAACAGAATAATAAAGAATGAAATAACAACACAAATCACCAAGTATTGGGTAGACCGCGTATACGGGTTATTCCAACAGAATAATAAAGAATGGAATAACAGAAGTTCTCTTCATGAATACGAAAGAAATAATACCCCTTACGAGTACAAATAATATCCCTTATCTTATAAAGAAAAGTACTCCGACGGTAGGGCGGGGATATACTTGAAGAAACTTGCACTACGCTCAAAGCTTTCTTAAACGCTAAAGAAATATGCTCAAGATAGAAGAATAATTCCCTCTACAGTTTCTCTCTCTAGAGTTTCAGTGAATTAAGTAAGAAATAATGAAGGAATGAGCTTATTTATAGAAGAATGGTGAATAGTAACCAATCCATGAGCGGTCCGGATCGATTTACTTTAAGCGGACGGTCAGTTGGTTTACAATAAAATATAATATATTTAACGGTAAAACTTCCATTTGTTATTTTCATAAAATATTTTTGTCATTTTCTTAATCAAACAATAATTACATTGTGGGGTCCATGATGATTGTCTAGTAAATACGAATATTCCTGTTAAAGCGAATATTCCCAGGCCAATCGAATATTATATAACAACTTGCGTACTTTGCAAAATTTATAAATATTACCCCTAACTATAACATTATATCAAATTCATTCAAAAATGATAATTATAGAAAATTCATCTTTATTAATAAAAGTTGGGGTCTTGGTCTTACAATCTCCCCTTCTTATGAAATTTTGCCCTCGAAATTAGGGTACGCACTTGGTATATCGAAGAGGTAAGGATACCTTGATTTCCTTTCAGATTCTAACTCCCAGGTCATTTCCTCAACATCGTGGTTCCTCCATAAAACTTTGACTTGAGGTATAACCTTAGAGCGTAGAATATGTTCCTTCTTATCAAGATTTGAGCAGGAACCTCTTAAATACGTTAAATCTTCCGCTATTTCGTCAGGTTCTAACTTCGATAATGTGGTTCGGGTCTTTCACATATTTACGTAACATGGATATATGAAAAGCGTTATGAACCACGAGACATACTTGGCGATAAAAGCAAGTCTATAGGCTCTGATCCTACTCGATCAAGGATTAAAAATGGGCTAATGAATCGAGGATTGAGCTTTCCTCTCTTTCCAAATCTAAGTAACTCCTTTCCATGGAGCGACACGTAACAACACATGATCTTTAATATCGAATTCCACGTCCTTTCGATGAAGATCGGCATAACTCTTTTATCGGTCTTGTGAGGTTTTTATCGTTGTCGGATCGTTTGAATCTTTTAAAGTAGTCATACGTACCAACCGGTCCCAACAACGTTCCTTCACCCACCTCATCCAACATCTTTGGAAGCGACACTTTCTTCCATCAACACTTGAATGGAGCCATGCGATGCTTGCTTGATAATTATTGTTGTAGGAAAACTCCACCAATGGTAAGAACTTGTCCCAACTTCCCTTGAAGTCAAGGACACAAAGTCTTAATAAATCGTTAAGAGTTTGAATAGTCCTCTCTGATTGTCCGTCCGTTTGAGGATGATATGCCGAACTAAATCATAAATCCGTGCCCATAACTTTTTACAAACTAACCCAAAATCGTGAAGTGAATCTTGGATCTCGATCAGAAACTATGGATACTGGCATACCATGCAATCTTACAACCTCATTTATGTACATACGAGCAAGACCTTCAAGTGTATAAGTTTCTCGAATAGGTAAGAAATGAGCAGACTTGGTCAATCTATCAATAATGACCCAAATTGCATCTATAGCCTGAGAAACCTTGGGAAGACCGATGCTTGAAATCCATGGTAATGTGCTCCCACTTCCATTACGGAATTTCAAGTGGTTCTGATGGACCTTTTGGTACTTGATGCTCCGGCTTGACTCGTTGACACGTTAGACACCTTGAGATAAATAGCGTTATCTCTCTCTTCATATTGCCCCACCAAAATGTATGTCGAAGATCATGATACATTTTAGTACTCCCAAGATGGATTGCAAACGGTGTGTTGTGCACCTCCATCATGATTTTATACTTTAACTCAGGGTCGTTAGGAACACAAAGTCTGGAGTTGACTCGAAGTGTTCCTTCTTCATCGATTCTTGCTTCCGGCATAACACCTTCTTGTACTTTCTTCCTCATATGCATCAGCTCCAAGTCTGTATCTTGAGCAGCTTTAACTTTATCGATTAAAGTCGGTTCCAATCGTATATTCGCCATCATCACTTGGGTCCCTGGAGTCTTTATCTCTATCTCCATCCTTTGCAAGTCATAAAAAATGGGCCTTTGCGTTGACAATATCGCACTTGTACGCATGAAATGATCTTACTACTCAATCGTCACTACCACGTTCACTTTTTCGGGATGGTATTGGATGGTATGATCATAATCTTTCAGCAGATTCAAGCCAACATCATTTGTCGCATGTTTAGTTCCTTTTGAGTAAAGAAATATTTGAGGCTTTTATGATCGTAAAGATCTCCACTTTCTCCCCCATACAAGTAATGCCTCCAAATTTTAAGTGCAAAGACAACATTTATGACTCTAGATCATGAGTAGAATAATTCCTCTCATATTCTTTGAGTTATCAAGAGGCATAGGCTATGACTTTTTCGCGTGTTGCATGAGAACACATCCTAACCCTTTGTCCAGAAGTATCCTTTGTAGATGACAAATCCCTCAAGAGCGAGATAGTATTGTCGAGCAGGTCTTTGAAATGAGCCTCCTCTTGAGTTCTTTGAAAACTCTTCTCGCATTCACTCCTCTATCAAATTTTGTATCTTTTGAGTCAATTTGAGTTAAGGGAGTAGAAATTCGAGAAAACCCTTCTACTGAATCTCCGATAATAACCATTTGGCAGAAAGCTACGTGCCGGTCACTAACTTTGGTTGCTCCCGACTTTGAATGGCTTGATCTTTCTTTGGGTCAGCAGATATTCCATGACTTGATACCATGTGCCCGAGGAATGCTACTTCCTCAAGCGAACTCGCATTTCTTGACTTGGCATAAAGCTTATATTCACGAATCTTTTGAAGTATCGACCTCAGCTGTTGCTCATGATCTTCACGACTTTTGGAATAAATAAGGATGTCATCAATAAAAGCGACCACAAGGTTATCCAAATATTCCTTGAATACTCGGTTCATCATATCCATGAAGGCGGCGAGGAGCATTAGTCGATCGAAGAAGACATGACTAGGAATTCATAATGCCGTCTGCAGGAGTTTTGAAAGTCGTCTTTGGAATGTCATCGGTTCTAATCTTCAATTGGCGATATCGAAGCGAAGATCAATCTTTGAAAAGAATTTGGCGCCTTGCAATTTGGTCAAACAGGTCATCAATACGTGGCAATGGGTACCTATTTTGATGGTGACATGATTCAACTCCAGATAATTAATACAAAAGTCGCATACTCCCATCTTTCTTCTTCACGAATAGAATAGGAGCACCCCGAGGAGAAGTACTAGGGCCGAAAAAAGCCGATGTCTAACAATTCCTGCGGTTGGGTCTTAAACTCACGAAGTTCAATAGGAGCCATTCAATATGGGGCTTTGGAAATGGGTTTTGTCTGCAGGGTTCAAGGTCGATACAAAATTCAATTTCACATTCTAGGGGTGAGGGAAGTTCTTCATGGAATCGTCGGGAAATTCATTAACAATAGAAATATCATTCAAAAGCGGCGTATTTTTGTTTAAATCGTGACATGAGCTAAGAAAGCTTGACATCCGTTTTTCAATAAGCGAATAGATTTATGGCTTGAGATGACAATGATTGATTTTAATGGTTTGGTTGCTTGAATTAGTATAATAGGTTGGTTAGGAATATGAAAGCTAACAACTTACGAAAACAATCAATTTTTGCATGATGAGTAGTTAACTAATCAATCCTAAATTACGTCAAATGCAAGTATTTTTAATGAAATAAGATCGACGGTGTAATGCGAGGGTACCGATTTGAACCAAACATGACTTAAAAGCGAGTGGATGTAATGAAGGTTTCTCCCAGCGAAGTTTCAACGAGATAAGTCGAAGTCTAATTTTTACGGAGTTAAATTTAAAGCGTTGGTAGTAGGAGAAATAAAAGAATGGGTGAAGCCGGTATCAAATAAGGTATATACTTCACTAGAGTTTATGATAAGCTTACGTGATGACCTCATTCGGGTTCCTTGCTTCTACGGGAGGTCACGACAAAGCGCTCTCCCTTGCACCTCTTGGCTTTGACTTTTCTAGGGCGTCCTTTGGTGCCTCCATCCTAATTGAACTTGTCTTGGTGAATGACAAAAATCGGGCTAGGTGACCTTCTCTTCCACAATTATAACATGCTTTGAATGACATCATCGCGATTTTGGTGATGTGTCCTTCCCTCGCATTTGAAGCATATGATAGGTGGTCGTTCTCCTTCCTTAACCACGGGTCTTTGGTCTTTGATGTCTTTCCATCATTGTTGAATCTCCTTTTCTTGAAATGCCCATTCTTATTATTTTGGCCATGATTACCATCGAAGTGGTTACCATTTCTGGCATGTTGATTCCCTCCACGATTATTGTCAGCCCGATATTTATTATCCTTTGGTATTATCATTTTAAAATTTGCTCTCTTTTGGTTGGGTTGACTCATTATTGCGCTCCAATAAGCTGAACCCTATTAACAACATCTGAATATAAACACAGTTTATGAGAGATAAGATATCGACGTATCTCGAGTTTCAAACCTCTTAGAAACATTCGCATCATTCTCTCCTCATTATCAACCAAATGAGACACAAATCGGGACTGATTTCGGCAAACTTGGCCCGTATTGCGACACGGTCGTGTTGTTTTGCTCGGTTTAATGAACTCTACCTTTTTGTGTAGCGAATACTTTCGGGAAAGTACTTGTCGTTGAAGCAGTTCTTGAAACTTTTCCCAAGACATCTTGGTGCGTCGAGTTGAGTCGCTTTACAAATTCCACATGTAATCGCCTGCGCATAACATGAAGGTGACAAAGGGAACCTTTTGCTCCTCGGAGCAACCCAAGACATCAAATATCTTGTTGATATGTTTTATCCACGTCTCCACCTTAAGTGGTTTTGGCTCTCCAAAAAACTCCGGTGGTCTTAGCTCCTTGAACTTTTTGGCGGTGACCGTCCGAGAGTTGCCAGTGTTTCCACCTGCATTTTGGACAGGAGCCGCTCTCGCCTGATGTTGCATGAATTGCATAAAGCCTCAGAACATTCCATCGTTCATCATTTGGTCAGTGTTGTTGTTTGCATGAGGATTGTCGCCTTTCTGATGCACATTGTCCTGGTTATTGATCTGTGGGGACACAACGGTCTCCTGTGCTCCATTGATGTTCTCAACATTCTCGGATGCCATATTCAAATATTGCCACAAAATAAGGGTTAATTAACATATCACATATTATCCTATACTACAATGAGCCAATAAAATACCAAATAAACTTAGGTAGGTCATCTTAGCGAAGAAATTCCCGTCTCTCCCTCCTAGTTCTTGTCTCACATCTTAGCGAGGATCGTATCCCTAAGCTTTGATACCAATTGTGCGCCCCCAAAATAGGTATACATCACACTATTACGAGTCGCCAAATACATGGTATAGAATACAAATACAATCTTTAATATACAACAAGAAAGTTGTGAGTTTTAATATAAATATTGTCTTCTAGACAATATCCACTCTCAGAATAAGTTCTCATTACATTTATTGTCACACTATTTAACAGAATAGTGAGGACTACTAATACTATCATATAGGCCGTCACTCCGTTCCCCGACTAGTCCCGGCCGTTGTCATTTTTTGAAGAGAACAGTGAAAGAAAGGGTGAGCTCAACTAGCCTAGTAAGAAATATTATGACTAAGATAATGCAGAATAAATTATCATTAGTCTTCAACAGTGTTAAACTGATAAAATACAATAGACATCAAGTTTAACTGTAGCGGAACATGCAATCTATTAAAAGAGTCAAGTAGAGAATAAAATCTACTATCTTTTATGATTTAAAAGGTTTTTCATCAGTTTTATCGCTGGGACTCAGCTTTATAAATAATCCACATCATCCCTACACTACGGTCAAGGATATTCATAAGTATCACAACCACAAATTATCCATGCACTACGGGCCAAGGATATTCGTATATTCATCAATGGTCATGATCATGCCAACAACTGTCCATCATTGCACTACGGGCCAATGAGGACTTTTACCACATCATTTGTAACATTACGATCATGATTACAAGAATAATCCTAGTCGTAATCATACCAAGTCCATCATGCATGCACTACGAATACAGATGACTTTCAACAAAATATAAATATGAGGATGATGACAATGATATAAGAATTCAATAAAACAAGTTCAAGAATTAATTTATTAGGGAACTAATAACGTCCAAATTATCAACATGATACTTATTTGTAGAGTAAAATTTAAGAATGCTAGGAAGAATATTTCCACGAAAAGATCTTTGGTGAAGCGCAAATATCGAGGATATTCCACCAATTTCATGGAGTATAGAAGTTAAAACTTTAACCAATGAGTATAATAAAGAATGGAATAATAAAAGAAATCACCGTGCATGCGGTACTTCACATATCTGAGTTATTCCAGCAGAATAATAAATAATGAGACCGGTCGAGACGTGTCACTTGCCAAGCGGGATATTCCAGCAGAATAATAAAGAATGGAATAACAACATAAATCACCATGCATGCGGTACTTCACATAGGCGAGTTATTCCAGCGAGAATAATAAATAACGGAATCGAGTGCGGCGTAAAAGCATGCACGAGGATATTCAACCGAGAATAATAAAAAGCGGAAACCCGGTCGGCGTAAAAGCGCATATCTGAGGATATTCAGCGAGAATAATAAAAGAGCGGAACCAGGTCCGGCGTAAAATGCACTAACAGGATGTTCTAACAGAATAATAAAGAATGGAATAACAACAGAAATCACCAAGTATAGGGTAAACCGCGTATATAGGTTATTCCAACAGAATAATAAAGAATGGAATAACATAAGTTTTCTTCATGAATACGAAAGAAATAATACCCCTTACGAGTACAAATAATATATCTTACCTTATAAAGAAAAGTACTCCGACGGTAGGGCGGGGATATACTTGAAAAAACTTGCACTACGCTCAAAGCTTTCTTAAACGCTAAAGAAATACGCTCAAGATAGAAGAATAATTCTCTCTACGGTTTCTCTCTCTAGAGTTTGATGAATTAAGTAAGAAATAATGAAGGAATGAGCTTCATTTATAGAAGAATGGGTGAATAGTAACAATCCATGAGCGGTCGAGATCGATTTACTTTAAGCAGACGGTCAGATTGGTTTACAATAAAATATAATATATTCTATTTATAATCTAATAAAATGAATAACTTTTAAAAAGATTTTACTATGCAAACACTATGCGGGCATTATGCAAACACTATGCATAATAAAATATAATATATTCTAATTATTGTCTAATAAAGCGAATAACTTTATAAAAGTATTACATTTTTATAAAAAGATTTTACTATTAGCCTAATAAAGCGAATAACTTTATAAAAGTATTCTATTTTATATAAAAAGCTTTTCTGTTTTATTACATTAATAATACTAATAAAACAAAACTTCATCGTCATTATTATTATTCACACTATTAATCGACCAGGTCGTTCTCAGGAAAGAGGGGGCTTTCAAATAAGGATTTCTCCCTATTGGCGTGCAATTAGGTGACCAAAACTCTTCTTGGCAGAACTTCTAGACATCGTTAATATTGCAAATAATAATATTAATAACTCTGTTATCTCAATTATTGATTTAATAATATAAAAAAAATATTGACAATAATTGAATCAAATAACGTGAGATACTATGCAACAATTACTAAAGCAATAATTGAACAAGACCGAGTGACTTCTCACGTAAGCATCAATAATCAATACGAGTGTCTTCTTATGCGAACCACGCGCGTTTTCCTATACTTTTAACTTTGGGTGTTTCAACGATTAACAGTAAAACTTGTAGATTATTTTCATAAAATATTTTTTTGTCATTTTTTAATCCGACAATAATTCCGTTGTGGGGTCCACCAATGATTGTGCCATCGTACGAATATTCCTTGTTAAAACGAATATTCCCCGACCAATCGAATATTATATAACAACTTGTGTACTTTGCAAAATTTATAAATATTACCCACAACTATAACATTATATCAAATTCATTTAAAAAAGAACTAGGACAAGAACTAGGAGGGGAGAGACGGAGAATTCCTTCGTTAGTATGACCTATCTAAGTTTATTTGGTATTTAATTGGTCGGTCAGAGTATAGGGATAATATGTGATATGTTAATTAATCCTTATTTTGTGGCAGTATTTGAAAATGACATCCGAGAATGTTGAAAATAGCAATGGAGCACAGGAGACCATTGAGTCACTGACAACGATAATGTGCAGGATAATGTGCATCAGGAAGGCGACAATCCTCATGCAAACGACAACACTGACCAAATGATGAACGTTGGAATATTCAGAGGCTTTATGTAATTCATGCAACATCAAGCGAGAGCGGCTCCTGTCCAAAATGCAGGTGGAAACACTGGCAACTCTCGGACGGTCACTACTAAGCAGATTCATGGATTTGGGACCCAGAAGTTTTTGGAGAGCCAAAACCACTTAAGGCGGAGACGTGGATAAAGCAGATTAACAAGATATTTGATGTCTTGGGATGCTCCAAGGAGAAAAAGGTTCCCTTTGCCACCTTCATGTTGCGGGCAGAGGCAGATTATTGGTGGGAATTTGTAAAGCGTACTCAACCTGCCGCACTGAAGATATCTTGGGAGAAGTTCTAAGAACTATTCAACGACAAGTACTTTCCCGAAAGTATTCGTCACATTAAAGAGGTAGAGTTCATTAAACTGGAGCAAAACAATATGACCGTGTCGCAGTATGAAGCTAAGTTTGCCGAGTTGTCCCGGTTTACGTCCCATTTGGTTGATAATGAGGAGAGAATGATACGAATGTTTCTAAGAGGTTTAAAACTCGAGATACGTCAATATCTTATCTCTCATAAATTGTGTTTGTATTCAGATATTGTTAATAAGGCTCAGTTATTAGAGCGCGATAATAAGTCAACCCAACCAAAAGAGAGTAGCTGGCAAAATGATAATACTAGTGACAAAAGTCATCGAAGCGGTGACAATAATCGTGGAGGGAATCAACATGCCAGAAATGGTAACCACTTCGGTGGTAATCATGGGCAAAACAATAAGAATGGACATTTCAAGAAGGGGAGATTCAACAATGATGGAAAGACGTTAGCATCAGCACCCGTTGTTAAAGAAGGAGAACGACCACCAATTGTATGCTTCAAATGCTGAGGGGAGGGACATATCAGTCCAAACTGTGTGATGCAGTCCAAAGCATGTTACAATTGTGGAAAAGAAGGTCACCTAACCCGATTTTGTCATGCACCAAAGTCAAGTCCAGCTGGGACGATGGCACCAAAGGCGGATACAGACCAAAAAAAGTCGGTGGTTTCAAGAAGAATGTTTTTCGTGACTTCACAAAAAGCGAGTAACCCGAACGTAGTTAGCACGAGTTAGTTAATTATAAATTTTTGCGAAGTCTATACCTTGTTAGATACCGGTTCTACCCATTCTTTTATCTCTCTTGCTTGTGCTCAACGTTTAAATTTGACCCCAGAGAAGTTAGACTTTGACTTATTGGTTGAAACTTCGTTAGTAGAAACCTTCGTTACCTCCACTGTTTATAAATCTTGTTGATAAAAATTTACACTTTCACGTTACTTGTTGATCTTATCTCTTTGAAAATACTTGGCTTTGATGCGATTTTAGGAATCGATTGGTTATCTACTCATCATGCCAAAATTGATTATTTTTCGTAAGGTTGTTAGCTTTCATATTCCTAACCAACCTGTTATGCGAATTCAAGCAATCAAACCACTAAAGTTAATCACTGTTATATCAAGCCATAAGTAAAGAGCCCCGATCCTTTCGTTGTTGACTTTCTTGTGTGGAATGCACCAAAGCCAGACTTTCAATAGACGACGTCGTGAATGACGATGGCAAGTTGATAGGTATCAATGTGACGTACTATCCAAGTCTTGGATGAGAGTCATAGTTTTGAATGATATTTCTATTGTTAATAAATTTCCTGGCGTATTCTTGTAGACTTCTTAGCCTAACCCTAGAGCGTGAAATTGAATTTTGTATTGACCCAGTACAAAACCCATTTCTTAAACCCTCAAATATTTCTTCAACCAAAACGAACGTATAATGCACCAAAGACGTTGGCTCAAGCTGTTGAAGATTACGATCATACCATTTAATATCATTGTGGAAGAGCGAACGTGGTAGCTGACGTGTTGAGTAGAAGATCGTATGCGTTTACAAGTGCGATGTTGTTAACACAAAAACCCATTTCATATAACTTACAAATGATGAAGATAAAGTTAAAGACTCTAGGGACCTACGTGAAGATAACGAATGTACGAGTAGAGTCTACTTTAATCTATAAAGTTAAAGCCGCTCAAGCTATACACCCGAATCTGATGAATATGAAGAAGAAGGTTCAAGAAGGCATTATCTCAACCCTCGATTTAATTGGCCCATTTGAAATCCTCGATCGAGTAGGAACTGTGGCCTATAGACTCGTTCTACCGCCAAGTATGTTGCGTGTTCATAATATTTTTTTTTTACATATCGATATTACGTAAATATGTGGACGACCCGAACCACATTATTGAATTAGAACTAGATGAGATAGTAGAAGATTTAACGTATGATGAGATACGTGTTAAAATCTTGGATAAGAAGGATCGTATTCAACACTCAAAGGTTATACCTCAAGAGTTAGAATCTAAAATGAAGTCAAGGTATCCTCACCTCTTCGGCATACTAGGTACGTACGTAAATTTTGAGGGCAAAATTTTATAAGGAGGGGAGATTGTAAGACTCCAAATTTTTTTAAATGAAAGTATTCAATTTTCTTATGATTATTATTTCGTAAATGGTTAAATTGATAAAAGGTTAAAGTCAAGGGTGATATGTGAAATTTTTTGCAAAGTATGCAAGTTGTTATAAAATATTCGTTTGGTCGGGGAATATTCTTTTTATCGGGGAATATCCGTACGACGGTACAATCATTGGTGGACCCCACAACGGAAGTATTGTTGTAGTAAGAAAATGACAGAATTATCTTTTCATAAAAATAATGGCGGAAGTGTTACCGTTAAAACTGTGGAATTACACGATAGTAAAAGTACAGTAATACGCGTGGTTGCATAGTAGCACACAATATTGGTTATTGATGCTTACGTGAGAAGTCACTCAGTTATACTCAATTATTGATACAATAATTGCTGCATCATCTATCTCATATTATTGATTCGATTATTGTCACAGTATCATCTGTATAATATGATATATTATTAAATCAATAATTGAGACGACAAAGTTATTCATATTATTAAATTGCAATATTTACAATGTCTAGAAGTTCTGTCAAGGAGAGGTTTGGTCATCTAATTGTGCGCCAAGAAGGAGAAATCCTTATCGGAAAGCCCCATCTTTCCTAAGAACGACCTTGTTGTTAAATATTGTGAGTTATAATATTAATGATGAATAATTTTGTGTTGATTAAAGATGAATTGGATAGTTCCATAGTGTTGAAATTATTAGTGTTAGTGAAAATCGACATTTATTTCGATAATAATTGATGTCTGGAAGTTATCAGGTAATTAATCGAATAAATGAGGAATTAATTGCTATTAATTCACATGATTATAACTATTTGTTCACATGTGTGTACTATTGATTCACATTCATGTACTATTAGGGGAGTTGGTGCAAGATTGATAATACTTGCATGACTAAGTTAAAAATGGAGGTATAGATGGAGAAGTCTATCACGTAATTCGTATTTTCACATGATTATAACTATTGATTCACATGATTGAACTATTGATTCACATTATTTACTACTAGGGGAGGTGGTGCAAGTTTGATAATACTTGCAAGACTAAATTAAAAATAAAAGAAAAGTTAAAGGTATTGTACTGTAATATTTTGAGCCCCGAAACGTGCAATTATCGAAACTATATTTTCCTATAAATAGAAGCTCATTCTTCCTTCATTTCTCACCAATTCACTAAAGCTATAGAGCAATTATTATAGAGAGACAAAAGAAGAGAAGTCTGCTACCTCTCTACTCCAGTATCCAGTTTCTTTCTAAGGTAAGGGGTATTATTTCTTCCATTTTCATGAAGAGAGCTATTGTTATTCCATTCCTTATTATTATGTTGGAATAACCTGTCTATGCGAAGTACCGCATACATGATGAAATTCTTCTGTTATTTCATTCTTTATTATTCTGTTGGAATATCTTGTCTGTGCGTATTACGCATGACCTGATTCCACTATTTATTATTCTATTGGAATAATCTGTCTATGCGAAGTACCGCTTAAATGGTGAAATTCTTCTATTATTCCATTCTTTATTATTACATTTGGAATATCACATGCATGCGTGACACGCATGACACAGTACCATTATTTATTATTACGTTGGAATAACACGCGTGTGCGGTTTATCGCATGCCAGTGAATCTGTTGTTATTCCATTCTTTATTATTACTGTTGGAATATCACATGCATGCGGATTTCTCATGACTGGTTCCATTCTTTATTATTATGTTGGGAATAACCTTTATGCATGCGATTACATCGCATGCATGGTGAATTCTTTTTTATTCCATTCTTTATTATTATTACATTTGAATAAACACATCTATGTGGATTACCACATGCATGGTGAATGATCCTTTGTATTCATTTCTTATTAAATTGTGGAAATGATGCATCTACGTGGATTCGCATGGCAAGCGAAAATCAATTGCGGTGTTCATATATTCTATTATACTCAGTTGGTTAATGTTTTGGCTTCTAAACTCCATGAAATTATTAGAATATCCTGGATATTTGCGCTTCATCCAGTATCTTTTCATGGAAATATTCTTCTGAGCATTCTTTAATTTTACTCTATAAAGCCGTATCATGTTGACAATTTGGACGTTTTTGAGTCCAGGATAAATTAACTTATAAATCTTTAAAATTTAATTCTTGAACTTGTTTTATTGAATTATTATGTCATTGTCAACATCCTCATGTTTATATTATGTTGAAAGTTATCTGTGGTCTGTAGTGCATAGATGGACTTGGTATGATTATGACCAGGGATTATTCGGTATAGTTATGACCATAATATTACAAATGATGTGGTAAAAGTGCTCATTGGCCCATAGTGCATTGATGGACAGTTGTTGGCATGATCATGACCATTGATGAAAACATGAATATCCTTGGCCCGTAGTGCATGGATAATTTATGGTTGTGATACTAATGAATATCCTTGGTCGTAGTGCAGAGATGACGTGATTTATTTAATAAGCTGAGTCTCAACGATAAAAGTGACGAAAAACCTTTTAAATCATAGAAGATAGTAGATTTTATTCTCTGCTTGAATCTTCTAATGGATTGCATGTTCCACTGCAGTTAAACTTGATGTATCAGTTTAACACTGTTGAAGGCTAATGATAATTTATTCTGTATTATCATAGTCATAATATTTCTTACTGGGCTAGTTTAGCTCACCCTTTTCTAACTCCTTCGTTCTCTTCAGGAAATGAGAACGTAGCCGGGACTACTCGGGGAACGGAGTGAAGGTTCAGATGATAGCATTAGTAGTCCTCACTATTCTGTTAAATAGTGTGACAATAAATGTAACGATGACTCCATTGAGTGTGGATATTGTCTAGATGACAATATTCATATTAAAACTCTTAGATTATGTTTTGTCGTATTTTACACGACTGTTGTAGTAGCAAACTAAAAATCAATAAACACATGTATAGAATTACACAATTCATAATATACAAATTCCTGTGAAATGGACATGCGCTTATATTTCTTGTTCATGTTTATACAAATAAAAACACTAATAAAGAAGAATAATGAGGAATTTAAAGAGAATTAAAGAAGTGTAATGAGAATTAAAGGTGTTATAGTATTTATTATTTTTAAAAGTTAAATAAATTATTTTAATTTTAAAGTATAATTTTAAAAATCAAATTTGATTATATACTTTGAAAGTAATTTATAATACTATTAAAATTTTAATTGATTGAGATATGTAGTTAATGTAGGTAATTAGAATTATTGTTTATTATAAATTATTTTATTATTTTTAATTTATTATTATTACTATTTTTGGTGTAGTAAGATTTTGTAAAAAAAATAGAGGAAGAAACCTTGGTAGGTAAAATATTCAAATTTAACCAGAACCATGGGCCTCACAATTTTAGCCCCCCAAAACCACAGCCATTTTGTTTTGGCCCGCTTACTTGGTTGCCACCTCTAAATATCTCTTATATTATTGATTCAATTATTGTCATAGTATTAATATTTTATATTATTAAATCAATAATTGAGACGACAAAGTTATTCATATTATTATTTACAATATTGACGATGTCTAGAAAGTTCTGTTGAGGAGAGGTTTGGTCACCTAATTGCGCGCTAATAGGGAGAAATCCTTATCGGAAAGTCCCCTCTTTTCTGGGAATGATCTGGTTGTTAAATATTGTGAGTTATAATATTTATGATGAATAAGTTCGTGTTGATTAAAGATGAAATTAATATTTCCATTGTGTTGGAATTATTAGTGTTAGTGAAAATTGACATCTATTTCGATAATAATTGATGTCTGGACGTTATATTGACCAATCAGATAATTAATCGAATAAATGAGAAAACGATAATAATTGATGTCTGGACGTTATATTGACGTTATAGTGAAAATTATATTGCACAATCATTGTCGTAGTAAGAAAACGACAGAATTATCATTTTATAAAATAACGGCGGAAGTGTTACCGTTAAAACTATTGAACTACCCGGTAGTAAAAGTACAGTAATACGCGTGGTTGCATAGTACCACACGGTATTGATTATTGATGCTTACGTGAGAAGTCACTTAGTTATACTCAATTATTGCTATAGTAATTGATGCATCATATCTCTCATATTATTGATTCGATTATTATCGCAGTATCATCTGCATTATATGATATATTATTAAATCAATAATTGAGACTGAAAAAAGTTATTCATATTATTAAATTGCAATATTTACAATGTGCAGAAGTTACATCGAGGAGAAGTTTGGCCCCTCTTTCACAGGAGCGACACAGGTTGTTAAATATTGTGAGTTATGATATTAATGATGAATAAGTTCGTGTTGATTAAAGATGAATTTGATAGTTCCATTGTGTTGGGATTATTGGTGTTAGTTGAAATCGATATCTATTCCGATGATAATTGATGTCTGAGGGTTATATTGATAAATCGGGTAATTAATCGGATAAATGAGCAATTAATTGCTACTAATTCACATGCTTATATAACTATTTGTTCACATGTGTGTACTATTGAGTCACATTCATTTACTATTAAGGGAGTTGGTGCAAGATTGATAATACTTGCATGACTAAGTTAAAGATGGAGGTATAGATGGAGGTACTATATTGTAATTAACTTTTTCACATGTTTAGACCTATTGAGTCACATGATTTACTATTGTGTCACATGATTTTACTATTGATTCACATGATTTACTATTAGGGGAGGTGGTGCAAGTTTGATAATACTTGTAGGACTAAATTAAAAATAAAAAAAAGTTGGAGGTATTGTACTGTAATTTTTTGAGCCCCAAAACGTGCAATTATCGAAACTATGTTATCCTATAAATAGAAGTTCATTCTTCCTTCATTTCTCACCAATTCACTAAAGCTTTAGAGCCATTATTATAGAGAAAAATCTATAGAGAAAAAGAAGAAGAGAAGCTTGCTACCTCACTATTCCAGTATCCAGTTTACTTTTGAGGTAAGGGGTATTATTTTTTTCATATTCATGAAGAGAACTTACATTATTCCATTCTTTATTATTACATTGGAATAACTTTTGTATCTGTGATTCTGCCACCCTATACTTGGTGAAATTATTACATTATTCCATTATTTATTATTACGCTAGAATAAAACTATCATCACAAGTACCGCATACATGGTGAAATTACATTGTTATTCCATTCTTTATTATTACATTGGAATATCACATCACGTGTTTTTCTGGCCGGGACTGGTTAAAATCTTTATTATTACATTGGAATATCCATGTCTGTGCGTTTTCTTGGGACTGGTTAGTTATTTATTATTCTATTGGAATAACTTTATACATCTGATACCGCGTGCATAGTGATTTCTATTATTATTCCATTCTTTATTATTCTATTGGAATATCACTGTCGGTCGCGTATTACGCTGACACAGTTTCATTATTTATTATTACATTGGGATAACTTTGTCATCTGGCACCGCATGCTGGTGATTTCTTTTGTTATTCCATTCTTTATTATACTCGGTTGGTTAAAGTTTTGACTTCTATACTCGTCATGAAATATCATTTTATTTGGTATTTTCATTACGAGTTACTATTCCTGATTCTTATTCACGGGATTTTATTCACTCTAGTATTATTCACTCGGGTATTCGGGACACTTTTCATGCCAGAATACTATTCACGAGTTACTATTCACGGGTTATTATTCACCGAAATTACTATTCACCCGAATATTACTCACTCGGGTATTTGGAGTACTTTTCATATCGGGGTACTATTCACGAGGTACTATTCTTGAAGTACTATTCACGGGGTACTATTCACGACGAAAAATTGATTCTTTTCTGTCCAAATTATTTTTTTGTGCATGAATATTATTCTTGAATTTTACTCTACAAAGAAGTATCATGTTGACAATTTGGATGTTATTAGTTCCTGGATAATTTAATTCTTGAACTTGTTTTTATTGAATTCTTATATCATTGTCATCATCCTCATGTTTATATTATGTTGAAAGTCATCTACGTGTGGCTTCGGTATTGCATAGATGGACTTGGTATGATTATGACCGAGGATTATTCGGTATAATCATGGCCAAGTAATGTTACAAATGATGTGGAAAAAGTCCTCATTGGCCCGTAGTGCATTGATGGACAGTTTTTGGTATGATTATGGCTATGGATTCTCTTCGGCCAAGGGAGCAAAGATGAATTATTTTATGGCATGATCATGACTATTGATGAATACACGAATATCCTTGGCCCGTAGTGCATGGATAATTTGTGGTTGTGATACTAATGAATATCCTTGGTCGTAGTGCGGGGATGATGTGGATTATTTATTAAGCTGAGTCCCAGCGATAAAAGTGATGAAAAACCTTTTTGAATCATAAAAGATAGTAGATTTTATTCTCTACTTGACTCTTTTAATGGATTTCTTGTTCCGCTGTAGTTAAACTTGATGTCTATTGTATTTTATCAGTTTAACATTATTGAAGACTAATGATAATTTATTCTGCATTATCTTAGTCATAATATTTCTTACTGGGATAGTTGAGCTCACCTTTTCCTTCACTGTCCTCTTCAGGAGATGAGAATATAACTAAGACAAGTCGGGAAACGGAGTGACGGTCCAGATGATAGCATTAGTAGTCCTCACTATTCTGTTAAATATTGTGACAATAAATGTAATGAGGACTTCATTGAGTGTGGATATTGTCTAGATGACAATATTCTTATTAAAACTCTTAGTTTATGTTTTGTCGTATTTTACACGGCAGTTGTAATATTAAGTTGTATTTGTATTTTTGTACCATGTATTTGGCGACTCAAGATGGGTGATGTATACCTATTTTGGGGGCGTCACAGTTGGTATCAAAGCTTAGGGATATGATCCCTGGCTGAGTTCTGAGAAGGGTCAGAGAAGTTGCTTATGAGGTAGCCTTACCTCCATCTCTAGAGAATGTCCACAATGTTTTCCATGTCTCAGTCCTACAACTCTACAAACCTGATTACAAGCACCTGATTGAATATGAACCCCTACATTTCGACAAAGACTTGTCTTACGAAGAAATTCCTGTTCAAATTGTTAACCGAAAAGAACAAGTTCTCAGAAATAAAGTAATACCTTATGTTAAGGTAATTTGGAGGAACCATAACGCTGAAGAAGCTACGTGGGAACTCGAAGAGAATATGATAAAAAATTATCCTCATTTGTTTACTTAGATTGTTATAATCGATTCTGGGGACAGAATCTTTGGAAGGGGGGGAGAATGTAACGGGACGAATTGTTCGAGTTGTGATTCTGAGGACAGAATCCTTTTAAGAGGGGAAAGATGTGACAACCGAGATTTTGTAAATTAATTTTAAATATTTATTGGATTGAATAAATATTTTTTGATGAATTAATTATTAGATTAATTAATTAATTGATGAAGCTGTGATGGATTAATTTAATTATACGTTTTATATTTATTAAATTAATGTTGAGAATTTTTATTATTCGAAGTATGTGATTATGTGAGCTTATTGAATTAAAAGAAATATTTAATAAGCCTATGTTATTTTAATTAATTTAATTATTAATTAGAGATTTAATAATTTGATATTATTATTAAATGAGAAATTTAATTATGTGACTATGTGAATTAATGAGAAATTATTATATTTTATTTTAAATAAATTAAATAAGATATTGGTTTTATTTATAAAGGAGTGTGACATTATTTAAACTATATAATAAAGCTCTATTAAATTAAATGGTTTTTGAATTCCATTCTATCTAGCCAAACATGGTACAATGGGAAGTTGGGAGCAGTTACCCATGACTGGGTATCTGACCACCAATGCGCGTCAATTCTTCTCTTTTTATCAGACGTCTTCTCTTTTCTTCTTCATTTTTCTAAGTCTGACATTAAGTAGAGAGGGAAAAGGGAGAGAGGGTTGAGAAATTGTTGAGTAAAGTGGGAGTTGAGTGATTGAAGAGTTTGAAAGGGTTTCAATTCATCTCCTATTATTTCATTATACGCTTGGGTAATTCTCTTTAACCCAACTCTTTTTACGTCATTGAATTTTATGAAAATTGGCTTTCATACGTTCTGTAAATCTCTGTACATTGGGAAATTCTGTTGTTATAAGAATATATGTAATGATTCGAGTAGTATAGCATGTTATATATATATATATATATATATATATATATATATATATATTGTGTGTGTTTCCATATCACCAATTTCTTCATGTTATAACATATGATTATGACTTGTTATTTTAAAAATTTACAGAGTATGTTATATGGCCATATGGCCCTTATACGTAATTTTAGTATGTCAACCATAAATTTTTCCACAAAATTCACACACTTATATGATTATGCATGATAAAATGAACAAAACGAAACTTGAATGGTTGGATTTGGCCTTTTAATGAGTCCGTAGTATTGAATTCCATGCTTTGTTTAAGAACTTCAAGAACATCAAGAACAGTGGAAAATTTCATGTTTTTAATTCTGTGATGATGTGTTTTAATGGGTTAAAATCACTTTATAAACGTTGGGTATTGATTATATAATAATTCTAACATGTGGGTATGTTTAATTTGGGGAATTAATGATCATGTAGTGTTTAATTCGCTGAACTCTGTGTTCTTCGCGAACTGGGAATCAAATTCTGGAGTGTCGCGCCGTGACGCCAACTCTAGAACTGATGTCCCACCTTGGCAATAATCCATGCTTGTTGTGCCGACTCGAGTTAAAATTCTCATGGTATGACCACGCCTTGTCCGGTAGTAGAGGCCGTCTTGGCAGTCAAATGCCAATAAAGAACTACTAGTAAATACAGCATTTTTGCCAGTTTTGATTTGTCCAGAAATGCAATTTTTTTTAATGTTCAAGTATAGAAATGTGTTTGTAACCTAGTCTAATGAATATAAAAATTTATTAGACATATGATGAGATATTAAAATAAGTTTTATAAAGTCAAGAAGACGTCTAGATGTTAATTGAATCATTGATTAGTATCTAACTTGTTGTTTGTGTAATATTATATTATGGGAAAACAAGTATGATAATTTGACTAAGTATAGTCATGAATTCGAGTTAGACAAAAGGGTAAACTTATGATGTTAGTACGTTATTATTGACTGGTAATGTGAACGTAATTGATATGTAGGATTTAAATCAAAGAATGAGTTTAGTTAAAGTGTAATCTATGCACGAGGCAAGTTTCCTAACCCTATTTGTTATCATTGAGCAAAATCTCATTATTATTGATTAAGTTTGTTTCATATATTAAAGCTTATTAATTCTTCAAGCATGATGTTGTTTTACAATAATTATTCTATTGTATACTTTTGAGATTTTATCCAAGTTAAATTATCAGTTATTGTTAAACCTTGTTAGACTAGCGAACCCTTATTTGATTCGACTAGTCCATAGTTGATGAGCATTCTAAATTTCAGAACCCTTGATGAATTATCCAAACCAAACTTCCTTTGGTGTGGACTCGAATGTCAAACTAAGATGAACAACCCTGTATAGGGGAATATTTACGCTTTAGCGTTAAGTTATTGTGGTACTGATGATGGTACTAAGGGCCGATCCCCCTAAGTACGAGAAGAAGAGTCCATAGTCTTACGATCATTAAAGGTTTCAAGTAAAAACACTTGATAACCTAGGACATAGTTCAAGGTCTTATGACCCTCAGAATTTCTTTTGATTCTTGTTATTCATTCTTGATTCAAAAGTTGAGCTTTATATCAGAAGTTATTATTTCTCTCGCATGTTATTATTCATTGTTATATTGTTATACTTGTGGGAAATCGTGCTCACTCTTGCGTAATAATAACATTGCAGTTAAGAACGAAAGAGCAGACAAACCTTCCACTAGTAAGGGCAAGGCAAGCTTAGCAAGTAATGAAGACTGTTTTATTTTTGTGGTTATGTAATGATGATTAGAATAGATGTTACTCAAGACTTATTTGTTTATGTTTTCCGCACAGATGTTTTAAGGTTAGAGTAACCTGGGATTTATTTATGTATTATGCAGTTGATGTAACCCTATAAGGGGAGAGATTTATTATTTATTTCTATCTATTGCATGATTTGCATTTATTTATGGGTAGATAGATAGATGATGTTTGTACAGTGAACACCAAATCCTGTGGAAATGGAAATACCGGATTTGGGGGTGTCACAGAGGCTAAGTTTGCGGAGTTATCCCGGTTTGCATCCCATTTGGTCGATAATGAGGAGCGAATAACGCGAATATTTCTAAGAGGTTTGAAACCCGATATACGTCAATACCTCATTTCTCATAAACTTTGTTTATATTTAGATGTTGTGAATAGGGCTCAGTTATTGGAGCACGATAATGAGATAGCACAACCAAAAGGCAATGACCAACAACACAATAATAATCGTACTAGTGGCAACGGCCATCGGAACAATGATAACCATCGTGGGGGAAATTATTATGCCAAGAATGGTAACCACTTTGGTGGTAATCATGGACAAGATAATAGAAGTGGAAATTTCAAGAAGAGAAGGTCATTTAGCTCAATTTTGTTGTATAATGAAGTCAAGTCCAGCTGGGACGGTGGCACCAAAGGTGGATACGGAAAAAACAAAGTCGATGGTTTCAGGAAGAGTATTTTTTGTGACTTCTCAAAAAAGCGAGTAACCCGAACGAAGTTAGCACGGGTTAGTTAATTATAAATTTTTGCGAAGTCTATACCTTATTAGATACCGGTTCTACCCATTCTTTTATCTCTCTTGCTTGCGTTCAACGTTTAAATTTGACTCCGGAGAGATTAAACTTTGATTTATCTGTTGAAAATCCGTTAGGAAAAACTTTCATTACTTGTGCTATCCAAGTCTTGGATGAGAGTCACAGTTTTGCATGATATTTCTATCGTTAATAAATTTCCTGACGTATTCTTGAAGACTTCTTAGCCTACCTCTAGAGCGTGAAATTGAATTTTGTATTGACCCCAGTACAAAACCCATTTCTAAAATCCTCAAATATTTTTCTTCACCCAAAACGAACGTAACGTGTGCCAAAGACATTGACTCAAACTGTTGAAGATTACGATCGTACCATTCAATACCATCGTGGGAAAGCGAACGTGGTAGCTGACCTGTTGAGTAGAAGATCGTATGCGTTTATGAGTGCGAAGTTGTTAACACAAAGACCCATTTCATATAACTTACAAATGATGAAGATAGAGTTAAAGACTCTAGGGACTCACGTGAAGATAACGAATATACGAGTATAATCAACTTTAATCGATAAAGTTAAAGCTGCTCAAGCTACAGACCCGGAGCTGATGAATATGAAGAAGAAGGTTCAAGAGGGCGTTATTCTAGAAACAAGAATCAATGAAGAGAGGAAATCTCAACTCTTGATTTTATTGGCCCATTTGAAATCCTTGATCGAGTAGGAACTGTGGCCTATAGACTCGTTTTACTGCCAATTATGTCGCGTGTTCATAATATTTTTCACGTATCGATGTTACGATGACCCGAACCATGTTATTAAATTAGAACTAGACGAGATAGCAGAAGATTTAACGTATGTGGAGATACGTGTTAAAATCTTGGATAAGAAGGATCGTATTCAACACTTAAAGGTTATACCTCAAGAGTTAGAATCTGAAATGAAGTCAAGGTGTCCTTATCTCTTCGGCATACCAGGTACGTACGTAAATTTGAGGGCGAAATTTCATAAGGAGAGGAGATTGTGAGACCCCAGATTTTATGAATAATGATTTAAGTATCTCGAAGTTTTTTTTTGAATATTATGGTGTGGATTTGATATAATGATATAGTTGTGGGTAGTATTTATAAATTCTGCAAAGTATGCAAGTTGTTATATAATATTCGTTTGGTCGGGGAATATTCTTTTTGCCGGAGAATATCCGTACGACAGCACAATCATTGTCGTAGTAAGAAAACGACAAAATTATCATTTTATAAAATAACGGCGGAAGTGTTACCGTTAAAACTATTGAACTACCCGGTAGTAAAAGAAATGCGATGTCTGGCGTGGTTGCATAGTACCCACACGGTATTGATTATTGATGCTTACGTGAGAAGTCACTCAGTTATACTCAATTATTGCTATAGTAATTGATGCATCATATCTCTCATATTATTGATTCGATTATTATCGCAGTATCATCTGCATTATATGATATATTATTAAATCAATAATTGAGACGACAAAGTTATTCATATTATTAAATTGCAATATTTACAATGTCTAGAAGTTCTGTCAAGGAGAAGTTTGGCCCCCTCTTTCCTGAGAACGACCTGGTTGTTAAATATTGTGAGTTATGATATTAATGATGAATAAGTTCGTGTTTATTAAAGATGAATTTGATAGTTCCATTGTGTTGGGATTATTGGTGTTAGTTGAAATCGACATCTATTCCGATGATAATTGATGTCTGGGGGTTATATTGATAAATCGGGTAATTAATCGGATAAATGAGCAATTAATTGCTACTAATTCACATGCTTATATAACTATTTGTTCACATGTGTGTACTATTGAGTCACATTCATTTACTATTAAGGGAGTTGGTGCAAGATTGATAATACTTGAATGACTAAGTTAAAGATGGAGGTATTATATTGTAATTAATTTTTTTACATGTTTAGAACTATTGAGTCACATGATTTACTATTGAGTCACATGATTTTACTATTGATTCACATGATTTACTATTAGGGGAGGTGGTGCAAGTTTGATAATACTTGCAGGACTAAATTAAAAATGAAGAAAAAGTTGGAGGTATTGTACTGTAATTTTTTGAGCCCTAAAACGTGCAATTATTGAAACTATGTTTTCCTATAAATAGAAGTTCATTCTTCCTTCATTTCTCACCAATTCACTAAAGCTTTAGAGCCATTATTATAGAGAGAAATCTATAGAGAAAAAGAAGAAGTGAAGCCTGCTAACTCATTATTCCAGTATCCAGTATTCTTTTGAGGTAAAAGGTATTATTTTTTTCATATTCATGAAGAGAACTTCTCTTATTCCATTCTTTATTATTCATTGGAATAACTCAGATATCTGTGATTCCGCCCTATACTTGGTGAAATTATTACATTATTCCATTATTTATTATTTCGCTAGAATAAACTATCTATCAAGTACCGCATACATGGTGAAATTACATTGTTATTCCATTCTTTATTATTACATTGGAATATCACGTCTCATGCGCTTTTACGTTGGACCCTGGTTCCGTCTTTATTATTACGTTGGAATATCCCGTCATGCATGCGTTTACTTGGGACCGTTCCGTTATTTATTATTCTATTGGAATAACCTGTTTATGCGAAGTACCGCATGCATAGTGATTTCTATTATTATTCTATTCTTTATTATTCTATTGGAATATCCTCATAGGTCGTATTCACTTTGACACGGTTTCATTATTTATTATTACATTGGGATAACACAATACATCACGAAGTACCGCATGCTCGGTGATTTCTTTTGTTGTTCCATTCTTTATTATACTCAGTTGGTTAAACTTTTGACTTCTATACTCGTCATGAAATATTATTTTATTTGGTATTTTCTGTTACGAGTTACTATTCACGGCTTACTATTCACCTAGTTACTATTCACTCTAGTATTATTCACTCGGGTATTCGGGGCACTTTTTATGCCAAAATACTATTCACGAGTTACTATTTACTGAAATTACTATTCACCCGAATATTACTCACTCGAGTATTTGGAGTACTTTTCTTGTCGAGGTACTATTCACGAGGTACTATTCTTGAAGTATTATTCACGGGGTACTATTCACGACGAAAAATTGATTCTTTTCTGTCCAAATTATTTTTTTTGTGCATGAATATTATTCTTGAATTTTACTCTACAAAGAAGTATCATGTTGACAATTTGGATGTTATTAGTTCCTGGATAATTTAATTCTTGAACTTGTTTTATTGAATTCTTATATCATTGTCATCATCCTCATGTTTATATTATGTTGAAAGTCATCTGTGGCCGGTATTGCATAGATGGACTTAGTATGATTATGACGAGGATTATTAGGGTATAATCATGGCCAGTAATGTTACAAATGATGTGGAAAAAGTCCTCATTGGCCCGTAGTGCATTGATGGACAATTTTGGTATGATTATGGCTATGGATTCTCTTCGGCCAAGGGAGCAAAGATGAATTATTTTATGGCATGATCATGACTATTGATGAATACACGAATATCCTTGGCCCGTAGTGCATGGATAATTTGTGGTTGTGATCTTAATGAATATCCTTGGTCGTAGTCTTGGGGATGATGTGGATTATTTATTAAAATTTGAGTCGGTGATAAAAGTGATGAAAAACCTTTTGAATCATAAAGATAGTAGATTTTATTCTCTCTTGACTCTTTTAATGGATTTCTTGTTCATTTGTAGTTAAACTTGATGTCTATTGTATTTTATCGGTTTAACATTATTGAAGACTAATGATAATTTATTCTGCATTATCTTAGTCATAATATTTCTTACTGGGATAGTTGAGCTCACCTTTTCCTTCACTGTCCTCTTCAGGAGATGAGAATATAACTAAGACAAGTCGGGAAACGGAGTGACGGTCCATATGATAGCATTAGTAGTCCTCACTATTCTGTTAAATAGTGTGACAATAAATGTAATGAGGACTCCATTGAGTGTGGATATTGTCTAGATGACAATATTCTTATTAAAACTCTCAGTTTATGTTTTGTCGTATTTTACACGACAGTTGTATTATTAAGTTGTATTTGTATTTTTGTACCATGTATTTGGCGACTCAAGATGGGTGATGTATACCTGTTTTGGGGGAGTCACAATAACTGTCGCTGAGACTCAGCTCAGTAAATACTTCACATCACTTGTAACATTATAGTCATGATTATACCGAATAATCCATGGTCATATTCATACCAATCAACAGTCCATCTATGCACAACGGCCAAAGATGACTTTCATCACAATATAAGCATGATGATGATGACAATGATATAAGAATTTAATTAAATGAAAACAAGGATAAATTTTAAAGATCTATAATTTAATTTATCCAGAATTCAATAATATTTAAATTGTCAACATGATACTGCTTTGTGGGGTAAAATTCAAGAATAATATTTTATCAAAAATAATTTGGACCAAAAAGAAATCAATTTTTGTCATGAATAGTGTAACGCCCCCAAAACAAGTATACATCACCCATCTTGAGTCACCAGATACATGGTACATAAATTTAAATACAACTTAATTATACAACAGTCGTGTAAAATACGACAAAACATAGCTGAGAGTTTAAACAAGAATATTATCTTCTAGACAATATCCACACTCAATGAAGTCCTCATTACAATTATTATCACATTATTCCGTAGAATAGTGAGGACTATTAAAGCCATTTATCCTGGACCATCACTCCATTTCCCGACTCGTCCCAGATATATTCTCATTTCCTAAAGAGAATAATGAAAGAAAGGGTGAGCTCAACTAGCCCAGTAAGAAATATTATGACTAAGATAATGCAGAATAAATTATCCTTAGCCTTCAACAGTATAACAACTGATAGAATACAATAGACAACAAGTTTTAGATCAAAAACTGCAGTGGAAAAAAGCAATCCATTAAAAGAGTCAAGTAGAGCATAAAATCTACTATCTTCTATGATTTAAAAAGTTTTTCATCAACTTTATCACTGAGACTTAGCTTAATAAATAAAATTGAATCATCCATGCACCACGGCCAAGGATATTCATGTAATCATCAATGGTCATGACTATACCGAATAATCTCTGGTCATAATCATACCCATAATTGTCCATCAATGCACTACGGGCCAATGAAGACTTTCACCACATCATTCGTCACATTACGGTCATGATTATACTGAATAATCCCTAGTCATAATCATACCAAGTCCATCTATGCAACCAGTTAAAAACACCAACTGGCGACTCTTAAAGTCAATCGTCGACATTATACATGTCGGACCTTTTTCACTTATTTTTTCAAACAAATCTCACATTAACATGAGAACACCAAAAGACAAGTAACGAAAAGGGACATCCAAAAATTCCGACGTCGACATGTGACGACTCTGCTGGGAATTCCAGTAAGAGGGCTTAAGCCGCCATTTCAAGCTTTTCAAAATTGTTATATGCTTGTGTGTGATTGTTGCATTTATATTTCTGATAAATGTGTACGAATGCATATGACTTACTGCACTGCTAAATATCTATCTGTGATATTAGTGCTTCGCACATATTAGTGCTTCGCACATGTCATCATTTTTCATAAACGGTGAGACACATTGTATGTGAATGTATGTTGTGTGGTCCCTCCACCAGGAGGCTATCCTGTCAGTGTTTGATTACTGGACCCGTGGGAAGAATAATTTCCCGGGGCTCAAGAAAGGCACCACCCAGATTCGTTCCAATTGAAAGATCGGATTAACTTCCCGTTGAGTAGATTGCGATGATCTGGGAACCTTCATGCCGAAAAGCTGCGAGAGTAACCCTAGGATAGGTCAACCTCTGATAAACCAAACGCGGAGGAAAATCTCTTCATGCTCTCCATTTTCAATTACTTGTAAAAGCATTTACTTGTAATTCTATGCCATTTTCATGACATGTTATCCATTAACTAAACTGGTTTTGCAGGACAAATTCCTAAAATGGATATGTTATGATAACATTTACATTTACCCTAAGACTAAATTATGTAAGTCTTTTGTAGGGACTCAATTGGGCCGGTTACCCGTTCTAAATCCAAAAAGGCCTCAGGCCTACAGCCAATCATGTCTTCTTCTGAACAATCTAATCCTGTTTCCCGAGAAGAATTTGACGGATTGAGTAAACAAATCACAGACTTGGCTGTTTTACTAAAAGAGTTACACCAGTCTACTCAGGATACGAAGATACCTACACATACAGAGTCCTCTGCACAAGGGGGAGTTCAACATCTGAAAAAAACAATTCCAGAACGTCAGTTGGATACAACCAACAAAGACCCTGAAGGCACCCATCTCCAAGGAGATCTAGACACCGGTGATATCAGCAAAAAAGTACTCCAAATGGAGGAAACCATTCGCACTCTCAAGGGGATTGGAACACATGGCAGTGTTTCATATACAGACCTTTGCATATTTCCTAGTGTGCGTTATCCAGAGAAATTTAAGACCCCTGATTTTGAGAAATATGACGGATTAGGGGATCCTTACACACATTTAAAGGTGTTCATTGGAGAACTTGGATCTTATACTGAGGATGAAAAGCTCAGAATGCAGCTGTTTCAGAAAAGTCGGACTGGAGAAGCCCGTTCATGGTATACCAGATTAGACAACTATAAGATCCATAGCTGGGAAGAGCTGGCTCACGCCTTCCTCACTCAATACAGTTTTCAATCTCAGATGGCTTCTGATCGGTATCAAATTACCAAAGTCAAGAAACAGTCTAATGAGTCATTCAGAGAGTATGCTCAAAGGTGGAGGCGCCTTGCTGCTCAAGTTATTTCTTCCATGACAGAGTCAGAGATGGTCATGACCTTCATATACGTATAGGAAGCCCCTTTCTATGAAAGAGTTCTAGCTGGTATTGGCAAACCATTCTCTGAAATGATCAAACACGGCGAGATGGCTGAAATGGGATTGAAGTCCGGTAAAATTCAAGACCTAGCCGCCCTTAAAGTAGTTGCTGAGCACATCCAGTCCGGATCTTATGGAAACAACCCCCGGAGGGTCCATAAAAAGAAAGAGGAGGATGTTTCCTTGATACTACAAGGACAGAAAGGCAATCCAAGCATGCCTATGCAAAGGAGAAAATACTCCCCTTTTCCAGCACAATCTTCAAACCCTCCATTGCCCAAAAGTGGAGAAGTAAAACGACCTCGAACATTCACACCTTTAGGGGATTCGCTCGAGAACATTCTTGCTCTTCTGACTACTCAGAAGAAAATTATACATCTTCTTCCGCCAGCCAAACCTAATGGTAGAGGTTTCAATGCTAATCGGAAATGTGCTTATCATGCTGGGGCACCCGAACATGATACTCAAGATTGTTGGGCCTTGAAACACAAGCTTCAAGATCTGATAGACAATGATGAGATTGTGGTCACCAAGCTAGATCAACCTCACATACAAGACAACCCTCTCCCTCAACACAAAGAAGAAGAGGTCAACATGATCAGTTGGAGTACTGGACATGGTTCCAATACCACTGGTGAATCATCCCAACCTATCAAAGACGGTGTTGACAAATGGGATTATGCAAAGTTCCAGTTCACCATGGAATGAAAGATGAAAGCTCTTTGCAAACAAATTGAGCAATTGGCAGAACTGGTGACACACCAACACCAAGTCACACGTCAATTAATCAAGCAAGAGCATGCCTATCTCCTTCTACTTGTTATAAATGCTCAATCAACCCCTTCAGAAAGCGAAGCTATGGAGGATAAGGTTGCAAAGCGAGCAAGTGCTAAGGCACGTCGGGATTTCCCCAATCAGAGAGAATTCACATATATGGGCCAATCTCTGAAGGAGATACTTCAAATGCTGATCAACGAAGAAAGAATTACATTCCTTCTTCCTCCAATCAATTCCCGCTCAGGGCGGTTCAATCCTAATGAAATGTGTCAATATCATTCACATTCTCGTGGTCACAGCACAGAAGAATGCTGGGCACTACGCCATCTCATTCAAAATTTTATTGATAGCGGTGTCCTGCAAGTAGCAGATGATTACACTGTGCAACTTAAGGGTGGGAATGCATGCCTTACCCAATGGAAGGGATCGGTAGCAGTTATATCCGAGGTGGATGATGAGACTGTCACAGTATTTCTTATACAACCAATTCAACTCAAAGGAACTGACAATCCATTGAAAGTGGCTGCACCAGAGCCAATTCCTTTGCCTTGCCGAGTACAACATCCTGTTGTCAGCTTACACAGAGTGCCATGGAATTATGGAGAAGCTGAAGGATCTACATCTCATACTACTACTGCAGTGTCAAAAGACAATCCACTGTACTTTCCTCGACGGGTTATCAAGCCTACTTGCGAAGCAAAGGGGAAGTTTTCCATGGAGAAGATTGAACAATTCCTCCATACTATGGGCCACAATGAAGCCAAAGTGGTTCTAAGCTTGCGAGAAGCTCCACACCAGATTTCCATACTGGACTTGGTTTTCTCTTCCAAAGATCATCAGAAGGTCTTGCTAAAGGTTTTGGAAGAAGCCTACTTACCGAAATCGATGGATGTGGAAAAATTTCAACATTTAGTTGATCACATTTTCAACAACAATGTGATATCCTTCACTGATAACGACATACCTCCCGAAGGGACCGATCATTGCAAACTACTGCACATCGCAGTGTTGTCTTCTAGGTATATGCTAGAAGGAGTTTTGATAGATGGAGGCTTATCTCTAAATATCTGTCCCTATGCCACCTTGGTGAAGATGAATATCAATACCAATCGAATCCAAAGTAGCCATACGATCATCAGAGCTTTTGATGGATCTCGGCGAAATTTCGTTGGAAAGATTGAGCTGCCAATTGAGATTGGTCCACATACATTCAGTGTATCCTTCCACGTCCTCAAGATAGATTCAGGATACAACCTGCTATTGGGGAGACCATGGATACACATGGCTGGAGCTGTTCCCTCCACCTTACATCAACAACTTAAATACATCATCAACAACAGTCTAGTCACTATCAATGCTGAGCCGGAAGGTCCTAGACCAGAAACTCTACCAATTATTAACTTCAATTCAAAGGTTGAGTCGGCCAGTTTCCATACTCTGGAAGTGAGTAACACGCAATACCATTCTATTGAGCGCTACTTCCGCACTCCAAGATTTTCGGCGAGGTTATGTCAGCCACTCAAGAAATGATGTCATTGGGTTACCAACCTGGACAAGGGCTTGGTAAGGATCAACAGAGTATTAAGCACCCTATCCAAATGTCCATCAAATTGGGGACGGTAAGCTAAGCTATTTCGCTAGTTCCAAGCATAGAATCCTCATAAGCACAAGCAGGTTCCTCAGGCTTCCGCCGCACGACGATCATCTATTCCTTTACCACATGAGTTGATACAATCTCCAGTAAAGGTTCTAGCCCGGACTGTAGCTATGCTGTTTCCAAAACCAGTGCCAATCAAAGCTAAAGAGGTGCTGACTCCTGATCCCGAGGTGGAAGAAAAGGAGCGGAAACGCAAACATGGCCTTGCCTTGATGATGGCAGGCATTCACATCATTGTTCATGATGAACATACAAATAGATACACCCCAGACGATGATTGCCCAGATGTCATGGTCATCATTCGGGAGAAGGAGGACACTGACAATCCTTCTATCACTGCAGTCCTTCAGGACTTTGCCCTCAACAATTGGAGCAGCACTCCATGCATTGGTCGACGAGGGTAAAATGGGCAGAAAATCCCTCTGCCCTGTAGATAACTTTAATTGTTTGCTTTCCTTTACAACATTAGCAGTTATTTTATCACGTACATGCTAACACTTTTGTATGATCGAACAGTTACATATATTAAGTGAAAGCATATTTTGTTTCAGGACTCTGAATTTAGATGTGCCTGTACTTGCTGATGAGGTGCCTTCTCTCCACAAGGGCTGTAACTTTGATGCAAAGTTAGACTCAGACTTGATGGACATTCAAGAGGACATTGAGACACCTCAAGAGATTAAGGAATGGGTCGCCGACAAACCCAAACCCAATCTTGATCAAACCATTCCTTTCAATCTTGGAACCTTAGACAACCCTAAGCTAATCCAGATTGGTTCAGACCTTACCAAAAATCAACGGAATGACATGGTTGCACTGTTAACCCAATTCCAGGATGTGTTTGCATGGTCTCATGAAGACATGGTGGGTTTGTCCACTGACATTGTTCTTCATCGCCTTCCCATTAAAGAAGGATTCAAGCCAGTTAAGCAAAAGCTCAGGCGATTGAAATCTGAGTGGAGTTTGAAAGTTAAAGAAGAAATTGTGAAACAATTTCAAGCTGGCATCATCATGGTGTCTACATATCCGGAATGGATATCCAATATTGTTCCCGTGCCTAAACCAGGGGGAAAGGTGAGAGTCTGCATGGATTATCGGGATTTGAACAAAGCTTGCCTGAAAGATAGTTTTCCCGTGCCATTTATCCACATTCTTATTGACAATATCTGCTTTCGATTATGGCATGTACTCCTTTCTTTGATTGCTTCATGGGTACCATCAAATTATGGTCGCTAAGGAAGATCGTGAGAAAACTGCTTTTATACCAGCGAGCTATGATGGCTCTTTTCCATGATTTAATGCACAAGGAGATAGAGATCTATGTGGATGACATCATTGTCAAATCTCGGAGGGAGGATGACCATTTAGACCATCTTAGAAAATTATTCAACAGGTTGCGTAAGTACAACTTGAAGTTGAATCCATGAAGCGCCTTTGGTGTCAAGTCGTGCAAGTTCTTTAGGGTTCCTAATCACCACAAAGGATTGAAATTTGGATCCTGCTAAAATCTAGGCCATCAAGGAAATGCCCATTCCTCAGACAGAAAAGGAAATACGGGGATTTTTGGGAAGGATCAACTTCATTAGCCGATTCATTTCTCAACTCACAGCAACCTGTGAGCCTATCTTCAAATTGTTAAGGAAGAACTCCTCCATGAAATGGAATGATGAGTGTCAAAAAGCCTTCCTCACAATCAAGGAGCAGCTGATTTACGCTCCTATTTTGGTACCTCCCAGGGATGATGTTCCCCTATTCATGTACCTGTCCATAAATGATAATGTTATGGGCTGTATGCTGGGGCAAAAAGACAATAGAGGCCAAGAATGAGTTATCTATTACCTCAGCAAAAGATTCAGCACCAGTGAACACAAGTATACTCTGATTGAGAAAACTTGTTGTGTTTTGGCGTGGGCTTCCATGAGATTACAGCATTATCTCCATGGTCACACAACCCATCTCATATCCCGCGTGGATCCTCTGAAGTATGTGTTCAGCAAACCCATACTGAATTGTCGGCTGTCCAGATGGCAGTTGATCCTCCAGCAATTTGACATCATCTACGTGACACAAATGTTTGTCAAAGGTCAAGGAATTGCGGATCAACTGGCCGCCGCACCTGCAGGGGATTACAAACCCTTAGAAACATATTTTCCTGACGAAGGAGTAATGACAATTCAGCTAACACATCAGTACGATACATGCCGATTGTGGAAAATGTATTTTGATGGAGTCATTAATTCGTAGAAGGCTCGAGTCGGAGCAGCTTTTAATATCCGCCACGGGGAGCAATATCCGTACGTGATCAAATTCTGCTTTATCAACACCAATAACACAGCTGAGTATGAAGGCTGTATCATGGGACTCAAACTTGCTCGTTCAATGGGTATCAGGCGGTTAACTATCTTTGGGGATTCCGAATTGGTAATCAAGCAATCCACAGGAATCTATCAAACCAAAGAATTACATTTACTGCCTTACCATCGACAAGTTCTACGGATGGCTTTGGAGTTCGAAGAAATCTCCTTTCTACACATTCCTCATAATAGGAATGACTTTGCAGACGCATTAGCAACGTTGGCCTCCTTGATTTACATACCTAACAAGGAAAACATGCCAAGCATCACAATTGAAATGCAAAAGGCCCCAATCTATGGGAATTACATTGGAGAAGTATCGGATGAATTGCCTCCCATCCACAACCCTTGGTATCAATATATCAAGGAGTATCTACGAGATGGATCTACACCCGCTGAGGCGAGCCTAACTGAGAAGAGACGGATTCATCAACTTGCTATGAAATTCTACCTGAGCAGAGATGCACTCTACAAAAGAGATGCAGGATTAGGTCTCCTCAGATGTCTAGATAAAGATCAAGCTCAGCGACTCATGGATGAGATCCATGGTGGAGTATGCGGCCCCCACATGAGTGGACCCCTACTTGTCAAGAAAATTATCAGAACGGGACATTATTGGCTTACACTCAAAGCTGACTGTGATGATCACGTCAAGAGGTGCTATCAATGTCAGATCCATGGGAATGCTATCTACGCCCCTCCAAGGGAACTCCACAATATGAGTTCGTCATGGCCCTTTACAATGTGGGGAATGGACGTAATTGGGCCCATCGATCCCAAAGCCAGTAATGGACATCGATTCATATTCACCATGATCGACTACTTCACCAAATGGGTAGAAGCATCTTCCTTCCCCAAGGTCACTAAAGAAGTCATCATTGCATTCATCAGAAATAATGTTGTTTGTCGATATGGACAACTAGAGGTCATTGTGTCAGACAACGCTAAGAACCTCAACAACAAAATGATGGAGGAATTATGCAGAAAATTCCACATCAAACATCTCAACTCTGTCATCTAGACCGACCAAAGATGAATGGTGCTGTTGAAGCGGCTAATAAAAACATCAAGAAGATCATGTAGAAAATGTCCGCCAATCACAAAGGATGGCCTGACCTCTTGCCCCTGACTTTATTAGCCTACAGAACTTTAATGCGATCTTCCACTAGGGCAACCCCCTACTCACTAGTTTATGGGATGGAAGCAGTGATCCCCATATAAGTGGAAATGGAATCCCTCAGAATATTGATGGATGCTCAGTTGGATGAAGACCAGTGGGTACAAGACAGGTATCACCAATTTTCTCTGATAGACGAAAGGCGAAGCGCGACTATCTTCCATGGTCAGTTATATCAGCAAAGGATCGCACGATCCTATAATAGAAAAGTTCGACTACGACAATTCAAACAACATGACTTGGTTTTGAAGAAGATCATTGACAACCAAGATCAATCCAATGGAAAATTCGCTCCTAACTGGGAAGGTCCATTTGTTGTCAAGGAGGTCTTGACAGGAGGTGCTCTCAGATTGCAAGAAATGGATAGTGATGAATTTCCACAGCTTATTAACTCGGACACCGTGAAATGGTACTATATCTGAAGTTACCATCAAATAAACATCCTGGTTTTGATCATCAAATCACCAGTCATTCTGGTTTTGAACCCTTGCTTTACACTCTTCTTCCCCTCAGGGAAACATACATTTCAAGCCAGCAGCCTGGTTCCTCTTCATTTCAAAACTTTTCACACCTACAGTTTCTCCTGAAGACGAGACTAAACTTTTCACACCTACAGTTTCTCCTGAAGACGAGACTAAACTTTTCACACACTTGCAGTTTATCCTGAAGACGAGATTAAACTTTTCTATGCTTACAGTTTATCCTGAAGACGGGATTAAACTTTTTCCACACTTGCAGTTTACCCCCATTATGGGATTAAACTTTCTTCTCCCATGATATAGCTGCGACATGGGATTTTAAGGCTTCTTCAATTTGCGATTCGTCCTGAGGGGCGAACTACGTCGACCTGATCTCCCTGATACCCGGGGGTACATAGGCAACCATATTCTATATGGCCCGGTCGCAATAAAGAAAAACAACAAAAACATTTCTGCCCTTTCTTCACAAAAACAACAAAACAACAAAAATACTTCTACACCTTTCTGCCTTTCACATTCAGCGTTGAAACTCCTACACTATGTCCGAACTACGCAGACTTGATCTCCTCTTGAATAGGAGTACGTAGGCAGCAATTCATGGTACAGTCTAACCCCTACCAGAACAACATACTTGTCACATGGTACTGGGATCAACCTTCAAATTGCCTCATTTCATCAGTTTCAGATCAAAGGGATGGAATTATCCAACCTCTTCTCACAAACAGAAGATTCGGTGACCATCTAAGCTGCGATCGTGCCTCAAAGAGCAATACCAACCCATAAGAGATGGAATTAACTAGGCTTCTCACAAATAGAAGTAACTGGAGACCATTTGTGGAGCGGTAAATCTCAGAGAGGAAGAAATTATCATCCTCTCCACTTTTCCATACAGATACCAGTCCCAAGACACCAAAGATGGTAGGGATTTTCAGAAATCAATGATCCGTTCTGAGAGACCTTGCGACGTCTCAATGTCCATCTATCAAGGATAAGTTCAGAATGCATCAAGATCAAAGGCCCTGGAGAAACAGGCAAATATCAAGCAAGTATCAAGGCACAACTAAAAGGGAAGTGAATCAAAATATATTTCCCTGCCATGTATAATACTGTTTGATATATACATTTGTGTTGTACATGACAAAAATGGCTAAGCTAGTCTGTGCAGGAAAATACAAAGCTATCTACAGATCTGTGTGTATGCAGACTATCAGATCTAACATAGCATCCCTCTCTGAAGACGGAGGTAATGCTGCAAGCTCCTGCCCAAGGGTATCTACATGAGCTAGCAGATTAGAGGCAAACTGCATGGTGGCATAATGCTCATCAATGTAGGTACTCATGTCGGCAAGACTGACCGTCATCTAGGATCTCACTGAAGTGATGTCTGTAATGGCCACATCCCTAGCAGATAAGGCGGCATCCCACTCCACTATCAATGCATCCCTGGCTGATCTAGCCTCATCCCTCTCCAACGTAAGCCAGATCTCTCTCATCAAGAGTCGTCAACATCATGGGCCCTAGCCCGATCTCTGTCATGGGTCATCGGATGTAAGCTTTGCTCCAAATGTTTGTGCCAATCTTTTGAAAAGTAATGATGCTTTTCAGGGGTGGGAGAATCTAGCACGAATGTTTGGCGGCCAGTGATCAAGTCATCGGTGGGAATGCGGCCTCCTCTATAGGCTCCTCAAAGTGTCATAATCGGTCTCACCTGACTGTGGACACGCTTTGCCCTACCATGCACGATCTCTATCTCCATCCATGCGGAATACTCTACGAGCGACACTGGATGGTGATAGAAAACTTCAATGACTCTCGCCGATCCCAAAGTGAGTATACAACCGGATCTGTCTCCACGACAAAGCAGATGACGCCTTGTTACCGACTGCCCCCCTCATACGGATGGAAATCCTAAAACTGGTCAAACTGACTCATCACGGCCAGTGGGTGGTAGGTAATCATACCCCTCAAACCAGCCAGAGGGAGATAATCTATGCCCGGAGCATGAGTAATGAAGCTGTAGGGTGAGCTGATCCCTGAACACGGCAATATATCAAATGGATCTCCAATCTCTGCTAAGAAAGCGGACCAAGATGCAGCATCTGTACACCCCGCAGGCTGAAAGGAGTACGACATGGCTATCTCATGGGTGAAACAAAATCCATGATGTCTAAATGTGCCAATCGGTCTCAAGTGTGACATGAACCACACATACAGCATGACCGAGCTCCCTGTGAATACTCCTGCCGGATAAGTGCAGCAGTATGTAGCCGACCTCAAGGTCTCTGCGATAATCATCGGAATGATGGTATGACCCTCCCTGAGAGCTCTCACTGCCATAATGACGCCGATATCTAGCTCATCCATGTACCGCAGCATGTAGATGTATGACAATACGCATAGAAGCAGTACATCTGCTCTGGCTGAACGCCAATGATCCTCCGGGGTGGTGAAATCCCCGGAATGCCGTGCATAGCTATCCTTAGAAAGCAAAACACTCGCCAACAGAAACTTTGGGATATCACATGGCCGGATGTAAGCTCATCCCGCACTACTGCGCCTCAATCACGTCGTAGAGTCATGAATCATCTAATCTGTCTCCCATCACCATATGCACGCAAGGTTTGTCTATAAAGCGACATAGATCGCCAATCGCATACTCCTCCAAAGTAGGAGTCAACTCACGGGTCCCGAAGCGGAATACCTGTCTATCTGATACCCAGTGCTCTAACACGCCCTCTACAAATCCTGGAGGAACCTGAAACATCAGTAAGGTCATAGTATGCTGTAGCAAATCATCTACGATCACCATGTCTGATGGTGATATACTATCATACCATGATCGCATACCAGCTACCACCGCAAATGGTGGGGTATGATCAATACGGCTAACTTTCAAAGAAGACATCTGTACGGGCCGTGTCATAAGACCATCCAGGGGTCAATGCTGAGTATCTCTAGACATACATATGCATAACAATAACATGCATGATACAATAGATGACAATATGATATAGGGAATGGAAAACTGTGCATACATTCCTAAGTATATCATCATCTAATACATCTCTGACTGGCCAAAATATATATAGGAAATGGGGCGGTTACCCAAAGATCTAACGAGAGGCCTATCAAAAGAGATAACGAGAAATACATCAGAAAAAGTCAATAGTGTCAATGTCCACATCATCGATGCTATCCACCAGATGTAATTCCTCCTGAGTCACTGGATCTCTATCTACAGGGATGTCAGGCCTATACAAGGGAGGATCTGCGCTGACAAAACCAAATGGGTCGTCCGAGGGACCAGTGCCAGAGCTGGAAGGATCAAAAGTATCTGCCTCTGCGGATCTCTGCCCAAATGCCGAATGAAAAGGTGTGACCGGTCCAGCTGCCGAGTCAATCTCTCAATCTGTCACATGAGTCGGATCTCTGACACAAGCTAGCCAATCCGTCATCATCACGGATCCTGGAACCATATCCCCCATAAATTGTGTGGCACGGGTCTGAGCTCCAATCGTGCGAGGGATCCACCAATGCTGGAATATCTCCTGTGAGTAGGGGCCCTCAGACAATATAAAACCTTCAATCCCCAACAATAGGATGTCAACGACGGGTGACTGCGAAACAGGCCAATAACGCCTGGCAGGAGGCAAGATCGGCATACGAATCTCTCCTGTAGTGCTCCTAATAGCACGCTCTCCCAAATAGAGCTCCCATCCTCCATCTGTAAAGAGAGAAATCCTACGGGTGGATATGATGTACTCTACTCCAGTTGGGTACCCATCCTCAAAGCCAACTCCCAAATGCTCTCCAGAGTAGGGAATCCACGTGATGACATCAGCTGTCAATAGTTCCAGCTGCAGGCGACAATGAGTGAAACCCTCAACAACAGGGACCTCTGCCAGTATGGGATGATGCCATCTCCGTCCTCGTGGATAGGTGTCTAAACCTAACATGCTCACAGGACGTAAATAAGGTAGCCTCTCATAGGCCCAAAACTGCCAACACAAAGGCAAACATCTGCTGTCAGTCAACACTCTTAACCTATACATGGGAAAAGACAAGAGAAACACTCACCAGCAGAAATGGGTAGAATCCTAACCACGCCTCGGTTAAGCCCTGCGATCGCATGCGCATTCCCCTAAGGAAGTAGGCAAAGGTGTAGGAACCCCAATCATACTCTCTCTATCACCCACACGGTCGAGTGCATACTGATCGAGCGAAAGACACCGTAGAAGAGTTATCTGCTATAAAGAAGCCCCTAATGATCATCAGGAACAATCGCCGAAGAATGCGATCCCTGACTCTCACATCATCGGGTATGGGCTCACTCAACAGCCCACTCATAGCATCTACACTCAAAGGACCTATCCTAACAGTCCTGCCCTTGAGCGCCTCCGCTGGAACTCCTAACAAGGATCTGACGGCAGTAGGGGTGATATCCGCCGTGCAAGGCACCGACTCCCCTCCAAACTCTATACCTATGATAAACCGCCAATCCATCGGCGTCATCATCACCTCACAGTCCAACAAATGAAATGACTGAGTCTTGTGGAACCACCGCTCAAACAGTGCCCTGAGGTAACCCCAGGGACAGCGACGGGGTAGAATGGAGAAGAATCTCTCGAATCCCCAGCCGTGGACGATCGCTCTATAGTCATCATGCAAGACTTGATACATAGAGTGGATGCTAAACCAGTTCCCTCGAGGCTGTGTGAAGCCAAGAACCTACATCAAATGCAGATCAACATCAGACTCCTTGACTCCTCATCAATAAGAAATAAGGAAGATTAAAGATCTAACTTCATACCTCGTTTGCGTCATGGTGTATTTCAAGGATGCTTACTCAAGTCACCGGAAGATTTGGGTTCGCCACTTGAATACTCGCAATTCCCTACTGGGAACACGACAAAACAGGAGCAGGAACCTCGAGCGGTACATCCTCCTCTTCGTCCTTGACATTCGGCACCTCAACCCGAATAGGACGTACCACCGCCTCCGCCAAACGACGAGGCTGTCTCATAGAACGGCATTGAGGCTCTTCAAAAGCCCTCCTCCGTACACCAGAAGTGGTCCTGCGAAAACTACTCGACTGATCTGGATCCATAATATCTGGACAGCAAGTCTCCAAATCACCTCAGAAAGGGTGTGGTAATTTCGTACCTGGAGTCTTTTCAAAATGCATTCTATGATTATATGCATACATGCATTATTTTAATATACATCTACTGTAGAGTTAAAAATGCATAATTATCCAATGCCTACATTTTGGAAAAATTTTGCCATAGCCCCTTTGTAAATGGGACTATCCACATGCACATAGGCATGACTAGGTGGCCATTCAGTAACACACCTGTACACAGTCATATACATCCTGTATGCATTCATCACATCACAGTGAAAATCTGTAAGTGTAATCTAATTACCAGGATTATTTGCTATTCTACTTTTAATCATTTGTCCTAAGATAGGATAAGAAATGACAGTAAAAGGTGCCAATTTGACTGCTTCAAAAGTCAAATTTTTTCCACATCATTATGTTCAGCATAGTTTAATACTAACTTTTGCTATGTTGAATATTTTTATCAAGTCATATCAGCATGCATATTCACTACTATGTGTCTAAATGCATTTCATACGATAAGTCATTTTCCAACGGACAGAAATTGGAAAAAATACATCCATGTGTTACCGGTGACGTTGAAGAACGCTTATGCGGTGATGTATATGCTGAAAGTTTCGAACTCAGCAGATCTCAGAGAAAGCTCTCAGATTTCCTTCATGGTAGCGACTTGAAAATGACTTATGAAAGCAACGGTACTTTATACATAAGATGGTGGTCAGCATCGTCAACTCATGCACTGCGGAGTGCACCGCCGCCTCTTACATGGGTCCCACACCTCCTACCGATCCAATTAGAGTTGCAAAGGAGGTCTCATGTCGAAAAGGCAAATCGGGAATAAAAATGCTACGCGATTGAACGGAACAGCCTGAAATCCTGGTTTCTTGTCGGTCAGAGTTAAACTCCCGTCGCTTCAATGGTATTCCCCCGAATGCAGGGTATACTATACCAATGAGCTCAGCTTTAACAAACCTTTCTCAGCAATACCCCACAAAGGTCTGATGCCATTATTTGCAGGGATACAATCCTAAACCTCCCCGGTGGGGGTTACAACGCAAGAAACCACGAAATATCAAACCTTCCCGGCGGGGGTTACAACGCCAAAGTTATCAAGAATCTACGTGTCCCCTACGGGGGTCACAACGCACCTATTCCAAGCATCCACGTATCCCCGGCGGGGGTTACCACGCAATGCCACCATTGATACACACATCAATGAAGGTCAAGCAGCCTTGACGTTATATCAACCAATGGCGAATAAACCCATTGAAGCAGCCTTCTTCATCAAGGTCGTCACTACGCAATGTAACCGTTGATACACACATCAATGAAGGTCAAGCAGCCTTGACTATGCGCCCAAGAGGGATTTATCCGATGATACACACATTAGCGAAGATCAGGTAACCCTGATAACCAACCAACTGTTGGCAGTAACTCCGACAATATGAGGGAACATGTTATACACATCCTCAAACAGGCACAATTTTATCTCCACAGATCTCTTCCATACAAGAGGTACCTCTATGGAGTATAAGTCAGTGTCTAGGATTCAAGACTTTGGTGGTAGTCCCAACGTCAACATCCTTGGAGACTTGGATCGCATGTCCAAGCCATCACTGATTGTCATCCCAACAGGATTACATGGCAATCATGCATCATACATTTGCATCATGTTGTTGCATATAGCATCATGTTTATCTTGCTTGCATTTCAAGTGTATAGGATTCTTTATCCTATCCATGCCTTGCATTGCATGAATATGATAAAGAGGGGCATCTGTAGACACTCAAAATTTTTTGCACTCCTATTACTGACATTGCAGGAGGGTAGATTTGTCTTTTGGAGATAACCCTGAAAGATAGCTCACAACCAATTCGGATACTACCGGAAGTTTAGCTTTAAACCCGGAACACAAAACGGGAACATCAGCTCCATTCCAGATACTACTGGAAGCTCAGTTCCAAACCCAGAACACACACCGGGAATGTCATTTCCAATCTCGGAGATAACCCCAAGATATGCAGATCAAAAGACCAAAGAAACACACCGAGAGAATAGTTATGTCTCGACGATAACACCGCATGACGTTCGAGCCCGGTCCGAGAGACAACACTGGGTAAGTAACCCCATCCTTGGTGATAGCCCCAAGAGATGCCATCGCAGTTCCAGCGATAACTCCGGAAATGCTTGTTTCAAACACATGCGATCACTTCAACCACATACATCTGTCAAAGCACACATACCTCGAGAGAGGAGCATACATAGATGATGCGGAGGCACACAAACAAGCGGTCAATCTCGAGATGTAACCCGAACAACGTCTCGCTTTCCGCTTAAACTGACGATAACCCCGGTGAGGAGTCACAACGTCATCTGACCACGTCAACAAGATGATATCGCAGTATACCAACAAGTGGTCCAATCTCAGCTGTAACCATGAGCAACGTCTACTTTCAACTCAACCCGGCGATAACCCTGGCAAGGAGTCACACATCATCTTGTTCATCCGACAAATGGCACGTCGTCTCAACGCTTCATACATACATACATACAACAATGTCCCACAAGAGCCGAAGATTGACAATCCCGAGTGACTATTGCGTATGGCAGTACTTTGGATAGACTTTAAAGCTTGAAGACCATGGGCATAGACCCCTCTTCCTGACTTCGTACAACCTCTAATCCATGTCATTACGCAACTCTCGACATAAGTGGTCCGAAGAAGTACAGATATACTTCGTTTGGATGCTCGGATTGAAGTTCTACAAGTTCGATTGGACATTACAGTACACGACTGCACGTATTACGAGACGACAAGACCCGCGAAGCCCAGGCCCACCACGACCAGCCGCATGTTGACCTGCGGCCATCCGTCTATAAATATAGAGGGGGGGTCAGCCATTTGAAGAGAGAGAGAGAAAAGGAAAAAGGCGAGGTAGCTCTGTCCGTTTAGCTCTGCATATACATCTTTTGAGTGTTTCCTCTTCTTTAAACACTAGTTAGCTCACATATAGATACTTTTTATCCAGCGGGAGCTAAGTGTTTATCCATTTAAAGTCAAAGAAGTCTACTTTGGCAGTCCATTGTAAGCCTTCTTACATTTCATAAAACCTCTTTCTCCTATTATCACACACTGTTGTACACGTTGAGAGTTGTGTGAGTGTGTTTGCCCGGACTTCTGTCCGTGGTTTACATTCCTGTCTGTATATATATACTAATATATATATATATATATGGACTAACATTATCGAGTTATGCCTCGATTGAGCCTAGACTTCGGTCTAGAGCGTTTATTTGCTTTTGTATATATATATATACTTATATATATAAACTGTGGTCAGACTCTGTCTCTGATGAGCCTGGATTTTATATCCGGAGCATTTAATTGTTTATATATATATATATATATATATATATATATATATATATATATATATTACTGTTGTCAGACATATCTGATGAGCCTGGATTTTACATCTAGTGCATTTACTGGCTTTTATATATATACATATATATAATTACTGTCGGACATATCCGATGAGCCTAGATTCACATCTAGTGCGTTTACTGCTTTTATATATATTTGTACATATATATATATTTACATTTCTGTCAGGCCTGGAGTTTACTTCGTGGCTTTTTACAGCTTTATTTACATTATGTCCTGCCTGGAGTTCACTTCGTGGCAGTTGATCGCTTTTACAGCTTTATTTATATTTTGTCCCGCCTGGAGTTCACTTCGTGGCGGTAGATATTGTTCATATATATATATATATATATATATATATATATATATATATATATATATATATATTTAAAGCTTTTCTATATATATATAACTGCTTACTGCTTTCCATACAAATTGCAGTATCTTGTGAGCCTGGGAATCATGTGATCATAGGTTCAGTTTACTGAATCTAGATTCGGTTCCCATGATGGACATTTTTCCGGCAGAAGTGACTTGTACATTATTTTATAGTGTTCCAGTTTCCTTGGATGCTGTCATGCCCATGAGGAGTTCTAAGATCTCTTTGTATATTATTTTCTCGAGGATGCCTCGCATCTTGAAAATAAAAGCAATCAAGCCGGACATTTAATAATAAAAATGAAAGTATGAAAAGGTCTCAATTCCTATTGAGCGTAAGGTTTGAAAAAACCTTTTTTACAAAACTTCATTGCTAAATCTTGGTTAAAATTGAATTTTCATATAAAATTCAAACCTTGTGTATATAGGTGCGAACGAGGCCTCACACTACTTGCATATAATTGCACATTGATCCACGCACACACACACATTCATATAACAGTTTCTTTGAAGAGTGGCGGTCACCGTGGTAACACGGATGTCGGGGGGTGCCTAACACCTTCCCTCCGTATAATCAAGCCCCAGGACCCTCAATGAATCTCGGTTTCACAGACCCATTTAGCAGTGTCAAAACACTGCGTCAATGTGCAAACCTTTTTGGTTGCGTTGGTGCAACCAGTTAAAAACACCAACTGGCGACTCTTAAAGTCAATCGTCGACATTATACATGTCGGACCTTTTTCACTTGTTTTTTCAAACAAATCTCACATTAACATGAGAACACCAAAAGACAAGTAACGAAAAGGGACATCCAAAAATCCCGACATCGACATAATCCATTAAAAGAGTCAAGTAGAACATAATGTCTATTATCTCCTCTAGATTAAAAGTTCATCGTTAATATTTCATTCCTGTAATACTCATCAACAGTTCTTTGTCATACCCAATGTGAGACCCCAAATTTTATGAATAAAGATTTAAATTTCTCGAAATATTTTTTTGAATATTATGGAGTAAATTTGATATAATGTTATAGTTGTGGGTAATATTTAGAAATTTTGAAAAGTATGCAAGTTGTTATATAATATTCGATTGGTCGGGGAATATTCGTTTTAACAGGGAATATTCATATGATGGCACAATCATTGGTGGACCCCAAAAGGAATTATTGTCGGATTGAGAAAACGACAAAAATATTTTTATGAAAATAACGGCGGAAGTTTTATAGTTAAAATTGTTGAACTACTTGGTAGTACAAATACAGTAATACGCGTGGTTGCATAGTAGCACACGGTATTGAATATTGATGCTTACGTGAGAATCACTCAGTTTTGTTCAATTATTGCTACAGTAATTGTTGCATAGTATCACGTTATTTGATTCAATTATTGTCGATATTTTATATATTATTAAATCAATAATTGAGATAACAAAGTTATTAATATTATTATTTGTAATATTAACGATGTCTAGAAGTTCTGCCAAGGAGAGGTTTGGTCACCTAATTGCGCGCCAATAGGGAGAAATCCTTATTAAAAAGCCCCCTCTTTCCTGGGAACAACCTGGTCGATTAATATTGTGAATTATAATAATGATGATCAATGTTATTAAATATATTAAGGTGTCTTTTTATGATGTCACCAAAGTTTATATTTATATATTATATATATAAATTTTGTTTTATTAGTATTATTAATGTAATAAAACAGAAAAACTTTTTATATAAAACAGAATACTTTTATAAACTTATTTGTTTTATTAGACAATAATTAGAATATATTATATTTTATTATGCATAGTATTTGCATAGTGCCTGCATAGTGTTTTGCATAGTAAAATCTTTTTATATAAAACAGAATACTTTTATAAAGTTATTTGTTTTATTAGACAATAATTAGAATATAATATATTTTATTATGCATAGTGTTTGCATAGTACCTGCATAGTGTTTGTATAGTAAAATATTTTTATATAAAATAGAATAATTTTATAAAGTTAATTGTTTTATTAGATTTTAAATAATATATATATATATATATATATTATTTTATTGCATAGTATCCTTTCTATTTTCCTATAAATAGGATGCTTAGTTAGAATTGAAATCACACCAGAAATTCAGAGAATTCTCTTCTATAATCTTGAGCGTATTTCTTTAGAGTTTTAAGAAGCTTTGAGCGTAGTGCAAGTTTTCTTATAGTATATCTCCGCCCTACCCGTCGGAGTACTCTTCTTTATAAGGTAAAGGATATTATTTGTTATACTCGTAATGGGTATTATTTCTTTTGTATTCATGAAGAGAACTTCTGTTATTCCATTCCTTATTATTATGTTGGAATAACCGGTATATGCGAAGTACCGCATACATGGTGAAATTCTTCTGTTATTCCATTCTTAATTATTATGTTGGAATAACCTGTCTATGCGAAGTACCGCATACATGGTGAAATTCTTCTATTATTCCATTATTTATTATTCTGTCGAAATATTTTGTCTGTGCATTTATGCATGACCTGGTTCCATTCCTTATTATTCTGTTGAGAATAACCTGTCCGTGCGGTCTATCGCATGCATTATGAATTCTTCTGTTATTCCATTCTTTATTATTCTGTTGGAATAACCCGTATATGTGGATTACCACGTGCATGGTGAATGATTCTTTGTATTTCATTCCTTATTAAATTATGAAAATGATCTGTCTACGTGGATTACCGCATGGCGGGTGAAAATCCATTTACAGTTTCATAATTTTTCTGACCCTCAAAAATTCTGAAAAGTCATAATAAAAGCATTGGACTGATGAAAATCATGGGTATATGTAGTATTAGTAAGTGTTATGATGAGTTATGTTGGTTATTATGTGAAAACGTGTAAGTTTCTTAGAAATCACAAAGAGTTGAAAATCAGAATTTTGGTGAAAATGAAACATGAAATTCAATTGACCATATCTCCTATTATATTTTGAATTTTTGAGTGTGGTCAAGTTATAGAGTTAGATTTATGAGTTTTCTAACTTATCCAAGTAGAATCACTGGAAAAGGTGTTGTAGATTTTCGTGTGGATTGATTTTAGCAAAGGAGACAAAAACTGCAAAGTACCAAAAAACTACTGCCCATAAATTTAAAAGGGAATTTTCGGCCACTTAATTTATGAGAAAAATTCCGGCCTTTTGGGACATGGAAACATATGGTATAAAGTACCTCCTGTCCAATAATGAGCTCATTCCGACTTAAAATAAGCAAGTTATGACCATTTCAATATTTAGGTTTTTTCGACGAAAAACGCTATAATCGGAGTTCTATAACTTCGATTACCATGAAATTTAAACTGGAAGCTCACGTTAACATGTGTAAAATCCTGCCAAGATTTGGGAATTTTTGGAGTTAAACTTGAGGTAGCTAATTTCTTAAGGAATTAATTAGAAATTAATTTTTAAAAAATACTTAAGAGAGTTGAAAAATTATAAAAAATACTTGATGTGTATGAAATATATGTATATATTTTTGGACAAAGGATAGAAAAATAATAAGTTGATTTGGTAATTTTTCATGAAAATGGTTTAGTTTCAAACATATGAGTTAAATATGTTATGTGAAGTTGAAGAATTGGTAAATAGGATTTTAGGGCTTAAAAATCCTATATAAGGTGTATGCAGATTTTTGATGAGGGATTTGATCATTGGTGATGAAATCTTATGAGTATGGAATTTTTGAATGATTAAAATACATTATTTGATAAAGTGTAAACAATTGAAATAAATTATTTATATGTTTAAGAAGTGATTAAAATATTATTATAATATTAATAATATTAGATTATGAGTTTATTAAGTGATTGATAATATTTGGATAAATTTAAAGTCTTTAATATTTATCCTTGATTTCGTTTGATTGATTTCGTTTGATTATTGCTTATATCATTGTCATCATCTTCATGCTTATATTGTGATGAAAGTCATCTTTGGCTTACGTGCATAGATGGACTTGGTATGATTATGACCAGGGATCATTCGGTATAATCATGACCTGTAATGTTATAAATGATGTAGTAAAAGTCCTCAGTGGCCTGTAGTGCATTGATGGACAGTTTTTGGTATGATTATGACTAGGGATTATTTGGTATAGTGATGACCATTGATGATTTAATGAATATCCTTGGCCCGTAGTACAGGGATAACTCGATGATGTGGTTTATTTATTAAGTTGAGTCTCAGCGATAAAAATTGATGAGAACATTTTAAATCATAGAAGATAGTAGATATCATTCTCTACTTGACTCTTCTAATGGATTGCTTATTTCGCTGCAGTTAAACTTGATGTCTATTGTATTTTATCAGTTTAACATTGTTGAAGACTAATGATAATTTATTCTGCATTATCTTAGTCATAATATTTCTTCTTGGGCTAGTTGAGTTCACCCTTTCTTTCACTTTGCTTTCTTGTAAAATGAGAACGTAGTCGGGACTAGTCGGGGAACAGAGTGATGGTCCAGATGAAAGTATTAGTAGTCCTCACTATTCTGTTAAATAGTGTGACAATAAATGTATTAAAGACTCCTTTGAGTGTGGATATTGTCTAGATGACAATATTCTTATTAAAAACTCTCAATTTATGTTTTGTCGTATTTTACACGACTGTTGTATAATTAAGTTGTATTTGTATTCAGTACCATGTATCTGACGACCCAAGATGGGTGATGTGTACCTATTTTGGGGGCGTCACACCCAAGACAAAAAGAACTATCATCACCTGTCTTCACCTGAACCACCAAAAATTATAGTTAAATCCATAATTCATTTTTATAATCATATAAATAAACAATTTCTCCTTGCCACAAAGGCTTAATAGAACTTTACTCAATATCCTTACCCCAAAGGCTAAAGATATTCAAATGTAATAACAATGATCATACCAATCAGTTGTCTACCTTTGCACTACGGGCCAAAAATATTCAACTATAAAACCAATGGTCATGATCATACCAATCAATTGTCTGTTAGTGCACTACGGCCAAAGACATTCAACTGTTAACTAATGGTCATGATCCTGCCAATCACATCATCAAATTATCCATCCACTATGGGCCAAGGATATTCGTTACTATCACCAGTGGTTATGATCATATCATACACCTGTCCATCTTTGCACGTAAGCCAAAGATATACAACTATAAAACCAATAATCAACAGTCCATCTTTGCACGTAAGCCAAAAATATACAACTGTAAAACAAATAATCAACAATCCATCTATGCACGTAAGCCAAAGATATACAACTATAAAACCAATAATCAACAATTCGTCATTGTACATAAGCCAAAGATATGCAACTGTAAAACCAATAATCAAAGTCCATCTTTGCACGTAAGCCAAAGATGACTTTCATCACAATATAAGCATGAGGATGATGACAATGATATAAGCATTAATCAAACGAAATCAAGGATAAATATTAAAGACTTTAAATTTATCTAGAGTTTAAAAAAATATCCAAATTATCAACATGATACTGCTTTGTGGAGTAAAATTCAAGAATAATATTCATGTACCAAAAATAATTTGGACATAAAAGAAATATATTTTTTGGATAAATAGTACCTCGTGAATAGTAACTCGTGAATAGTAACTCATGAATATTAACTCATGAATAGTAACTCGTAAATAGTACTTCGTATTCGTATATAGTACCGTATACATAAATAATGTCATATACGCAAATAATGCCACATACATGAATAGTGCCGTATACGTGAATAGTGTCGTATACATAAATAGTAATCCTAGCATAAAAAGATAAAGTTTCACAATAAAATCTATATCAATATTTATAACACCTTAATCTAAATGTTATAAATCACTTAATAATCTCATAATCTAATATTATTAATATTACCATAATATTTTAATCATTTCTTAAACTTATAAACAATTTATTTTAATTATTTACATTTTACTAATTAATGCATTTAATCATCCTAAAATGTCAAACTCATAAGATTTCATCACCAATAACCAAATCTCTCATCAAAAATCTGCATATACCTTATATAGGATTCTCAAGCCATAAAATCCTAATTTCCAATTTTCTTACTTCACATAACATATTTAATTCATTTACTCATAACTAGTCTATTTTAATGAAAAATACCAAATCAGTACAAATAAATTTTCTTTTCTAGGATTTAGTAGAATATAGTCCTATATTGAACATATATTTTTCTCAGAATTTTTAAAATTCATTTACTATTTTTCATATGACTAAAACTGCCGAATATTTAGACATTTATCATAAACTGTACTTTTGTCCAAAAATTCTAAAATTTACAAGGTATACTGCTATTATATAGATGTACTCTCAATAAAAATTTCACAAATTTTGGAGTTAACCACAAGGAGTTATAAGAGTTTACTTTTAAAATAGTATTTTTTCATAAAATTCATAACTCCTAATTTATAGATCCAAAAATCGTCATTTTTGGACACAATCTAGAAAACTCATCAAATTATCATTTCAAATCTTTTCCAGAATTTTGAGGGTCTGAAAATTATGAAACTGCCCCTGGCAGAAACCCCTTTCTTACAACGGTTGAACGAAAATAATATTCCTTACGAATATTGAACGAAAATAATATTCCTTACGAATATTAAACAAATATAATGAATATTGAATGATAGTAATATTCATACGAATACGAAAAATAATATCTCTTTAGAATATAAAAAATAATAATAACCCTTACTTACAACGGTTGAACTAAAATAATATTCCTTACGAATATTGAACGAAAATAATATTCCTTACGAATATTAAATCTAATATAATGAATATTGAACGACAATAATATTCATAATAATCTAAAAATAATATCTCTTCGTAATATAAAAATAATAACCCTTACCTCGTAAGGAAATCGGATCTCGAGTAGTGAAGTAGCGAAAGTACTCTTCTTCTTTCTCTATAACTTTCTTTCTATAGCTTCTTTCTCTATAATTGCTCTTGTGAGACTTAGTGAATTGGTGAGAAATGAAGGAAGAATGAGCTTCTATTTATAAGAAAATATAGTTTCAATAATTGCACATTTTGGAGCTCGAAATATTACAAAGATAATACCTTCCTTTTTCTTCATTTTAATTTAGTCCGCAAGTATTATCAAACTTGCACCACTCTCCCTAATAGTAAATCATGTGAATCAATAGTAAATCATGTGACTCAATAGTTCTAAACATGTGAAAAAATTAATTATAGTATAGTACCTTCATCTATACCTCCATTTTTAATTTAGTCATGCAAGTATTATCAATCTTGCACCAACTCCCCTAATAGTAAATCATGTGAATCAATAGTACACACATGTGAACACATAGTTATAAGCATGTGAATTAATAGAAATTAATTGCTCATTTATCTGATTAATTACACTACAAGAAAAAGGTTTATCAGCAATCGCCTATCAGCGACCGCAGACGGTCGCAGATATCTATCAGCGACCGCATACGGTCGCTGATAGTCGTTACACAAATTCTGGTCGATGGGATGCACATGTCACCACAATTAACTACAAACATATCTGCATACCGATATGAGTGACCGAAATAACAAATTGATCGAAATAATAAATTTGATCGCTATGGTCGAGGGCTCAAGATGGTCCGTGGTAAAGTCGACGTGGTCCACGTGGGTATGGAATGTCGACGCAGAATCAGATGCGGTCACGATATGAAAAAAAATAAAAAATAGATTTTTGCTATTTTGCAGAATTCCCAAAAACCTGTACCTGTTTTATCCGAACACACATACCCAACAATAGTATACACAACAATATAAACATCCATCGTCCACCAACACATACACCAAACTAGTATATAAACCTTTAAAAACCAATATGATTTGAATAAATATAATAACATTTCAAAACTTGTTTAAGTAACATACAAACATCCAAAGAATGAATATACAAGTACAAACTTATACTATAACTACAAAACTAATCTAAAGCAGGTACGTCAAGCATAACCGCCTCCTTGATCACCCTGTCAACAAATTGATTTTACAAATATATACTAACTATGTTAATATTGGTATATTACGACAAAATATACAACAAATTGATTTTATACCTCGTCGCCATCCCTCATGTTGTGATGTTGTTGTCATTGCCATCGCTTCAATTTAACTCCTCAAAGACTCAGAACCCTTAGATGTCCGCCCAGTATCTTCAGAAGATCACAATCTCGACATATAGCTCTCACACAGTCAGCCGGAGTATGAACAGTTGGATGGCTCGATGACTGTGTAGACTGGGAAGAAGAGCAACCTGAGCCACTGAAGGATGGGTTTCGTCATTGTCCTTGACCTTTAATGTAGTTCTTCTTCACAACAGACGCCCTCTTCCACAACTCTTGATCGATAGACGGACGTGGAGTGCCTTCAGGATAGCGCTCATTAAATAAACGCTTATAAGTGTCTTGTCATCATGTTAACAATTAAATAGTTAAAAATAAATTAATTTTGTAAGCATTGATAAACAAGATCAAGTTGTTAAAATTTATTACCGCTATCTGGATAGCCTCTCAGTGCACTCATCACGGTAATACGCATACACATCCATCCAATGGATAGGATGACCTTGAGACTGAGACTCCTATACAAAAAGTAGCATAATATTACTAAGTAAAAATATGATATATTTTCTACAATTCATGATTGTAAACATATTAAAACTTGTAAATACGTACCCTGCCAGTGATATGCTGTAACTATGAAATACTACCGCCTTTATATGTCCCTTTAGCCTTTTTGCCATTGGGTACACCCGAGGATCTGTTGGTGGCGGCAGTCTTTTCACCCAGCTCTTAGCTCACCATTGGGCACACATCTCAGCCCATATGGCCTGGGTGCACCACCAGGGGCTATGCTTGTGCATGTAATCTTCTCCCTGGCCTGGATGGTCGATCTCGGCATTGTGAAGGGCTTTTTGTCTTTCTTTATTCAAATTATCTTTGGTGCGGACCGCGCACTTTCATGTAATAATGTCTCAGATCACCGAAGCTTCGCAAGGCCCTCCCATCTATACCATTTCAAATAAATAAAACAACAATAATAACATTACTAAATAATTATCCTTTGAATATTAATTATATTAATATTATCTATCATAATTAAAAAAACACATACCAAATTTCGCCCAAACAACATCCTCAGGGCGATAGGTGTGTTCGCCCATGTAATCACATGTGTAGGCCAATTCTGTAAACACAGCTGTTATATGCACTTGACGATCTTATTATCTGAAAAATCACTATAATATACAACATCAATTAGCATATATTAAAGCAATTTACATCTAAGTTATAATACTAATGAACATTTTTCAAACTTATACTTATAATACTTAAAAAAAATTCGCCAGAGTCTCCCCTACAATATAGACTAGCCACATGCACGACGGCATGCATATATGGACATTTCTAGGCACCCAAGACACAAACCAAGAGAAATATACAAATTTTCAATACAATAAGACCAAAACAATAACGATTGAATGCAAATTAAAGCAAGAAAAAATTGTAATCTATATACATTACCAATATAATATCAATCAAAACATTACCAATATACAATAAATGGAATCTTAAATGCTTATATATAAATGATATATATGGGACGACGTGTTATTCAAGGAGGAGGGCGAATCAATAAGAATTCGATCATCCTGATTAGTAGGGCCTTGGGCACATGATTAGCCCCCTACCCAAGCCCCGCTTTTTTCTCATCTACCGCTTTAGAAGCCATCTCAGATATTACAAATTTCAAGATGTTATTATGAGTCATGTTTGATTACATGTATATATGACAATAAACATGACAGTGATATAAACATGTATATATATGAATGTAAAATGACAATAAACAAAAGTTTCACTTAAATAGTTTAGTACATAAACATGACAGTGATATAAACATGTATATATATGAATATAAAATGACAATAAACAAAAATTTCATTTAAATAGTTTAGTACATAAACATGACAATGATATAAAAAACATGTAATGCTAAACATACATTTCATTTGTTCAAGTGTCAATGTCTGATTCAGAATCATCTTATATACGTGTTGCAGATTCATAACCATCATCTGCTTCAGATTCAGTGTCAGATTCAGTCAATAACTCTTCCTCCTCAGTATCAATGTCATATGACACAAGTATTGACTCAGGATCTAATTCATGTGGTTTATCTCCACCATCTAACTGGATTACTTCATTGTCGTCCTCCACATTTATTATATTTTGACTATGAAGCATCTGCTCTTGGTAAATCTCCCATCAACTAATTCTACACGACTACGGCGGGAGTATGAATTACAACTTGCCAATCAGAAGCGGCCTATCCTTTTCCTAACAGACTAGGAGTGTAGTATACTTGCATCGCTTTGAGTTGGTAAAACAAACGGTTCGTTGGAGTACGCAGAACCTATGGAGGTCAATATCGACGATTCCATGTCCGTCAACACGTATCCCTTTTTCCTCGAATCAAACCAACAAGACTTGAACAAGTGAATATGACCTCAGACGCGCTCCTTGTACGACAACTCTACGATTTCTACAACTCCCCATAAAAGGCACGACCAAGCTCATCAGAATAATCTCCTTGACACACACTCCAGAGTTTGTTGTTCTTTACCGCGCCCATATGCCTTTGTGTAAAATTCACAACCATTTATTTTGTAACCTATCATGCCGACTTGGTCCCCCGTCTCGTCCCATAGCTAGGACTTGTACATTATTTAATCGTTGATCCCTCGGCCAAAGCCTACAAAAACTCCATCTTATTAAATGAAGTCATAGTTATAGTGGAATATATATATATATATATATATATATATATATATATATATATATATATATATATATATATATATACTACGTGCTTAAAATTGAACTTACTTTTGTCCTTTAGCCAAAGTGCAAATTTTTTATCCCGATTGATTTGAATATCTTTATCGCTTATGCCGGATGCTTCACTTTTAACTCGTCATCGTACAATCTATACCATGTTATAAACATTAACATATTAGAATAAATTTTCAACTTAAAAGATAAATTATCAAGTTTACATGTGTACCTCACAAATTCATCAATCTCCTCGCAGAATCGAGAAGAATGTAAGTATGTGGCAAAGATGTAATTTTACTCAGAGAGGAATATGCGCTTTCCTTTTCCATAAGCATTACCGATAGACCAAATACGTAGAGCCCACCATTTATTTCAACATTTCCATCATCATGTCTCGATACTCGATTGGCCTTTATCAAGACTTCGTCCGTAAAAATAGTCCGAGACAAACGTAGATATATCATCAAATCAGTATGCCTCACATATCGACGACTCGACATAAGCTCTATTCTTCACCTTCCTCTTAAGGTTTTCCATCACCCTCTCGAAAGGGTACATCCATCTATATTGAATCGACCCCAACACGAGCTTCATAGGGAAGATGGATTTGCAAATGCTCCATGGAGTCAAAAAACTAGTGTGGGAATATTTTTTCCGCTTTACACGTGATCTCTATGATGTTCTTCTCAAGTATGTATATGTCCTTCTCATTTAATGATTTTGAACATAAGTCTTTGAAGAAACGACTAAGATCCATCAAAGCATCCCATATTGGTTTATCAAGCAGATCCCAAAATGTTATAGTACGAGTCTCTCCATGAACACATGATACCATGACTCTTCATCCCTTGCAATTTCCCACCCGTAACACACCTTGCAATGTTCGACGATATCCATCTGGGTAGTTTCGTAGACTTAACCCATGTGCACACATCTTCAACTTGCTTTTTGGACAATGTGTACCTTGCATGCGATTTGATAATCTTACCATTAGAGATTCATAAAGTTCTAATCCAGACGCTTTATAAATATCTTTCATGTCCAAACGTGTTTTATCGTTATCTTTTGTCTTCCCCGTAACATTCATCATAATGTTAAACACATTGTCAAACACATTCTTCTCAATATGCATCACATCTAGATTATGACGAATCAAATTTGTAGACCAATAAGGTAGTTCCCAAAAGATGCTTCTCCGAACCCAGTTATGAGATTCGCCAAACCCATTGATTATGTTTGTGGCATCAACCTTACTAAATAGGATAACTGGCAATCTCATCACATGATCTCGCATCTCCGTTCCCGACAATTGCGGTGCAGGCATATCATTGTCTACTTTCCCTTTCCTAAAGTGTTCTCTATTTCTTCGAAACGGGTGATCTACCGGTAAGAACCGACGATGACAGTCAAACCAACAATGCTTTCGACCTTTTGATAGATTAAACGACTTTTTATGATCCATACAATACGGACAACCCAACTTCCCGTGTGTACTCCATCAAGCTAACATACCATAAGCTGGGAAGTCACTTATAGTCCACATAACCGCTGCCCTAAGGTTGAATTTCATTGCAACATCCCAAGTCTGTACTCCATCCTCCCATAATACCTTCAACTCGTCTATAAGAGGTCTCAAGTAAACATCTAAGTTCTTTCCAGGACTCTTAGGACCAGGAACCACAAGTGAAAGAAACAAGTATGGCTGTTTCATACACATCCAAGGAGGTAAGTTATACGGAGTAACAATCATAAGCCAACATGAGTACAGAATAGCTGAGTGGCCAAACGGATTGAAACCATCGGTGGACAATCCAAGCCTCACATTTCTAGGTTCCAATGCAAATCCAGGATGTGCTAAGTTGAAATCTTTCCAAGCCCCGCCCATTCATGGATGATTTAGTTCTCCATCTTTAGTCGGAGATTTTGCATGCCAACTCATATGTTCAGTTGTTCTCAAGACATGTACAATCTTTTTAGCCAATGTGTTATTGGAAAATACCTTAGAATCTTAAACGGTATACTTGATTTTTTTGTAGTCACACCCTCTTTATTAGGCCTAAACCGATCATGACTACAAAACGTGCACCTTGTCATCTGTTCATTTTCCTTATAAAACAACATGCAATCGTTGGGACATGCATCGATCTTTTGGTATCCAAGACCCAATTCTTCACCATTTTCTTACAAAAATAATAGTTACTAGGTAATTTCTCACCATCAAGGAATATACTCTTAATGGCCTTCAAGAGCGACTCAAAACACTCATGGCTCATGTTGTGATCAGCCTTGATGTTAAGTAATGTCGCCACTGCAGACAATGTAGTGTGTTTGGTGCAACCATGCCACAATGGCTCGCTACCTTCGTCTAACAACTTAAAGAAGTCTTTGGCGTCAGAATTCATAGGTTGCTCCCTGCCTTATTCCCAATCAAAATCTGGCCCTGCAATATCATGAACTATTTCATTCATACGATGAGTACTACGCCTCAATTGTGTACTTGTGTGATGCCACCATGTCTTCTCTCCGCCCATGTGCCCACCAAAGATTCTTCGTAATTTATCATGAACCCGTAAACAAGTAAATGATAGTTTACCATGTCTCATCCATATAATTTATATTCTTACACTTCAAATATGGACATCGATTCATGCGATTTACCATTCATACATTCCGGTGACTATACGATACTCCAAAAAAACACTTGGCAACCAAATTCTAAATTTAGTCAGAAGATCTATCCTGGGCACTTGACTTTCATCGTGCCATCCAACTACGGTCTTAATAGAGGTCCATGATTCCACGGTACCTACTACAGATAACATTATAAATGTTAACATATGACTTGAGCATACTTGTAACCATATGACTTGAGCATACTTATAAGCATGCATATGATTAACATTTAAGCATACTTTTAAGCATATGACTTAAACATACTTGACCATGTGATCGACTTGAGCATACTTGTAAGCATATGATTAACATTTAAGCATACTTTTAAGCATATGACTTAAGAGCATACTTGTAACCATATGACTTGAGCATATTTGTAAGCATATGATTAGCTCGTTAATACAGTACCATGTTCGCAACTACCCGACCAAAAAAAAAAATTCGCCAGAGTCTCCCCTATAATCTGAACTAGCCACATGCACGACGGCATGCATATATGGTCATTTCTAGGCACCCAAGACACAAACCAAGAGAAATATACAAATTTCCAATATAATAAGACCAAAACAATAATGAATGAATGCAAAACAATCATAAGTGAATATGTAAGGTATTTCGTTCATGCTAGCTTTATATCAGAGTTTCCTAACTCATTTATACAACTTTTGAGTATCTTGGAGATTTATTCATATCAATCGATCCTCAACAGCTCTCCTTTGCTAATTTCTGTCTTACAACTCACATCATTAAATGCAACTAAACCTTTAACAGGTTATAATAGGCATGGCATAGTATTTGATATGGTAGTGCTCAAGAAGATCAAATTTGATATGGTAGTGCTCGAGAAGATCAAACCTTTAACAGGTTATAATAGGCATGGCATAGCAATACTTTCAGGATTATTCATAGAAATTAATTGAAGAAATTATAAGTAGCTTATTGTTTGTCTTGCGCAAGAATTACCCCGAGAATATCACTATTCCTGAGGATCAACTACTACTTGAAGGAACTGAAGACGACGGTCAACAAGGAAACAAAATTAATGTGATAGGTAGCGATCAAAGTAATATGCTCTGCCGAAACAGTTTCGAAGCTATGCACCAATATGATTTTTACTTTAAAACAGACTTCCAGCCACACTTACAATATGAAGGATACCTTACTCACTACAGTACCATGTATACTCTATATATAACATATAGAGTATACTCTATATATAACATATAGAGTATACTCACTACAGTACCATGCACCAATATGATTAATGTGATAGGTAGCTTATGCAAAACATTCCATGTATACTCTATAACATATATGAAGGATACCTTATTACTCACTATAGTACCTCAATTGCTCATTTTGGTCTTAACAGTTCTATGAAGCATATAATCAAACATGTCATATATAGGTACAAACTTTATGGACAGACTTCATAAACCTTTGCACATGTTTTAAACCACATTATCCTCCCTTATTTCTCCTAATAACAACTATACTCCATTTAACATAAAACCCAATTTACACAATTATAATACTCTAAATATTATATAAAACAGTTAATTTTTGCTTCAAAAATCAAGATTAAAAAACTTACCTTGCGTTAACAGGTTAATAATTTGAAATTGACACTTATGATTCGATTAGAACCCTTTCTTTTGTTTTTCGCTATCCAAATTTAACATGGGTCGCTTTATATTTAAACTATCTTGCTCCATTCCTTGCTCAATTTTAGTAGAGATTCGATCCATAATTGGAATAATAAATTAAATGTAATCTAATGACGTAAATGAAGCTTGTTGAGTCAAAATTAAAAATAATAGTAGTGTATATATATATATATATATATATATAATAAATTAATTATTTAATTATTAAAGTTGAATACACGATTACAAACACAAAATAACAAATTATGTTTTACTGAGGCTATTATGTCGGTGGTGTCAGTCCCAGTGCAAAGGTGCTGTAACTAGTATTTGGTTTTACCGAGGCTATTATTCCCGCTTTCTTCCCATTACTAAAAACCCAATTTTCTTCTTTTTTTAACACTAACACCCAATTTTCTTCTTTTCTAATACTAACACCCTCTCATTATATTCTACACATTATAAATCATTAGAAATTTGGGGTACAGAAATTCGGTTATCAAGAGGGAGAAGAAATAGAACACTTGTGCTTGGTAACACCCAATCAATATTCAGTTTAGAAATAAAGAGAAGTTAGGGTTACCTGTGGCGGCGGTGATGGCAGTGGGCAGTGGTGACGAGCGAGCTCCTCCCCTTTTCTCCCTCTTCTCTCTATTCTCTGAGCTCCCTCTTTTCTTTTCCTCTCGTCTGCGTGGTCGTATGTAATATACGAAATCGATTACATTTAGTTTGATCAGTGATCGACATCTGCGACCGCATGCGGTCGCTAGTTTTTAATGACTTGGACTTTTCAGTGACCGCATGCGGTCGCTGATTTTAAGTGGTCACCCAAAACCTTGGCGCCAACATTTCCTGCCAAATTTTGGGAGGCAAAATTATGGTAACGACGGTCGCTGATCTATAATAGCGACTGGATTAAATCACGGTCGCAGATACCGGTCGCAGATGGTAGTATTAGCGACCGCATATGCGGTCGCTGATAGTTTTGGTCGCTGTTGGACCTTTTTCTTATAGTGTTACCCGATCGGTCAATATAACCTCCAGACATTAATTATTATCGAAATAACTGGCGATTTCTACTAACACTAACAATCCCAACACAATGGAAATATTTTTATCAACAATTTCATTTTTGAAATTTTAAAGTTTGACTTTTTCAGAAAAAGTCAACCTTGACAAATTTTGTGTTTATAGTCTATTTTTAATAATTTTATCATTCCGAACTCAAATATCACGTCCGCGTCTCCAAATTCAACTCCGAACTCAAATTCAATTTTTAATAACATTTATTCATTATTATTATAAGTCGCAATATTAACAACCAGATCGTTCCCAAGAAAGAGGGAACTTTCTGATAAGGATTTCTCCTTATTGGCGCGCAATTAGTTGACCAAACCTCTCCTTGATAGAACTTCTAGACATTGTTAATTATGCAAATAATAATACGAATAACTTATCATCTCAATTATTGATTTAATAATATAAAATATTATGACAATAATTGAATAAAATTGAGTAACTTCTCACGTAAGCATCAATAATCAAAGATACTGTACAATATCGTGTGGTACTATGCAACCACACGTATTACTATACTTTTATTATCGATTATTTTATGACAACTTGCTTACTTTGAAAAATTTTCAAATATCACCCTTAACTTTAAACTTTTATCAATTTAACCATTTACTAAATAGAATAATTATAAGAAAATTGAATACTTTCATTTCATAAAACTCTGGGTCTCACAATCTCCCCTCCTTATGAAATTTCGCCCTCGAAATTTACGTACCTGGTAGTTCGAAGAGATGAGAATACATTGATTTCTTTTCGGATTGTACCTTCCCTGTTATTTCCTCTTTATCATGATCTTCCCATTTCTCATCTCCTGTATTTCAGATATCATTCTAGAATATAGTTTCAAAATAAGGGTTAATTGACATGCCAAATATTATCCCTATACTCTGATCGACAAATTAAATACCAAATAACTTAGGTAGGTCATATTAGCGAAGGAATTACCCGTCTCTCCCGTCCTAGTTCTAGTCTCACATCTCAGCCAGGGATCATATCCCTAAGCTTTGATACCAACTGTGACGCCCCCAAAACAAGTATACATCACCCATCTTGGGTCGCCAGATACTTGGTACAGAACTCAACTACAAACTTAATTATACAACTGCAGTGTAATATACGACAAAACATAAGCTGAGAGTTTTAACACGAATATTGTCTTCTAGATAATATCCAAACTCAAAGGAGTCCTCATTACATTTATTGTCACACTATTTAATAGAATAGTGAAGATTACTAAAACAACCATCTGGACCATCAATCCATTCCCCGACTCGTCCCAGCTATATTCTCATTTTCTAAAGAGAACAGGAAAAGAAAGGGTGAGCTCAACTAGCCCAGTAAGAAATATTATGACTAAGATAATGCAAAATAAATTATACTTAGCCTTCAACAGTGTTAAACTGATAAAATACAATAAACATCAAGTTTAACTGCAGCGGAATAAGCAATCCATTAGAAGAGTCAAGTAGAACATAATGTCTACTATCTCCTCTAGATTAAAAGTCCATCGTTAATATTTCATTCTTGTAATACTCATCAATAGTTCTTTGTCATACCCAAGACAAAAAGAACTATCATCACCTGTCTTCACTTGAACCACCAAAGATTATAGTTAAATCCATAATTCATTTTTATAAATCATGTAAATAAAAAATTTCTCCTTGCCGCAAAGGCTTAATAGAACTTTACTCAATATCCTTACCCCCAAAGGCTAAAGATATTCAAATGTAATAACAATGATCATACCAATCAGTTGTCTACCTTTACACTACGGGCCAAAGATATTCAACTATAAAATCAATGGTCATGATCATACCAATCAATTATTTGTCAGTGCACTACGACCAAAGACATTCAACTGTTAACTAATGGTCATGATCCTGCCAATCACATCATCGAATTATTCATGCACTACGGGCCAAGGATATTCGTTATTATCGCCAGTGGTTATGATCATGTCATACACCTGTCCATCTTTGCATGTAAGCCAAAGATATACAACTATAAAACCAATAATCAACAGTCCATCTTTGCACGTAAGCCAAAAATATACAATTGTAAAACCAATAATCAACAATCCATCTATGCACGTAAGCCAAAGATATACAACTATAAAACCAATAATCAACAATTCGTCCTTGCACGTAAGCCAAAGATATGCAACTGTAAAACCAATAATCAAAGTCCATCTTTGCACGTAAGCTAAAGATGACTTTCATCACAATATAAGCATGAGGATGATGACAATGATATAAGCATTAATCAAATGAAATCAAGGATAAATATTAAAGACTTTAAATTTATCTAGAGTTTAAAAAAATATCCAAATTATCAACATGATACTGCTTTGTGGAGTAAAATTCAAGAATAATATTCATGTACCAAAAATAATTTGGACAGAAAAGAAATATATTTTTCGGGTAAATAGTACCCCGTGAATAGTAACTCGTGAATAGTAACTCATGAATAGTAACTCATGAATAGTAACTCGTAAATAGTACTTCATATTCGTACATAGTACCGTATACATAAATAATGTCATATACGCAAATAGTGCCATATACATGAATAGTGTTGTATACGTGAATAGTGTCGTATACGTGAATAGTAATCCTGGCACAAAAAGATAAAGTTTCACAATAAAATCTATATCAATATTTATAACACCTTAATCCAAATGTTATAAATCACTTAATAATCTCATAATCTAATATTATTAATATTACCATAATATTTTAATCATTTCTTAAATTTATAAATAATTTATTTTAATTATTTACACTTTACTAATTAATGCATTTAATCATCCTAAAATGTCAAACTCATAAGATTTCATCACCAATAACCAAATCTCTCATCAAAATCAGATATACCTTATATAGGATTCTCAAGCCATAAAATCCTATTTTCCAATTTTCTTACTTCACATAACATATTTAATTCATTTACTCATAACTAGTCCATTTTAATGAAAAATACCAAATTAGTACAAATAAATTTTCTTTTTAGGATTTTTAGCGAATATAGTCCTATATTGAACATATATTTTCTCGAGAATTTTTAAAATTCATTTACTATTTTTCATATGACTAAAAGCGCCGAATATTTAGACATTTATCATAAACTGTACTTTTGTCCAAAATTCTGAAATTTAGGTAGGTATTTGTTATATAGATGTACTCTCAATAAAAATTTCACCAATTTTGGAGTTAACCACAAGGAGTTATAAGGGTTTACTTTTAAAATAGTATTTTCCCATAAAAGTCATAACTCCTAATCTATACATCCAAAAATCGTCATTTTTTGACACAATCTAGAAAACTCATCAAATTATCATTTTAAATTTTTTCAGAATTGTTGAGGGTCGAAAAAAATACAAAACTGCCCCTGGCAGAAACCCCTTTCTTACAACGATTGAACGAAAATAATATTTCTTACGAATATTACGAAAATAATATTCTTTATGAATATTAAACGAATATAATGAATATTGAACGATAGTAATATTCATACGAATACGAAAAATAATATATCTTCAGAATATAAAAAAAAAACCTTACTTACAACGGTTGAACGAAAATAATATTCCTTACGAATATTGAATGGAAATAATATTCCTTACGAATATTAAACGAATATAATGAATATTGAACGACAATAATATTCATACGAATACGAAAAATAATATCTCTTCAAAATATAAAAAAATAATAATCCTTACCTCAGAAGAAGACTGGATCTGGAATAGTGAAGTAGCAAACTACTCTTCTTCTTTCTCTCTATAACTTCTCTCTCTATAGCTTCTCTCTCTATAATTGCTCTTGTGAGACTTAGTGAATTGGTGAGAAATGAAGGAAGAGTGAGCTTCTATTTATAGGAAAATATAGTTTCAATAATTGCACATTTTGGGGCTCGAAATATTACAGTATAATACCTTCCTCTTTTTCTTCATTTTTAATTTAGTCCTGCAAGTATTATCAAACTTGCACCACCTCCCATAATAGTAAATCATGTGAATCAATAGTAAATCATGTGACTCAATAGTTCTAAACATGTGAAAAAATTAATTATAGTATAGTACCTTCATCTATACCTCCATTTTTAATTTAATCATGCAAGTATTATCAATCTTGCACCAACTTCCCTAATAGTAAATCATGTGAATCAATAGTACACACATCTAAACACATAGTTATAAGCATGTGAATTAATAGCAATTAATTGTTCATTTATCCGATTAATTACCCGATTGGTCAATATAACCTCCAGACATTAATTATTATCGAAATAACTGTCGATTTTCACTAACACTAACAATCGCAATACAATGGAAATATTTTTATCAATAATTTCATTTTTGAAATTTCGAAGTTTGACTTTTTCAGAAAAAGTCAACTGTTGACTTTTTTGACCAAAAAATCAACCCTGACAAATTTTGTGTTTATAGTCTATTTTTATTAATTTCATCATTTCAAACTCAAATATCACGTCCGCGTCTCCAAATTCAACTCCGAACTCAAATTTAATTTTTAATACTACCTTTATTCCATAATAATTGTCTTTTTAGAAGAAAAAATTTATTTTAATTTATTTGTCGTTTACAACTTTCTAGGAGAATAAATTATTTATTTTCCTATATCACCCTTAACTTCTCTCATTGTTCCAAGAAATTTTCTCCTTTGTATTAATAGTTTTTAACTTCACATAAAGGGGTAGTGATAAAATTTCATATAAATTTTAATTCTTAAATGATAGTATTAAATGACTTTCTTAATTCATGTGCATGAAGCTAAAAAGACTATTATTATGGAATGGAGGTAGTAACATTTATTCATTATTATTATAACTCACAATATTAACAACCAGATCGTTCCCAGAAAAGATGGGGCTTTTCGATAAGGATTTCTCATTATTAGCGCGCAATTAGGTGACTAAACCTCTCCTTGACAGAACTTCTAGACATTGTTAATTATGCAAATAATAATATGAATAACTTATCATCTCAATTATTGATTTAATAATATAAAATATTGTGACAATAATTGAATAAAATTGAGTAACTTCTCACGTAAGCATCAATAATCAAAGATACTGTACAATACCGTGTGCTACTATGCAACCACGCGTATTACTATACTATTATTACCGATTATTTTATGACAACTTGCTTACTTTGAAAAAATTTCAAATATCACCCTTAACTTTAAACTTTTATCAATTTAACCATTTACTAAATAGAATAATTATAAGAAAATTGAATACTTTCAATTCATAAAATTCGAGGTCTCACATATAGTACCTTCATCTATACCTCTATTTTTAATTTAGTTATGCAAGTATTATCAATCTTGCACCACCTCCCCTAATAGTACATGGATGTGAATCAATAGTACATACATGTGAACAAATAGTTATAAGCATGTGAATTAATAGCAATTAATTGCTCATTTATCCGATTAATTATCTGATTGGTCAATATAACCTCCAAAAATCAATTATTATCAAAAATACATATCAATTTTCACTAACACTAATAATCCCAACATAATGAAAATATCAATTTTATCTTTAATCAACACTAACTTATTCATCATTAATATTATAACTCACAATATTTAACAACCAGATCATTCTCAGGAAAGATGGGGCTTTCCGATAAGGATTTCTCCTTATTGGCGCGCAATTAGGTGACCAAACCTCTCCTCGACAGAACTTTCTAGACATCGTCAATATTGCAAATAATAATATGAATACCTTTGTCGTCTCAATTATTGATTTAATAATATAAAATATTATGAAGATGATACTATGACAATAATTGAATCAATAATATGAGAGATATTATGTAGCAATTCATTGTAGTAATAATTGAGTATAAGCTGGTGACTTCTCACATAAGCATCAATAATCAATACAGGTGTGCTTACTATGCAACCATGCAGATATTCATTACTTTTACCAGTGAGTATTTCAACAGTCAACGGTAAAACTTTCGCCGTTATTTTCATAAAAATATTTATGTCATTTTCTAACTATGACAATACTTCCGTTGTGGGGTCCACCAATGATTGTGCCGTCGTACAAATATTCCATGTTAAAACGAATATTCTCCGACACAACGAATATTTTATGACAACTTGCTTACTTTGTAAAAAAATTCACATATCACCCTTAACTTTAAACTTTTATCAATTTAACCATTTACTAAATAGAATAATAATTATAAAAAAATTGAATACTTTCATTTCATAAAATTCAGGGTCTCACAATTGCAGGGAAATTATTGAGGAACAAAAAGGTTGACAATGTTCAAAGAATAATGTGAGGAAAAGGATTACGCAGAAGAGAAGCGAAGTTTCTGAGAATATTTGAAGGAGATGAATATTTGAATTTGAATTATTTATTTTGAATTTGAATTTATTTTTGTTGTTAGATCCAAGATATTTGAATTTGAATTATTAATTATTGCAGTTATTTCTCCTTGATTTTAGGTTTACTTATTATTGTGAATTAAATCTTATACTAATTCTCTAAATTAAGAAATCCTAATTGCACTAATATTGTAAATAAATATGAAAAAATATATTATTTTTGTAATTATTTTGTGGATACACTATTAGTGTAATTACTCTTTAAATGTTGTATATTATTATAAAAGACCCTTTAAAATATTAAAATTTTTGGTTGGGTTAAACTAGATTGGGTCAAAATTGGTCGTGTTGAGGTTAAATTGGGCTAAAAGTACAGAAACACCAATAAAATGCCATCTAACTGACAAAAATTAAATTTTAAGAACGACTTTAAAAATGAACCACAACTTAGAGAAATAAAATTGACACTCACCCATAATTCAACCATAGCCCAATAACTGTCTAGAGCCAAGCCATAGTAGTACTCTATCAGTGAGCAAAAGTAGAAAAAAAAAAATTAAATAAAAATAAATTCAGTGACGCAGTTGCAGTTACTGGCACATATGTTGGTCCGTCACTGGTTATATTCTTCAATATGCTACTCCACGGACCACTAGGCAAAAGCTTATTAGTACTTTTGGAGGCACGTCCTTTTTCTTTTTTGTCTGCTAAATGTCTTGTGATAGAAGGATGGTAAAAAAAAATTACACTAATTTATTTTATTTTTCTTTTTAATCTGGTTATGAAATTTTATTATCTCCCTACGTATGATTTCTTGGTTGTGTGTTTATATGCATGTGCATGTGCATGTGCATGCATTTTAGTTTGAATTATCAGAATAAATTATATAAAGATAATCTATAAAATTAGTATTTTACACTATTTAATAATAATATATCATACAGAGAATTTAGAAAAATTTCAAAAGATCGATTTAATTAATTAAATAATTTTAATATGATAAATAATAAATACAAAAGTTGTTAATATATAGCCAGCTCTAATACTACTTAAAATATTTAATTTAAAATTAATTGACAAATGCTCTGGACGCGCTTTATAATATAAAGAGTGTTTCTACACAGATCGGTTTATTGAATAGGTGCAATTTTTTTATTTTTTATTTTGCTTGTGACTCTCAAAAAATATATAGTATTTATTCTAATAAGAATTTTTATAAAATATAGTGTTTTAGGTGTATAAGTCTATTTTTATATATGTATCCAAATTATACATAAAACACTATATTTTATAAAAAAATTTATTAAAATAAATATTATATATTTTTTGGGAGTCATAAGCTAAAAAAAAAAAAAAAAAAAATGTCTGCCGAGACTTATTCTAATATAAATAGATTGTGTGCTTCCACGCTACTCCACTATGCAAAAGCTGGTCATTTTTTTTGGACACATGTTTGATATCCTAAGGCTATAAGAGAGAATTTAGAACTGGACAAATGAGTGGTTAACATCGAGTTTACTTCGTGGTAAGTTTATTTCATATTTAATACAATGTTGTCACGCAGATAAAAAGAACATCATCTCACGCATATGTGTCAACACTGTATTCGATATGAAGTGAACTTATCATGAAGTTTATTTCATGCTAACTGGATCCGTAGAGTTCTAAATTGTTAATAAGAGGGGCCTCATTGAGATCATATATATATATATATATATATATATATATATATATATATATATATATATATACGGATCATTTAAAGAAAACCTTAAAGAAGCGAACCAAAGGCAGATAAATCGTCTTTGGTGTCTATGACGACGGTTCGATCCGTCACCATAGCCATGTAGTCTTTGGCGACGGGTCGAATCGTCGTCATAGACACCAAAGACAACGATTCGTTTTTGATTCACTTTTTAAAGTTCGCTTTAGAACCTCTCCGTATATATATATATATATATATCAACACTTCATTACAGAATGTGTTTACATTATACCCTATAAGCTATAGTACTTTTACAGAATGCGTTTAGTTTATTTTAAACATTACATCACAAAACTCAAAATCTTAACAAACATGCACGCACATCTAATCAGATTGACAATTTATTCCTTTTATTTCTTGTGACCAAAAACATCACTTTCTATATATATATATATATATATATATATATATATATATATATATATATATATATATATATATATCATTCATGTGCAGACCCATATGTTTCACGTCACCCAATTAAAATTATCCATGTGTTTGATTCAAAATTACTATATCAGACAATTAAGATGGGAAGACTAATCCACTCATTATCAATTAATTTTGAGTTGAATGTTCCAATAAAAAATTTATATATGTTTAATATTTATAGAAATTGATGTTTTTGGTGGTTAAATAAAAGAAATAGATTTTCAATCTGATTAGATGTGCATGAATGTTTGTTAAGATTTTGATTTTTGTGATGTAATGTTTAAAATAAACTAAACATGTTCTGTAATACGTACTATAGCCTATAGGGTACAAAAATATGCCTTCTCAATTAATACAGTGCACTTTTTTTATTCTTTTTTTAAAAGGTTAAAGAAATTTATTAGTACTAAAAATACTCCGTTATCTATAAAAACTTAGGAATATTAATTTTCTTTAGTAGAAAGTTTATATATCTTTAGTATTTATAGAAAGTGATGTTTTTGGACACAAAAAATAAAAGGAATAGAATGTCAATCTGATTAGATGTACATGCATGTTTGTTAAGTGATGAAACTCTTTATGTTAAACTCTTTATTTATAGTTTAAATTTAACTAATATTTACTATATATTAATTAACTATATTTTTTATATTAATTTTAAGATTATCTTTAATCTATATCATTCATCAATTATTTATATTTTTTATATTTTAAAATTATCTTTAATATACATTATTTATTAATTATCTATATTTTTTACAGTTCAAAATTATCTTAAATCTATCATGTACTCTCTTTGTCTCATAATAAACGTTCAAATTTGACTTTCAGTATCCACATTTTTCACATTTCAAGATAATCTTTAATCTATCACATATTAATTACCCACATTTTTTATATTTTAATATTACATTTAATCTACCACATATTAATTATACACATTTTTCACATTTTAAGATAAGCTTTAATCCACCACATATTAATTATCCGGATTTTTCACATTTCAATATTACATTTTTTTAGTATTCACAATTATTATTATATTATTCATCTTCTACATTATTGATTTAATGTATTAATATCAAAGATATCAGTGTTATTCAAATAATGAGTCTGTCTAACTATTTAATAAACGTGACTTTTAATTACGTAATTTTTCATTACTGCCCTTATTACAATGACAATTATTAGTTCAATAATATAAAATACTATACATTTGTTACTGCGATAATTATTGGTTCAATAATATGAAATATTATGCATTTATTATTGTGACAATTATTGATTTAATAATATAAAATAATATATAGTTGTTATATTGTGATAATTATTGGTTCAATAATATGAAATATTGTAAATTAATTTATTATTGTGATAATTATTGATTTAATAATATGAAGTATTGTGCAATATCATAATCATATATTGAGTACATTCCAACACATCATAATTATATATATTGAGTATCCAAATCTTGACACATTGTATATCAAGAGAGGATTGATGTTATGCAATGGACCCATACGATCAGAAGTGATACTTGAAAGGGACAAGATAGTTTTAATGAAAAGATTATTCTATTTTGGAAATCGATATTTTTATAATATTTTTTTGATATTTTTATAATATAAGTGTCGTTATAAATATATAACGAAGATAAAAATCGTCGTTATAAGATCTATAATGATTATTTTAATATAAAAATATCATCTTCTGTTATAAATTTATCAATTTTTTATATTTATTTGGTCTTAATTTTTATGATGACTATTTTATGCATGTATGTCTCTAATCTTAATTTTTATGATCTATGGTGATGGTGGTGGTAGTGGTGTGTATTATGTTGTTAACTAAGATGATTGAATACATCAATGTAAATTTAAAAGCAAGCTATGAAATTTGTATTAAACTTGGGACTTAATTTCCTTTCTAGACAAAGAGAGTGTAAAGGTTATAAAAGTGGTAGCTACAGTACAGTGAGATTTTAGTTGAAATTAATACGCGTTGTTGCACAGTAGCATACGATATTGGACAATATTTCTGATTATTGATACTTACGTAAAAAGTCACTCAGTTTCAGTATGTTGTAAGGGATATTGGCAAAGATAAATCGACATATATCATGGTTCCTAAACCAGATGATAAGCAGATCTCTGAAAAGTCTGGTGGTGGTGGTAGTGATGATAGTAGTGGTGGTAATAGAAGTAGAAGTATAACGATTGGTTTTGGGAGGTATAGAAAGTCATTTGTAGTATGTAGGAATGTATTTCGCGGGCTTACTTACTGATCACTAAACTATGCATGGGAAAAGCTGACTTGGTGACTTGAAATTGAATAAGTCGCTACAGGTTGTAGCGACTAGATCTCTTCTTCATTCTTTTTTTTTGATTCCCCAGCCTCTACATGTTGTAGCGGCACAGATGAAAATAAAAATAGTGTTGCCTTTTGTACTTTAGTTTGACCATGTGCTACAAAGGAAAGTTTGTTAAAAAAAAATTCAGCATTTAAACGACAAAATAGCCAAACGAAGGAAACAGGAAAAAAATTAAAGGCCTAGCTGCTACAAGCTGTAGCGGCATGTAAACTTAAAAAAAAATATTTTTTTTTTTGTAATATTATCTGACAAATTGGGTTCTGTTAGTAAGTTAGTTTGACCATTATTAAAATAGCAGCCCGCAGAGCTTATTATGTGTGCTGCTACATATTGTAGCAGCTGACCATTAAAAGATTTTAATCTCAGCCTTCCATGTTATTGATTAACGGCTGACATATTAGTTGCTCGAATAGTGACTCTAGCAACCGGTTGTCATGGATTGAAATCCATATATGTGCCACTACATATTGTAGCGGCTGACCATTAAAAGATTCTAATCTCAGCCTTCCATGTTATTGATCAACGGCTGACATATTGGTTGTTCGAATAGTGACTTTAGCAATCGGTTGTCATGAATTGAAATCCATATATATATATATATATATATATATATATATATATATATATATATATATATATATATATATATACAAAACGTGTAAGAAATATGCATGTGAATAATATTCCTTATTTATATAATTTGATGAAGAAGTTAATGAATGAATATGCAAATATGTATGCATTGATAAAAATTATAAAGTCCTTAATAGATGATAGACAATATGGACAAAGACTTAGATTGAAATGATTAAATATGTTAGGTTGATCTAATATGAATGAATAGTTTTGTAAAAGTCCTTCAAAAGATCATAATGTACAAGGACTATGAATAGAAAGATCAAATTTGTTAGGTTGATCTTATAAAGTGTAATAAATATGCATGTCTGATCGAAGAGCACTGCATCAGTCACTATATTCTGCCAAGAAAGTAAGACAGAATGGTAGTCTATTGAAGCAGAATCGTAGACTACACTCAGAATTGTAGAAGCTGTCTATCAAGCGTCTGTCGAGCTAAAATAAGAATCGTAGACTTCACTCGAAATAGTACAATCTACAAGTCGTCTCCAATTAGAATCGTAGTCTGCATAACCAAAGCCAAAGTCGTAGTCAGCCAAATGCTTACATAGCTAAGGCATAATCGTAGAGCACTTTACGATTCTCAACAGATGAGCAATCCTGAAGTGTATGCATAAATCTCAACCTCTGGTAAGAGCAGTCAAGTTTCAGAATGCAGTCTACTTGAAAAATATCAAAAATCATTCTCTGAATGACCTGTAATCAAATAGAAGATCGAAGCACCAACTCTATCTGTAAGCCTGATTAAGAAGTGAAAAGTTATTCAGAAGGAGTCTCCTACAAGCGCTCATCAGAAGACAACGATCATAGTGTCTGCAAATTAGCACCAGAGTCTAATAAAGCACCTACATAGACAAGGGTAAACATACAGAGGACAGACGAAGAGGATTGTCTATGCTCAGCCTCACCATAAAGAATGATCAAGAGATCACAAAGCAGAAAGTTAAGGAAGCTGAGCGTGACTAATCAAAAGAGACATACAGACCAAATGACTAAAACAGTCAGCTAATTTATTAGTTCTTGAAGCAAAGCAAGACAAGAATGATCGTAGAACAAACTGTAAGAGCAAAGTACAAGATGGTACAACATTGTTAAATCACAGAGCTCTCTGGAAACCAAAGAGATATCAGTCAAGTCACCCTACGATTTCCACAAACAAACTACGACCAAGTATATGGACGTCAGCACCAGAATCGTGGAGTTCATGTGTCTGATTATTGAGACTTAGCAATGTCTAACAATGAGGACCAATATCCGAACGTTGCTAATTGAAGATCCCGATGCACTCACCAACTTCCTTGGTCTAAACCGAGGAAAAAGAAGAAAATAAAAAGGTGACTACCAACTAGTCTATTAAAAGTGACATTTCGGAGGTATTAGGTGAAAGAGTAGACTGCTGTGTCAGGCAAGTCAAAAAGGAGCTGTCACATCAACCAAAATATCTACATCAAAGATCTCAGAATATTTGAAGCTTTTCATGAAGCTCTCAACGACTATATTCCAATGGGAAAATGATGGATGAACCTATAAAGAGCTGAAGCTTCAAAGAGATAAAAGTTGTTAACTTGATCAGTTGAAGTGAGTCATATAGAGTTTAACAGAGAAAAACGTCTCAGTGACAGTGAGACTACCATAGAGAGAGTGAAGCATACCTAATGTGATTCTTACAGTGACAAAGCTTCAATCAATACAAAGGAGTATGACAACGAAGTGGTATCTGTACTGAGAGACAGAAGGCTAAGAAGACAATAACTAGAGTGGCAGATTAGAAAACAGAATACTTGAGCCATTCTACATTTTACCATGAACACACTGATTTGAAGAGAAGAAGATACTGTGATGCCCCCAAAAATAGGTATACATCACCCATCTTGAGTCACCAAATATATGGTACAAAAATACAAATACAACTTAATTATATAACAGTCGTATAAAATATGACATAACATAATCTAAGAGTTTTAATAAGAATATTGTCATCTAGACAATATCCACACTCAATGGAGTCCTCATTACATTTATTGTCACACTTTTTAATGTAATAGTGAGGACTACTAATACTATCATCCGGACCAAGTCACTCCGCGTTCCGACTAGTCATTTACGTTCTCATTTCTCAAGAGAAAAATTGAAAGAAAGGGGTGAGCTCAACTAGCCCAAGAAGAAATATTATGACTAAGATAATGCGAGAATAAATTATCATTAGCCTTCAACAATGTTAAACCGATAAAATACAATAGACATCAAGTTTAACTACGATGATAATCAATCCATTAGAAGAGTCAAGTAGAGCATGATATCTACTATCTTCTATGTTTTAAAATGTTATCATCAATTTTTATCGCTGAGACTCAGCTTAATAAATAAACCACATCATCGAATCATCTCTGCACTACGGCCAAGGATATTCATTAGTATCACAACCACAAATTATCCATGCACTACGGGCCAAGGATATTCGTGTATTCATCAATGGTCATGACTATACCGAATAATCCCTGGTCATAATCATACCAAAAACTGTCCATCAATGCACTACCGGCCAATGATGACTTTTACCACATCATTCGTTACATTACGGTCATGATTATACCGAATAATCCTTGGTCATAATCATACCAAGTCCATCTATGCACGTAAGCCAAAGATGACTTTCATCACAATATAAGCATGAGGATGATGACAATGATATAAGCAATAATCAAACGAAATCAAGGATAAATATTAAAGACTTTAAATTTATCCAAATATTATCAATCACTTAATAAACTCATAATATAATATTATTAATATTATAATAATATTTTAATCACTTCTTAAAATTATAAACAATTTATTTCAATTATTTACACTTTACCATATAATGCATTTTAATCATTCAAAAATGTCATACTCATAAGATTTCATCACCAATGATCAAATCTCTCATCAAAAATCTGCATATACCCTATATAGGATTCCCAAGCCACAAAATCCTATTTTCCAATTTTGTTACTTCACATAACATATTTAATTCATTTACTCATAACTAGTTTATTTTCATGAAAAATACCAAATCAGTTCCAAAAATATTTCTTTTCTAGGATTTAGCAGAATATAGTCCTATATTGAACATATATTTTTCTCGAAATTTTTAAAATTCATTTACTATTTTTCATATGGCCAAAACTACCGAATATTTAGACATTTATCATAAATTGTACTTTTGTCCAAAAATTCCGAAATTTACAGGGTATACTCCTGTTATATACATGTACTTCTAATAAAAATTTCACCAATTTTGAAGTTAACCACAAAGAGTTATAAGAATTTACTTTTAAAATAGTCTTTTTCTCAAAAAATCCATAACTCTTAATCTATACATCCAAAAATCACCATTTTTGGACACAATCTAGAAAACTCGTCAAATTATCATTTCAAAATTTTCCAGAATTTCTGAGGGTCAAAAAAATTACGAAATTGCCCCTGGAAGAAACCCCTTTTGAATGAAAATACTATTCATATGAATACAAAGGATTATTCACCATGCATGCGGTAATCCACATAGATAGGTTATTCCAACAGAATAATAAAGAATGGAATAACAGAAGAATTCATCATGCATGCGTAGGATGAGCGCATGCAGATGTTATTCTCAATGAAGAATAATAAAAAATAGAACCGGTTACAGAAACCGCATGCAGACAGGATATTCCAAATGAATAATAAAGAATGGAACCGGTCATGCAGAAACCGCAATGCATGTGATATTCCAAATGTAATAATAAAGAATAGAATAACAACGAGAATTCACGTGCATGCGATAGACCTTACAGAACGGAGTTATTCCAATGTAATAATAAAGAATGGAATAATAGAAGAATTTTACCATGTATGCAGTACTTTGCATAGACAGGTTATTCCAACATAATAATAAAGAATGAAATAACAATAGCTCTCTTCATGAATACGAAAGAAATAATAGCCCTTACCTTAGAAGAAACTGGAAATAAGAGTAGTGAAGTAGCAGAATACTTTTCTTCTTTCTCTTTATAGTTTCTCTCTACAGAGTTTCAAAGTGAATTTGTAAGAAATAATGAAGGAATGAGCTTCTATTTATAGGAGAATGGACCTGAATAAGAACTAATTCATGAACGGTCCGTATTGATTTACTTTTAAAGCAAGGCGGTCCATATTGATTTACTATAATTATTAATAAAATATTCTAATAAAATAAAATCTTTTAAATAAAATATAATATATTCTATTTATAATCTAATAAAACAAATAACTTTATAAAAGTATTCGCATTTTATATAAAAAAAATTTACTATGAAAAAACACTATGCAAATACTATGCATAATAAAATATAATATATTCTAATTATTGTCTAATAAAACAAATAACTTTATAAAAGTATTATTTTTTATATAAAAAAATTTACTATGCAAAACACTATATAATGTAATATAATATATTCTATTTATAGTCTAATAAAATAAATAACTTTATAAAAGTATTACATTTTATATAAAAGATTTTTTATTTTATTACATTAATAATACTAATAAAACAAAAATTATATATATATATAAACTTCCGCGACTTCATAAAAAGATACCTCAATATATTTAACAACATTTTATCATCATTATTATAATTCACAATATTATTAATTCCACTGTGTCGTTTCCGGAAAGAGGGGCTTTCCAATAAGGATTTCTCCCTATTGGCGCACAATTAGGTGACCAACCTCTCCTTGACAGAACTTCTAGACATCGTCAATATTACAAATAATAATATGAATACTTTCGTCGTCTCAATTATTGATTTAATAATATATAAAATATCGACAATAATTGAATCAAATAACGTGAGATACTTGCACGTTAATTATCAGTAGTAATAATTGAACAAAACCGAGTGACTTCTCACGTAAAGCATCAATAATCAATACCGTGCTACTATGCAACCCACGCCAGACATCGTATTTCTTTTACTACCGAGTAGTTCAACAGTTTTAACGGTAAAAATTCCGTCGTTATTTTCAATAAAATATTTTTGTCATTTTCTCAATCCGACAATAATTCTGTTGTGGGGTCCACTAATAAATGTGCCGTTGTACGAATATTCCCCGACCAATCGAATATTATATAACAACTTGCATACTTTACAAAATTTATAAATATTACCCACAACTATAACATTATATCAAATCCACACCATAATTTTGAAAAAAATATTTCAAAAAATTTAAATCTTTATTCATAAAATTTGGGGTCTCACAATCTCCCCTCCTTATGAAATTTCGCCCTCGAAATTTACGTACGTACCTGGTATGCCAAAGAGGTGAGGATACCTTGACTTCATTTCAGATTCTAACTCTTGAGGTATAACCCTTGAGTGTTGAATATGATCCTTCTTATTCAAGATTTTAACACGTATTTCCTCATTCGTTAAATCTTTTGCTATCTCATTCGGTTCTAAATCAATAATGTGGTACGGGTTGTCCACATATTTACATAACATCGGTACGTGATAAATGTTATGAAAATACAACATATTTGGCGGTAAAACGAGTCTATAGGCCACAGTTCCTACTCGATCAAGGATTTCAAATGGGCCAATAAAATCGAGGGTTGAGATAACGCCTTCTTAAACCTTCTTCTTCACATTCATCAGCTCTAGGTGTGTAGTTTGGCGGCTTTAACTTTTATCGATTAAAGTCGATTCTACTCAGATATTTGATATCACCACGTGGGGGTCTTGTAGTCTTTAACTCTATCTTCATCCTTTGTAAGTTATACGAAATGGGTTTTTGTGTTAACAATATCGCACTCGTAAACGCATACGATCTTCTACTCAATGCGTCAGCTACCACGTTAGCTCTTCCATGATGATATTGAATGGTATAATCGTAATCTTCAATAGCTCGAGCCAACGTCTTTGGCGCATTATATGTTCGTTTTGGTTGAAGAAATATTTAAGGGTTTTAGAAATGGGTTTTGTACTGGGGTCAGTACAAAATTTGATTTCACGCTCTGGGGTAGGCTACGAAGTCTTCAAGAATACGTCAGGAAATTTATTAACGATAGAAATATAATTTAAAAACTGTGACTCTCATCCAAGAATTGGATAGCACATGAAATGAAGGTTTCTACTAACGAAGTTTCAACCGATAAGTCAAATGGTACAAAAATATAAATATAACTTAATTATACAACAGTCGTATAAAATACGACATAACATAATCTAAGAGTTTTAATAAGAATATTGTCATCTAGACAATATCCACACTCAATGGAGTCCTCATTATATTTATTATCACACTATTTAACAGAATAGTGAGGACTACTAATACTATCATCCGGACCGTCCACTCTGTTCCCCGACTAGTCCGCCACGTTCTCATTTCAAGAGAACGGTGAAAGAAAGGATGAACTCAACTAGCCCAAAGAAGAAATATTATGACTAAGATAATGCGAATAAATTATCATTAGCCTTCAACAATGTTAAACTGATAAAATACAATAGACATCAAGTTTAATCGCAATGAATAAGCAATCCATTAAAAGAGTCAAGTAGAGCATGATATCTACTATATTCTATGTTTTAAAATGTTTTCATCAATTTTTATCGCTGAGACTCAGCTTAATAAATAAATCACATCATCGAATCATCCCAGCACTACGGCCAAGGATATTCATTAGTATCACAACCACAAATTATCCATGCACTACGGGCCAAAGATATTCGTGTATTCATCAATGGTCATGACTATACCGAATAATCCCTGGTCATAATCATACCAAAAACTGTCCATCAATGCACTACCGGCTAATGAGGACTTTTACCACATCATTCGTTACATTACGGTCATGATTATACCGAATAATCCCTGGTCATAATCATACCAAGTCCATCTATGCACGTAAGCCAAAGATGACTTTCATCACAATATAAGCACGAGGATGATGATAATCATATAAGAAATAATCAAACGAAATCAAATCAAACGAAATCAAGGATAAATATTAAAGAATTTAAATTTATCCAAATATTATCAATCACTTAATAAACTCATAATCTAATATTATTAATATTATAATAATATTTTAATCACTTCTTAAAATTATAAATAATTTATTTCAATTATTTACACTTTATCAAATAATGCATTTTAATCATTCAAAAATGCCATACTCATAAGATTTCATCACCAATGATCAAATCCCTCATCAAAAATCTGCATATACCCTATATAAGATTCCCAAGCCACAAAATCTGGATATAGGAAAGAAATAATACCCCTTACCTTAGAAGAAACTGGATATAGGAGTAGTGAAGTAGCAGAATACTTTTCTTCTTTCTCTCTATAGTTTTCTCTCTAGAGTTTCAAATGAATTAAGTAAGAAATAATGAAGGAATGAGCTTTTATTTATAGGAGAATGGATGAATAGTAACTAATTCATGAACGGTCCAGATTGATTTACTTTTAAACGGACGGTCCATATTGATTTACTATGCAGTATTAATAAAATATTCTTCTAAAACAAAATCTTTTAAATAAAATATAATATATTCTATTTATAGTCTAATAAAACAAATAACTTTATAAAAGTATTCTGTTTTATATAAAAAGATTTTACTATGCAAAATACTATGCAGGTACTATACAAACACTATGCATATTAAAATATAATATATTCTAATTATTGTCTAATAAAACAAATAACTTTATAAAAGTATTACATTTTTATATAAAAAGATTTTACTATACAAAATACTATGCATAATAGAATATAATATATTCTATTTATAGTCTAATAAAATAAATAACTTTATAAAAGTATTACATTTTATATAAAAAGTTTTTTCATTTTATTACATTAATAATACTAATAAAACAATATATATATATATATATATATATATATAAACTTCTGTGACTTCATAAAAAGACTCCTTAATATATTTAACAACATTTATCATCATTATTCTAATTCACAATATTAATCGACCAAGTCGTTCCCAGGAAAGAGGGGGCTTTCCAATAAGGATTTCTCCCTATTGGCGTGCAATTAGGTGACCAAACCTCTTCTTGGTAGAACTTCTAGACATCGTCAATCTTACAAATAATAATATGAATAATTTTGTCGTCTCAATTATTGATTTAATAATATATAAAATATCGACAATAATTGAATCAAATAACGTGAGATACTATGAAGCAATTACTGTAGCAATAATTGAACAAAACTGAGTGACTTCTCACGTAAGCATCAATAATCATTACCGTGTGCTACTATGCAACCACAGCGTATTCATCGTACTTTTACTATCGAGTAGTTCTACGGTTTTAACAGTAAAACTTGGTAGTTATTTTCATAAAAATATTTTTGTCGTTTTCTCAATCAAATAATAATTACATTTATGGGGTCCACCAATGATTGTCTTAGTTGTACGAATATTCCTGTTAAAACGAATATTCTGACCATTTGAATATTATATAAAAACTTGCATACTTTGCAAAATTTATAAATATTACCCACAACTATAACATTATATCAAATCCACACCATAATTTTGAAAAAAATATTTCGAGAAATTTAAATCTTTATTCATAAAATTTGGGGTCTCACAAATCCACACCATAAAATTTATAATTATACAACAGTTGTGTAAAATACGACAAAACATAATCTAAGAGTTTTAATAAGAATATTGTCATCTAACAATATCCACACTCAATGGAGTCCTCATTACATTTATTGTCACACTATTTTATAGAATAGTGAGGACTACTATGACACCATCTCGGACCATCATTTCATTCCCCGACTAGTCCCGGCTACGTTCTCATTTCCTGAAGAGAACAATGAAAGCAAAAGGGTGAGTTAAACTAGCCTAGTAAAAAATATTATGACTAAGATAATGCAGAATAAATTATCCTTAGCCTTCAACAGTATAACAACTGATAGAATACAATAGACAACAAGTTTTAGATCAACAACTGCAATGGAATAAGCAATTCATTAGAAGAGTCAAGTAGAACAAAATGTCTACTATCTCTTCTAAATTAAAAGTTCATCGTTAATATTTCATTCATGTAATACTCATCAACAGTTCTTTGTTATACCCAAGACAAAAAGAACTCTCATCACCTGTCTTCACCTGAACCACCAAAGATTATAGTTAAATCCACAATTCATATTTATAATCATGTAAATCAACAGGTTTTCCTTGCCACAAAGGCTTAATAGAACGTTTACTCAATATCCTTACTCCAAAGGCTAAAGATATTCAAATGTAATAACAATGATCATACCAATCAGTTGTCTACCTTTGAAATACGGGCCAAAGATATTCAACAATAAAACCAATGGTCATGATCATACCAATCAATTGTCTGTCAGTGCACTACGACCAAAGACATTCAACTGTTAACTATTGGTCATGATCCTGCCAATCACATCATCAAATTATCTATGCACTACGGGCCAAGGATACTCATTATTATCACCAGTGGTCATGATCATGTCATACACCTGTCCATCTTTGCACTACGGGCTAAAGCTATCAATCAACAGTTTGTCTTTGCACGTAAGCCAAAGATATACTACTGTAAAACCAATAATCAACAGTCCATCTTTGCACGTATACCAAAGATATACAACTGTAAAACCAATAATCAACTGTCCATCTTTGCATGTAAGCCAAAGATGACTTTCATCACAATATAAACATGAGAATGACGACAATGATATAAGCATTAATCAAAAGAAATAAAGGATAAATATTAAAGACTTCAAAATTATCCAGAGTCTAAAAATATACAAATTGTCAACTTGATCACCAATTGTGGAGTAAAATTCAAGAATAATATTGTATCAAAAATGATTTGAACTGAAAATAAATTAATTTTTGTCATGAATAATACTCCGGATGAATAGTACTCGGGTGAATAGTATCCCATGAATAGTACTTTGAGAATAGTACCCCGACATAAAAAATGTCTCGAATACCCGAGTGAATAATACTAGAGTAAATAGTAATTGGGTGAATAGTAACCCGTGATTAGTAACTCGTGAATAGTACTCCGGCATAAAAAGTGTCCCGAATACCCGAGTGAATAATACTAGAGTGAATAGTAACTAGGTGAATAGTAACCCGTAAATAGTAACTCGTTAAAAAAATACCAAAGTAAATGATATTCCATGACGAGTACAAAAGAATGATATCTCATACGAGTATAATAGAATATACGAAACTGCAAATGGATTTTCATCCGCAATGCGGTAATCCACGTAGACAGATCATTTCCATAATTTAATAAAGAATGAATACGAAGGGTCATTCACCATGCATCTGATGAGTCGCGTGACAAAGTTATTCCAATGTAATAATAAAAATGGAACAATGGAAGAATTTCACCATGCGTGTGGTAGTCGCGATGACAAAGTTATTCCAACAGAATAATAAAGATTGGAATAACAACCCTTTCGAGTATTGAAAGAAAATAACTCTCTTCAGAATACGAAAGAAATAATATCCCTTATGACTGTTGAACGAAAATAATATTCCTACGAATATTGAACGAAATGATATTCCTTACGAATATTGAACGAAAATAATATTCATACGAATATGAAAAATAATATCTCTTCAAAATATGAAATAAATAATACCCCTTACCTTGGAAGAAGACTAGACACTGGAATAGTAAAGTAGCAGACTTCTCTTCTTCTTTCTCTCTATAGCTTCTCTATCTATAATTGCTCTTGTGAGTCTTAGTGAATTGTTGAGAATGAAAGAAGAATGAGCTTCTATTTATAGGAAAATATAGTTTTGATAATTGCACATTTTGAGGCTTGAAATATTATAGTATAATACCATCATCTTTTCCTTCATTTTTAATTTAGTCCTGCAAGTATTATCAAACTTGCACCACCTCTCCTAATAGTATATCATGTGAATCAATAGTAAAATCATGTGACTCAATAGTTCTATACGTGTAAAAAAAATAATTATAGTATAGTACCTTCATCTATACCTCCATTTTTAATTTAGTCATGCATGTATTATCAATCTTGCACCACCTCCCCTAATAGTACATGCATGTGAATCAATAGTACACACATGTGAAAAAATAGTTATAAGGATGTGAATTAATAGTAATTAATTACTCATTTATCCGATTAATCATCCGATTGGTCAATATAACTTCCAGACATCAATTATTTTCGAAATAAATGTCGATTTCCACTAACACTAATAATCCCAACACAATGAAACTATCAATTTCATCTTTAATCAACACAAACTTATTCATCATTAATATTATAACTCACAATATTTAACAACCAGATCATTCCCAAAAAAGAGGGGGTTTCCGATAAGGATTTCTCCCAATTGGCGCCCAATTAGGTAACCAAACCTCTCCTCGACAGAACTTTCTAGACATCATCAATATTGCAAGTAATAATATGAATAACTTTGTCGTCTCAATTATTGATTTAATAGTAATAAATATTATGCAGATAATACTGTGATAATAATTGAATCAATAATATGAGAGATATTATGCATCAATTACTGTATCAATAATTGAGTATAACTGAGTGACTTCTTACGTAAACATCAATAATCAATATCATATGCTACTATGCAACTAATGCCAGACATCTTTGTACTTTTTTACTCTTGGGTAGTTCAACGGTTTAACTAAGTAAAACTTTCGTAGTTATTTTATAAAAAGATAATTGATTATTCGTTTTCTAAATACGACAATACTTAGTCATGTAGGGTTCACTAATGATTGTGTTGTCGCATACGAATATTCCCTGTTAAAAAGAATATTTCCCGACACAACGAATATTTTATATCAACTTGCTTTCTTTGAAAAAATTTCAAATATCACCATTTACTTTAACCTTTTATCAATTTAACCATTTACCAAATAAAATAATAATTATAGGAAAATTGAATATTTTCATTTCATAAAATTCGGGGTCTTATATCTTAGAACTCTTCAAGTCCTTCTGACTTGGAACTCTTACTTCAGTTAATCAATTGGTAGTTGTTGAGTTCTTGGTTGGTGATACTCAGTTGTCGTTAAGCTCTTGTTCGAAAGAACTGAGTAGCTGTGCAAGCTTTCTCTTTTTTCCAGATCGTAGAGTTGAGCGTTGAGTATTCTTCCTTTTTGTCAATTTCTTACATTAATTGAATCATCTGCAGATGTCTTGCATATATGTGATCTTTGAAATCTGCCCGTTGAATCTATCCGTTGAAGCATTTAATGCGTTTGACGTTTCTGAACTTTGATGGAGACTTTTCTGCATATCTTCTAAATTGTATTCTGACCCACTAACATAGCAGACTACTTTCTCACCTAACACCTGAAAAGGTGTTTTCCTCTGTCCCATGGTCCTTTTCTTAGCTTCTTTAATACGTCTGTTTGTTGCATACTAAGGATATTTTTATGCCATTGGGACTGGTGATTACTTCAACGTTTGTAACCCATTCCACATTTGTTAAGATTTTATCTTTGAACAAATGATCAAAGGCACAACTTGACCGTACCGGATGATACTCTCTACGATTCCAAACGTGGTGTCCTGCCACCTTGGTGCTTGATGCAACCAAACGAGAACACTACGATTTCTCTTAAGGACTAACACGCAATGATCTTCACTTGTTTGTCTTGCGGAATTTACGTTTCTGAGAGCACATTACACTACAAGAAATTACACAAAAAATGACGCTAAAAGTTGTCGCAAAAAAATTCATTTTTCGTCACTAAAACATTTGGGGACGAGTGTTAATCGTCACAAAGACCGTCACCGTATGAGCTTGGAATTAGGTTTATTTGAAAATATTTGATGTTGTCACTAAATGTTTTAACTTATAGTGACGATCTACACCATTGTCACTATAATTAATTAATTTTAGTGACGTTAATAGCGTCACTATTTGAATGAAACTTTCGTCACTCTATATTATGTTTCGTCATCAAAACTTAGTGCATTAAACTTTCTCCCCATCATGAGGTGAGGTTAAGAAAATCTGGGAGGACTAATGGTGGGAGAGGATCATAAGCGGTGGTCATTGGGAACGATTTAGGGGTTTTGGGTTAGGGCCGAGAAGGAGAGTGAGAGAGTGAGAGAGTGAGAGAGCGAGAGGGATAATCTACTCCACAAAAAGAGTCATTATTATTATAATTTTGTTTATAGTCAATTTATAATATTTTAAAATTTAAATTATTATAACTTAATATTTTAATTAATATAATTAATATTGTAAATTACTTAAAAATTCTTATTAAGAATAAATTTTTATTAAAATATTAATTACATTACAATTTGAGTTCTAATATATTAAAAATTAAAGAACAAACTCAAACTTAACTTTTACGTAGAACATATGAGTATTTTTTTTGACATTTATGTTTTATTCTACAAAAAAAGCCATTATCTTCTTCTTTTTTTTTTTTTTTTTTGGATCATGATCAATGTATATAATTTTAAAGTTTTAACATTATGTAAAGTTATGTACTTTATAGTTTATTAAAAAATAATCGATATTGTAAGTTACTTAAAAAGTGTTATTAAAAATAAATTTACTATTATAAGAAATAATATATTTATATTATAATTTATATTCACCACAATTAATTCTAAAAAATTATTTAGAACAAAATAGTGATCAATTTTATCTCTCGCAAAAAACCTATGAACAATAGTATATAGTGAATAATAATTTCTTCATTAATAGTTTTTTTCCTCGTAAAATTTTGTCATAAATTGGCACCAAATATATTTCTACCCCCTCAACTTTGCGAAGGAAAGAATATAAATTGCGAAGGATGTTTCTTTCGCTAATAACTATATTGTCATTATATTTTTTTTCTTCACTGGTCCTTCGCTAGAAAACTCCTCATGTGAAGGACTGAATTCCTTCACTACATCCCTAATTTCTTTTTAGTGTGGGATTAATAGAAGAGGAAGCGTTTATGTCTGAACCATTAGTGCGACTTAATCGGTGCGATTGGTCGGTTTTTGACTAAATGGAGTCTGCCAATGATAAAAAAAAAAAAGACCGGTGACGTCGCTTGGATACAAGTTTGTTTGGGAAAAATTTTGCCCCCATATAAAAATGTTACGTCACTGCATACTTTGTCACTAAATATTAAAATTTATGACGAAGAAGTGTTGTCACTTATCCATTCATCTAATTAGTGACGCACTATTATCTCGTCATATAAAATTGGTATTTGTGACAATAAAAATTGTCATAATTTATTAATTTTTTTCGTCTTTACTGAAATTTGCCTCAAAATTTCTTAAATTTTTTGCCTCCAAATCAAATTTTGAGCGATATTACGTATTTAAATCACTAAATATAAGAATTTATGACCAACCATTTTTGTCACTTATCCACGTAGCTAATTAGTGACGCACTATTATATTGTCATATAAAATTGGTATTTATGACAATAAAAATTATCAGAAATTATTATTTTTTCGTCTTTAAAAAATTTCCCTCCAAAATTTTTCAGAAAAATTTTGTCTCCAAATAAAATTGTGACGATGTTACGTATTTTGTCACTAAATATAAGAATTTATGACGAACCATTTTTGTCACTTATCCACTCATCTAATTAGTGACAAACTATTATCTCGTCATATAAAATTGGTATTTATGACAATATAAATTGTCATAAATTATTATTTTTCTGTCTTTAAAAAATTTCCCTCCAAAATTTTTCAGAATAATTTTGCCTCCAAATAAAATTGTGATGAATTTGTATTTGGCGTCACTAAATGTGAACATTAGTGACAAAAGCACATTGTCACTAAATTTTACAAATAATTAATGACAAACTATTATGTTGTCATCGAAAGAAATATTTGGTGACAATAAATACTGTCATCAATTATTACAAAATATCACTAAAAGGTTTCCCTCTAAAATTTTGGTACGAAATTCTACCTCCAAAATAACTTGTGACAAAATTTTGTTAATCATCATCATATGTGTAAATTAGTGACGATATAAATGATTAATAGTAACAAAATTAAAGGTCGTCACAAAAACAAAAGTTTTAGTGACGATTATGAATTTCGTAATTATTAATTAACAAATTGTGACAAATTTTTGTGCGTAGCAAAAAAATCGTCATAAAATGTGTGATTTCTTGTAGTGCTACGATCTCAAAGTTGGCTTCGGCAAACGTCTGGACCACTCTACGATCTCTAGAGAGGCCCTTCAAGGTAGTCATATTATGATCTTTGATGTTCTAAGATTTTGTCTTGGCTTCTGCATACTCTTGATCAGCTCATTAGACAACACATCTGTTTGAAGCCTATCTATTACATTTCAAGATATAGATCAACCTAACATCTTTGATCTCTTTATCTATACATTTATTTACAGAATGATGAACATTGAGAGCTTAGATCAACCTAACAATTTTGATTTATCACTAAGTCCTTGTACATATATTCCTTAAAGGACTTCACATATAATCTTAAACGTTACTTTAAACATCAAATCAAGATATGCATTCTTCCAACACACTCCTTTATTAAAAACATGTCGTCTTGGAGATTCTTTTAAAAAACAAAATACTATTAAAATAGAGTGGTCCCATTTGTTAGAGTTTGTGCCCTAGAGGCCAATTATTTGATATAATTGCTTAACATTTTGATATTATATTTGATTGAATAAATGAATGATTTTATTATAGTTTTATTTACTGCGTTATATAAATGTTAACATAATAAAATTCCTTAGAATAGTGATACAAATTATATAGTTTCAAGTATGTGACTTGAACATGAGATTATATAATTACAATTAGTATCATTGCTCTTAAATGTCACTGATCGAGTATCATTGTTGATGGGACAACAATGATGCATTGAGACTAATATCTTGGATGTTGATGACCAAATCTCATTGGTCATAAATATATGAGATATTGAGTCAATGCATGGGTACATGTTAGAGAACGATGTACTGGACAGACCCACCATGAGAATTCTACGTGGAGCATTATGCAAAGTGTCATTAGTGATTCTCATAGTGACGATGATGTAATGATCCTTCGACTTGAAATCACTATATTACTACACGTGAATTTATGTACTTTAATATCATCAAAAGTTACCTTTAATAGGGTGGACAATAAAGATGATTATTGGGTACATCATGAATCGTGTGAGGAATATGAGTGATCTAGATGGAATTTAACCCTCCTACATATTAGGGGTGATATCCATAGGCCTCTTGATTGAGTAGGACTATGAAATACATGATCATGCTCAAATAGTGATTTATTTCATATAGTCTACTCATTGATCAAGAAAACTCAGATTAAATTATGAAGAGTATAACACATTCCATGACTCGAGTTTAATCTTGGATGTCAAGGTTAAAAGGATTAAATTACATTGAGACATTGGTCACGAAAAGGTTGCATCAAAGCATCGATCTTATTAATACTTGGGTAGCAGTGATGTATTACTAGATGCCACTCACTATTTATAATTTTATAATATAATTTTAAAATTATTGCCAACGTAATAATAACCTATAGGGTCACACACATAAAACTTAATTAAAAGGGAATTAATTTAAATTGTAAAGATTTAAATATGTCAATATGATTCATAATATTTAAATTATAAATTTAAATTAATAGGATAATTTATATATAGGTATATTAATTAATTAAGACTTAATTAAGATATATATATATATATATATATATATAAATTTGTATTTTATTTTAATTAAATTAGGTTTTTGATTAATTACTTTTTAACTGCTATATATATGATATATAGAAGCCATTTAGGGATCATATCATTAACCAAAAAAACCCTAGCCGCTCTTAGAGAGAGACTAGAGAGAAACAGTTTCGAAAATCCTCATCCTTGGTGGCTAGTACTGCGGTTCCTTTTACTGCATGTTTGTACGATGATTCGCGGGGCATTCATGTGGATATCGTAGAGGCGCAGTTCGTTTGGATTGCGTTGGAGATTCGATCGCATCAATTCTAGCTTCAATAATCGGTATAAATCTCTAACCAATGAATTAATATGGTTTTCGCATGGATCCTATTTTAGGGTTTCGAAATTGCTTTTAATTTTTTAATTCACATTTGTGCTTTAATGTGTGAAACCCCAACACCATTTGTTTTCCTTTTATTTACAAAAATGTCACCCACGACCCCACTATATATATATATATATATATATATATATATATATATATATATATATATATATATATATATATATATATATATATATATCTTCCCTTCAGAATGAACCTTAAAAAGCGAACCAAAAGCGAACTGGCTATAGGGACGATTTTTTTCGTCGGTATCATACAAAGCCGACAACATAGCTATGACAATGGTTCAAACCATCGCTATAGCTGAAAAAACCATCGTTATAGCTGGTTCGTTATTTAAAGTTCACTAGAGAAGGGAGCCATATATATATATATATATATAAATGGTATGCATTTATGGCAATCGGTTGCTAGAAAACTACAACTTGTAGTTGTTGATGTAAGACCCCGAATTTTATGAAATAAAAGTATTTAATTTTCTTATAATTATTGTTCTATTCAGTAAATGGTTAAATTGATAAAATGTTAAAGTTAAGGGTAATATGTGCAAATTTTACAAAGTAAGCAAGTTGATATAAAATATTCGTTGTGTCAGGGAATATTCGTTTGGTCAAAAAATATTCTTTTTATCGAGGAATATTCGTATGACGGCAAAATCATTGGTGGACCCCACATAACAGAATAATTGTCGAATATAGACAGTGACAGAAATAACCTTTTTATAAAAAATAACGGCAAAATTATTCTTGAATTAAAGCTGTTGAAATACCCATTGATAAAAGTACAAGATGTCTGCGTTGTTCCACAATGGTACGCGATATTGCAAAGTAGCACACGGTAGTGCACAATATCTTTTATTATTGATGCTTACATAAGAAGTCACTCAGTGTTTAACTCAATAATTGTTACAGTAAAAATTGCATAGTCTTTCATATTATTGATGCAATAATTGCTACAGTGATAATTGAATAGTATTTTATATTATTGACTCAATAATTGTCACAATAACAACTGAATAGTATTTCTCATTATTTCAAAACTAATGTGCGTATAAATTTTGTCAATCCTAGTGTGCTAGCATTTTCCTATAAATAAGTTACTTAGTTAAACAATGAAACACACACCAGAATCAGAAAATTCTTTCTCTATAATGTTGAGCGTATTTCTTGTGAGTATAAGGATATTTTGAGTGTTGATAACAGTGCAAGATTTTCTCAGAATAATATATGATATTCCAAGTCAGATCTATTTTTTACTAAGGTGAAGGATATTATTTTTTTCGTAAAGGATGTTATTTTCTTTCAATACTCATAAATGATATTATTTTCTTTCATACTCGTAAGGGATATCATTTTCTTTCATACTTCATATCTTGTAAGTGATATTATTTCATTTCGTATTCCTAAATTTAAATTTACTATGGTAAGTATTGCTTCTATAATTCCTGAAATGATTAAAAATTCCTTAAATTTTGGATTTCATCTAATATCATTTCATTGGAATATTGGTCTGGACATTCTTATTAAATTTTAATCTTTTCATGTTGGGGTACTATTCATGGGTACTATTTATACGATACTATTCATGCGGTACTATTTATGTGGTACTATTCATGAGTATTGTTCACAAGAGAATTTAATTTTTTTTTCTATCTAAATTATTTTTGGTACATAAATATCATTCTTGAATTTTACTTCACAAATAGTTATCATGTTGACAATTTGAATATTTTTGAACTCTGGATAAATTAAATTAGAAATCTCTAATATTAATCTTTGATCTCACTTGATTGATTCTTCATATCATTGTCATCATCCTCATGCTTATATTGTGGTGAAAGTCATCTTTGGCCCGTAGTGCATAGATGGACTATTGATTGGTATGATTATGACCAGGAATTGTGTATTGGTATAATCATGACATGTAATGTTACAGACAAATGATGCGGTGAAAGTCATTTTTGGCCCGTAGTTCATAGATGGATAGTTGTTTGACATGATGTGATGAATTGTTAATGAATATCTTTGGCCGTAGTGCAAAAATGAATTTATTAGTATGATTATAAGCAGGGATTATGATTTGGTATAACCATGATTTTTTTGATGTTTCTGGTGAAGATAGGTGATGAAAATTATCTTCGTCCCTAGGTGTGAAAAGGAATTGTAATCACAATTATGATTATGAGTTATTCATATGATTGTGGGATGAGAATTGTTGATTGATGTTACTGAGGATAAAATATTATTGGTGGACTTTTAACATGGAGAAGATAATAGACACGATGGTCTATTTGACTCTTTTAATGGATTGCTCGTTCACTGCAAATTATGGTTGAAAAGTTTTATCATCTACCATATGTTCTAAATATCTGATTTATTATTGAAAAAAGCTATTGATAATTTAATTATCTTTAGTTATGATATTCTTTACTGGGCTAGTTGTGCTCACCCTGTTACTTCACAATTCCTTTCAGGTAAAAGAGTGTAGCTGGGTCGAGCGGGGATAACAAGGAATAGAACGGTGGTCTATAGCTGTTGAGGTTCTCCCTAAATAGTATGGAAATAATTTTATTGAGAACTTTAGATAAGTGTGTCGTATTGTATACGTCATTTGATATTTAATTTTGGTGAACCAAATAGGGTGAGGCGAACCCAACTTTGGAAGGGTATTTTGTCACTATCATATAAGATGTCTAATGACATACAATCTCGTGTTATCATAAGATAGGGTTGTGCACATTCACTTGCTGAGTATATCTACGAGCACTACCTATATGATCTTGGAGTTTATTTGAAATATAATTTTCACTTGGAGACAGTGGAGATAGTTATATGTCAAGAGAAGACTCACCATTAGAAGGAACATGGTAGTAATCTTCTCATTTTTTTGGGGTCTATTGGGTCAACCAAGGATAATTCTCTGGACATATGATATCTATCATAACTTAGATTCATGGCCTCCTATGTATGAAGGTTTCCTTGAGCACTTTCCAAAGATTTTAATTTCTAAAAGCAGGTTTTTATTTGTACCTTTATGTAACGATACCATTGTATGGTTGTGGTCGAGGCACCATGAGAGTTACATATATTTGTATTAAAACTCACAGTATACATGTCGTCATATTTTGCACGACAGTTGTATAAATGAAGTTGTCAGTAGTGTATTTTCTGGCGACCCAAGATGGGTGATGTATACCTATTTTGGGGGAGAGCTTAGGGATATGGTCGCTAGCGGAGATATGAGTCTATAACTAGGAGGGGAGAGACGAGTAATATACTTCGCTAGTGTGTGACTTACCTAAGCTGAAATTATTTACTTAATAAGTTGACAATTTATGATATGTCAATTAACCTTATTTTGAAGTATATTCTAGAATGATATCTGAAACAGTGTAAAATCCCAAATTTTACGAATAAAGATTTAAATTTCTCGAATTTTTTTTTTGAATATTATGGTGTAGATTTAATATTAATGTTATAATTGTGGGTAATATTTATAAATTTTGCAAAGTATGCAAGTTGTTATCTTATATTCGATTGGTCGGGGAATATTCTTTGTGTCGGGGAATATTCGTACAACGACACAATCATTGGTGGACCCCACAAAGAAATTATTATCGGATAGAGAAAACGACAAAAATATTTTTATGAAAACAACGGCGGAAGTTTTACCGTTAATACTGTTGAACTACTCGGTAGTAAAAGTACAGTAATACGCGTGGTTGCATAGTAGCACACGGTATTGATTATTGATGCTTACGTGAAAAGTCACTCAGTTATACTCAATTATTGCTACAGTAATTACTGCATTATATCTCTCATATTATTGATTTGATTATTGTCACAGTATCATCTGCATAATATGTTATATTATTAAATCAATAATTGAGACGACAAAGTTATTCATATTATTAAATTGTAATATTTACAATGTCTAGAAGTTCTGTCAAGGAGAGGTTTGGTCACCTAATTGCGCGCCAATAGGGAGAAATCCTTATTGGAAAGCCCCCTCTTTCTTGGGAACGACCTGGTTGTTAAATATTGTGAGTTATGATATTAATGATGAATAAGTTCGTGTTGATTAAAGATGAATTTGATAGTTCCATTGTGTTGGAATTATTAGTGTTAGTGGAAATCGACATCTATTCTGATGATAATTGATGTCTGAGGGTTATATTGATAAATCGGGTATTTATCGGATAAATGAGAAATTAATTGCTACTAATTCACATGCTTATATAACTATTTGTTTGCATGTGTGTACTATTGAGTAACATTCATTTACTATTAGGGGAGTTGGTGCAAGATTGATAATACTTGCATGACTAAGTTAAAGATGGAGGTATAGATGGAGGTACTATATTGTAATTAATTTTTTCACATGTTTAGAACTATTGAGTCACATGATTTACTATTGAGTCACATGATTTTACTATTGATTCACATGATATACTATTAGGGGAGTTGGTGCAAGATTGATAATACTTACAGGACTAAATTAAAAATGAAGAAAAAGAGGAAGGTATTATACTGTAATATTTCGAGCCCCAAAACGTGCAATTATCGAAACTATATTTTCCTATAAATAGAAGCTCATTCTTCCTTCATTTGTCACCAATTCACTAAAGCTTTAGAGCCATTATTATAGAGAGAAATTATAGAGAGAAGAAGAAGAAGAAGTCTGCTACTTCACTTATTCCAAAGTATCCGATCTTCTTTTGAGGTAAGGGTATTATTTTTTCATATTCATGAAGAGAACCTCTATTATTCCATTCTTTATTATTCTATTGGAATAACCTGTATACGCGAGTTACCCTATACTTGGTGAAATTCTTTTGTTATTCCATTCCTTATTATTATGTTAGAATAACCTGTTTATGCAAAGTACCGCATACATGGTGAAATTCTTCTATTATTCCATTTTTTATTATTTTGTCATAATATCCTCACATGCAATGCGTTCTACATGGGACCTGGTTCCATTATTTATTATTGCATCGGAATATCACATGCGTCTGCGTTTACGCCGGACCTGGTTCTATTATTTATTATTCTGTTGGAATAACCTGTCTATGCGAAGTACCACATGCATGGTGATTTATGTTGTTATTCCATTCTTTATTATTCATTGGAATATCACGCTTGGCATTATTATTCCTGACACGGTTCCGTTATTTATTATTTTGTTGGGATAACTTGCCCATCGCGATGTACTGCGCATGCACGGAGATTTCTTTTGTTATTCCATTCTTTATTATACTCGGTTGGTTAAAGTTTTGACTTCTATACCGAATCATGAAATATCATTTTATTTGGTATTTTTACATTACGAGTTACTATTCATGAGTTCTTATTCACACGATTACTATTCACTCTAGTATTATTCACTCAGGTATTCGGAGCACTTTTCATGCTGGAATACTATTCACGAGTTACTATTCATGGGTTACTATTCATCAAAATTACTATTCATCCAAATATTATTCACTCGGGTATTTGGAGTATTTTTCATGTCGGGTACTATTCACGAGGTACTATTTTTGAAGTACTATTCATGGGGTACTATTCACGACGAAAAATTGATTCTTTTCTGTCCAAATTATTTTTGGTGCATGAATATTATTCTTGAATTTTACTCTACAAAGAAGTATCATGTTGACAATTTGAACGTTATTAATTCCTGGATAAATTAATTCTTGAACTTGTTTTATTGAATTATCATGTCATTGTCATCATCCTCATGTTTATATTATGTTGAAAGTTATCTGTGGCCTGTAGTGCATAGATGGACTTGGTATGATTATGACCAGGGATTATTCGGTATAATCATGACCGTAATGTTACAAATGATGTGGAAAAAGTCCTCGTGGCACGTAGTGCATTGATGGGCGATTTTTGGTATGATTATGGCTATGGATTCTCTTCGCCAAGGAGCAAAGATGAATTGTTTTATGGCATGATCGGGGACTGGTTGATGAAAGTACGATTATCTTTGGCCCGTAATGCATGGATAATTCGTGGTCGTGATCTTAAATAATATCCTTGGCACGTAGTGCGGGGATGATTTGATGATGTAGATTATTTATTGTCGAGTCTCGCGATAAAAGTGATGAAAACTTTTTAAATCATAAAAGATAGTAGATTTTATTCTCTACTTAACTCTTTTAATGGATTGTTTGTTCATTGTAGTTAAACTTGATGTCTATTGTATTTTATCGGTTTAACATTCTTTGAAGACTAATGATAATTTATTCGCATTATCTTAGTCATAATATTTCTTCTTTGGGCTAGTTGAGCTCACCTTTCCTTCACATTCTCTTGAAATGAGAATATAATTTGGGACGAGTGGGGGAAGCGGGAGTGACCGGTCCGATGATGATAGCATTAGTAGTCCCTCACTATTACATTAAATAGTGTGACAATAAATGTAATGAGGACTGAATTTGAGTTTGTATCACTGCTCATGAGGACTCCATTGAGAGTGGATATTGTCTAGAAGACAATATTCTTGTTTAAACTCTCAGTTTATGTTTTGTTGTATTTTACACGACAGTTGTATATTTAAGTTTGTATTTGAATTTTGTACCATGTATTTGAATTGTTAATGAATATCTTTGGCCGTAGTGCAAAGATGAATTTATTAGTATGATTATGAGCAGGGATTGTGATTTGGTATAACCATGATTTTTTTGATGTTTCAGGTGAAGATAGGTGATGAAAATTATCTTCGTCCTAGGTGCGAAAAGGAATTCAGAATCACAATTATGATTATGAGTTATTCATATGATTGTGGACAGGAATTGTTGATTGATGTTATAGGGATAAAACATTATTGGCGGACTTTTAACATGGAGAAGATAATAGACCTGATGGTCTATTTGAATCTTTTAATGGATTGCTCATTCCGTTGCAACTATGGTTGAAAAGTTTTATCATCTACCATATGTTCTAAATCTCTGATTTATTATCGACAAAAGCTATTGATAATTTAATTATCTTTAGTTATGATATTCTTTACTGGGTTAGTTGTGCTCACCCTGTTGCTTCACAATTCCTTTCAGGTAATAAGAGTGTAGCTGGGTTGAGTGGGGATAACAAGGAATAGAACGGTGGTCTATAGCTGTTGAGGTTCTCCCTAAATAGTATGGAAATAATTTTATTGAGAACTTTAGATAAGTGTATCGTATTGTATACGTCATTTGATATTTAATTTTGGTGAACCAAATAGGGTGAGGCAAACCCAACTTTGGAAGGGTGTTTTGTCACTATCATATAAGATGTCTAATGACATACAACCTCGTGTTATCATAAGATGTGCACATCCACTTGCTGAGTATATCTATGAGCACTACCTATATGATCTTGGAGTTTATTTGAAATATAATTTTCACTTGGAGACAGTGGAGATAGTTATATGTCAAGAGAAGACTCACCATTGGAAGGAACATGGTAGTAATCTTCTCGTTTTTCTTTGGGGTCTATTGGGTCAACCAAGGATAATTCTCTGGACATGTGATATCTATCATAACTTAAATTCATGGCCTCCTATGTACGAGGGTTTCCTTGAGCACTTTCCAAAAATTTAATTTCTAAAACAGTTTTTGACTGTACCTTTATGTAACGTACCATTGTATGGTTGTGGCCGAGACACTCTGAGAGTTACATACATTTGTATTAAAACTCATAGTATACATGTCGTCATATTTTGCACGACTGTTGTATAAATGAAGTTGTCAGTAGTGTATTTTTTGGCGACCCAAGATGGGTGATGTATACCTATTTTGGGGGAGAGCTTAGGGATATGGTGTTGGCGGAGATATGAGTCTAGAACTAGGAGGGAGGAGCAGTAATATACTTCATTTAGTGTGTGACTTACCTAAGTGAAATTGTTTACTTGATAAGTTGATAAATTATGATATGTCAATTAACCTTGTTTTGAAGTATATTCTAGAATGATATCTCAAAACACGGAGATGAAAGCAATGGGAAAATCATGATCTGTAAGAAATAACAGGAAAGTACAATCCGAAAAGAAAGCAAGGTATTCTCATCTCTTCGAAATACCAGGTACGTACGTAAATTTCGAGGGCAAAATTTTATAAGGAGGGGAGATTGTAAGACCCCGAATTTTATGAAATAAAAGTATTCAAATTTTCTATTTTGGTGAATAGTTAAATTGATACACTACCAAAAATCTGGGAATCTGAGACGGAAAAAATCCGTCTCAAATACAGTAAAATCCGTCTCAAAATCAATTTTGAGTCGGATTTTAAGATGGATATTGGCCGTGTCAGTTGGTCGCGTCGCTAATTATGCCCGTCTCAAAATCCGTCTCAAAATAGGAAATTAGATACGAAAAATTGCCATCTCAAATCCGTCTCAAACTATCTGAGACTGACATAGTCCGTTTCAAATCCGTCTCAGAGCTAACCCATGGGGAGCTGAATTTTGAAACCAATTTTGTCGGTTTCAGTTTTGGCGGGCAGATTTGGCGCTTTATTTCAGTTCACGTAAGGTGAGACGGAAAAAGCCGTTTCAAATCCGTCTCAAAATAGGAAGCAACTATTTATTTTACACATATTTTGAAACGGATACCATTCATCTCAATCCCGTTTCAACTTTGACGCTAATATCTTTTTAGCGCGCATATTTTGAGACAGGCTGCAGCCGTCTCAAAATTCGTCTCAACTTTGACGCCAACATCGCAAATTCTTTGAGACGGAAAGAAGCCGTCTCAATATATTTATTAACAACAAATTATAAATATTTTCATAATTTAATTTCAAAATCTAAAAATAAATATGTTCAAAATAATAATGATAATTACTAAACTGTTATTTATAGATAATACTAGATAAGACATCTATTGATGATTACTATTACAAATATCAACGTACTACAAATCTCACCAAATACAATAAAAGTAACTTCTAAAAATTACTGCTTTAAAGCTCAAAATATGCATAATCACACCATCATATCCCATCCTCGATGGTAAAAAAAACTAACTTCTAAAAAATACTACCTAAAAGATCAACATGCATATATAATCACGAGTCTCCATCCTCGTTACTATCGCCTGAATCTTCATCATGCTCATCCTCGACATCAACATCCTACAAGTAGTAGTACATGGAATGCATGTCAAATATATGAAATGAATGCATGCATTCTAAACATAAGACTAAGAAAACTGATTACATACTATGGTCTATGAACAAACATGAGCAACTTGCAGATTGCACCTATTTTAAGCAATAATCTCAGCACAAGTTTATACATAAGGTGCAACAAATAGTACTACACCAACAAAATGAAAAACCATATATATATATAGGTAATAAAACCTAAAGAATTTAACATGCAAATCTGCAATCACATTTGGGTTTAGCCCAAACAACTTATAGAAAAAAGCAAATTTAACTCATGTTTTATCCTTGTACATTACCAAAATAAACTGACTGACCGTCATGTAACAAATGACCGAAATAACTTAAATATAACATGGTTCTGGTTCATGCACATTTCAATTTCTTCATAGTATTGATAAAAGGAGGCACTCAATTAGGAATTGACAACCACTCGCAATCTATGTTATGCTTAACAAGAATCAGCCAATCCTCAACACAAGGAACTGAAATACTACCCAGTCAGACAATGGTCTAAAAGCACCCTTTTTTTTCCCAGCATCAATTAACTACAAAACAAATAGGAAAAGGGAATCTTTTATTTTGCGCTTGTTATATTTGCGTGTGAAATTAACAGGACAAAAAGAAAGTAAATAAGCCGGACATTGACTTTTAAATAATTCAGCTGACAGCCAAGAATTATTCAAAGGCAAACAAATTTCTATTCTCTCCAAGCCATAAGTAAGCCGCTTAGATTAGTGATTCCATATGTGTTGCCAACAAACAATTCAAATTGTAAACAAATGACATCTTTTGAAAATATATGAGAACAATATCTTAGCAGTAAATTGTTCTTAGGAAACACAAGCAAAAGGTTGATCTCTCCTAATGGAAGCTGAAACACAGAATGTGTAACTATTGTAAATTATTGACAAATTTATTAATATATCTATTATTCATATTATTCACCCTTTTTTTTATTTGGCTGTATAATGGCAAACTTGATCAAACATTCAGATGCTTACTTCCAACTATAAAAATCTTGAGAAAACTAAACAAAATAAAGTCTTGTATTAGACCAAATAACATTGTTTGTATTATTAATTTATGCTATAAGGGTTAATAACATTGATTGAATTCAAAGTTCAATAAGATCAAGATGATATATAAGTTTTTAGAAGTGGCAATTGCAATTTAAAAATAAATCAATAAGACAACCCCAGTTGAAGTTCTTATAAGGTGCAGTTTGCAAAGTTCCAACAAATTCCAGAAAGCTGCAACTGTAAATAATAGTTTAGGATTTTGGTCTCTTTCTTAATGTTTTTAATGGTTGATGTTGTTGGATATCCATAGCAGAAGCATCATTTGATGCCCTTGCTATGCCATGTTTTCTGGGGTATGGCTCTTAATCATTGTATCTGTTTCTTTCTTCAATATATTTACAACAGCTAAAAATAACGAATAGACAAAGCAGAAACAAAACATAATCAATTGAGCACTTTCCAAAGTTTGTTATTCATGTGATATTCACCTTTTAGAGTGCAGTGGAGAAACCTAGTTCATAGAAAGTTAGAACAATGTGAGCAGATCTCAACTAAGTAACACATGACTCAAATGTTTAACCGTCACTGACCCACTAAAAGAGCAGAGTTCATCATTCTGGCATCTAAAACTATTAGTTAAACATGCATTAATCTGGAGAAGTGGACAAAGAGGCTAGCAATTGATTATATAACTAAGATGCCTTACAAGCAAAGAACTAAAAAGAAACGAGTCTTTAAAGAGATACATGTATCCACTACTCACCATGAGACTCTGAACCAGGAACCAACCCAAAGCCACCATCATATGACAGCAAGGACAGTACTCACTGTGTGAGCAGATATAGCAGCCATTCTAAAATTTAACATACTTAACAAGATAGATAGGTATACGATTAGAAAAGAGAGGCAGCAGACTGACAGAGACAAAAAGACTGCCAAATAGTGTTGCAAATGATCCAAACACCTGGCAATCTATTATGTATTTCTTAGCTTTCTCCTTGTCCATGCCACTCCAGTTTTCCAACATAAAACAGATTGCAACTAAACATCAAGTATGGTGATCCCACATCATATACAAAATCTTTTGAAAAGAAAATTTATTATGTGATAATTTTTCCTTACCTGCATAATATACATAGCGAAGATCTGTCTCTGCTCCAATATGAGTAGGCATAAAACTGAGACATGAAAAAACAAAAATAAATAACTTACAGATTAAACTTGTGGAACCATTAATATTTTATATAGTATTTTCAATGTGCAAGCTCTTTATTTGAATGAACTCATCTTTAAAATGAATCATCTAAAAATGATTTAAAATAATGAACATATCATTTCACAAAAATCTAAAATTGGCCACTACAAACAAAATTATGTAATCTCTCTCTCTCTCTCTTTTCTTTTTTTTTTTTCTAAATGAGGCCACTTGAAGTCAGGAGGTTACAAATTAAAAAACTATTATGTAAATAGTTCCATTCTAATTTAGGGGTCAACCCAACAGCAGGCTATTAACTTGCACTGCTGTTCTCCATCAGAACTAGAAAGCATCATATACCTAAGAATAATAATTGTAATCAGAATGCAAGATTACCTCCCATTAGGCTGTTGAAGGTTTTAATAGATTTTAAGATTGACACAATACCTATAGTAGCAAATGACACAATACCTATAGTAGCAAAAGCTTGGCCCAATTTATAAATAAGATTTTGTTGCTGCAGAGGTACACTTTGCCAATCTGTCCTCCTGTAAAGTTAAAAGAACTTATTAATTAAGGGATGATAGCTGATGAAAAAAAAATAGGAAATTTTTTTTTTTGAAAGCTGATGACATAAGCTTATCTCATACGTCGTAAGAGTTCAAAAGAATATAAAAAAGAAATCTTTAAATAGTAGATCATTTGTGAAGCAATTAGGTGATGAAAATATTGAAGCTTCCAGCTGGAAGAGTGTGTGCAGCAGTATTTCAAATTAACAAAAGCATACCCTAAATCAGCAATCACAATTATAATATTGTCTTGTGAGCGTCGGTCCTGTACCATTTAAATTAGCAGATTAATTAATAGAGAATTAAAAGTTGTTTTCCCATCATACCCAGCACTCATATGAATTCGGGGGTTGTAAGGATGAACATCCAGAACATAGGTCTGCCAAAAGGTACACAAAGTAAAACAACATGATACCAAGTAAAATAAATATCACAACCAAATTAAAAGATAGATTCTGCATAAAGAACAGTACTGATCAAGTAAAAGATATTCTCTAGTCAAGTAAGAATTTTATGAACACAATTATTTAGTCAAAAGATAATAAAACCATAGAACACCACTTACAATAGCACTGTGACCAGTCAGAGAATGTACCAAGCTACCATCACTAGCATTCCAAACACATATTCTGCAATCTGCAATAGATCAAATAATATATAAAGAATGAAAAAGAGGATGTCGTAAGGACCAAACAATTAAATGCAAGACACCGCGCGTCCAATAGCAAAGCACCAGCACAGGAAAGAACCATTTAATGACCCACAATGTTAGCAATTGAAGATTGCAGTTAGCAAGTTGATAAAATTTGAAGACATAATAGGAAGACCCCTAAGATTTTAACTTCTTGTCAAGTAGATATGCCAAGAGATTCAAAAGATTAAAAAAGCTTCAAGTCATTTATTATATGGCCACTATAGAGATGATTACGCTTCCAATTTCCTTCAACTAATACAACCTAATACATTTATAAACCAAAGGATATAGATAAGATTGAAGCAATTCTACCTTATTTTTGCCAACATTGGTATAAGTAGCAGTTCCCTCAGCAACCATGTCTGATTCAGCCTTCAAATCAACCCTAAGATCCACCACAATACTCTTTCTCTCTAAATCCCATATCTTAATACTGGCCTCTGTGGCAGCACATAACCAATACCTATTTGGGCTAAAACACAAAGCATGAACAATTGAACCAGCATCCAATGAATGTTTTGCATAACCTCTTCCAATTGTTTTTGCCTTGCATCCATCACTAAATAATATTTTCCCAATATCTTCCCAATAATCATTAAATAAATAAGCCTGCATAATATTTTCATGTTAGGCTGAGAGATCACTAATTTATGAAGTAAATAGCCCTCTCATAGGAAATGAACCAAATATGTACGTACCGAATATGCTTAATTGTTGTTGTTGATGAAATTGGCAATGACTTGTAAAATTGTTGAGGGTCTGTAGAATACTCATAGCAGGTTTGACAGCGCTTAGTGAGAGGGAACAGACGAGTACCAGCACCGCCACCTAATATAATTGCGGCAACCGTCTTTGGGTCCCCGTTCTCCATCTCTAGGTTCCTCAACTGCACACAACATAAATTTTAACTGTAGAATGAGCGATATACTGCACTAAATAGCTAAATAGACCAAGAACTCACCTTGGCCTCGCCTGCAATATTAGTAGTGAGGGACATGCATACATGGGGCCTAACATTTTTGTTACCAACTCTTTCCTAAAATTTAGCATAGTTCAACTTCTTCCCCATCAACTCTCCATAATGAAACTTCACAACACTCCAGTTCTTCACTGCCAATCCCGAGCTAGCGGTGCGTAAGTGGCCTACAGCCGACAGGGCGACTGGGCCATCGGCCGTAACTGCCATTGATTCTGAAAATCAGGCAGAAAACAGAGCGATAAGATGACCACGTTGCTAAGGATGTGCGTTATTGTTTTCATCTTCGGCCAGTCGCCTGAGTTTTCCTTTAGCCCTAAACTAACATCTACAAGACGTACAGTTGATTGAGAAGCAAAATCGGGAATTCATGGTTGTATTTGAGAAGAGATGGGCTTTAGGATGGAAATTGATAAGCAAAATCAGGAGCTATGGTTGCAATTGAGAAGATGGATTTTGGGGATTTTCAATTTGATAGAAAGAATCTGAGGATGCAACGATTTTGGGGATTTTGACGGAAAGAATCTGATAGAAAGATTATTTCGTTTCTTCTTTTTTTTTGTATCTGATAGAAAGATTATTTCGTTTCTTCTTTTTTTTTGTTGATATAGTTGGAGAGAATTTTTGGTGGGAAACTAAAATACTGAGACGGACTATATCCGTCTCTAATAAATAAGGGGGAATTGGAGACTAATATTTGGAGGGAAAATAAAAGTCAGAGACGGACATTTCTGTCTCTAATCCGTTTCAAACATAAAAATTTATTTCTTTTTTTTAATTATTACTCTGAGACGAGCACAGTTGGTCTCAAATCTGTTTCAAAAACGAGTTTATAATTTTCTAAAAAATACTTATTTTTTGAAACAGTTAAATCCGTCTCCAATCCCGTTTCTAAAATTTGAGACGATGCTTGTGGTTTCAGAATCCGTCTCAGTTTTTTACTTCCAAATCATATCGAGACATAGCAAAATTTTGGTTTCTAAGTTCGTCTCAAATTACTAGAATTAGAGACGAAACTTAGTTCGTCTCTAAAAATTGGTTTTAGTTACGCAGTATTCTAGTGCTGATAAAAGTTTAAAGTTAAGGGTGACATTTGAAAATTTTTCAAAGTACGTGATGATGAAGTTTTTTTTTATTAGTACTATTAATGTAATAAAACAGAATACTTTTATAAAGTTATTCGTTTTATTAGGCTAATAATAAAATCTTTTTATATAAAACAGAATACTTTTATAAAGTTATCTATTTTATTATACAATAATTAGAATATATTATATTTTATTATGCATAGTATTTGTATAGTGTCTGCATAGTGTTTGCATAGTAAAAATCTTTTTATATAAAACAGAATACTTTTAAAGTTATTCATTTTATTAGATTATAAATAGAATATATTATATTTTATTGTAAACCAATATGGACCGTCCGTTTAAAAGTAAATCAATCTGGACCGTTCATGGATTGGTTAATATTCAGTCCATTCTTCTATAAATAGAAGCTCATTCCTTCATTATTTCTTACGAATTCACTGAAACTCCAGAGAGAGAAACTATATAGAGAATTTTTCTTCTATAATCTTGAGCGTAGAAAACAGTATAAGTTTTGTTCAAGAATAACATCGCCCTATCAGTCGGAATACTCTTCTTTCTAAGGTAAGGGATATTATTTGTTGTACCCGTAAGGGGTATTATTCTTTTGTATTCATGAAGAGAACTTCTGTTATTCCATTCTTTATTATTATGTTGGAATAACCAGTTTATGCGAAGTACCGCATATACATGATGAAATTCTTACGTTATTCCATTCTTTATTATTATGTTAGAATAACTTTTGTTTATATCAAGTATCGCATACATGGTGAAATTCTTCTATTATTCCGTTCTTTATTATTCGCGCCGGAATATCTCGTCGGCATGCGTACACGCTTACCGACCTAGTTCCTTTAATTATTATTACATTGGAATAACTTTCGTAAAATGCGATCTATCGCATGCATGGTGATTTTTGTTGTTATTCCATTCTTTATTATTACATTGGAATATCCGCTTGCATGCAATTTACTTTGACTTGGTTCCGTTCTTTATTATTCTGCCGTAGAATATATCGCATGCGTGCGTTCTGGTAGAACACGGGTTCCATTATTAATTATTTCATTGGGAATAACACATGCATGCGTAGTCTATCGCACGCATGGTGAATCATACGTTATTCCATTCTTTATTATTACATTTGGAATAACTCATCATGTGGATTACCACATGCATGGTGAATGATCCTTTATATTCATTCCTTATTAAATTGTGGAAATGATCTAGTTACGTTGATTATGATGAGAGTCATAATAAAAGCATTGGACTGATGAAAATCATGGGTATATGAAGTATTAGTAAGTGTTATGATGAGTTATGTTGGTTATTATGTGAAAACATAAAAGTTTCTTAGAAATCACAAAGGGTTGAAAAATCAGATTTTGATGAAAATGGAACATTAAATTCAATTGACCATATCTCCTATTATATTTCAAATTTTTGAGTGTGGTCAAGTTCTAGAGTTAGATCTATGAGTTTCTTAACTTATCCAAGTGGAATCACTGGAAAAGGTGTTGTAGATTTTTGTGTGGACTAATTTTAGCAAATCACAAAAAAGTGAAAAATGGGAAAACAGCTACTGCCAGAAATTTTAAAAGGGTATTTTCAGCCACTTAAATTATGAGAAAAAATCTGGCCTTTTGGGACATGAAAATATATGGTATAAAGTATCTCCTGTCCAAAAATGAGCTCATTCCGACTTAAAATGAGTAAGTTATGACCATTTCAATATTTAGGTTTTTCCGACGAAAAACGCTCTAACCGGAGTTCTATAACTCCGATAACCATGAAATTTAAACTAGAAGATCACGTTAACATGTGTAAGATCCTGCCAAGATTTGAGAATTTCTGGAGTTAAACTTGAGTTAGCTAATTTCTTAAGGAATTAATTAGAAATTGATTTTTGAAAAATAGTAAATGAATTTTAAAAATTCTGAGAAAAATATAAATTCATTATGGAACTATATTCTGCTAAATCCCAGAAAAGAAATATTTTTGGGACTGATTTGGTATTTTTCATGAAAATAGTTTAGTTACTAACATATGAGTTAAATATGTTATGCGAAGTAACAAAGTTGGAAAATAGGATTTTATGGCTTGAAAATCTTATATAAGGTATATGCAGATTTTTGATGAGAGATTTAATCATTGGTGATGAAATCTTATGAGTATGACATTTTTGAATGATTAAATGCATTATTTGGTAAAGTGTAAACAATTGAAATAAATTGTTTATAAGTTTGAGAAGTGATTAAAATATTGTTATGATATTAACAATAATAGATTATGAGTGGTGGATAAAATTTGGATAAATTTAAAGTCTTTAATATTTATCCTTGTTTTCGTTTGATTAATACTTATATCATTGTCATCATCCTCATGTATATATTATGTTGAAAGTCATCTACGGTATTTTGTAGTGCATAGATGGACTTGGTATGATTATGACTGAGGATTATTCGGTATAATCATGGACCGTAATGTTACAAATGATGTGGAAAAAGCCCTCATTGGTCATAGTGCATTGATGGATGAGTTTTGGTATGATTATGGCTATGGATTCTCTTGACCGAAGTACAAAGATGAATTGTTTTATGGCATGATCGGGATAGTTGACGAAAAATACAATTATCTTTGGCCCAGTAGTGCATGGATAATTTGTGGTCGTGATACTAAAAGAATGTCCTTGGCCTATAGTGCAGGGATGAATTGATGATGTGGATTAATTATTGAGCTGAGTCTCAGCAATGAAATATTAATTTATGGATATGATAATAATGAATATCATTGGTCGTAGTGCATGGATAATTCATGGATATGATATCAACGAATATCCTTGGCCGTAGTGCAGGGGTGATTCAATGATGTGGATTATTTATTAAGCTGAGTCTCAGCGATAAAATATTAATAATAAACTTTTAAATTCATAGAAGATAGTAGATATCATGCTCTACTTGACTCTTCTAAAATACAGTTGTATGTCTTTGGCCTATAGTGCAAAGATAAATTGTTAATGAATATCTTTAGCCGTAGTGCAAAGATGAATTTATTAGTATGATTATGGCGAGGATTGTGATTTGGTATAACCATGATTTTTTGATGTTTTGGTGAAGATAGGTGATGAAAATTATCTTCGTCCTAGAGTGCGAAAAAGGATTCGAGAATCACAATTATGATTATGAGTTATTCTTATGATTGTGGGATGTGGAATTGTTGATTGATGTTACAGGGATAAAATATTATTGGTGGACTTTTAACATGGAGAAGATAATAGACCTGATGGTCTATTTGACTCTTTTAATGAATTGCTCGTTCTGCTGCAACTATAGTTAAAAAGTTGTATCATCTACCATATGTTCTAAATCTCTGATTTATTATTGACAAAAGCTATTGATAATTTAATTATCTTTAGTTATGATATTCTTTATTGGGCTAGTTGTGCTCACCCTGTTGCTTCACAATTCTTTTCAGGTAATAAGAGTGTAGCTGGGTCGAGCGGGGATAACAGGGAATAGAACGATGGTCTATAGCTATTGAGGTTCTCCCTAAATAGTATAGAAATAATTTTATTGAGAACTTTAGATAAGTGTGTCGTATTGTATACGTCATTTGATACTTAATTTTGGTGAACCAAATAGGGTGAGGCGAACCCAACTTTGGAAGGGTATTTTGTCACTATCATATAAGATGTCTAATGACATACAACCTCGTGTTATCATAAGATGTGCACATCCACTTGCTGAGTATATCTACGAGCACTACCTATATGATCTTGGAGTTTATTTGAAATATAATTTTCACTTGGAGACAGTGGAGATAGTTATATGTTAAGAGAAGACTCACCATTGGAAGGAACATGGTAGTAATCTTCTCATTTTTCTTTGGGGTCTATTGGGTCAACCAAGGATAATTCTCTGGACATATGATATCTATCATAACTTAGATTCATGGCCTCCTATGTACGAAGGCTTCCTTGAGCACTTTCCAAAGATTTTAATTTCTAAAACAGTTTTTGACTGTACCTTTATGTAACGTGCCATTGTATGGTTGTGGTCGAGGCACCATGAAAGTTACATACATTTGTATTAAAACTCACAGTATACATGTCGTATTTTGCACGACAGTTGTATAAATGAAGTTGTCAGTAGTGTATTTTTTGGCGACCCAAGATGGGTGATGTATACCTATTTTGGGGGCGTCACAACTAAGGATAATTTGTTCTATATTATCTTAGTCAAAATATTCTTTACTGAGCTAGTTGAGCTCGCCCTTTTCTTTCATTGTTCTCATTAGAAAATGAGAATATAGTTGGGACTAGTCGGGAAATGGAGTGGTGGTCCAAGATGGTTGCTATAGCAGTCCTCACTATTTTATAAAATAGTGTGATAATAATTGTAATGAGGAATTTATTTGATTTTGGATATTGTCTACAAGACAATATTTGTATTAAAACTCACAGCATATGTGTTGTCGTATTTTGCACGACAGTTGTATTAATGAACTTTGTATTTGATTTCTGTACCATATATTTGACGACTCATAATGAGTTGTGTGGACCTATTTTAGGGGCGTCACAGTTGAGACAATTAAAAAAAGACATGTCACTACAACTTGTAGCGGTGAAGACAACATCAACGTAATAATATTAATATTTGTAATATTAGTATTAATAATATTCATATTAATATTAATATTATTATTAATATTAATACTAGTATTACTATTATTCTTAGTAATATTAATAATATTACCAACTAATATTAATCCAACTATGTAGTTTCAATAATTTACTTCCTCTGTACCTAATTTACTCATGTATTAGGTTCTATTATAAGTAAATTAAGTACGTAGGGAGTAAATTATTAGAACTACATAGTTGAATTAATATTAGTTTGGTAATATTATTTGTGAGACCCCAAATTTTATGAATAAAGATTTAAATTTCTCGAAATATTTTTTTGAATATTATGGTGTGGATTTAATATAATGTTATAGTTGTGGGTAATATTTATAAATTTTGCAAAGTACGCAAGTTGTTATATAATATTAGATTGGTCGGGAAATATTCGTTTTAACAGAGAATATTCGTACGACGACACAATCATTGGTGGACCCCACAACGGAATTATTGTCGGATTGAGAAAACGACAAAAATATTTTTATGAAAATAACAATGAAGTTTTATCGTTAAGCTGTTGAAACACAAATTGTTAAAAATACTGAGGAATACGCGTATGGTTGCATAGTAGCACACACTGCGGTATTGATTATTGATGCTTACGTGAGAAGTCACTCGATTTTGTTCAATTATTGCTTCAGTAATTGTTGTATAGTATCTCACGTTAATTATTGTCGATATTTTATATATTATTAAATCAATAATTGAGACTACGAAGTTATTAATATTATTATTTGTAATATTAACGATGTCTAGAAGTTCTGCCAATGAGAGGTTTGGTCACCTAATTGCGCGCCAATAGGGAGAAATCCTTATTGGAAAGCCCCCTCTTTCCTGGGAAAGACCCCTCTTTCCTGGGAAAGACCTGGTCGATTAATATTTTAAATTATAATAATGATAATAAATGTTGTTAAATATATTGAGGTGTCTTTTTATGAAGTCACGGAAGTTTATATATATATATATATATATGTGTGTGTGTGTGTGTGTGTGTGTGTATATATAATATATATAAATTTTGTTTTATTAGTATTATTAATGTAATAAAACAGAAAAGCTTTTTTATATAAAAAGAATACTTTATAAAGTTATTTGTTTTATTAGACTATAAATAGAATATATTATATTCTATTATGCATAGTGTTTAGTATAGTAAAATCTTTTATATAAAAATGAATACTTTTATAAAGTTATTTGTTTTATTAGACAATAATTAGAATATATTATATTTTATTACGCATAGTGTTTGCATAGATACATGCATAGTATTTTGCATAGTAAAATCTTTTTATATAAAACAGAATACTTTTATAAAGTTATTTATTTTATTAGACAATAATTAGAATATATTATATTTTAATATGCATAGTGTTTGCATAGTACCTGCATAGTATTTTGCATAGTAAAATCTTTTTATATAAAACAGAATACTTTTATAAAGTTATTTGTTTTATTAGACTATAAATAGAATATATTATATTTTATTTAAAAGATTTGTTTTATTAGAATATTTTATTAATACTGCATAGTAAATCAATATGGACAGTCCGTTTAAAAGTAAATCAATCTGGACCGTTCATGAATTAGTTACTATTCAGTCCATTTTCCTATAAATAGAAGCTCATTCCTTCATTATTTCTTACGAATTCACTGAAACTCTAGAGGGAGAAACTATAGAGAGAAAGAAGAAAAGTATTCTCGCTACTTCACTACTCCTATATCCGGTTTCTTCTAAGGTAAGGGGTATTATTTCTTTCGTATTCATGAAGAGAACTTACATTATTCCATTCTTTATTATTTACGTTGGAATAAACTTATGTATCGTGGGCTACCCTATACTTGGTGAAATTCTTACATTATTCCATTCTTTATCATTATGTTGGAATAACTTGTCTCATCACAATCTTCGCATACATGGTGAAATTATTCTGTTATTCCATTCTTTATTATTTTGTTGGAACATCACATGCGTGCGTTTACGCATGACTTTGGTTCCGTTATTTATTATTACATTGGAATATCCTTTAGGTGTGTATTACGCTTTGATTTTGGTTCCATTAATTATTATTACATTGGAATAACACATGCTCTGCTTGATCTATCGGATGCATGGTTATCTCATTGTTATTCCATTCTTTATTATTCTATTGGAATATCCCGCTTGGTGTAATTTTTATGCGACACTGGTTCCGTTATTTATTATTATGTTGGAATAACACGTATGCATGCGGTCTATCACATGTACAGTGATTTCTTTTGTTATTCCATTCTTTATTATACTCCGGTTGGTTAAAGTTTTGACTTCTATACTCCATAAAATTAGTGGAATATCCTTGATATTTGCTTTTCATCCAATATCTTTTCATGGAAATATTCTTCTGAGCATTCTTAAATTTTAATCTACAAAGAAGTATCATGTTGACAATTTGGACGTTATTAGTTCCTGGATAAATTAATTCTTGAACTTGTTTTATTGAATTCTTATATCATTGTCATCATCCTCATGTTTATTTTATGTTGGAAGTCATCTGTGACCTGTAGTGCATAGATGAACTTGGTATGATTATGACTAGGGATTAATCGGTATAATCATGACCGTAATATTACAAATGATGTAGTAAAAGTCCTCATTGGCCCGTAGTGCATTGATGGACAGTTGTTGGCATGATCATGACCATTGATGAATACACGAATATCCCTGGCCCGTAATGCATGGATAATTTGTGGTTATGATACTAATGAATATCCTTGGCCGTAGTGCAGGGATGATGTGGATTATTTATCAAGCTGAGTCCCAGCGATAAAAGTGATGAAAAACCTTTTAAATCATAAAAGATAGTAGATTTTATTTTCTACTTGACTCTTTTAATGGATTGCTTGTTCCGCTGTAGTTAAACTTGATGTTTGTTATATTGTATCAGTTTAACACTATTGAAGGCTAACGATAATTTATTCTGCATTATCTTAGTCATAATATTTCTTACTACAAATTAGTATTAATAATATTATAAAATATTAATATTATTATGTTGAAGTTGTCCTAGCTGCTATAAGTTGTAGTGGTATATCCTTTTTTAATTGTTCCAACTATTATAATTTGTTTTTTTAGGTTCTTTGAAATAATTTTTTAGCAATCGAATCGATCTCATATATATATATATATATATATATATATATATATATATATATATATATATATATATATATATATATAAAGCAGTTGGAATGAGGTAACCATATATAGCCTAATATATATTCAACCATAGCCCAGTAACTATCTAAAGTCTAACCATAGTAGGCAGCGAGCAAAAGTAGAAATAAATAAATAATAATTCAGTGACTGCACTTGCATTTACTGGCACATATGTGCTTCAATGCTACTCCACTATGAAAAATAAATTAGTATTCTTTGGACTCATATTGTTAGAATCGTAGTTTCGTAGAGTCAAAATTGTTGTAGAAGATGTGACACGGGTAATTCCTGTCTTTAAGGTTTTTATCGCCTCCACCACGATCGGCTTGCTAACAGTTACAGACGATATACCTCCAGGATATATGTCAAGCCTTGGTAAATAATCCGTGATAGCAATTCATAGAAAATTCCAATTGAACACTAATTTGTAGTAGTTATTTGTTTGTAAGAAGAATGGAGAAGATAGAAGAAAAGTTCACTTGTGCAAATCTTCCATGTAACTTCTCTTTTTATCATATGCATATCTCTTGTGTGTGTGTGTGTGTATATATATATATACACACACACACACACACAAACACACACATATATAAGTTACATTATAACTATTCAATTATATATTTAACTATACTTATTAGTACTAATTATGTAAGTTACATATTAGTAATAATTAGAAGTTAAATAGAATTTGAATAGTCTCACTATTTTTCTTTTGTATCAAAATAAAATAAACTTCTATTAAATGAAACTAAAGAAAAATAGTTTTATCAAACAACTTTCTATCAATCCCCCACTTGTTTGGAAAAACTATTTTTCATCAAAACTTTTTATCAAACAACTCCAAGGCATGTGTGCATAAAAGAGGGTGTGACGAACATTGAACCTTCCCTTAGTGTAAACAACTCAAAGTCACATCGAAGTTGAAGGTGTACGTAGATTGAACCTCTACTTCTATATGATATGACCAGAATTGTCACACACACACACAAAATCCTCCTACCATGGTGAGTATTCTCAATTGCTTTGCGCTAATATGGCCACATCATTAATACCACCATTTCATGAACCTCAAGAGAGTAAACCAAAACCCTCGATAAGAAGCTCCACCACTTAGTTCATATAGGTAAAGTGTTTGGCGTGTGTTTACATTTCTTTCGAACATAATTACTTTGTTAAGAGTATAACTCAGCCTCGGTCGTGCAATAGACGTTACTATCTTAAACTACATATGGAACCACATCGATAGTAATACAGTCAGCAACTGTGACTTATTTTTCCCATTGAACCTATAAACTAGGGGTAACCTAGGAATAGGTTGGGTTCCCATCACCCCTGACTTAAAGTGGTTTAAGTTCCATATCACAAATAGTTAAACTTACTAAGCTTCCATCAAAGTCTTAGTAAAAAGATATGTCAAGTCGTCACTTGACTTCCTCATAGACAAAAATTATGATACCTTCTTGTATCAATTGTCTAACAAAAATATGTTTATGACCAACATGTTAAGACTTACCTTTAAAGGTAATTTCATATGTTCTATACAAAAATTATTTTATTATAACAATATAATGAATAAAACAATTTTGGAAGTGGCCACAATTTGATGTTTCAACAACAAATTGCGATTCCAATTGCTTTCTACATCATATAAAGAAATAGTATTACTTGCTACTCCAAGTAAATTATACCCTTCACAAGGAGAAATAATATATCCACATGCTTGTGAAAATATAAGAATATTTTCACCTACTTGTGAATATTTTCTTACTTAATTAATCAAGACCACAACCAACTATAAAGATTAATAACATTAGATCCATATTTTAAAATAGAAAATACTCATTTGTTTCTTTCTCATTTAAGAAACAATACCCAAGATTGGGTGAAAATTCACCTACTTGTAAATTTATAATTTTTCTCACTAAAATATAAGTGACATTTATGTGATCTATTAAAACATTGAGAAATCTAACAAAAACCAATGTAAATCATTAGTATACTAAGTTTAAAACTATATGTAATAACTGATCTTGTGCATTGCATATCAAACACAAGGCTCCCACTAGCGCATGTGTACTTCAGATTTATAATAGCTATATCAGAATTAACTTCTAGTGTACCACCACTATTAAAGAATTATTAAATTCTTCAATCTCAAGGTTATCAAACTTAGTTCAGTATATCCCCTTAATACAATTAAACTGGTTTAGTTGAAATCCTCACTATGTTTTCACATGATAATAAGATAACATTTATTTTACAAGTCTTTCAACATAAAGACAAAAAATAGATGTCTTAAACTCGTTTACGTTAATAATACTATGTAAAATGACCAAACATGTCATTAATATACACAAAAACTATCACATTATAGTTTATACAATTATATTATTAGTGTAAACATATAAATAATTCTATATCTGATAGAATCTCAAGGTAAATATGCACATATTATCACCTAATATGTATCCACTTTAACATTTATAACTTAGTTTCAATCTCACTATTGAACTAAATCACAACAAATATTTTGGATCATATTTAAGCTAATAAAATAGGTATTTTATTTACCAAATTATTATATTGATTTCCTTCACCAAATCAATATTGCTCTTTCTAGGTTCAGTTTATAACTTTATAGAACCTTAGATAATTAATTAAGTGAAATAAGTTCACACATCAATATTATTCAGAAGTTTGTGTTTCAAATACTTTCATTACATAGAACTACACAATTAAATTGAATTTCGCAATAAGAAATCCATAAGCCTTATTATTTCTGACATAAATAAAATTATGCTCCAAATAGTTCAAAGGCCAAATTTAGTCTATAAATAAAAATCTTAAAGAATCACCCTCACACTTTTAAATAATTGAAATCTCATTGAATAATTTCACTTCACAATATTATGTTCACTACTTAAAATAAATTTTAGATTAATTAACATTTTATGTGACAATATTTCCATAAATATTACTTCCACATAAGAATATTAAGGAACACTTCTCAAAACAAAAAAATTAAGTTCTTATACATTTTATGTATTAGTAATTCATATAAAGATTGCTTCAATATAAGAATCTTTTAGAATACCCCCACATAAGAAAACAAGCTCTTATTTCCTGAATGACATAAAATCTCAAATCCAAAAATTATTTAACATGAGAACTTAAAATTATACATGTACATTTTTTTTTCAAGTATACCAACACGTAACACTTGACTCTATGTAAATAGTATAAAATTCATTATATACAAATTATAGCACAACTAATTATATTGCACAAATTTATTAGCATATAAAATATAAAAATTTATATTTACTTTCTAAGAAATTAATTTATCACACAAAATTAATTTATGTAGAAAGCAAATAAAATTCACACACATGAATTAGTATATCCTCAAGTATTTTCTTGTCTCAACTTGGATAAGAAATATCATAAACAATATATCTTTTGACATTTACAATATAGAATTCAAGACAATTCTAATACTAATATGAAAAACTTGAACTTCACTATATTTATAAAAATTCAAAAAATAAAATGTTCATCTCAATTAGAATATACAAAATTAATATGATCACATTAAAATTTACTATTTCTTGGACAAGAAGTACACATAAAAATAAATCAATATATATCAATTATGATTATCCCAAAAACACTACGAATATCATTTCTAAGTGTTTTTTCAACGTCAAAATCATATTGTATACAAGATTTACTCAACCAAATCTACTTCTACAATATCTCTTCTAACTATTAGTTGATAATTAATTTATTATCCACAAACAAAGTAATCTATTCAAAATTCATGCATACAAATACTAAGTAATATTACACACTAAATATTATCTCAAATTTATATGCACAATTTTGTTCAAGAAGAACATAAATTTATTTTATTCTCAAAATAAATTAATTTACAATTAATTTGTTATACATAGAGAAAATTAAATTTCACAACTTTTACTACAAACACTAATAATAAATTAATTTCAATTAGTTTATAAGAATAATAGTTTTCTTAAACTCATGCATATACACATTTAGCAATATTATCTACTCAAAATATTACTAGTCAATATATGCACAAGTTAAAGTTTGTTCCACCATGAACAATTATCAAATTATCTCCAAATCAAATAAAACTATTCAAATTAATTTATTATATATGATCATTAGCAAAACAATACATACACATGCAAATATCATCAACACATGATATAATACATCACATATATACCATTCATGTATATATACTTATAAAATGATAAACAAATATCATTTATAAAAATAAAGGCAATCGTTAAAAAACATACTTTTTGGAATTAGATCCGAAGAACACCGTAATCTCTTTAGAAAAATTTCTAGGCATCAACATTTTGTGTTTTTCCATGATGACTCTTATAGATATATAAGAAAAATGATACTTATCTTTGAAAACTATGTTGTCTTTCATCTCACCAAAATCATGACTCCAACAAATACAATAAAAACCATAAGATTGTTAGAATCGTAGTTTCGTAGAGTCAAAATTGTTGCAGAATACGTGACACGGGTGATCCATGTCCTTAAGATTTTTATCGCCCCCACCACGATCAACTTGCTAAGAGTTACAAACGATATATCTCCAGGATATATGTCAAGCCTTGGTGAATAATCCGCGATAGCAATTCACAGAAAATTTTAATTGAACACTACGTACTTTGTAGTAGTTATTTGTTTGTAAGAAGAATGGAGAAGATAGAAAAAAAATTCACTTGTGCAAATCTTTCATGTAACTTCTCTTTTTATCATATGCATATCTCATGTGTGTGTGTGTGTGTGTGTGTATATATATATATATATATATATATATATATACACACACACACATATATATATATAAGTTACATTATAATTATTCAATTATATATTTAACTATACTTATTAGTACTAATTATGTAAGTTATATATTAGTAATAATTAGAAGTTAAATAGAATTTGAATAGTTTCACTATTTTTTTTTTGTTCCAAAATAAAATAAATTTTATTAAATGAAACTAAAGAAAAATAATTTTATTAAACAACTTTTTATCACATATTATCTAAAATTTTATATTAATTTATTTTATTATTTAAAATTGTATGTTAATCGTAATTGAAGCTAGAGTGAGGCTGGAGGTTGAAGGGGAGGGGGGTTTGAACAATTTCTTGAAAAGAGGAACTTTGATGTGAAGTTTATATATCACTAGTACTTATAATAGAAAGTGATATTTTTGTACACTAGAAAGGAAGAAATAGATTGGCAATATCTGATTACGTGTTTGGTAAGATTTTATTTTTAGTCCTTTTAGGGTGATATTTTTTGTTGACATTATTAGATATTTTGTTTTTGGTTTTTTTTTTTTGCAATACCTCTCAAAAAATATATAGTATTTATTTTAACTGAAATTTTTTATAAAAAATAGTATTTTAGGTATAATTTGGATACAGGGAAGAAACAGGGTTATACAGACCCTGTTTCTTGTATGTATTTAAATTACACCTAAAACACTGTTTTTTATAAAAATTTCAGTTGGAATAAATATTATACATTTTTTGAGAGGTAGTACAAAAAAAAAACCAAAAAAAAAATGTCACTAATAATGTCAACAAAAAATGTCCCCTTAGAATTAGTCTTTTATTTTTGTGATGCATGTCATGTTTAAAATAAGAGTACTTCTACACACCGGAAAAATGGATCGAAAAATTGAACATTTTTTATTTTTTTGCTTGTGAATTCCAAAAAATGTATAGTATTTATTTTAACAATTTTTTTTTATAAAATATAGTATTTTATGTATAATTTAGATACATATACAAGAACAAACACTCTCGAAACATCTTTTGAATGTGTACCGTAGAGTACAAAAACATGTCCTTTCAATCTACATGCCGGATAGTATATGCCGGAGTAGTATGTTTTGTCTTTCTCATAACGTGATCTTTTATCTTCTGTCAAAATTTAAACAGGAGAAATCTTATCATTATAATATTGTACTAATAAAATGTTTAAATAAAAATAGTACTCCTATATTGGATAAAATTGCACCAACAAGACCGACATTTCAAGACTTTTAAGTATCAGATTCGATTATCATACAATTACATATTTTGTTATGAGAATATATCGTTTTATGCACATGGATTTACTACAAAGAATATTCAACAAGTCTTGGGCCATCGGATTCTGAGAATATATATATATATATATATATATATATATATATATTTTATGACTTCCAAACAATTAATATGATTTATTAGAACTAGAATTTTTTTCAGTAATTTAGGTGTCATTTGGATACAAGTAAGAATAGGATTGTACAGTCTGTGTAACTCTGTTTTTTTTATGTATCCAAATGACACATAAATCACTGAATTTTATAAAAATTATAGTTCCAATAAATCATATTAATTGTTTGGAAGTCATAAAAAATATAAAAATAAAAAATTTGCACCCATAGCTGGACCGGTCTGTACCCGCCTGTCGCTGTAAAAAAAAACTGAAGAAGATTTGTTAGTGTTTGTGTCCTAGTAGTCAATTTAATTTGTGGAATAGAGATTACAAATGATGCTTAGGTTATACTTCCTCCGTCTCTAATTATTTGACATTTTAGAGGTGGACATAAGAATTAAGATAATAATTGGAAAGTATTAAATATAGTACTCAATTGTCTATAATACCCTTAAGTCTTTTGTTGGGATAAGGAGAGTTTTGTTAGGATAAGGAGAGAGAAAGAGTTTAAAGTATCAAAAAAATAGGTAAAGTAATGAGGGGTAATTTTAAAAAAATTGTCATTAATTATCATAGATTTGAACAAACGTCAAATAATTAGGGACAAATAAAAATTTCTAAAACGTCAAATAATTAGCGACGAAGGGAGTAGTTAATTAAATATGTTAAAAAAAATATTATACTACCCACAATGAGGTTTGAAAAAAAAAGATTTTGCAATTCAAAATCTCTATGTTATCATTTATCGCAATTGATCCATATTTTCATCTTCATCAATTAATAACCTATTTAATTTAATGACTTAGGTGTATTATTGATATCCAACTGGTATATATAAAATCACCTCATCTTACCAAAATCCCCTTTTATCGAATTTAAAAAGACAACTAGCCACAAATTATTTTTATTTTTTTGGAATGGAGGGAGAATATATTTAAGAACAAAGGTCATGTTGGATAGATACCAAAAACTGGGTGAGAGAAAATTAATTAAGCAATAAATCAAAGATAAAGCTATTCTATATATTGTTTATTAAATGCTAGTATTGGACTGCCATGACATAGAATGGCTTAGATCATGCATGTGGAATATTATCTCCCTAGCTATGATTTATTGGTTGTGTTATTTGTTTTGAATCGGCATATATCATTTATATTATTGAAAATAAGAAGGAACGGTCAGGATTATAAATTGAAAATCGATGTGTGCTACTATTATAGTAGCGGACGGTAAAAAAAATACATACCATCGGCTACTAATAATAGCGAACCCTAATCAGAATAAGGGTACTTAATTTTATTTTAGGGTTTAGTGTTTATTAACTAGAGTTTAGAGTTTGTTAATTAAAGTTTATAAACAAAGATTTAGGGTTTATTAATCCGGGTTTATGATTTATTAAAGTTGAGAAAGTACAAGTTGCGGATACATAATTTTAAACCTTAAATCCTGATTAATAAACCTTAAACACTGGTTAATAAATCCTAAAAATTTATTGGTAAAGTCAAACTCATCCTGATAAGCGTCTGCTACTAATAATAGCGGACGTCGATTTTTAATTTTTAATCCTAAGCATTCATTCTTTTTTCAATGATATAGATGGTGTATAATACCCTATAAAAATTTATAATAAATACATGATATAAATCATTCACCCATATATATATATATATATATATATATATATATATATATATATATATATATTCTTTGGTTGAAAGTTTATATATCTTTAGTATTTATAAAAAGTGATGTTTTTGGACACAAAAAATAAAAGGAATAGATTGTCAGATGTGCAAGCATGTTTGTTAAGATTTTGATTTTTGTAATGTAATGTTTAAAATAAGTTTATATATCTTTAGTATTTATAGAAAGTGATGTTTTTGGACACAAGAAATAAAAGGGATGATTGTCAATCTGATTAGATGTGCATGCATGTTTGTTAAGATTTTGATTTTTGTGATGTAATGTTTAAAATAAACTAAACACATTCTGTAATAAGTACTATAGCTTATAGGGTATACTATTTTGGTAGAAAGTGTTGAGATATAAAATTTAACATCGGACAATTGGTTACTCCACTCATTATTAATTAATTTTGAGTTGGATACTTTAATATGGTATTAAAATAGACACTATTTATGTGCAGTATTACATTAAACAAGTAAGACTTAAAAAGTTAATATATAACTTGAGAGATTACTCCACTAATTATCAATTAATTTTGAATTGAATACTTCAATAGAAAGTTTATATATCTTTAGTATTTATAGAAAGTGATGTTTTTGGTGGTTAAATAAAAGGAATAGATTGTCAATCTGATTAGATCTGCATGCATGTTTGTGAAGATTTTGATTTTTGTGATGTAATGTTTAAAATAAACTAAACACATTTTGTAATACTTACTTACACTTTTTTTTTTCTTATGTTTAATTTTTATATTCAATTATTATGTCTGTATAAAATTTTTCTTTAAAATACTTGAGCGTAAACAGTGTCAAAATTAATTTAATTATTTTCTCACATGAATTTTACATTATTTTATATATGTTGATGATTAATTCTTATATATGTGATTTTATCTCATTCACTATGGACCAATTAAACAACTTTTCATGTCAATATATACTAGAAGAATCACATGACCTTCTCCATCAAATTGTGTTGTATGCAACTGTTGTAAATTATTATTTTTAAATATATTTATTAAATTCAAAAATTAAATAAACATAATATAAGAGAAAAATAGATAAAGATTATATATTTTATTTTCCCACTTAATGTAAAAATTGTTCAGTACTTTGTTTGCAAAATGTGATGACTGTTTTAAAAATAATCACCCATTTATGTATATTCGAGATCATACGGGATACAAAGAGATTAATAGACCAAAGAGACCAACTCCTTCCTCATGCTGTATAGAATAGATTAAATTCTACTTCCCTTCTAATATTAAAAAATATATTTTGACTTTTTAAATTTAATTTATGAAATTTAAAATTTAAAATGGATATAATTTTGTTTAAATTTTAAAAACAATAAAAATAAGGCTTAAATATAATTTACTACCTTAAACTATATGTCATATTTCACTTCGGTGATCCACCTTTTAATTTTGTCAATTAGATGATTGAACTATTAATTTTTTTCAATTTTATTCAATTTTATTCAATTGAGTCTGTCACGTCATAAATTGTTGACGTGGCTTAACACATGGAAAAAATTTACAAACAAAAAGTTTACGTGAAAAATGAAGGGGCAGAGACGTCTTTAACATTTTAGCTCTCCTTCTTCCCCAAATTAAAAATCAATTATATTTAGCCTATCCCTATTCTTAGTATAAGCAACCACAGACGTCCTCTACCCTTCCGCGTTCGCCTCAACCACTGGCTTCCCATGCCTTCCATCGCCCCCACGACGGAGTTAGTCATCCCTGTGAGACCCCGAATTTTATGAAATAAAAGTATTCAATTTTTCTATTTTGGTAAATAGTTAAATTGATAAAAGTTTAAAGTTAAGGATCATATTTGAAAATTTTTCAAAGTAAGCAAAAGTTGTTATAAAATAATCGGTGGTAAAATACGCGTGGTTGCATAGTAGCACACGGTATCGATTATTGATGCTTACGTGATAAGTCACTCAGTTATACTCAATTATTGCTACAGTAATTGCTGCATCATATCTCTCATATTATTGATTCAATTATTGTCACAGTATCATCTGCATTATATGTTATATTGTTAAATCAATAATTGAGACGACAACATTATTCATATTATTAAATCACAATATTTACAATGTCTAGAAGTTCTGTCAAGGAGAGGTTTAGTCACCTAATTGCTCATCAATAGGGAAAAATCTTTATTGGAAAGCCCCCTATTTTCTGGGAACAACCTGGTTGTTAAATATTGTGAGTTATGATGGATAAGTTCGTGTTGATTAAAGATGAATTGATAGTTCCATTTTGTTCAAATTATTTGTGTTAAACATTTATTTCGATAGTAATTGATGTCTGAAGGTTATATTGTTCAATCGGGTATTTGGGGCACTTTTTGTGTCGAAGTTACTATTCACGAGTTACTATTCACCCAGTTACTATTCACTCTATTATTGTGCATTCGGGTATATGGGTACAATATTATTCTATGAGGAGATGTGCTAATTTTTTAGACCGTTGGTTGAATGAATTAATATGGACATTTGGTGGAAAGTTATAATAGTGAATCAATATGGGTATTTGGTTTAAAATTTTAAAGTAAGTCGGTATGAATGATAGTCGTTTTAAGTTTTAATAGTAAATCGATCCGGATCGTTCGTTTAAAAGTAAATCGATCGGACCGTTCATGAATTAGTTCTTATTCAATCCATTCTTCTATAAATAGAAGCTCATTCCTTCATTATTTCTTACGAATTCACTGAAACTCTAGAGAGAGAAATTATAGAGAGAAGCTATAGAGAGAAAATCTATAGAAAGAAAGAAGAAAAGTCTGCTACCTCGATATTCTAGTATCCAGTTCTTCTAAGATAAGGGATATCATTATTATGGTAGGGGATATTATTTGTTGTACCTGTAAGGGGTGCTATTCTTTCTTATTCATAAAGAAAACTTCTGTTATTCCATTCTTTATTATTCTGTTGGAATAACTTGTATACGCGGCATACCCTATACATAACCTGTATATGCGGCATACCCTGTACTTGGTGAAATCCTTATGTTATTCCATTCTTATTTATTCTATTGGAATAACCTGTATACGCGGAATCCCCTATATTTGGTGAAATCCTTATATTATTCCGTTTTATTATTACATTGGAATAACTCATGTATCTGTGGCATACCCTATACATAACCCGTATATAAGTGGCATACCCTATACTTGGTGAAGTCTGTTGTTATTCAATTCTTTATTATTACTCCGGAATATCACGCTTGAGTGTGAATTTCACACGACTGGTTCCATATTTATTATTCCGCATTTATTATTCTGTTGGGAATAACCTGTCTATGCGGTCTCTATCACATGCATGGTGAATTCTTCTGTTATTCTATTAATTATTATTCTATTGGAATAACCTGTCTATGTGGATTACCACATGCATGATGAATGATCCTTTATATTCATTCCTTATTGAATTGTGAAAATGATCTGTTTACGTGGATTATGATGAAAGTCATAATAAGAGTATAGGACTGATGAAAATCATGGGTATATGAAGTATTAGTAAGTGTTATGATGAGTTATGTTGGTTAGTATGTGAAAACATGAAAGTTTCTTAGAAATCACAAAGAGTTGAAAATCAGATTTTGGTGAAAAACGTAACATGAAATTCAATTGACCATATCTCCTATTATATTTCGAATTTTTGAGTGTGGTCAAGTCCTAGAGTTAGATCTATGAGTTACCTAACTAATCCAAGTGGAATCACTGGAAAAGGTGTTGTAGATTTTCGTGTGGACTGATTTTAGCAAAGGAGGCGGAAACTGAAACTTATGAAAAAGTTGCTGCCACGTTTTTGTAAAGGCTATTTCGGTCACTTAATTTATGAGAAAAATTAAGGCCTTTTGGGACATGAAAGTACACGGTATAAATTACCTCCTGTCCAAAAATGAGCTCATTCTGACTTAAAATGAGCAAGTTATGACTATTTCAATATTTAGGTTTTTTCGACAAAAAACGCTATAACCGGAGTTCTATAACTCCGATGACCATGAAATTTAAATTGGAAGCTCAAGTTAACATTTGTAAGATTCTCCCAAGATTTGAGAATTTTTGGAGTTAATCTTGAGGTAGCTAATTTCTTAAGGAATTAATTAGAAATTGATTTTTGAAAAATAGTAAATAAATTTTAAAAATTCTGAGAAAAATATATTTTCATTATGGGACTATATTATGCTAAATCCCAGAAAAGAAATATTTTTGGAACTGATTTGGTATTTTTCATGAAAATGATCTAGTTATGAGTAAATGAGTTAAATATGTTATGTGAAATAAAAAAAAATTGAAAAATAGGATTTTATGGCTAAGGAATCCTATATAGGGTATATGCATATTTTTTGATGAGGAATTTGATTATTGGTGGTGATATCTTATGAGTATGACATTTTTAAATGATTAAATGCATTATGTGATAAAGCGTAAACAATTGAAATGAATTGTTTATAAGTTTAAGAAGTGATTAAAATATTGTTATAATATTAATGATATTAGATTATGAGATTATTAAGTGATTGATAACATTGGAATATTCTTGAACCCTGGATAAATTATATTATAAATGTTTAATATTTATCCTTTATCTCATTTGATTGATTATTTATATCATTGTCATGATCCTCATGCTTATATTGTGTTGAAAGTCATCTATGACTTACGTGCATAGATGGACTTGGTATGATTATGACCAGGGATTATTCGGTATAATCATGGACCGTAATGTTACAAATGATGTGGTAAAAGTCATCTTTGGTAGTAGTGCATAGATGGACTTGGTATGATTATGACTGAGGATTATTCGGTATAATCATGGAGTAATTGAAAACACGAATATCCTTGGCCCGTGGTGCATGGATAATTCGTGGTCGTGATAATCTTGTTGGTGAGTCTCGGCATTATTGGTTTCTGAGTTGTATATCTTTGGCTTTTGTAGTGCAAAAGATGAGCTGATTGATTCTTCAAGTTATCTGATTGTATATCTTTGGCTGTAGTGCAAAGATGAATTTATTAGTATGATTATGAGCATAAATTGTGATTTGGTATAACCATGATTTTTGATGTTTCAGGTGAAGATAGGTGATGAAAATTATCTTCGTCCTAGGTGCGAAAAGGAATTCAAATCACAATTATGATTATGAGTTATTCATATGATTGTGGAAAGGAATTTTTGATTGATGTTATAGGGATAAAACATTATTGGTGTACTTTTAACTTGGAGAAGATAATAGACCTGATGGTCTATTTGACTCTTTTAATGGATTGCTCGTTCCGCTGCAACTATGGTTGAAAAGTTTTATCATCTACCATATGTTCTAAATCTTTGATTTATTATTGATGAATGTTATTGATAATTTAATTATCTTTAGTCATGATATTCTTTACTGGGCTAGTTGTGCTCACCCTTTTGCTTCACAATTCCTTCGGGTAATAAGAGTGTGTATTGGGTCGAAAGCGGGGATAACGAGGAAATAGTGAGATGGTTCGAGACTGTTGAAGTTTCTCAGCACATTATAAAATGGCATGACATGCAATATATAATTGCATTGAGGACCTAAGATGTGCGTGTCGTATTTTATACGTCACTTAATAATTGATTTTGTCGACCAACAATAGGGTGATGAGAAGCCGATTTTGAAAGCATCAAAAGTGCACCTCATTAGAATGAATATGATAGTAATCTTCTCGTTCTTATTTGGGGTCTTGAAATATTTACTGCTGTATTTTATATGGCATTGTAATAATTTGAGTTGGAATATGGTCTACGAGATAATATTGTATTAAAACTCACAGTTAACTGTTGTCGTACTCTGCAAGACAGTTCAATAGTTGTATAAATGAAGTTGTAATTGATTTTTATAGTATGATATCTGGCGACTCAGAATGGGTCGTGTGGACCTATTTTGGGGGCGTCACAATCCCAAGGTCAATCCCCACCACTTTCTCTACCACAACTCGAGCATTCTTCCAACTATTCTTCCTACTTTTCTTCAATTTCTGGAAAGAGAACTTAGGGTTTATGAAAGAAATAATATTATTCGTCTTCTGACCCAAAAATGCAATCTTTAAGGATTTTGGGTTAGATTTTTTGACTGAGAAGAGATGGGATTCGCTCCTGGAGCGTGAATTTGAGTTGCTGCTGAAGCCATTTCTGGTTATTAACTATAAACCAAACCCTAATTGGTCTTTGTATATATGAAAATCAATCTATAGAGAGAAAATTGGTAATTTACAGATTTTGAGCTTCAATCTTCATTTTCCTCTGTCCATCTTTCTCTATGTAATAACAAAAAATTGTTAAAACTCAACAAATAAACATAAAAAAATAGAAACTCAAAGATCAAATTAGATCTGAACAAACCAAGTGAATCTCTTACACGAGCCACTCTGAGCCTCGAATGACCCCGGGCCGAACAACCAACAAGAATTTTTGCATATTAATGGCTAAACCCCAAGCCATTTCCAAGAACTCACCTTTATCAATAGCTAAAATGCTCCCAAAACTCACATACAAAACGGACTCGGGCTTTTGCAAGTCTAGCCAAGAAATGGAGGTCCGGTCTTGAGTATTAAAAACTAACTTCAATCACTAACTTCAATCTCTTACACTATTATTTCTGTCTAGCTTCTCTGTATCTTCTCTGCTTCTCTCTCTCGTTCTTCTATGCTCATCTTTTCTCTTTCTCTAGATCTATCCTTGTTACTTTCATTTTGATTTTCATATTTTATAATTTTTTGTTTGATTGTATTTTTGTTTTGTTTAAATATTATTATTTGATTTTTAGTAATAACTAATATGTTTTATTCTTTGATTAACATAAAATGATAAAAGAAAAGTTGTAGAATGACTCATTTTTAACACATAAGCATTAAAAATGCCATGTGTTAAGCCACTTCAGCAATTTCTAACGTGGCAGACTTAATTGAATGAAATTGGAAAAAAATAATAGTTCAATAATCTCATTGACAAAATTAAAACGTAGATCACCGAAGTGGAATATGACATATAGTTTAAGGTACTAATTTATATTTAAGCCTAAAAATAATACTCCTCCCATACCTTAATATATGTCGTTTTAAAATTGTACACAAATATTAAAGAAATAATTGTATAGCATTAAATATAATATTAATCGCCTATATCGTCCTTGTAATGAAAAAAAGAGTGTTATTTATTGGAAAAAAAAATAGTGAAAGAACCAAAGTTATATTTAATTTTTGGGATAATATTAGAAAATAAGCAATTAATGCTTACTTAAAATTCTCAAACAACAAATATTAAGAGACAAATATTAAGGGACAAAGGGAGTAATATGTATTCTATCCATCCCGGGTAGTCCTAGTTTACTTTTTGCGTATATTAAGAAAGAAAAATAAAATGACAAAATTGTCCATATTTAAATTTTTATTTAATTGCATAGTTTTTTACACATGATTAATGATGTTCCAAAAATATAAATATGATAATTAATATTAAGGATATTATAGACAAATTATTATAGAAAATAAATTATTTTAGGTAAATAGATATTTAACTTGAGATTACTTAAAATAATAATAAAAAAACTTTTATCCTGAAACAGGGGAGTAGTACTTTATAGTTAGTATACCGTTGTTATATTATATAAAAATTAAACATATTAATTTTGAATTTTAAAATTTTGTAAATTAATTTTAAAAATTAAAATATATATTTAATTTTGAAATAGAAGGAGAAACCCTAGTCAAAAGATTGAAAAAAGACATCCAAATATAGCTATACTCTTGCATCTGGCATGTCAGTAGTCAAAGGACCATTTCAATGCTCACTTCTAATGTGAAAAAAATAAAATATACCTATGACGACAAAGGTTAGGAAAGTTCAAAGAAAGTAGGAAATTTTGGCTTTGCATGTCGAAACATATACCTACAAATTTAATGGGTTAAAATGTTAAAGGGACCAAGGGATCACGGGCTTGCATGGAGTCCTTAGATTTCATGAATAGTGAGAAATTTTTATGAATAGGAAAATGATATTTATTACGAATATTTATGTTAATTTTTTAATTTGTTAATTGTCAATTACGTGGATAAGTATTTATGATAATTTTTTTGAAAAAATATATAATAACTTCTATCAAGCCTATATATACACCTGGCAAACGGGTCGGGTGTGACGCCCCCGAAATAGGTATACATCACCCATCTTGAGTCGCCAAATACATGGTACAAAAATATAAATACAACTTAATAATACAACTGTCGTGTAAAATACGACAAAACATAAACTGAGAGTTAATAAGAATATTGTCATCTAGACAATATACACTCTTAATGGAGTCCTCATAGACAGTATACAAACTCAAATTCAATCTTCATTACATTTATTATCACATTATTTAACAGAATAGTGAGGACTACTAATGCTATCATCTGGACTGTCACTCCGTTTCCCGATTCGTCCCGGCTATATTCTCATTTCCTGAAGAGAATAGTGAAAGAAAGGGTGAGCTCAACTAGCCCAGTAAGAAATATTATGACTAAGATAATGCAGAATAAATTATCATTAGTCTTCAATAATGTTAAACTGATAAAATACAATAGACATCAAGTTTAACTGCAGCGGAATAAGCAATCCATTAGAAGAATCAAGTAGAGCATGATATCTACTATCTTCTATGATTTAAAATATTTTCATCAATTTTTATCACTGAGAATCAGCTAAATAAATAAACCACATCATCGAATCTTCCCTGCACTACACGCCAAGGATATTCATTAAATCATCAATGGTCATTACTATACCGAATAATCTGTGGTCATAATCATACCAAAAACTGTCCATCAATGCACTTCAGGCCACTGAGGACTTTCACCACACCATTCGTCACATTACGGTCATGATTATACCGAATAATCCCTGGTCATAATCATACCAAATCCATCTATGCATGTAAGCCAAAGATGACTTTCATCACAATATAAACATGAGGATGATGACAATGATATAAGCATTAATCAAACGAAAACAAGAATAAATATTAAAGACTTTAAATTTATCCAAATATTATCAATCACTTAATAAACTCATCATCTAATATTATTAATATTATAACAATATTTTAATCACTTCTTAAACTTATAAACAATTTATTTTAATTGTTTACACTTTACCAAATAATGCATTTAATCATTCAAAAATGCCATACTCATAAGATTTCAACACCAATGATCAATTCCCTTATCAAAAATCTGCATATACCCTATATAGGATTTTCAAGCCATAAAATCCTATTTTCCAATTTTGTTACTTCATATAACATATTTAACTCATTTACTCATAACTAGATTATTTTCATGAAAAATACCAAATCAGTCCCAAAAATATTTCTTTACTGGAATTTAGCAGAATATAGTCCCATATTGAACATATATTTTTCTCGGAATTTTTAAAATTCATTTACTATTTTTTAAAAATCAATTTCTAATTAATTCCTTAAGAAATTAGCTACCTCAAGTTTAACTCCAAAAATTTCCAAATCTTGGCAGGATCTTACACATGTTAACGTGAGCTTCCACTTTAAATTTCATGGTCATCGGAGTTATAGAACTCCGGTTATTGCATTTTTTGTCGAAAAAACCTAAATATTGAAATAGTCATAACTTGCTCATTTTAAGTCGGAATGAGCTCATTTTTGGACAGGAGGTACTTTATACCATATAATTTCATGTCCCAAAAGGCCGGAATTTTTCTCACAAATTAAGTGGCCGAAAATGTCCTTTTAAATTTTCAGGCGATGAGCTTTTTTGGTACTTTGCGGTTTTGACTCCTTTGCTAAAATCGGTCCATACGAAAAAATCTACAACACCTTTTCCGGTGATTCCACTTGGATAGGTTAGAAAACTCATAGATCTACCTCTAGAACTTGACCACACTCAAAAATTCAAAATATAATAGGAGATATGGTCAATTGAATTTCATGTTCCATTTTCACCAAAATCTGATTTTCAACCCTTTGTGATTTCTAAGAAACTTTCATGTTTTCACATAATAACCAACATAACTCATCATAACACTTACTAATACTACATATACCCATGATTTTCATTAGTCCAATGCTTTTATTATGACTTTCATCATAATCAACAGTCCAATGCTTATAATATGACTTTTCAGAATTTTTGAGGGTTAGAAAAATTACGAAACTGCAAATGGATTTTCACACGCCATGTGGTAATCCACGTAAACAGATCATTTTCACAATTTAATAAAAAATGAATACATAGGATCATTCACCATGCATATGGTAATCCACACAGACAAGTTATTCCAACAGAATAATAAAGAATGGAATAACAGAAGGATTCACCATGCATGCGATAGATCGCACAGACATGTTATTCCCAACAGAATAATAAATAATGGAACCAGGTCATGCTTAAACGCACAGATAAGATATTCCGACAGAATAATAAAGAATGGAACTAGGTCATGTGTAAACGCACAGAAAGGATATTCCGACAGAATAATAAAGAATGAAATAATAGAAGAATTTCACCGTGTATGCAAGATCTTGGCATGTATGCAGGTTATTCAACATAATAATAAAGAATGGAATAATGAGAAGAATTTCACCATGTATACGGTAGTCAGCGTATGCGAGTTATTCCAACAGAATAATAAGGAATGGAATAACAATAGCTCTTTTCATGAATCTGAAAGAAATAATACCCTTACCTCGGAAGAAAGCTGGATCTTTGGAATAGTGACGTAGCAGGCTTCTCTTCTTCTTTCTCTCTATAGATTTTCTCTCTATAGCTTCTCTCTATAATTTCTCTCTATAATAATTGCTCTATAGCTTTAGTGAATTGGTGAGAAATGAAGGAAGAATGAGCTTCTATTTATAGAAAAATATAGTTTCGATAATTGCACGTTTTGGGGCTCGAAAAATTACAATACAATACCTCCAACTTTTCTTTCATTTTTAATTTAGCCCTACAAGTATTATAAAACTTGCACCACCTCCCCTAATAGTAAATAATGTGAATCAATAGTTATAATCATGTGAAAATATGAATTACGGTATAGTACCTCCATCTTTAATTTAATCATGCAAGTATTATTAATCTTGCACCAACTCCCCTAATAGTATAAGAATGAGATTCAATAGTACACACATGTGAACAAATAGTTATATAAGCATGTGAATTAGTAGCAATTAATTGCTCATTTATCTAATAAATTCCCAGATTTATCAATATAACCCCCAGACATCAATTATCATCGGAATAGATGTCGATTATCACTAACACTAATAATCCCAACACAATGGAACTATCAAATTCATCTTTAATCAACACGAACTTATTCATCATTAATATTATAACTCACAATATTTAACAACTAGGTCGTTCATGGGAAAGATGGGGCTTTCCAATAAGGATTTCTCCCTATTGGCGCGCAATTAGGTGACCAAACCTCTCCTTGGCAGAACTTTTAGACATTGTAAATATTGCAATTTAATAATATGAATAACTTTGTCGTCTCAATTATTACTTTAATAATATATCATATAATGCAAATAATACTATAACAATAATTGAATCAATAATATGAGAGATATGATGCAACAATTACTGTAGCAATAATTGAGTATAAGCGAAAGTGACTTCTCACGTAAGCATCGATAACCAATCTGCAGTGTACTCTTATACGCCAGACAGCGTATTTCTTGTACTTTACTACCGGGTAGTTCAGCAGGTTTTAACGGTAACACTTCCGTCGTTATTTTTATAACAAGATAATTACATCGTTTTTCTTACTACTACAATAATACTTCCATTAATGGGGTCCACACAATGATTGTCTTAGTCGTCTACAAATATTTCTCGACAAAAAGAATATTCACCGGTCCAACGAATATTATATAACAACTTGCGTACTTTACAAAATTTATAAATATTACCCACAACTATAACATTATATCAAATCCACAACATAATATTAAAAAAAATATTTTGAGAAAATTAAATATTTATTCATAAAATCTAGGGTCTCACAATCTCCCCTCCTTATGCAATTTCGCCCTCAAAATTTACGTACGTACCTGGTATGCTGAAGAGGTGAGGATACCTCGTCAGATTCTAACTCTTGAGGTATAACCTTTGAGTGTTGAATACGATTCTTCTTATCCAAGATTTTAACATGTATCTCCTCATACGTTAAATCTTCTGCTATCTCGTCTAGTTCTAATTTAATAATGTGGTCCGGGTCGTTCACATATTTATGTAACATCGATACGTTAAAAACGTTATGAACATGCGACATACTTGGCGGTAAAACGAGTCTATAGGCCACAGTTCCTACTCGATCAAGGATTTCAAATGGGCCAATAAAATTGAGGGTTAAGATAACGCCTTCTTGAACCTTCTTCTTCACATTCATCAAATTCGGGTGTAGCTTGAGCGGCTTTAACTTTATGGATTAAAGTCAATTCTACTCGTATATTCGTTAACTTCATGTGGGTTCCTAGAGTCTTTAACTCTATCTTCATCATTTGTAAATTATACGAAATGGGTTTTTGTGTTAACAACATCGCACTTGTAAACGCATACGATCTTCTATTCAACACGTCAGCTACCACATTCGCTCTTTCACAATGATATTAAATGGTACGATCGTAATCTTCAACAGCTCGAGCCAACGTCTTTGGCGCAGTATACGTTCGTTTTAGTTGAAAAAATATTTGAGGGTTTTAGAAATGGGTTTTGTACCGGGGTCAATACAAAATTCAATTTCACGCTTTGGGGGTAGGCCAGGAAATTCTTCAGGAATACATCAGGAAATTTATTAACGATAGAAATATCATTCAAAACTGTGACTCTCATCCATGACTTGGATAACACATGTAATGAAGGTTTCTCCTAACGGAGTTTCAACCAATAAGTCAAAGTCTAACTACTACTGGGGTCAAATTTAAGCGTTGGTATAAGCAAAGATATAAAAGAATGGGTAGGCGGTATCTAATAAGGTATAGACTTAGCAAAAATTTATAATTAACTAACCCGTGCTAACCGTTAAGGTTACTCGCATTTGAGAAGTCACAAAAAATGCTCTTCTGAAACCACCAGACTTTATTTTATGCATATCAGCACTTGGTGCCACCATCCCAAGCTGGACTTGACTTTGGTTCATGACAAAATCGGGCTAGGTGACCTTCTGTGGACGCCCCAAAAATAGGTATACATCACTATTACGAAGTGCGCCAAATACATAGTCTGAGAATCTGAATACAATCTTTAATATACAACAAGAGATCTCGTGAGTTTTAATACAATTATTGTCTTCTAGACAATATCCACTCTCGAGAATAAGTCCTCATTACATTTATTGTCACACTATTTAATGAGAATAATGAGGACTACTAATACTATCATCACGGACCGTCACTCCTGGTTCCTCGACTAGTCCCGGCTACATTCTCATTTCCTGAAGAGAATAGTGAAAGAAAGGGTGAGCTCAACTAGCCCGATAAAAATATTATGACTAAGATAATGCGAGAATAAATTATCATTAGTCTTGACGATGTAAAGCGATAAAATACAATGAGACATCAAGTTTAAGCTGCAACGGGACAAGCAATCCATTTAAAAGAGTCCGATGAGAATAAAGTTTACTATCTTTTATGATTTAAAAGGTTTTTCATCACTTTTATCATTTGGGACTCGACAATAAATAATCCACATCATCCCCGCACTACTGACCAAGTATATTCATTAGTATCACAACCACAAATTATCCATGCACTCACGGGCCAAGGATATTCGTGTATTCATCAATGGTCATGATCATGCCAACAACTGTCCATCAATGCACTATAGGCCAATGGGGACTTTTACCACATCATTTGCAACATTACGGTCATGATTACACAGAATAATCCACGGTCATAATCATACCAAGTCCATCTATGCACTACAAAATACAAATGACTTTCAAAAATATAAACATGAGGATGATGACTATGATATAAGAATTCAATAAAACAAGTTCAAGAATTAATTTATCCAGGAACTAATAACGTCCAAATTGTCAACATGATACTTCTTTATAGAGTAAAATTTAAGAATGCTCAGAAGAATATCTCCATGAAAAGATACTGGATGAAGCGCAAATATCAAGGATATTCCACTAATTTTATGGAGTATAGAAGTCAAAACTTTAACCAACTGAGTATAATAAAGAATGGAATAACAAAAGAATTCACCATGCATGAGGTACTTCAGATGAGCGAGTTATTCCAACGAATAATAAATAACGGAACCGGTCGGCGTAAAAGCGTCTGAGCATGGATATTCCGATAGAATAATAAAGACGGAACCAGGTCCGGCGTAAAACGCACAGACAGGATATTCCAACAGAATAATAAATAATGGAATAACAGAAGAATTTCACCAAGTATGCGATACTTCACATAAACAGGTTATTCCAGCATAATAATAAAAAATGGAATAACAGAAGTTCTCTTCATGAAGACGAAAGAAATAATAATACCCCTTATCTTATAAAGAAGAGTACTCTGACGGTAGGGCGGGGATATACTTGAAGAAACTTGCATTACGCTCAAATCTTTCTTAAACGCTAAAGAAATACGCTCAAGATTATAGAAGAAGAATTTTCTCTACAGTTTCTCTCTCTAGAGTTTCAGTGAATTCGTAAGAAATAATGAAGGAATGAGCTTCTATTTATAGGAGAATGGAAGGATACTATTTAGAAAGTTTTATTCACGGGCCAACAGTTAAAATATTTCACGGGTTGATTTTGTTAATCATCAGATGCCAAGCTATACAATTGATACCATAATGATCAAATAAAAAAACTTATTATATATATATAATAATAATACTAATGATAACAACCCCCTCGACTTTCCTTACCTCTTAATTCCTCAAGTGAAACCAAATGAATCCCCCCAAATCCAATTCATCACATGTATATATATATATATATATATATATATATATATATATATATATATATATATATATATATATATATATATATAAAAAAACAAAAGCTTATATATATAATATATATAATAATACCTTCCCTTCATTCTACACAACTCCCTCCCACCCCCATTTCCAAAATCAGTTTTCAACACATATGGGCCCCACACGTGACCCTCACATGTGGGCCCCATTTTTAAAAATTTTCTACCGATTATTTTGAAAAATGGGTAAATGGGGGTCCATATAATAAGGAAAATTACGACAAATACTTAATAAAAATTTCCTCAATATTTTTAACAATATTTATCATCATTATTATAATTCACAATATTAATCGACCAGGTCATTCCCAGGAAAGAGGGGGCTTTCCAATAAAGATTTCTCCCTATTGGCGCGTAATTAGGTGACCAAACCTCTCATTGACAGAACTTCTAGACATCGTTAATATTGCAAATAATAATATTAATAACTTCGTCGTCTCAATTATTGATTTAATAATATATAAAATATCGACAATAATTGAATCAAATAACGTGAGATACTATGCAACAATTAGTGCAGTAATAATTGAACAAAATTGAGTGACTTCTCACGTAAGCATCAATAATCAATACCATGTGCTACTATGCAACCACGCGTATTACTGTACTTTTACTACCGAGTAGTTCAACAGTATTAACGATAAAACTTCCGTCGTTATTTTCATAAAATATTTTTGTTGTTTTCTCAATCCGACAATAATTCCGTTGTGGGGTCCACCAATGATTGCGCCGTTGTACGAATATTCCCTGCTAAAACGAATATTCCCCGACCAATCGAATATAATATAACAACTTGCATACTTTTCAGAATTTATAAATACTACCCACAACTATAACATTATATCAAATTTATTCCATAATATTCAAAAATGATAATTATAGAAAATTCATCTTTATTCATAAAAGTTGGGGTCTTACAATATCCCATTCTTATGAAATTTTGCCCTTGAAATTAGGGTACGTACCTGGTATGTCGAAGAGGTAAGGATACCTTGATTTCATTTCAGATTCTAAATCCCAGGTCATTTCCTCAACATCGTGGTTTCTCCACAAAACTTTGACTTGAGGTATAACCTTAGAGCGTAGAATATGTTCCTTCTTATCCATGATTTGAACAGGAACCTCTTCATACATTAAATCTTCCGCTATTTCGTCCGGTTCTAACTCAATAATGTGGTTCGGGTCTTTCACATATTTACGTAACATGGATATGTAAAAAACGTTATGAACACGAGACATACTTGGCGGTAAAGCAAGTCTATAGGCTACAGTCCCTACTCGATCGAGGATTAAAAATGGGTCAATGAATCGAGGATTAAGCTTTCCTCTCTTTCCAAATCTCGTAACTCCTTTCCATGGAGCAACACGTAACAACACATGATCTCCAATATCGAATTCCACGTCTTTTCGATGAAGATCAACATAACTCTTTTGTCGGTCTTGTGAGGTTTTTATACGTTGTGGGATCGTTTAAATCTTTTCCGTAGTCATACATACCAACTCCGATCCCAACAACGTTGCTTCACCCACCTCATCCCATCATATTGGAGAACGACACTTTCTTCCATACAACGCCTCGAATGGAGCCATGCCAATACTTGTTTGATAACTGTTGTTGTAGGAAAACTCCACCAACGGTAAGAACTTGTCCCAACTTCCCTTGAAGTCAAGAACACAGAGTCTTAATAAATCTTCAAGAGTTTGAATAGTCCTCTCTGATTGTCCGTCCGTCTGAGGATGATATGCCAAACTAAATCGTAAATCCGTGCCCATAACTTTTTGCAAACTAACCAAAAATCTTGAAGTGAATCTTGGGTCTTGATCAGAAACTATGGATACTGGCATACCATGCAGTCTTACAATCTCGTTTATATACATATGAGCAAGACATTCAAGTGTATAAGTTTCTCGTATAGGTAAAAAAATGAGCAGACTTGGTCAATCTATTAATAATGACCCAAATTGCATCTATGCCTTGAGAAACCTTGGGAAGACCGAGAATTGAAATCCATGGTAATGTGCTCCCACTTTCATTACGGAATTTCAAGTGGTTGCAATGATGGACCTTTTGGTACTTGATGCTCGCCTTGACTCGTTGACAAATTAAACACCTTGAGATAAGCAAATATCTATCTCTCTTCATATTGCCCCACCAAAATGTATGTCGAAGATCATGATACATTTTGGTACTCCCAGGATGGATTGCAAACGGTGTGTTGTGCGCCTCCATCATGATTTTATAATTTAACTCAGGGTCGTTAAGAACACAAAGTCTGGAGTTAACTTGAAGTATTCTTCTTCATCGATTCTTGCTTCCGGCATAGCACCTTCTTGTACTTTCTTCCTCATACGCATCAGCTCTAGGTCTGTAGCTTGAGCAACTTTAACTTTATCGATTAAAGTCGGTTCTACTCGTATATTTGCTATCATCACGTGGGTCCCTGGAGTCTTTATCTCTATCTCCATCCTTTGCAAGTCATACAAATGGGCCTTTGCGTTGACAATATCTTTTCGTGCGCATATGATCTTATCTTTCGATCGTCGCGCTACCTACCACGCTCTTTTCGAGGATGGTATTGGATGGTATGATCATAATCTTTCAGCGATTCAAGCCAGCGTCATTGTCGCATGTTGAGTTCCTTTTGAGTGAAGAAATATTTGAGGCTTTTATGATCCGTAAAGATCTCCACTTTCTCCCCCATACAAGTAATGCCTCCAAATTTTAAGTGTGAAGACAACAGCTGCCAACTCTAGATCATGAATAGGATAATACCTCTCATATTCTTTAAGTTGTCGAGAGGCATAGGCTATGACTTTCCCATGTTATATGAGAACACATCCTAACCCTTTGCCTGAAGCATCACTATAGATGACAAATCCCTCCGAGCCAGATGGTATTGTCAGAACAGGTGCTGAAATGAGTCTCCTCTTTAGTTCTTGAAAACTCTTCTCGTATTCCTCACTCCAATCGAATTTTGTATCTTTCTGAGTCAGTTGAGTTAATGGAGTAGCGATTCGAGAAAACCCTTCTACGAATCTCCGATAATAACCAGCTAAGCCGAGAAAGCTACGTACTTCGATCACTGATTTAGGTTGTTCCCAGCTTTGAATGGCTTCAATCTTTGTTGGGTTAACAGATATTCCATGACTTGATACTACGTGCCCAAGGAATGTTACTTCCTCAAGCCAGAACTCGCATTTCTTCAACTTGGCATAAAGCTTATATTCACGAAGCTTTTGGAGTATCAGCCTCAAGTGTTGCTCATGATCTTCACGGCTTTTGGAATAAATAAGGATGTCATCAATAAAGACGACCACAAAGTGATCCAAATATTCCTTGAATACTCGGTTCATCATATCCATGAAGGCAGCAGGAGCATTAGTCAATCCAAAAGACATGACTAGGAATTCATAATGCACATACCGAGTTCTGAAAGCCGTCTTTGGAATGTCATCGGTTTTAATCTTCAATTGGTGATATCCTAACGAAGATCAATCTTTGAAAAGAATTTGGCGCCTTATGGCGGGTCAAACAGGTCATCAATACGTGGCAATGGGTACCTATTTTTGATGGTGACATGATTCAACTCCCGATAATCAATACAAAGTCGCATACTCCCATCTTTCTTCTTCACGAATAGAACAGGAGCACCCCAAAGAGAAGTACTAGGATGAATGAAACCAATGTCTAACAATTCCTGCAGTTGGGTCTTTAACTCCTGAAGTTCAATAGGAGCCATTCGATATGGGGCTTTGGAAATGGGTTTTGTACCGGGTTCAAGGTTGATACAAAATTCAATTTCACGTTCTGGGGGTAGGCCAGGAATTTCTTCAAGGAATACGTGAGGAAATTCATTAACAATAGAAATATCATTCAAAACTGACGTATTTTTGTTTAGATCCGTGACATGAGCTAAGAAAGCTTGACATCCGTTTTTCAATAAACGAATAACTTTATGGCTTGAGATGACAGTGATTTATTTTAATGGTTTGGTTGCTAGAATTCGCATAATAGGTTGTTTAGGAATATGGAAGCAAACAACCTTATGAAAATAATCAATTTTTGCATGATGAGTAGTTAACCAATCAATCCCTAGAATTACGTCAAATGCAAGTATTTTCAATGAAATAAGATCGACAGGTAATGTGAGGGTATCGATTTAAACCAAACAAGACTTATAAACAGTGGATGTAATGAAGGTTTCTCCTAACGGAGTTTCAACAGATAAGTCAAAGTCTAATTTCTCCGGAGTCAAATTTAAACGTTGAGCGCAAGTAGGAGAAATAAAAGAATAGGTAGACCCGGTATCAAATAAGGTATATACTTCGCTAGAGTTTATGATAAGCTTACCCGTGATGACCTCGTTCGGGTTCCTTACTTTCTGGGAGGTCACGACAAACGCCTCCCTTGCACTCATCGGGCTTTGACTTTTTCGGGGACGTCCTTTGGTGCCTCCATCCTATTTGAACTTGTCTTGATGAAACGACAAAATCGGGTTAGGTGACCTTCTCTTCCACAATTATAACATGCTTTGGACTGACATCGCAGCTTTGACCGATGTGTCCTTCCCTCAGATTTGAAGCTTATGATAGGTGGTCGTTCTCCTTCCTTAACCACGGGTGCTGGTGTTGACGTCTTTCTATCATTGTTGAATTTCCTCTTCTTGAAATGTCCATTCTTATTGTTTTGGCCATGATTACCACCGAAGTGGTTACCATATCTCGCATGATGATTCCTTCACGCTTATTGTCACCGCTTCACGATGGTATTATCACAGTATTATCATTTTCCCATTGCTTTTTTTGTTGGGTTGACTCATTATCGCTCCAATAATCGAGCCCTATTAACAACATCGAATACAAACACGGTTTATGAGAGATAAGATATTGGCGTATCTCGGGTTTCAAACCTCTTAGAAACATTCGTGTCATTCTCTCCTCATTATCAACCTAATGGGGACGAAACAGGGACAACTTCGGCAAGCGTGGCTTCGTCTTGCGCGACGTCGTCATGTTGTTTTATTCGGTTTAATGAACTCTACCTCTTTCATGTGACGAATACTTTCGGGAAAGTACTTGTCGTTGAACAGTTCTTGGAACTTCTCCCAAGACATCTTCAGTGCGGCAGGTTGAGTACGTTTTACAGATTCCCACTAGTAATCTGCCTCTGCACGCAACATGAAGGTGGCAAAGGGAACCTTTTGCCCTTGGAGCATCCCAAGACATCAAATATCTTACAGATATATTTTATCCACGTCTCCGTCTTGAGTGGTTTTGGCTCTCCAAAGAACTCCGGTGGTCCCAATTCATTAAACTGCTTGGCGGTGACCATCCTAGAATTGGCAGTGTTTTCACCTGCATTTTGGACAGGAGCCACTCTTGCCTGATGTTGCATGAATTGCATAAAGCCTCTGAACATTCCATCGTTCATCATCTGGTCCGTGTTGTTTTTTGCTTGAAGATTATCGCCTTCCTGATGCACATTATCCTGATTATTGATCTGTGGAGACTCAACGGTCTCCTGTGCTCCATTGATGTTCTCAACATTCTCGGATGCCATTATCAAATACTGCCACAAAACAAGGGTTAATTAACATATCACATATTATCCCTATACTACGTAGACCAATTAAATACCAAATAAACTTAGGTAGGTCATACTAGCGAAGGAATTCCCGAAATCTCTCTCCTCCTAGTTCTTGTCTCACATCTCGGCCGGGGATCATATCCTAAGCTTTGATACTGTTGTGACGCCCCCAAAATACGTATACATCACCCATCTTGAGTCGCCAAATACATGGTACAAAAATACAAATACAACTTAATAATACAATTGTCGTGTAAAATACGACACAACATAAACTGAGAGTTTTAATAAGAATATTATCATCTAGACAATATCCACTCTCAATGGAGTCCTCATAGGCGATGATACAAACTCAAATTCAATCCTCATTACATTTATTATCACATTATTTAATGTAATAGTGAGGACTACTAATGTTATCATCGGATTTGTCACTCAGTTTTCAGATTCGTCCCAAATTTATATTCTCATTTCAAGAAGAACGGTGAAACAAAAAGGGGTGAGCTCAACTAGCCCGAAGAAATATTATGACTAAGATGATGCGAGAATAAATTATCATTAGTCTTCAACAATATTAAACTGATAAAATACAATAGACATTAAGTTTAACTGCAGCGGAATAAGCAATCCATTAGAAGAATCAAGTAGAGCATGATATCTACTATCTTCTATGATTTAAAATGTTTTTATCAATTTGTATCACTGAGAATCAGCTAAATAAATAACCCACATCATCGAATCTTCCCTGCACTACGCGCCAAGGATATTCATTAAATCATCAATGGTCATTATTATACCGAATAATCCGTGGTCATAATCATACCAAAAACTGTCCATCAATTCACTTCAGGCCACTGAGGACTTTCACCGCATCATTCGTTAATCATACCAAGTCCATCTATGCACGTAAGCCAAAGATGACTTTCATCACAATATAAGCATGAGGATGATGACAATGATATAAGCATTAATCAAACGAAAATAAGGATAAATATTAAAGACTTTAAATTTATCCAAATATTATAAATCACTTAATAAACTCATCATCTAATATTATTAATATTATAACAATATTTTAATCACTTCTTAAACTTATAAACAATTTATTTCAATTGTTTACACTTTACCAAATAATGCATTTAATCATTCAAAAATGCCATACTCATACGATTTCATCACCAATGATCAATTCCCTTATCAAAAATCTGCATATACCCTATATAGGATTTCCAAGCCATAAAATCCTATTTTCCAATTTTGTTACTTCACATAACATATTAACTCATTTACTCATAATTAGATTATTTTCATGAAAAATACCAAATCAGTCCCAAAAATATTTCTTTTCTAGGATTTAGCAGAATATAGTCCCATATTGAACATATATTTTTCTCGGAATTTTTAAAATTCATTTACTATTTTTTAAAAATCAATTTCTAATTAATTCCTTAAGAAATTAGCTACCTCAAGTTTATCTCCAAAAATTTCCAAATCTTGGCAGGATCTTAAACATGTTAACGTGAGCTTCCAGTTTAAATTTCATGGTCATCAGAGTTATAGAACTCCGGTTATAGCATTTTTCATCGGAAAAACCTAAATATTGAAATAGTCATAACTTGCTCATTTTAAGTCGGAATGAGCTCATTTTTGGACAGGAGGTACTTTATACCATATACTTTCATGTCCCAAAAGGCCGGAATTTTTCTCACAAATTAAGTGGTCGAAAATGCCCTTTTAAATTTCTGGGCAGTAGGTTTTTGGTACTTTACAGTTTTTGACTCCTTTGCTAAAATCAGTCCACACGAAAATCTACAACACCTTTTCCAGTGATTCCACTGGGATAAGTTAGAAAACTCATAGATCTAACTCTAGTACTTGACCACACTCAAAAATTCGAAATATCATAGGAGATATGGTCAATTGAATTTCATGTTCCATTTTCACCAAAATCTAATTTTCAACCCTTTGTGATTTCTAAGAAACTTTCATGTTTTCACATAATAACCAACATAACTCATCATAACACTTATTAATACTACATATACCCATAATTTTCATTAGTCCAATGATTTTATTAAGACTTTCATCATAATCAACAGTCCAATGCTTATATTATGACTTTCCAGAATTTTTGAGGGTCAAAAAAATTACGAAACTGCAAATGGATTTTCACACGCCATGCAGTAATCCATGTAAATAGATCATTTCCATAATTTAATAAGAAATGAATACATAGGATCATTCACCATGCATGTGGTAATCCACACAAACAGGTTATTCCAACATAATAATAAAGAATGGAATAACAGAAGGATTCACCATGCATGTGATAGATCGCACAAACAGGTTATTCCCAATAGAATAATAAATCATGGAACTAGGTCATGCGTAAACGCACAGACAGGATATTCCGACAGAATAATAAAGAATGGAATAATAGAAGAATTTCACCATGTATGCAAGATTTGACATGTAAAGTTATTCCAACATAATAATAAAGAATGGAATAATGAAGAATTTCACCATGTATATCGGTGAGTCGCGTATACAATTTATTCCAATGAATAATAAGAAATGGAATAACAATAGCTCTCTTCATGAATACGAAAAGAAATAATACCCCTTACCTCGGTAAGAAAGCTGAATCTTTGGAATAGTGACATAGCAGAAGCTTCTTCTTCTTTCTCTCTATAGATTTTTTCTCTATAGCTTCTCTCTATAATTTATCTCTATAATAATTGATCTATAGCTTTTGTGAATTGGTGAGAAATGAAGGAAGAATGAGCTTCTATTTATAGAAAAATATAGTTTTGATAATTGCACGTTTTGGGCCTCGAAAAATTACAGTACAATACCTCTAACTTTTCTTTCATTTTTAATTTAGCCCTGCAAGTATTATCAAACTTGCACCACCTCCCCTAATAGTAAATAATATGAATCAATAGTTCAATCATGTGAATCAATAGTTATAATCATGTGAAAATACGAATTACGGTATAGTATCTCCATCTATACCTCCATCTTTAATTTAATCATGCAAGTATTATCAATCTTGCACCAACTCCCCTAATAGTATAAGAATGTGATTCAATAGTACACACATGTGAACAAATAGTTATATAAGCATGTGAATTAGTTGCAATTAATTGCTCATTTATCCGATAAATTTCCCGATTTATCAATATAACCCCAGACATCAATTATCATCGGAATAAATGTCGATTATCACTAACACTAATAATCCCAACACAATGGAACTATCAAATTCATCTTTAATCAACACGAACTTATTCATCATTAATATTATAACTCACAATATTTAACAACCAGGTCGTTCCCAGGAAAGAGGGGGCTTTTCAATAAGGATTTCTCCCTATCGGCGCGCAATTAGGTGACCAAACCTCTCCTTGGAAGAACTTCTAGACATTGTAAATATTGTAATTTAATAATATGAATAAATTTGTCATCTCAATTATTGATTTAATAATATATCATATAATGCAGATAATACTATGACAATAATCGAATTAATAATATGAGAGATATGATGCAACAATTACTATAGCAATAATTGAGTATAACTGAGTGACTTCTCACGTAAGCATCAATAATCAATATCGTGTGCTACTATGCAACAACCACGAGTATTATTGTATTTTTACTCTTAGGGTAGTTCAGCGTTTTTAACGGTAACACTTCCTCCGTTATTTTTATAACAAGATAATTACGTGTTTTCTTTACTACGACAATACTTTCGTTGTGGGGTCCACCAATGATTGTGTCGTCGTACGAATATTTCTCGACAAAAAGAATTTTCCCCGGCCCAACGAATATTATATAACAATTTACGTACTTTGCAAAATTTATAAATATTACCCACGACTATAACATTATATCAAATCCACACCATAATATTAAAAAAATATATTTTGAGAAAATTAAATATTTATTCATAAAATTTAGGGTCTCACACCAAGGCTAGAAAGTGGTAAGGCCAAATTTAGGCGAGGGCTAAATGGCCCGATTTTTCATGAAATTTGAAATTGTGAGTCCGTGGCGGTGGGTAGGTAAAGTAGAGCCATCAAGTGGGCTTCTTCCTTTTTTTTATACTTAAAGTAAAAAAATAAACACTATATAGCTACTTGTGAGGGTTGAACACAAGACCTCTAAGTCATTAAATAAGAGTTTAATCCAACTTAACTACAACAATTACTTGCTATAACGTGTGTAAATGTTATACATAACTAAAGTATGTCTATTTTTAGTGCTTTCTTTTTATTATATCTATATATAGTTTTTAATTTTGATAATATTCTAACACCACCACCAAATATTTGTTTTGATACTAATATTAAACCATGCATAATTTGCTGCAATAACTTCCTCTCTTCAAAAGTCCAAATTTTACAATTCAATTCAATGCCTATTGTCCATAAATCACCCTAACGTATATTCAACAATAGCATAACAGCACTTTATATAGTTTCCTATAATTCAAAAATATCCCATTTATTTTTGGTAGTGAACATCTATTATGTGCATCAAGTTCTGCAGAAACAGTAATAAACCTGATCAAAAAAATTTATCAATTGAACAACTTTCTAGGAATATTATGAAAGAGAAACGACTAAATCATTTGGTTTTGAATTAACAAGGAAATAGACCACTTACATGTTCTTTTATATACCTACAGCTGCAATTCATGTCAGCGAAAATGCAAAGGGATGGAGTCAATTTTTTATTTTTATTTTTATTTTAAATCTCCTTATTTTATCGTTGCCAATATATTATACTAGTGAAACTCACCAATAGTTTTAATAAATTTAAACAAATAATCTACATTAATTAATTAATATGGAGTACTGCGAATATAGTAAAACTATCTAAAATTTCTATTAATTTATTATATGGAGTATTAAATATCTTTTTATTTTTTGTACTTTTATTTAGATGCATGCATGTTAAAACAAGGAACTGTTGTAATTCAGTTGGATTAAACTCTTATTTAATAACTTGGAGGTCTTGTGTTCAACCCTCACAAGTAACATTATTTTTGTTTTAGTAAAACAATAATTTATGGGTGGGCCGGGCTTAAATGGCCCAACTTTACGTGGGCTGCAATAATAAAGCCCATAGCCCATTTTTTTGCGGGCGGGCCTGGGCCTTTTTTGCCAGGTCTACCTATATACCACTATTGATAGGTTTCGCAATTGTAATTCGACATAAATTTCTCGCAATACATAATATGAGTCTTATGAATATTAGAGCTATTTTCCTCTCTTTTTTCCCTCACAATATGAGCAATTAAATGTATGAAGTATAAAATATGTTAACATTTTTGGATAAAAAAAATTGAGGTCTGAGTCCAAATAAATTCATATATAAATAGTGCCAAAAAGATTGACACTTTGTTTCTGAGTTTTGGAAGGAAAATAAAAGAATAGAAAAATAAATTAGAACAAATAAAAGAATAGAAAGGAAAGTGATAGTTTCACATGATTTTTTGATATTTTCACATGAATAGTGCAAACTATAAGATGTATAGGGACAATTTTTACTGTTTCTATGCATTTATAACGACACTTTTCCCATGGAAATATCAAAAAATCATATGAAAATATCAATTTCCAATAGAAAACATAAAAGTTTTCATTTTTGTTGCTTTTTAGTATTTATAAGAAAAGAACATAAAACTTAAAAAAAAATTCTTTTCTTGTGTTTCTGAGTTCCAATGAAAAGAAAAGGAAAATATCACTTTTATAATTTTACCATTTTATTACTTGTGACGTGTGAGACCCCGAATTTTATGAAATGAAAGTATTAAATTTTCTTATAATTATTCTATTTAGTAAATGGTTAAATTGATAAAAGGTTAAAGTTAAGGGTGATATGTGAAATTTTTTCAAAGTAAACAAGTTGTTATAAAATAATTGGTGATAAAAGTATAGTAATACGGCGTGGTTGCATAAGAGTAGCACCGCGCGGTATTATGCTGATATCTTTGATTATTGATGCTTATGTGAGAAGTCACTCAGTTTTATTCAATTATTGTCACAATATTTTATATTATTAAATCAATAATTGAGACGACAAAGTTATTTATATTATTATTTGCAATATTGACAATGTCTAGAAGTTCTGTCAAGAAGAGGTTAAATAATCTAATTGCGCGCCAATATGGAGAAATCCTTATCGGAAAGCCCCCTCTTTCCTAGGAACGACCTAGTTGTTAAATATTGTGAATTATAATAATGAATAAATGTTATTAAAAATCAAATTTGAGTTCAGAGTTGAATTTGGAAACGCGGACGTGATATTTGTGTCCGGAATGATGAAATTAGTAAAAATAGACTATAAACACAAAATTTTCCGGGGTTGACTTTTTGGTCAAAAAGTCAATAGTTAACTTTTTCAAAAAGTCAAACTTCAAAATTTTAAAAATAACTTTTTTGATAAAAATAGTTCCATTGTGTTGAGATTATTAGTGTTAGTGGAAATCGACATTTATTTTGATATTAATTGACGTCTGGAAGTTATATTGACCAATCGGGTAATTCACCGGATAAATGAGCATTTAATTGCTATTAATTCACATGATTATAACTATTTGTTCACATGTGTGTACTATTGATTCACATTCTTGTACTATTAGGGAAAGTGGTGCAAGATTGATAATACTTGCATGACTAAGTTAAAAATAAAGGTATAGATGGAGGTACTATACTGTAATTCATATTTTCACATGATTATAACTATTGATTCACATGATTGAACTATTGATTCATATTATTTACTATTAGGGAAGGTGGTGCAAGTTTTACTTGCAGAACTAAATTAAAAATAAAGAAAAAGAGAGAGGTATTATACTGTAATATTTTGAGCCCCAAAATGTGCAATTATTGAAACTATATTTTCCTATAAATAGAAGCTCATTCTTCCTTTATTTCTCACCAATTCACTAAAGCTATAGAGTAATTATTATAAAGAGAAATTATAGAGAGAAAGAAGAAGAGAAGTCTGCTACCTCACTATTCCAGTATCCAGTCTTCTTTTGAGGTAAGGGATATTATTATTATAGTAAGGGGTATTATTTCTTTCGTATTCGTAAAGAGAGCTATTGTTATTCTATTTCTTATTATTTTGTTAGAATAACCTGTATACGCGGACTACCGTATACGTGGTGAAATTCTTCTATTATTCCATTCTTTATTATTATGTTGGAATAACTTGTCTATGCGAAGTACTGCATACATGGTGAAATTCTTCTGTTATTCCATTCTTTATTATTCTGTTGGAATATACTGTCTGTGCGGATTATGCATGACCTGGTTCCATTCTTTATTATTCTGTTGGAATATGCTGTTTATGCGGATTACGCATGACCTAGTTCCATTCTTTATTATTCTGTTGGAATATTACATGCATGCGGATTACGCATGACCGGTTCCATTCTTTTTTATTTTGTTGGAATATCACGTCTGCATGCGGATTACGCATGACTCGGTTCCATTCTTTATTATTCTCGTTGGAATAACTTTATCTGCATGCGGCCTATCGCAGCTCGTGAATTTCGTTGTTATTCCATTCTTTATTATCTTTGTTAGAATAACCTATATCATGTAGATCTATCACATGCCCGGTGAATTCTTCGTTATTCCATTCTTTATTATTCATTGGAATAACTCGCTCACGCGGACTACCGCATGCATGGGGAATTCTTCTGTTATTCCATTCTTTATTATTCTGTTAGAATAACCTGTCTATGTGGATTACCACATACATGCTGAATGATCCTTCGTATTCATTCTTTATTAAATTGTGGAAATGATCTGTTTGCGTGGATTACCGCATGGCGGGCGAAAATCCATTTGCAGTTTCATAATTTTTTTGACCCTCAAAAATTCTGGAAAAATTTGAAATGATAATTTGATGAGTTTTCTAGATTGTGTCCAAAAATGGCGATTTTTGGATGTATAGATTAGGAGTTATGAATTTTACTGGAAAAGACTATTTTAAAACTAAACCCTTATAACTCATTATGGTTAACTCCAAAATTGGTGAAATTATTATTAGGAGTACATATATATAACAGGAGTATACCCTGTAAATTTTGGAATTTTTGGATAAAGTACAATTTATGATAAATATTTAAATATTCGGCAGTTTTGGTTGTATGAAAAATAGTAAATGAAATTTAAAAATTCCGAGAAAAATATATGTTCAATATGGGACTATATTCTGCTAAATCCCAAAAATAAATAATTTTTTGGACTGATTTGGTATTTTTTATGAAAATGGTTTAGTTACAAACATATGAATTAAATATGTCATGTGAAGTTGAAAAATTGGTAAATAAGAGTTTATGGCTTGGAAATCCTATATAAGGTATATGCAGATTTTTGATGAGTGATTTGATCATTGGAGATAAAATTTTATGAGTATGGCATTTTTGAATGATTAAATGTATTATTTGGTAAAGTATAAACAATTAAAATAAATTATTTATAAGTTTAAGAAGTGATTAAAATATTGTTATAATATTAATAATATTAGATTAAGAGTTTATTAAATGATTGATAATATTTGGATAAATTTAAGGTCTTTAATATTTATCATTGATTTCGTTTGATTAATGTTTGTATCATTGTCATCATCCTCATGCTTATATTGTGATGAAAGTCATCTTTGGCTTACGTACATAGATGGACTGTTGATTATTGGTTTTACTGTTGTATATCTTTGGCTTACGTGCAAAGATGGACTGTTGATTATTGGTTTTACAGTTGTATATCTTTAGCTTATGTGCAAAGATGAACTATTGATTGATGATTATCTTTAGCTTATATGCATAGATGAACTATTTATTGGTATGATTATGATCAGGGATCATTCGGTATAATCATGACCCGTAATGTTATAGATGATGTGCTAAAAATCTTCATTGGCCCGTATTACATTGATGGAGAGTTATTGGTATGATTATAACCAGGGATTATTCGGTATAATCATGACCATTGATGATTATATGAATATCCTTGGTCGTAGTACAGGGATGATTCGATGATGTGGATTATTTATTAAGCTGAATCTCAGCGATAAAATATTGACTATACACTTTTAATTCATAAAAGATAATAGATATCATACTCTACTTGACTCTTCTAAAATACAGTTGTATGTCTTTGGCCTGTAGTGCAAAGATGAATTGTTAATGTATATCTTTGGTCGTAATGCAAAGATAAATTTATTAGTATGATTATGAGCAGGAATTGTGATTTGGTATAACCATGATTTTTGATGTTTCGGGTGAAGATAGGTGATGAAAATTATCTTCGTCCTGGGTACGAAGAGGAATTTAGAACCAAAATTATGATTATGAGTTATTCATAAGATTGTGGACAGGAACTGTTGATTGATGTTACATGGATAAAACATTGTTGGTGGACTTTTAACATGGAAAAGATAATAGACCTTATGGTCTATTTGACTCTTTTAATGGATTGCTCGTTCCGCTGCAATTATGGTTGAAAAGTTTTATCATTTACCATATGTTTTAAATCTCTGATTTATTACTGATAAAGGCTATTGATGATGTAAAATATCGTTAGTCATGATATTCTTTACTGGGCTAGTTGTGCTCACCCTTTTTGCTTCACAATTCTTTTCAAGTAATAAGAGTGTAGCTGGGTCGAGCGGGGATAACAGGGGAATAAAACGGTGGTCTATAGCTGTTGAAGTTCCCCCTAAATAGTATGGAAATAATTTTGTTGAGAACTTTAGATAAGTGTGTCGTATTGTATACATCATTTGATATTTAATTTTGGTGAACCGAATAGGGTGAGGTGAACCCAACTTTGGAAGGGTATTTTTCCACTATCATACAAGATGTCTAATGACATACAACCTCGGGTTATAATAAGACAGAGTTGTGCACATCCACTTGTTGAGTATATCTACGAGCACTACCTATATAATCTTGGAGTTTATTTGAAATATAATTTTCACTTGGAGACAACGGAGATAATTATATGTCAAGAGAAGACTCACCATTGGAAAGAAGATGATAGTAATCTTCTTATTTTTCTTTGGGGTCTATTGGGTCAACCAAGGATAATTCTGTGGACATATGATATCTATCATAACCTAGACGCATGGCCTCCCATGTACGAAGGTTTCCTTGAGCACTTCCCAAAGATTTTAATTTCAAAAATAGTTTTTGACTGTACTTTTATGTAAAGTACCATTGTAAGGTTGTGGTTGAGGCACCATAAGAGTTACATACATTTGTATTAAAACTCACAGTTTAACTGTGGTCGTATTCTGCACGACAGTTCAACAGTTGTATAAATAAAGTTTGTGTTTGATTTTTATAGTGTGATATCTGGCGATTCAGAATGGGTCGTGTGGACCTATTTTGGGGGCGTCACAAATGGTATCAGAGCTTAGGAATATGGTCGTCAAGTGAGATATGAGTCTAGAACTAGGAGGGAGAGACGAGTAATATACTCATTTAGTGTGTGACTTTCCTGTCAAATTTTTACTTGATAAGTTGACAATTTGTGATATGTCAATTGACCTTTGTTTTGAAGATATATTCTAGAATGATATCTGAAATACAGGAGATGAGCAATGGAAAAATCATGATCTGAGAGGATATAACCAAGGAAGGTACAATTGAAAAGAAAGCAAGGTATTCTCATCTCTTGAACTACAGTGCACGTAAATTTCGAGGGCGAAATTTCATAAGGAGAGGAGATTGTGAGACCCCAAAATTTATGAAATGAAAGTATTCAATTTTCTTATAATTACTCTATTTAGTAAATGGTTAAATTGATAAAAGGTTAAAGTTAAGGGTTATATGTGAAATTTTTCAAAGTAAACAAGTTGTTATAAAATAATTGGTGATAAAGTAAGTATAATACTGGCGTGGTTGCATAGTATTACACGGTGATTGCATAAATATCTTTGATTATTCATGCTTATGTGAGAAGTCACTCAGATTTATTCAATTATTGTCATAATATTTTATATTATTAAATCAATAATTGAGACGACAAAGTTATTCATATTATTATTTGCAATATTGACAATGTCAGAAGTTCTCATCGAGGAGAGGTTAGATAATCTAATTGCGGCCTTGATAGGAAAAATCTTATCGGAAAGCCCCTCTTTCTCACAGGAGCGATTGGTTGTTAAATGTAAGACCCCGAATTTTATGAAATAAAAGTATTCAATTTTTCTTATAATTATTATTAGGTAAATGGTTAAATTGATAAAAGTTTAAAGTTAAGGGTGATATATGTAAAATTTTCAAAATACGCAAAGTGATTATAAAATACTCATTTTATTGGGAATATTCGTTTGGTTGTGGAATATTCTTGTTGTCGTGGAATATTAATTTACTCTGCCAGTAGCGAGTCATTCATTTGGGGCCTCATAATGTAATAAGCGTCGGATGAAGAAAACGACAAGTTTGAGTTTTTATAAATAACGACGTAGTTATTATGAATTAACATCGTTGAATGTTCGGTGGTTAAAATACGATGAATACGCTGGTGGTTGCACAAGAATTATACCAGATTGCATGCAAAGATTTTTGAATTATTGATTCTTACGTAAGAAGGCATTACTCAATAATTGTTCTGATAATTTACTTGTTCAATATTTTATTTTATTGATTCAATAATTGTTGCGTTGATATTTTATATTATTGTTGTATTAATAATTGTCACTGCACAGTAGTTTCCATTATCAGATCAATAATTCATATTATTTGAATAATATTATTAGATGGCATTATTGGCAATGTCTAGAAAGCTCTACAAGGAGAGATTTGGTCACCTAATTGCGTGCCAGTAAGGAGAAATCCTTATCGGAAAGCCCCCTCTTTCCTGTAAACGGCCTGGTTGTCATAATTGTGATTCTGTAATATTATTTGTGAATAATTAATTATTGATTTATATGATAAGAAAATATTTATTTGATGCGGATATAAATGATGGATTTATTTATGTGCTTATAAATGAAGGCATTAATGTTGAGGTGTTTTATCAGTATTTTTGTCGGAAAGGAGGTATTAAAAATCAAACTAGTGTTCTTGTGATATATTGCGTGAGTTATAATTTTTAATCCGACCGTTGGATCGTTGTGGTTTTTGGATATGTTATACATATATAAGTTGAGTATATGTCCACAAATTTTGAACCGTTAAAAATGAACGTATAAATTGTTATGAATTTTAAGGGGTGACTGGTTCAAAAATTGTTGAAGTTTCAGAATTTATCATTTTGGTGGAAAATTCTAGAATGCGTGGGCCCCACATGCTTGGTAAAGAAATGTGCTGAAATTCTAATTCAAATATGGTATGTGGGAATAGTAGCGGGTAAAGCCTTCAGGTAGCAGGTCAAGTCTGCTTCGACGTGCTAATATTTTCCAATAAATAGAGGGCTAAGTTAGAATTGAAAATCACACCAGAAACATAAGCTTTCTCTCTTTCTCTCTCTATATTATCAAGCGTATTTTGTGAGTATTTTGATACTTTGAGAGTTGCTAATGAGTGCAAGTTTCCTTCAGCGTCATATCCGATATTCCAGTCAAAAATACTGCTTTTTTGAGGTGAGGGAATTTAAGGGTTGTTATGTTTCTTCAGTTTCATAATTTTTCTGACCTTCAAAAATTCTGGAAAAATTTGAAATGATAATTTGATGAGTTTTCTCGATTGTGTCCAAAAATGGCTATTTTTAGATGTATAGATTAGGAGTTATGGATTTTATCAGAAAAGACTATTTTAAAAGTAAACCCTTATAACTCCTTGTGGTTAACTCCAAAATTGGTAAAATTTTTATTGGGAGTACATCTATATAACATCAGTATATTCTGTAAATTTTGGAATTTTTGGACAAAAGTACAATTTATGATAAATGTCTAAATATTCGGCAGTTTTGGCCATGTGAAAAATAGTAAATGAATTTTAAAAATTCCAAGAAAAATATATGTTCAATATGGGACTATATTATGCTAAATCCCAGAAAAGAAATATTTTTGGAACTGATTTGGTATTTTTTATGAAAATGTACTAGTTATGAGTAAATGAATTAAATATGTTATGTGAAGTAACAAAATTGAAAAATAGGATTTTATGGCTTGGGAATCCTATATAAGGTATATGCAGATTTTTGATGAAGGTTTTGATTATTGGTGATGAAATTTTATGATTTTGGCATTTTAGGATGATTAAATGCATTAATTGGTAAAGTGTAAACAATTAAAATAAATTGTTTATAAGTTTAAGAAATGATTAAAATATTGTGGTAATATTAATAATATTAGATTATAAGATTATTAAGTGATTTATAACATTTGGATTAAGGTATTATAAAATCATTAATTCATGAATATTACTCTTGAAATTAAATGCAGTTGTTGATCGTATTGTTTTTATTATCATATATAATATTTTTATAATCTCGGTGATGAAATTTCTCTTTGACTTAAGTGTAAAGATGGGTAGATTATTAGTATGATCGTGACTATGGGTTCTCTTTGGCCAGTAGTGCAAAGATGAATTGTTGACTGGTATGATCATGATCATTGAATTTATAATTGAATATTTTTAGCTTAAGAGCATAGGTGAATTGATCAACATGGTTATAATTATTGTTTATATAAATTCTAAAATAATTATATATTTCTTTGAAATATTAACATCTTTGGCATGTAGTGCAAAGATGAATTGATGATGAATATCTTTGGCGTATAGTGCAAAGATGACCTGTTGTTGAATATCTTTGGCCCGTAGTGCAAATATGACCTGTTGTTGAATATCTTTGGCATGTAGTGCAAATATGAACTGTTAATGAATATCTTTGGCCCGTAGTGTAAAGATGAACTTATTAGTATGATTATGAACAAGAACTGTGATTTGGTATAATCATGATCTTTAATGTTTCAGGTAAAGACATGTGATAAAAAATATCTTCATCTTGGATGAGAAGAGAAAATTAGAACTACAATTGTGATTATGAGTTATTCACATGATCGTGAACAGGATCTGTTGATTAATGTTACAGGGTTAAAGCATTGTTGGTGGACTTTTAACATGTAGAAGATAATAGACTTTATGGTCTATTTGACTCTTCTAATGGATTGTTCATTCCGCTGCAACTATGGTTGAAAAGTTTTATCATGTACCATATGTTCTAAATCTCTGATTTATTATTGACAAAAGCTATTGATAATTTAATTATCTTTAGTTATGATATTCTTTTTATGGGCTAGTTGTGCTCACACCCCTTGCTTCACAATTCCTTTCGTGTAATTAGAGTATTGCTTTGAATTCGACGGGGATATGAGGGGAATAGAATATTGGTCTTCATTTGTTGAGGTTCTCCCTAAATAGTATGAAAATAATTTTATTGAGAACTTTAGATAAGTGTGTCGTATTGTATATGTCATTTGATATTTAATTTTGGTGAACCGAATAGGGTAAGGTGAACCCAACTTTGGAAGGGTATTTTGCCACTATCATACAAGATGTCTAATGACCTACGAGTTATCATAAGACAGTGTTGTGCACATCCACTTGCTGAATATATCTACGAGCACTACCTATATTATCTTGGAGTTTATTTGAAATATAATTTTCAACTGGAGACAGTGGAGATAGTTATATGTCAAGAGAAGACTCACCATTGGAAGGAACATGATAAGTAATCTTTTTTCTTTGGGGTCTATTGGATCAACCAAGGATAATTCTCTGGACATATGATATCTATCATAACTTTGATTCATGGCCTCCTATGTACAAAGGTTTCCTTGAGCACTTCCCAAAGATTTTAATTTCTAAAATAGTTATTAACTGTACCTTTATGTAATGTATCAATGTGAGGTGCTGTCCATAGTTGGGACATGAGTCACAGTTGGTATTAAAACTCATAGTATATGTGTTGTTGTATTTTGCACGACAATTATAGTAATAAAGTTGTAGTTGTTTTCTGTACCATGTATTTGGCGACTCAGAATAGGTTGGATGAATTGGACTTATTTTGGGGGCGTCACATTTGGTATCAGAGCTTAAGGATATGATCTCTGGCGGAGATCCGGGATTAGAACTAGGAAGGGAGAGACGAGTAATATCCTTCGCTAGTGTGTGTCCTACCTAAGCTGAATTTTCTTACTTAAGTTGACAAATTGTGATATGTCAATTAACCTTTGTTTTGAAGTTGTATTCTAGAATGATATCTGAATACAGGAGATGAGAAATGGAGAAATCATGAGGACATGGAAGATGGAATCTGAGATGAAAGCAAGGTATTCTCAACTCTTTGAAATAACAGGTACGTAAATTTCGGGGACGAAATTTCATAAGGAGGGGAGATTGTAAGACCCCGAATTTTATGAAATAAAATTATTCAATTTTTCTTATAATTATTATTCAGTAAATGGTTAAATTGATAAAAGTTTAAAGTTAAGGGTGATATATGTAAAATTTTCAAAATATACAAGTGGTTATAAAATACTCATTTCTTTCGGGGAATATTCGTTTGGTCATGGAATATTCTTGTTGTCGGAGAATATTCATACATGATTTGTATGATCATTTCATGGGCCCCATAATGTAATAAGCATGGGATGAAGAAAATGACAAGTTTGAGTTTTTATAAATAACGCACGTAGTTGTTACTTAACCTTTGTTGGAATACCTTATTGGTTAATATCTGATGTCTGGTGGTGGTTGCGCAGAATACCACACCGGTATTGCATGCGATATTTTTGAATTATTGATTCTTACATAAGAAGGCACTACTCAATAATTGTTACAGTAATGTTATAGATGATGGACAATTATTGGTATGATTATAACCAGGGATTATTCGGTATAATCATGACCATTGATGATTACATGAATATCCTTGGCCATAGTGCAGGGATGATTCGATGATGTGGATTATTTATTAAGATGAGTCTCAGCGATAAAATATTGATTATACACTTTTAATTCGTAAAAGATAGTAGATATCATGCTCTACTTGACTCTTCTAAAATACAGTTGTATGTCTTTGGCCTGTAGTGCAAAGATGAATTGTTAATGAATATCTTTGGCCGTAATGCAAAGATGAATTTATTAGTATGATTATGAGCAGGAATTGTGATTTGGTATAACCATGATTTTTGATATTTCGGGTGAAGATAGGTGATGAAAATTATCTTCGTCCTGGGTGCGAAGAGGAATTTAGAACCACAATTATGATTATGAGTTATTCATATGATTGTGGAAAGGAACTGTTGATTGATGTTACAGGGATAAAACATTGTTGATGGACTTTTAACATGGAGAAGATAATAGACCTTATGGTCTATTTGACTCTTTTAATGGATTGCTCGTTCCGCTGCAACTATGGTTGAAAAGTTTTATCATTTACCATATGTTTTAAATCTCTGATTTATTACTGATAAAGGCTATTGATGATGTAAATTATCTTTAGTTATGATATTCTTTACTGGGCTAGTTGTGCTCACCCTTTTTGCTTCACAATTCTTTTCGTGTAATAAGTATATAGGGTGGATTCGGCCGGGGATAACAAAGGAATAGAGCGGTGGTCTATAGTCGCTTGAGGTTCCCCCAAATAGTATGGAAATAATTTTGTTGAGAACTTTAGATAAGTGTGTCGCCATATTATACGTCATTTGATATTTAATTTTGGTGAACCGAATAGGGTGAGGTGAACCCAACTTTGGAAGGGTGTTTTGCCACTATCATACAAGATGTCTAATGACATACAACCTCAAGTTATCATAAAGATGTGGTTTGTGCACATCCACTTGTTAAGTATATCTACTGAGCACTACCTATATAATCTTGGAGTTTATTTGAAATATAATTTTCACTTGGAGACAACGGAGATAATTATATGTCAAGAGAAGACTCACCATTGGAAAGAAGATGATAGTAATCTTCTTATTTTTCTTTTGGGGTCTATTGGGTCAACCAAGGATAATTTCTGTGGACATATGATATCTATCATAACCTAGATGCATGGCCTCCCATGTATCTGAAGGTTTCCTTGAGCACTTCCCAAAGATTTTAATTTCTAAAGCAGGTTTTTGATTTGTACTTTTATGTAAAGTACCATTATAAAGTTGTGGTCGAGGCACCATGAGAGTTACATACATTTGTATTAAAACTCACAATTTAACTGTGGTCGTATTCTGCACGACAGTTCAACAGTTGTATAAATAAAGTTTGTGCTTGATTTTTGTAGTGTAATATATGGCGATTCAGAATGGGTCGTGTGGACCTATTTTAGAGGCGTCACATGACGTGCCAATTATTAAGCAGCAGTAGCATTCCTAACGAGAAGTATTTCCTCCGTTTCAAAATTAGATATATATTTTGACTTTTTAAAGTCAATTCATGAAATCATAAAATTCAAAATTAACATTAAATTATTAAGTTTTGATACAAACAAATCGGCAAAACTAAGGATTTTCCCACTATAGTTGGCAGCGTTTACTTTTGCACCACTGAACTTTTAATTTTTTAAATTACCTCATTGTACTAATTAATAATTAAAAATTGAACCATTCTGTTAAATTGTTTTGAACTTTTTTCTACGTGACTGGTAAAAAAAAGAAGAAAAGAAAATGACTTGGTTGCTGATGCGCCTACTTGGCTGATGATCTTCATTATGATCATCGCCATCTTGATTTCCACCATCACTTTCACCGTCGTTCCCCCTCCACCATCAACGACCTAAGTCACCACCCTCTTCGTCAACGGAGCCCAAATCACCCGCCCTAATTGTGACGCCCCCAAAACAGGCATACATCACCCATCTTGAGTCGCCAGATACATGGTACATAAATTCAAATCTGACTTAATTATACAACAGTCGTGCAAAATACGACAAAACATAGCTGAGAGTTTAAACACGAATATTGTCATCTAGACAACATCCACACTCAATGGAGTCCTCATTACAATTATTATCACACTATTTTATAAAAATAGTGAGGACTACTATAGCCACCATCTCGGACCATCACTCTATTCCCCGAGTCGTCCCAGCTATATTCTCATTTCCTGAAGAGAACAGTGAAAGAAAAGGGTGAGCTCAACTAGCCCAGTAAGAAATATTATAACTAAGATAATGCAGAATAAATTATCCTTAGCCTTCAACAGTATAACAACTGATAGAATACAATAGACAATAAGTTTAACTGCAGCGGAATAAGCAATCCATTAGAAGAGTCAAGTAGAGCATGATATCTACTATCTTCTATGATTTAAAAAGTTTTTCATTAACTTTATCCATGTAATACCCATTAAAAGTTCTTTATTATATCCAAGACAAAGAGAACTTTCATCACCTGTCTTCACCTGAACCACCAAAGATTTTAGTTAAATTCACAAGTCATATTTATAATAATGTGAATCAACAGTTTCTCCTTGCCACAAAGGCTTAATAGAACGTTTACTCAATATCCTTACCCCAAAGGCTAAAGATATTCAAATGTAATAACAATGATCATATCAATCAATTGTCTATCTTTGCACTACAGGCCAAAGATATTCAACTATAAAACCAATGGTCATGATCATACCCATCAATTGCCTGTCAATGCACTACGGCCAAAGACATTCAACTGTTAACTAATGGTCATGATCCTGCCAATCACTTTATTGAATTATCCCTACACTACGGCCAAGGATATTCGTTAGTATCTCCAGTGGTCATGATCATGTCATACACATGTCCATCTTTGCACATAGGCCAAAGATATACAACTATAAAACTAATATTTACAGTCCATCTTTGCACGTAAGTCAAAGATGACTTTAATCACAATATAAGCATGAGGATGATGACAATGATATAAGCATTAATCAAATGAAATCAAGGATAAATATTAAAAACTTTAAATTTATCCAGAGTTTAAAAATATCCAAATTGTAAACATGATACTGCTTTGTGGAGTAAAATTCAAGAATAATATTCACGTACCAAAAATAATTTGGACCGAAAAGAAATATATTATTCGGGTGAATAGTACCCCGTGAATAGTACCCCGTGAATATTACCCCGACACGAAAAGTGTCTCGAATACCCGAGTGAATGATACTAGAGTGAATAGTAATTAGGTGAATAGTTATTACCCATGAATAGTAACTCGTGAATAGTGCTCCGGTATGAAAAGTGCCCCGAATACCCGAGTGAATAATACTAGAGTGAATAGTAACCGGGTGAATAGTAACCTGTGAATAGTAACTCATAAAAAAATACAAAAAAAATGATATTCCATGACGAGTACAAAAGAAATGATACCTCATACGAGTATAATAGAATATCTGAAAGCGCAAATGGATTTTTACCGCCACGCGATAATCCACGTGAGCGGAGTTATTCCAATGTAATAATAAATAATGGAACCAGTCATGCATAATTAAATGCAGACGGGATATTCCAACGAGAATAATAAAGAAACGGAACCGGGTCATGCGTAATCCATACATGCATGGATATTCCAATGTAATAATAATAAAGAATGGAATAACAACAGAAATTCACGGGCATGCGATGAATCGCATGCATGCGAGTTATTCCAACATAATAATAAATAATGGAACAGTCATGCGTAATCGCATGCATGCACGAGGATATTCCAATAGAATAATAAAGAATGGAACCAGGGTCATATGTAATCCGCATGCACGGGATATTCTAACGAGAATAATAAAGAATGGAACCAGGTCGCGCGTAATCCGCATGCAGCGGGATATTCCAATGTAATAATAAAAAATGGAATAACAACATAATTCACTGTGCATGCGATAGACCGCATGCAGAATGAGTTATTCTAATGAATAATAAAGAATGGAATAATGAAGAATTTCACCATGTATGCGGTACTTGCATAGACAAAAGTTATTCCAACATAATACTAAACAATGGAATAACAACCCTTACGAGTTGAAAGAAAATAACTCTCTTCATGAATACAAAAGAATAATACCCATTATCTCAAAAGAAGACTGGATACTGGAATAGTGAGGTAGCAGACTTCTCTTCTTCTTTCTCTCTATAATTTCTCTCTATAATAATTTCTCTATAGCTTTTGTGAATTGGTGAAAAATAATGAAGGAATGAGCTTCTATTTATAGAAAAATATAGTTTTGATAATTGCACGTTTTGGGGATCGAAATTTTACATTATAAAATCTTCCTCTTTTCCTTCATTTTTAATTTAGTTCTGCAAGTATTATCAAACTTGTACCATCTCCCCTAATAGTAAATCATGTGAATCGATAGTAAATCATGTGAATCAATAGTTCTAGACATGTAAAAATACGAATTACAGTATAATACCTCCATCTATACCTCCATTTTTAACTTAGTCATGCAAGTATTATCAATCTTGCACCAAATCCCCTAATAGTAAATGAATGTGACTCAATAGTACACACATGTGAACAAATAGTTATAATCATGTGAATCAATAGCAATTAATTGCTCATTTATCCGGTTAATTACCCGATTGGTCAATATAACCTCCAGACATCAATTATTATCGAAATAAATGTCAATTTTTACTAACACTAATAATTCTAACACAATGGAACTATCAATTTCATCTTTAATCAACACAAACTTATTCATCATTAATATTATAATTTACAATATTTAATAACCAGGTCGTTCCCAAGAAAGAGGGGGCTTTCCGATAAGGATTTCTCCCTATTGGCGCACAATTAGATTATCTAACCTCTCCTTGACAAAACTTCTAGACATTGTCAATATTGCAAATAATAATATGAATAACTTTATCGTCTCAATTATTGATTTAATAATATAACATATTATACAGATGATACTGTGACAATAATTGAATCAATAATATGAGAGATATGATGCAAAAATTACTGTAGCAATAATTGAGTATAACTGAGTGACTTTCTTATGTAAGCATCTATAATCAATACAGTGTGCTACTATGCAACCACGCGTATTACTATACTTTTGTCACCGATTATTTTATGACAACTTGTTTACTTTGAAAATTTTCACATATCACCCTTAACTTTAACCTTTTATAAATTTAACCATTTACTAAATAGAATAATTATAAGAAAATTAAATACTTTCATTTCATAAAATTCGGGGTCTCACAATCTCCCCTCCTTATGAAATTTTTCCCTCAAAATTTACGTACCTGGTAGTTCGAAGAGATGAGAATACCTTGCTTTATTTTTCGATTGTACCTTCCCAATTATTTCCTCTCTATCATGATTTTCCCATTTCTCATCTCCTGTATTTCAGATATCATTCTAGAATAAATCTTCAAAACAAAAGTTAATTGACATATCACATATTATCCCTATATTCTGACCGACCAAATAAATAACACATAAACTTAGGTAGGTCATAGTAGCGAAGGATTAACTCGTCTCTCCCCTCCTAGTTCTAGTCTGACATCTCAGTCAGGGATCATATCCCTAAGCTATGATAACAACTGTGACACCCCCAAAACAGGCATACATCACCCATCTTGAGTCGCCAGATACATGGTACATAAATTCAAATACGACTTAATTATACAACAGTCGTGCAAAATACGATAAAACATAGTTGAGAGTTTAAACACAAATATTATCATCTAGACAACATCCACACTCAATGGAGTCCTCATTACAATTATTATCACACTATTTTATAAAAATAGTGAGGACTACTATAGCCACCATCTCGGACCATCACTCTATTCCCCGAGTCGTCCCAGCTATATTCTCATTTCCTGAAGAGAACAGTGAAAGAAAAGGGTGAGCTCAACTAGCCCAGTAAGAAATATTATAACTAAGATAATGCAGAATAAATTATCCTTAGCCTTCAACAGTATAACAACTGATAGAATACAATAGACAATAAGTTTAACTGCAGCGGAATAAGCAATCCATTAGAAGAGTCAAGTAGAGCATGATATCTACTATCTTCTATGATTTAAAAAGTTTTTCATTAACTTTATCCATGTAATACCCATTAAAAGTTCTTTATTATATCCAAGACAAAGAGAACTTTCATCACCTGTCTTCACCTGAACCACCAAAGATTTTAGTTAAATTCACAAGTCATATTTATAATAATGTGAATCAACAGTTTCTCCTTGCCACAAAGGCTTAATAGAACGTTTACTCAATATCCTTACCCCAAAGGCTAAAGATATTCAAATGTAATAACAATGATCATATCAATCAATTGTCTATCTTTGCACTACAGGCCAAAGATATTCAACTATAAAACCAATGGTCATGATCATACCCATCAATTGCCTGTTAGTGCACTACGGCCAAAGACATTCAACTGTTAACTAATGGTCATGATCCTGCCAATCACATTATTGAATTATCCCTGCACTACGGCCAAGGATATTCATTAGTATCACCAGTGGTCATGATCATCTCATACACCTGTCCATCTTTGCACGTAAGCCAAAGATATACAACTATAAACCAATAATCAACAGTCCATCTTTGCACGTAAGCCAAAGATGACTTTAATCACAATATAAGCATGAGGATGATGACAATGATATAAGCATTAATCAAACGAAATCAAGGATAAATATTAAAGACTTTGTTATAAAAATTTAGCAAAATATAGAAATATACTCTTATAATTGCTGCATAAATTTAGAGAGAATAAGCAAGAGAAAGAGAGAGAAATTCTTCAGAGAAATTCTTATTGATTTTTCTTCAGTTTCATTCCTTTATATAGGAAGAGAAAAGAGGAGTCACGGGAAGAGGAGAGGAGTCACGGGTGAGGAAGAGAGAAAAGCAGCAAGCAACACATGAGTTCCCTTAATGTAAGGGAAAGGAGAGGAGGTTGTCTCTATCGTAGGTAATCATGTGTTATAACACTTCCCCTGATTTCCTATGATAAAAGATTATGTCTCATTAAAAACCTTGTTAAGAAAACTCAGTGGGAAAAAACTTAACGAAGGGAAAAAGAATACATATCTTTTACATAAATATCTTTTAATTGACTGCCTCGTTAAAACATTGTCAGGAAAAACCCATTGGGATAAAAACCATTCTCTCTAGAAAAAGAGTACAGTCTTCCCCTCAAAGGAATTCATTACTTCTTGATAAAATATTGTCACAAGTCTTTCAATCGACACATTCTGATCTTTTTCCGAAGTTTTGCAAACGTTGCATTTGGTAGAGACTTTGTGAATAAGTCGGCTAGATTATAACATGATCGAATTTTGATGCACATCTATATCACCCTTCTTTTGTAGCTTATGTGTGAAGAAGAATTTAGGTGAAATGTGCTTTGTTCTATCTCCCTTGATGTACCCTCCTCTAAGTTGAGCAATGCATGCAGCGTTATCCTCATACAGAATTGTAGGAATGTCTTTGATTGATGGTAATCCACATGATTTTTGAATATGTTGAATAATTGATCTCAACCAAACACATTCTCTGCTTGCTTCATGTATAGCGAGAATCTCTGAGTGATTTGAAGATGTAGCTGTCATGGTTTGCTTTGTGAATTTCCAGGATATAGCCGTATCACAATATGTAAATACATAACCTGTTTGTGATCTTCCATTGCGTGGATCTGATAAATATCCTGCATCGGCATATCCAACCAATCGCGACGTTAAATCTCTTGGATAAAATAACCCAAGATCAATACTTCTACGGAGGTATCTCAAAATGTGTTTAATCCCTTCCCAATGTCTCTTAGTCGGAGAAGAATTGTATCTTGCTAACAAGTTGACAGCAAAAGTAATATCAGGTCGTGTACAGTTTGCAAGATACATAAGAGCACCTATTGTACTTAGGTATGAAACTTCAGGTCCAAGAACTTCTTCCATTGCACTTAAGTATGGAACTTCAGGTCCAAGAACTTCTTCCCCACTTTCTAGAGGCCGAAATGGATCTTTATCAACTTCTAAAGATCGAACAACTATCGGGGTAGTCAAAGGATGAGCTTTATCCATATGAAAATGATTAGGAATCTTTTCAGCATATGTGGATTGATGAACAAAAATTCCAGATGCTAAGTGCTCCACTTGTATTCCCAAACAGAATTTTGTCTTTCCAAGATCTTTCATTTTAAATTCATCTTTTAAATAAGTAGCAGTTCTTGTGAGTTCTTCAGGAGTACCTACAAAATTCAAATCATCCACATATACAGCAATGATGGAAAATCTACTTTGTGATTTCTTAATAAAAACACATGGACATACATGATCATTTATATATCCATCTTTTATTAAATAATCACTAAGTCGAGTATACCACATACGACCAGACTGTTTCAACCAATATAATGAGCGTTGTAACTTGATTGAATATATGTGATGGGGCCTTTGTGATTCAGCCATTTTCAATCCTTCAGGAATTCTCATATAAATCTCACTGTCAAGTGAGCCATATAGGTATGCTGTTACAACATCCATCAGACGTGTTTCCAAACCTTCCATGGTTGTCATACCTATCAGAAAGTGAAAAGTGACTCCATCCATTACGTACTGGAGAGTCTATATCCTGATAATCAATACCAGGTTTTTTACGAAAAACCCTTGAGCTACAAGTCGGGATTTCTATCTCACAATTTCATTTTTCATATTTTTCTTTCGTACAAATACCCATTTATTTCCAAACGGGATTACACCCAGCGGTGTTTGAACTACTGGTCCAAATACTTCTCTTTTCAATAGAGATTGTAGCTCAGTTTCAATAGCATCTTTCCATTTTGGCCAATCTTTTCTTTTTCGACATTCTTCCACGTTTTGTGGTTCAGGATCCGTGTCAGGAATCAAAGTAATATCTGATGCTATAGAGAAAGAAAATATATCGTCAATCATGACTTTGCTTCGATCTCATATTTTCTCATCATGTACATAATTTATTGAGATCTCTTGGTGTTCATCTCTTATCCCTTCATTGAGATTTTGAACCTCTTCTGGGGCTATTCCCACTCTTGGAATATGTGCTACTTCTAGAGCGGGTATTCCTTCTGGGATTCCCTTATTTACTTTAGATTTTCGTTGTACATGTCTTTTGCACCAACTGGTCTTCCACGCTTCTGGTGTGGTTTAGATTCTTCTATTACCTTATTTGTCAATTCTTCAGGAATTGAATTTTCAATTGGTATTTCTATCTCTACTGGAGTATTCACTGCAGGTGTATATGACTTTATCATTTTTCTAGCATCATTAAATGCATTTGGCATTTGATTTGCAATATTTTATAAACAAATAATTCTTTGAACTTCAATTTCACATTGTCCTGTACGAGGATCAAATGAATTTAATTCTGATCCATTCCATGATATGTCAGAGGATTTTTTATTTAAAACTTTCCCTCCTCCTAATGGTGGAAATACAGATTCATCAAAATGACAATCTACATAATGTGCAGTAAAAACAACTCCAGTTAAAGGCTCAACGGAGATTCCAATAATCATTAAAAGTCATTAATGAGAATTCAGCTGCGTTATCAAGTCGAATTGACTTTATTGGATTATCCGAGAACTGAGCCTGTAACTTGATTATTTGAGCAAGAAGTTTTGAGAAGGAAAAATTTTGAGAAGAGAGAAAACAAATATGATACCATTTAGTTGAAGCGTCTATTAAAACCATGAAATATCGAAATAGGCCAGACTATAGGTGAATATGTCCACAAATGTCTCCTTGAATTCTCTCTAGGAATTTTGGGACTTCTTTATAAACTTTTATTGGTGATGGTCGAACAATTAATTTTCCTCAAGAACACGCAGCACAAGAAAATTCACTACTAGGAAAAACCTTCTTATTTTTGAGAGGATGACCAATAGAATTTTCAATAATACGACGCATCATAGAAGTACCTGTTATGCCAAAGCATAAAGGATTTGGGATCTAGGATTTTTGGAATCATAACAGTATGAGACTCAATTGCTCTAATTTTTATAGTATATAATCCAGAAGAAATTGAATGAAGTTTTTCTAGGATATTCTATTTTTTAGAAATAGTAGAAGTGATGAAAAGATATTCATTAAAGATGATCTAACACATATAAAAACATAAATAAGAAAAGTTATATTTCATATATAATTTTATTCACGAGAAACACATACCACATATAGAATGAAAACAAATAATATTATACATGCAGGGTGTTTAATTAAAACAATAATTAAACGATATCCCAAAAGATACTTTCAGAAGGTTCAGTAATATCAACAACCTTTTCCTCATTGTTGGTCATTGGTGGAACATCAACAATATTCAATTGATGATTAACAAAGTTTGTTTCTGCCTCCATTACTTTGTTCTTTTGAGACTCCTGGAATAAATCAACCAGATGCCTCTTGCGCATTTATTGTGTGCAGCGACCAATGCCCATTCATCCCACACCTAAAATAAACATCTAGTTTGTTTTTTATCTGTGTTGCATTTTCTTTATTTTTACCCGACTCAGACACTTACCACTTCTGGTGGCTTGAATTGTCGCGGTTCTGGAATTTGTTGTTATGATGGCCTCGTTTGTTCTTTCGTCCCCAAGACTTCTTATTATATGACCATCTCTTGTCACGTTTATTCTGCTGGAATGACGTGCTGTTAATATCTAACAATGGGGTAGCACCCGTTGGCCGTACTTGATGGTTTTTCAACAACAATTCATTATTCTTTTCTGCAACAAGGAAGATAACAACAAGTCACTGAATTTTGTGAACTTACTCTGTCTATATTGTTGTGACAGAATCATGTTGGTGGGATGAAAAGTTGAGAGCGTTTTCTCTAACATTTGGGTTTCAGAAACTAGATCTCTGCACAAAGCCAAAGTAGAGGTTATTCTATAAATATTAGAACTATATTCCGTAATTGATTTGTAATCTTGTAGCCTTAAATTAAGCCACTCAAATTTGGCATAGGGAGAACAACCAATTTTTGGTGGTCAAATCATTCCTTCAATTGTGTCCATAAAGATAAAGAATCTTTGACTGTTAAATACTCAGTCTTTAATCCTTCATCAATATGGTGACGAAGAAAAATTATGGCTTTTATATTTTGTACCGAAGTTGCTGTATTTCCTGATTCAATGGTTTTTTCTAACTCATTTGCACTTAGGTGCGATTCTGCATCAAGTGCCCAAGCCAAATAGTTGTCTCCAGATATTTTCAAAATAGAAAAATCTATTTTTGCCAAATTTGCCATCTATTCTAGGTTAAAACACAATTATTATTTATTAAAATAATAAATAATTGCATGTATGATATAGAAAAAATAAACTAAGTCACGACCTCAAGTGGTGATAAAATGTAAATATAAATATTCTTATATTTACGTTATTATCATATTATCTCAGTAAAAAGAATATGCAATCGTTAATATATATATATATATATACAATTACAAAATATATATATATATATATATATATATATATATACAAAACTGCAAATGGATCTTCACCCGCCATGCGGTAATCCACGTAGACAAATTATTCCAACAGAATAATAAAGAATGGAATAACAAAAGAATTCACCAGGCATGCGATAGACCGCACAGACAGGTTATTCCAACAGAATAATAAAGAATGGAACCAGGTCAAGCGTAATCCGTACAGACAGGATATTCCAACAAAATATTAAAGAACGGAACCAGGTCATGCGTAATCCGCTCAGACAGGATATTCCAACAGAATAATAAAGAATGGAATAACAACAGAATTTCACCAGGTATGCGGTATTCCGCATATACAAGTTATTCCCACAATTTAATAAGAAATGAATACAAAGGATATTCACCAGGTATGCGTTAGTCCGTATATACAGGTTATTCCCACAAATTAATAAGCGATAAAAAGGTTCCCACCAAGTCTTGTAAGATCAACAAGGATAGATTGTGACACCCCTAAAAGAGGTATACATCACCCATCTTGAGTCGCCAGATACATGGTACAGAACTCAACTACAAACTTAATTATACAACTGTCGTGCAAAATATATACGACAAAACATAGCTGAGTTTAAACACGAATATTGCCTTCTAGAAAATATCCACACTCAATGGAGTCCTCATTATATTTATTATCACACTATTTCACAGAATAGTGAGAACTGCTAAAATAATCATCTCGGAACATCACTCCATTCCCCGACTCGTCCCAGCTATATTCTCATTTTCTGAAGAGTAAAAGAAAGCAAAAGGGTGAGCTCAACTAGCCCAGTAAGAAATATTATGACTAATATAATGCAGAATAAATTATCCTTAGCCTTCAACAGTTTTAAACTGATAAAATACAATAAACATCAAGTTTAACTGCAGCGGAATAAGCAATCCATTAGAAGAGTCAAGTAGAACATAATGTCTACTATCCCTTCAAGATTAAAAGTCCATCGTTAATATTTCATTCCTGTAATACTCAACATCAGTTCTTTGTTATACCCAAGACAAAAAGAACTATCATCACATGTCTTCACCTAAACCACCAAAGATTATAGTTAAATCCACAATTCATATTTATAATCATGTAAATCAACAGTTTCTCCTTGCCACAAAGGCTTAATAGAACGTTTACTCAATATTCTTACCCCAAAGGCTAAAGATATTCAAATATAATAACAATGATCATACCAATAAGTTGTTTACCTTTGCACTACGGGCTAAAGATATTCAACTATAAAACCAATGGTTATGATCATACCAATCAATTGTATGTCAGTGCACTACGGCCAAAGACATTCAACTGTTAACTAATGGTCATGATCCTACCAATCACATCATCGAATTATCCATGCACTACGGGCCAAGGATATTCGTTATTATCACCAGTGGTCATGATCATATCATACACCTATCCATCTTTGCACGTAAGCTAAAGATATACAACTGTAAAACCAATAATCAACAGTCCATCTATACACGTAAGCCAAAGATATACAACTATAAAACCAATAATCAACAGTCCATCTATGCACGTAAGCCAAAGATGACTTTCATCACAATATAAGCATGAGGATGATGACAATGATATAAGCATTAATCAAACGAAATCAAGGATAAATATTAAAGACTTTAAATTTATCCAGAGTTTAAAAATATCCAAATTGTCAACATGATACTGCTTGTGGAGTAAAATTCAAGAATAATATTCACGTACCAAAAATAATTTGGATGTAAAAGAAATATATTTTTAGGGTAAATAAGTAACTTCGTGAATAATAACGCATGAATAGTAACTCAAGTAAATAGTACTCTGTGATTCGCATACATAAGATCAGTATACATAAATAATGTCATATACGCAAATAGTGTATTAAGTATCACGTGAATAGTGTCATTATACGTGAATAGTAACTCTTGAGACACAAAAAGATAAAGTTTGAGAATAAAATCCATATCAATATTTATAACACTTTAATCCAAATGTTATAAATCACTTAATAATCTCATAATCTAATATTATTAATATTATAATAATATTTTAATCACTTCTTAAACTTATAAACAATTTATTTTATTTGTTTACACTTTACCAAATAATGCATTTAATCATTCAAAAATGTCATACTAATAAGATTTCATCACCAATAATCAAATCCCTCATCAAAAATCTGCATATACCCTATTTAGGATTCTCAAGCCATAAAATCCTATTTTCCAATTTTTTTACTTCACATAACATATTTAATTCACTTACTCATAACTAGTTCATTTTCATGAAAAATACCAAATCAGTCCCAAAAATATTTCTTTTCTAGGATTTAGCAGAATATAGTCCCATATTGAACATATATTTTTCTCGGAATTTTTAAAATTCATTTACTATTTTTCATATGGCCAAAATTTGCTGAATATTTAGACATTTATCATAAATTGTACTTGTGTCCAAAAATTCTGAAATGTACAGAGTATACTCCTGTTATATACATATACTCCCATTAAAAATTTCACCAATTTTGAAGTTAACCACAAGGAGTTATAAGGGTTTACTTTTAAAATAGTCTTTTCCCATAAAATTCATAACTCCTAATCTATACATTTAAAAATCGCCATTTTGGAAACAATCTAGAAAACTCATCAAATTATCATTTCAAATTTTTCGAATTTTTTGAGGGTCGAAAAATTACTAAACCGCAAATGGATTTTTAAATCGCCATGCGATAATCCAGTGAGACAGATCATTTCGATAATTTAATAAGAAATGAATCTGAAGGATCATTCACCATGCATGTGTTAATCCACATGACAAAAGTTATTCCAATGTAATAATAAAGAATGGAATAATGTAAGAGTTCACCATGCATGCGATAGACCGCATGCGATGAGTTATTCCCAAGAGAATAATAAAGAATGGAACCGGTCACGCGTAATCCGCATGATGCATGGATATTCCAACAGAATAATAAAGAATGAATTAACAATGAATTCACCGGGCATGCGATAGAGCCGCATGCAAAAGTTATTCCAACAAAATAATAAAGAATGGAATAACAGAAGAATTCACCATGCATGCGATAGACCGCACAGACAGGTTATTCCCAACAAAATAATAAAGAATGGAATAACAACCCTTACGAGTATTGAAAAAAATAACTCTCTTTATGAATACGAAAGAATAATACCCCTTACTATAATAACAATATCTCTTACCTCAGAAGAAGACTGTATACTGGAGTAGTGAAATAGCAGACTTCGTTTCTTCTTTATCTCTATAGCTTCTATCTCTATAATTGCTCTTGTGAGACTTAGTGAATTTGTGAGAAATGAAGGAAGAATGAGCTTCTATTTATAGAAAAATATAGTTTCGATAATTGCACATTTTGGGGCTCAAAATATTACAGTACAATACCTTCAACTTTTCTTTTATTTTTAATTCAGTCCTGCAAGTATTATCAAACTTGCACCACCTCCCCTAATAGTAAATAATGTGAATCAATAGTTCAATTTTGTGAATCAATAGTTATAATCATATAAGAATTACAGTATAATACATCCATCTATACCTCCATTTTTAACTTAGTCATGCAAGTATTATCAATCTTGCACCAACTCCCCTAATAGTAAAAGAATGTGAATCAATAGTACACACATGTGAATAAATAGTTATAATCATGTGAATTAATAGCAATTAATTGCTCGTTTATCCGATTAATTACCCGACTGGTCAGTAAAACTTCCAAACATCAATTAATATCGAAATAAATGTCGATTTCCGCTAACACTAATAATTCCAACACAATGGAACTATCAATTTCATCTTTAATCAACACGAACTTATTCATCATTAATATTATAACTCACAATATTTAACAACCGTGTCGTTCCCGTGAAAGGGGGCTTCCAGATAAGGATTTCTCCTTATTGGCAGCGTGATTAGATGACCAAACCTCTCCTCGATGTAACTCCTAGACATTGTAAATATTGTAATTTAATAATATGAATAACTTTATCGTCTCAATTATTGATTTAATAATATAACATATTATCTGAGATGATCTTGTGACAATAATTGAATCAATATATATGAGAGATATGATCAAAGAATTCTTTCAAGCAATAATTGAGTATAATCGGGTGACTTTCTTACGTAAGCATCAATAATCAATATCGTGTGCTACTTATGCAACCAAGCGTATTCTTGTATTTTTTATCACCGATTATTTTATGAAAACTTTCTTACTTTAAAAAAATTTCAAATATCACCCTTAACTTTAAACTTTTATCAATTTAACTATTTACCAAAATAAAAAAATTGAATACTTTTATTTCATAAAATTCGGGATCTCACGTAGATGGTACCATTGTAAATAACAGAATTTAATGGCAAAAAGGTTCCCACCAAGTCTTGTAAGATCAACAAGGATAGATAGTACCTCGTCTCAGTTGGTTAGAGCCTCGTGCTGATAACGTATTTTAAAACTTTAGCAAAATATAGAAATATACTCTTATAATTGCTGCATAAATTTAGAGAAAATAAGCAAGAGAAAGAGAGAGAAATTCTTCAGAGAAATTCTTATTGATTTTTCTTCAGTTTCATTCCTTTATATAGGAAGAGAAAAGAGGAGTCACGGGAGGAGGAGAGGAGTCACGGGTGAGGAAGAGAGAAAAGCAGCAAGCAGCACATAAGTTCCCTTAATGTAAGGGAAAGGAGAGGAGGTTGTCTCTATCGTAGATAATCATGTGTTATAACAGACTTTTAATTTATCCAGAGTTTAAAAATATCTAAATTATCAACATGATACTGCTTTGTGGAGTAAAATTCAAGAATAATATTCATGTACCAAAAATAATTTGGACCAAAAAGAAATATATTTTTTGGGTGAATAGTACCCCGTGAATATTACTTCGTGAATAGTACCCCGACACGAAAAGTGTTCCAAATACCCGAGTGAATGATACTAGAGGGAATAGTAATTAGGTGAATAGTAACCTGTGAATAGTAACTCATAAATAGTACTCCGGCATAAAAAGTGCTCCGAATACCCGAGTGAATAATACTAGAGTGAATAGTAACTGAGTGAATAGTAACCCGTGAATAGTAACTCATAAAAAATACCAAAAAAATGATATTCCATGACGACTACAAAAGAAATGATATCTTATACGAGTATAATAGAATATACAAAACTGCAAATGGATTTTCACCCGCTATGCGGTAATCCACGTAGACAGATCATTTTCATAATTTAATAAGGAATGAATACAAAGGATCATTCACCATACATGCGGTAATCCACATAGACAGGTTATTCCAACAAAATAATAAAGAATAGAACCGGGTCATGCATAATCCGCACAAACAGGATATTCCAACAGAATAATAAAGAACAGAACCAGGTCATGCGTAATCCGCACAAACAGGATATTCCAACAGAATAATAAAGAATGGAATAACAACAGAATTCACCAGGCATGCGATAGACCGCACAGACAGGTTATTCCAATAGAATAATAAATAATGAAACTAGGTCATGCGTAATCCGCACAGACAGGATATTACAACAGAATAATAAAGAATGGAACTAGGTCATGCGTAATCCGCACAGACAGGATATTCTAACAGAATAATAAAGAATGGAACCAGGTCATGTATAATCCGCACAGACAGGATATTCCAGCAGAATAATAAAGAATGGAATAACAATGAAATTCACGGGCATGCGATAGACCGCACAAAACAAAAGTTATTCAGCGAGAATAATAAAGAATGGAATAATGAAGAATTTCACCATGTATGCGGTACTTAGTGATAGATAGGTTATTCAACATAATAATAAAGAATGGAATAACAACCCTTATGAGTATTGAAAGAAAATAACTCTCTTCATGAATACGAAAGAATAATACCCCTTACCTCAAAAGAAGATCTGGATCTTTGGAATAGTGAGGTAGCAGACTTTCTTCTTCTTCTTTCTCTATAATTTTCTCTATAATAATTGCTCTATAGCTTTGGTGAATTGGTGAAAAATAATGAAGGAATAAGCTTCTATTTATAGAAAAATATAGTTTTGATAATTGCACGTTTTGGGGCTCGAAATATTACAGTATAATACCTTCCTCTTTTCCTTCATTTTTAATTTAGTCCTGCAAGTATTATCAAACTTGCACCATCTCCCCTAATAGTAAATCATGTGAATCAATAGTTCTAGACATGTGAAAATATGAATTACAGTATAGTACCTCCATCTATACCTCCATTTTTAACTTAGTCATGCAAGTATTATCAATCTTGCACCAACTCCCCTAATAATAAATGAATCTGAATCAATAGTACACACATGTGAACAAATAGTTATAATCATGTGAATCAATAGCAATTAATTGCTCATTTATCCGGTTAATTACCCGATTGGTCAATATAACCTCCAGACATCAATTATTATCAAAATAAATGTCAATTTTTACTAACACTAATAATTCCAACACAATGGAACTATCAATTTCATCTTTAATCAACACGAACTTATTCATCATTAATATTATAATTCACAATATTTAACAACCGAAGTCGCTCCTGTGAAAGAGAGGGCTTTCAGATAAGGATTTCTCCTATCCCATTAGCCTTATGATTAGTTTATCTAACCTCTCCTTGTGTAACTTCTAGACATTGTCAATATTGAAAATAATAATATGAATAACTTTGTCGTCTCAATTATTGATTTAATAATATAACATATTATTCAGATGATACTGTGACAATAATTGAATCAATAATATGAGAGATATGATGCAACATTAATTACTGTAGCAATAATTGAGTATAACTGAGTGACTTTCTTACGTAAGCATCAATAATCAATACCGTGTGCTACTATGCAACCACGAGTATTACTATACTTTTGTCACCGATTATTTTTTGATAACTTGTTTACTTTAAAAAAAATTCGCATATCACCCTTAACTTTAACCTTTTATCAATTTAACCATTTACTAAATAGAATAATTATAAGAAAATTGAATACTTTCATTTCATAAAATTCGGGGTCTCACACTAATCTCTTTCAATGGTTAGAGATAGAAACATGGAAGCAATGGCGGAATCAGAATATTTTTAAAGGTAGGTCAAAATACATCAGTAAAAAAATTTATTTATTGACGCTTGGAGTGCTTCTTTTAAATTTATTTTGTCAATTATAATATTTCACAACATCCTATTCAATTTCAATCCTTGTCAACCTTTGAGTTGTGAGTCTAATGGTTATATATATATATATATATATATATTAATTTACTCCGAACTATGGGATTATTAATCAGACTTTGAAGTTTTTAGTCAACTGATTAGCTACTTTTATGGATAAATTACAAATTATAATATTATATATTCAAAATCTTATATTGTGGTTCTGGTCATCTTCCTTGGAAACAACTGAGAGAAGGCACTCAAAGAAAAAAAATGAATTAAGTTATTCTCATTTACAAAAAATTGATACCAAGGTATGATTAAATTAGTAAGAGAAATGAGTGCAATACTAATTAATTAATTATCAAACTTATTTAACATTATTTTATCTTATAGTAATATTGTTAATTTATTATAGGTAGAAGGACATGAGGAAGCAAATGAATTAATATCATCTCATAACAAAAATTAAATTTAACTAATATTAGCATGCTTTAGATTCCAGGGTTGGGGGGTCATATGACCCTCTAGCCCCCTAGTTCTGCTAGTGCATGGAAGAACAATATAAAAATGAAAGTCCTCAATCTTGCCCAAGTATAGAGATTCAAGAATCCCAAAATTATTCTTAAATGACAAAGTTCATCTTTGGATCTGGTCGACAAAGGACAGTTGGCGAAATGTTTAGAAATAAAAGTAAGAAAATAATGGTGTTGTTGGAATGGTGGGGGAGGAGAGTAGGCGACGAGCGGAGGAGAAGAAATCAGAAATACTTCCCCTATAGTAACACAGAGATCAGAAGGAAAGGAAAAAAAGAAAAAAGGAAAAAAGAAAAAAAGAAAAAAAGAAAAAAGAGAAAGAAAATAGAAAATTTATTTTAAATAACATGTCACTCTTTTTTATTATTATTTTAGCCACTTCATTATTTCCTCATTTTTATCTTTTTTTTAATATTTTCTTTTATTTTTTTTAATGCATCAACTTAACGGCTGTTTATTTTTTAACAAAATAATTCAATTTTAATTTTTTTAATTTTTAATTTATTTAATGAGATAATTTAAAATTTTAAAAATTTAATGGTGTAATAAATAAAATTATCAATTATAATGAAAAAATACTTAGTTTTGCCCAAACAAATTTAGCAATAATAAACTAATAAGAGGATTTTACTTTTCTTCTTGATCGTTTATAATGCAAGTTTTAGAACATATCGTAACAGCCAAAAATCCAAGTCTTTTGGGTTTTGGAAATTTTCAGTTTATAAAATTTTGCCTTCTGCTAAAAAAAATCATCTTTGATGTTTTCAAAATTTGAACGAAATTATATCAATTTCAAATTTATAAATTAACTATAAAACGTTAAAATATATATCTAATTTTGTAATGAATGTATGATGCAGTCTTAACAAACTGACTTTAGTACCAATATATGTTGTTAACTAGTTCCAAAATTAGTATTGCACACTTCAAGTAAATAGAGAAGGATTCACAAGGGAATTTTGATGTTTTTACAAGATTTTACTCATATAGATGTGGGTCTTATTCACTATTCATGTGAGAGAAGACTTGTATAACTATCAAATTTTCTTGAAAAAATATCAATTCCCGAAGATATTGTTATCCAATAACTACTTCAAAGCTCATTAAAAAACTCAGAAAAACAAGAATTGGACAGAAAAAACAAATTTTTGTCTATTTCTTTTTTTTTCTTTTTTGTCTATTTTAAAACTCAGAAACAAAGTGTTAGTTTGTATTTAGATTGTTTTACACAAACAAAAATTGTACTACATGTTAAGTTTATCAATTAAAATTTGAGAAAATAGTTATTCAGTCATCTTTGGCCAAAAAAAAAATATCAATAATGAGTTCTGTTATATATTGTGAAAGACTTCTGCCAAATTACAATTGCAACGTATATCAACACATGAGATTGGATAGAATTATAAAATTGATCAATTAAATCAAATATATCGTAAAAATATTATCAATTATAATTATCTACATAATTCGTAATAAAAAAATCGACATGTAAAATATGTATCATTTTCCATCAATAATTATAGAGAAGATTATATAGTGTGTGTCTAACAATTAAGAAGCCACTTGAATAAAAGAGGAGAGGAGAAAGGCATGCTGAAGCAGCTGAGCTAGCCCAAATTTAAAAAACCTATATATGTGAATTTATATATGGGGCTAATGTGGAAATGAAAAGTACAAATAAAATGATAGGCCTTGAACTTTAATAAATGGATAGTCTCCAAACTTGCCCCAAGCTTTATTTGTGGCTTTGGGAGCAAAAAGGATACCCTTGAGGTATCAAAGAACAGAAGATTCCAAAAAGGCCCTTTTCTTTTTCTAGCTAATAAGAAGAAATATATTAAATAACAATAATTTTTTGCAATTTACAGGCCTTCATAGCCAGATTATGAGTTGACTTAACTATAAATGACATTGCAAGTCTAGGCAATGGCTTCGAGAGTTAAAAAAATAATAATTGAGGGGTTAAACTAAGGAAGAATTGCAAGAAGGGATCTAATATTTTCACATAAAAATGATATTCTTACATAATTTATTTCATATGAATAGTGTGTGGGTCCTATTTCTATGTTTTAACATGTAAAAAGATCAATTTCCTAGCAAGAAATATGAAGTCTTTGTCAATGAAATCTTAACAATGAGAGATCATGTGACTTTTAAGGTCTTGTGTGTGATTCTCAATTTCCTTATATGAAATGAGTTAGTGATTTGTGAAATGCATAAAATAAAATAAAAATTAATATCTAAGGAGAGTTTATTCAATAAAAACTTTTAAATATTTTTTTAAAGTGACAGATTTTTGTAGAATTTGTGAATTAATTATTTTTAAAGACTCCATGAAATAAGTGACAAATTTTTAAATATTTCTTACCAAGATTTTGATAGATTTTGTATACTTCTAATATATCTTGCAGCTTATATTAATTGTTAAAAAGTCAACAAATATCTTATATTTTAGATGAAATGAGTACGATATTAATTAATATTAAAATATTTTGACCATGTCACAACCTAATTTGAAATAAAAAGCATTGTTGAAGTTGAATTATTAGATCATACCCAGTCTATTACAAGAAAATGTCCTATTTTATATTTTTTATTTCATAAAAAAAGTCATTTTTTATTAACAATAATATAAAATAACAATTTCAATTTTAAAATTGTTCATTGTCGTTTTTCTATCAAGTCATTATTACTAAACTAACAATTTATAATTTTCAACAAATAACAAAATTAACAAATTTATTACTTTTAAAAATAAACATAAAACAAAATACCTCCTTAATACTTACAAATATAATAAATGAGATTTTTTATGGGAGATAAGAAATATAAAATGATATTAAAATATTTGTCATCTCCATTTATATCATTGGTTCTATTTGGAACCCTTAACGCCACTCCTTCTTTTTATCCCCTCCTCATTTTTCTCTCTCCTCACATGCTATAATAGCTCTCTTCCTTTTTTTAATTTTTAATTTTAATTTCCCTCCCCATTTATTATGAATAAAGATTTAATTTTCTTCAAATATCTTTTTGATAATAAGGTGTAGATTTGATATAATGTTATAGTTGTGGATAATATTTATAAATTTTACAAAGTAAGCAAGTTGTTATAAAATATTCGTTTTATCAGGGAATATTCGTACAATGACACAATCATTGGTGGACCCCACAACGGAATTACTGTCGGAGTTAGAAAATGACATAAATAACTTTTTATAAAAATAACGACAAAAGTTTTACCGTTAACTGTTGAAATACCCGGTGATAAAAGTACAGTAATACGCGTGGTTGCATTGTAGCACACGGTATTGTACAGTATCTTTGATTATTGATGCTTACGTGAAAAGTCACTCAGTTTTATTCAATTATTGCCACAGTAATTGCTGCATAGTATCTCACGTTATTGATTCAATTATTGTCACAATATTTTATATTATTAAATCAATAATTGAGACAACAAAGTTATTCATATTATTATTTATATTATTGACAATGTCTAGAAAGTTCTGTCGAGGAAATGGGTTTGGTCACCTAATTGCGCTCCAATAAGGAGAAGTCCTTATCGGAAAGTCTACTCTTTCCTGTGAATGATCTGGTTGTTAATATTGTGAGTTATAATATTAATGATAAATATTATTGAAAATGTGTTTAGTGAAGCCAAGTAAATTGAGATAAATAAAGGAGATTTTTATGAAGTATTTGTTGTAAGTTTGGCTTATTACATTGATATCCAGTTACAAATTTTTCAAAATCGTCGATAGAAGTTATCTTAATTTTTATTATTACTTAAATATATATATATATATATATATTATAAATTTTATTTTTTTATATAAAATAGAATATATTATATTTTATTTGCATAATACTACATAGTGTTGCATAAGTCTTTGCATAGTGTGTCCATTAATGCGGCAAGATAGTAAAATCAAATTTTTAAAGTTTTTCACTTAGGTTTGAGTATACAGTGATTCCTACACTTTTCACCCGTGATTTTCTAAATTCAAATAGTGCCTTGTCATTCTCCTATAAATAGGATACTTAGTTTAGAATTAAAAATCACACCAGAATCAGAGAATTCTTCTTCTATAATATTGAGCGTATTTCTTTTGAGTTTAAGGAAGCTTTGAGCATAAAAAATAATATAAGTTTTTTTCAAGAATATCCCCGCCCTACCAGTCAGAAATACTCTCCTTTTAAGGTAAGGGATATTATTTTTTGTTCAATATTTGTATGAAATAATATTTTCTTCCATAATCTGTTGTATGTAAGTAATATTATTTCGTTTCAGATTCTGAATTCTATACTCATTTTGTTAAAGTATTGCTTCTATACTCCTTGAAATTAGTAGAATATCCTTGAAATTTGCGCTTCATCGAGTATCTTTTCACGGGAATATTTTTCTAGACATTCTTGTTAAATTTTAATCTTTTCATGCCGGAGTACTATTCACGGAGTACTATTCATGAAGTACTATTCACGGGGTACTGTTAAGAAATTGTATATTTAAAATTTGATGTTGAAAGTAAATATTCATGATTATATGTAAAGTCCTTCAAGGAACACATGTACAAAGACTTAGTGATATATCAAACTTGTTAGGTTGATCTGAACTTTAATGTTTATCATTCTGTAAATGAATGTATAGAAGAAAAGATCAAAGCTGTTAGGTTGATCTATATCTTGAGATGTAATAGATAGGCTTCAACAAAATCGTAGAGCATCGAGAATCGTAGTCGGACTGCTTTGGAGGGCCTCTCATAAAATCGTATAGTGACCCAAACGTCTGCCAAGTCTAACTCAAGAATCGTAGAGTGCTCTCTTAAAATTTTAGAGTTTGCAAGACAAGCAAGTGAAGATTGTAGAGTACCAGAACTTAAGAGAAATAGTAGTGTCCTCATCCTTCAGTACCAGATCAAGCTCCAAGGTGGCAAGACATCACGATCAAGATCGTAATGGATCATCTGTCTGCATCAGAAGCATCGAGCAATGTCCATTATTGTAATAATAAAAGTCAACACATGTGGAATGGATTATAGACGTTGAGAGTATCGGGAGTCCCAATGACACTACAGTCATTCTTAGTATGCAACAAAAAAACGTATTGAAGAAGCTAAGGAAAGTAATATGAGTCAACAAAAAACACATTTTCAGGTGTTAGGTGAGATATCAGTCTGCAATGTCGGTGGGCGGACGATTTACCGGATGAAGTTTTTCGAGAAAGTCACCATCGATTGCTTCGGAAATGTCAAATACAATTAATGTTTCAACGGACGTCTTCCAACGGATGCATTTTAAAGACACCTTATATGCAAAAGAAAAGATGATGAAAGAACTAAGCAAGCATACAACAAAAACACTGAAGAACACTCAACGCTCAACTCTACGATATAAAAAGAAAGCTTGCTCAGCTACTCAGTTCTTTCGAACTCAAGCTTAACGGCAACCGAGTAACACTATTCAAGAACTCAACTATTATCAAGTGAAGAAAGAAGTTCCAAGTCAGAAGGACATGAAGAGTTCTAAGTGAACTCAGAAGTACCAAATCTGTTGGACTTGAAGAGTTCAATAGTGAACTAAGAAGTTCCAAGATTGCTGATCTTGAAAGAATCTGTGAGATTCAAAGATTGTAAAGATATTCTTAGTGGATTTCCTACTCAAGGAGTAGAAGAGTAGACTAGGAGTTTTGAATGCTCTGAATCACTTAAAATCACTGTGTCTCTTATATTCTTGCCATAACTGCTATAACTGCTTAACTCCTATTAACTCGGTACATCTTAAAAGGAAAACAAACCAATCTCAATTCCGCAGTGATTAAATCAATATCAAAACTAACAAGTATTTTGAAAAGAAAAGAATTTAAAAATATATATTCAACCCCCCTTTCTAAATAACTTTTGTGCCTCTGGGAACTAACAGGTACTATTCACCCGAGTACTATTCATGATAAAAATTAATTTCTTTTCTGTCCAAATTATTTTTGATACAATATTATTCTTGAATTTTACTCCTCAAAGCAGTATCATATTGACAATTTGGACATTATTGAACTCTGGATAAATTGAATTATAAATCTTTAAAATTTATCATTTACTTTCACATAATTGAATTCTTATATCATTGTCATCATCATCATGTTTATATTGTGATGAAAGTCATCTTTGGCTCGTAGTGCATAGATGGACTGTTGATTGGTATGATTATGACTATGTATTGGTATAATCATGACCACTGGTGATACTAACGAATATCATTGGCCCGTAGTGCATGGATGATTCGTGAATGTGATAATAATGAATATCCTTGACCCGTAGTGCATGGATAATTCAGTGATGTGAATTATTTATTGAGCTGAGTCTCAACGATAAAATTGATGATAAACTTTTAAATCATAGAAGATAGTAGATATCATGCTCTACTTGACACTTCTAATGGATTATTTGTTCCGCTGCAGTTAAACTTGTTGTCTATTGTATTCAATTAGTTTAACACTGTTGAAGGCTAACGATAATTTATTTTGCATTATCTTAGTCATAATATTCTTTACTGGGCTAGTTGAACTCACCATTTGCTTTCATTGTTCTCTTTAGGAAATGAGAATATAGCTGAGACTAGTCGGGGAACGGAGTGATGGTCCGAGATGGTGGCTATAGTAGTCCTCACTATTTTATAAACTAGTGTGATAATAATTGTAATGAGGACTCCATTTGAGTTTGGATATTGTCTACGAGACAATATTCGTGTTTAAACACTCAGCTTATGTATTGTCGTATTTTACACGACAGTTGTATAATTAAGTTTGTATTTGAATTTTGTACCATGTATTTGACAACTCAGAATGAGTTGTGTATACTTATTTTGGGGGAGTCACAATTATGTTTAATGGCTTGCCGGTATAATGTGTGCAACAAAAGATGTCCAGTTCGATCAGCAACACATGCACAACGATATGTTTGTCCACCTAGAGAAACAATATATAGGAAGTTAAAGTCAGATAACTCTCCTTAAAAATCAAAAATCAAGATTCAGCCAAATAACATCATTTTGTACTTTTTCTGAAGTTTAAACTTTGACCACCAAATGCGCGTTGATATATTTTTTCATCTTCCTCTCGAGAAAATGGTAACCCATAGTTCTCAAGCTCTACAACAGTTTTTAGAGTTTTTTTTTGATAATGTGAGGTTTCTCAATTGTGGTCAGACTAATCTCCCAGCCGGACTCAATCGTTTTGTCTTTCGAATCAGTTTGCACTAGCAGTCCGTGGCCCCATGAGCATTTCTGCCTACAACTGCTTTTAGAGCTTCCATGCACATATATTGAATAATATCCTGATCACCTGTAGAAACACAATGGCAAGACATCACAACAGATTTGATTAAATAGCTTCCAGAGATGTTAAGTTTACTTGAACATGAGGAACCAAGGGGAGGGGGGCTGCTGTGACCTTGACAACAAATCATACATAAGAAACATTATTTATGTGCATTATCAAGAGTTGAGGAGTGTTCATTTAAACGATCATCGTACCTAATTGTGTCATACATGTGCCACCTCCAATCATCTTAGTTCATATTCCCTAATGCAACATTTATACCACCCTGCACAACAATTTCACTATACAATGTAGCTCCATGTTTTATTCATGCTCAGGAAAGTATTAAAAAACAACCCCAAAATGCAAAATACACGGCAAAAGCAAGAACAAGCAGCTAATGTGAGCAATTTAATGAAGAAATCAGCATAATTTAATGCCATAGACAAATCAGCATCATCAAAAGATGCCAAGGTTTTTAGACAAAGGCCATTCCTTTCTATCTTGTGGCAGGAAAGAAAATCCAAATAAAGATAGAAATCCAAGTATAGTTCTAAAACCACAAAACTACTGAACTCTGTTTACGCTAAATTTTGACCACAATGAGTAAATATATTGAACAATTTCTAATGAAAAAGCTAAAAAGGAATGTTTATGAGCAAACTATAGATATTCCATACAATATATAATGAATAGTATAATAGCAAATTTAAAATATTTTGTCAGTTTAAACATTACTCATAAAAAGTGTTTTTTCTTTTTTATAATAAAATAAATGGGACACTCTGTTTCTGAGTTTTAAAATGAACAAAAAAGAAAAAAAATGGACAGAAAAATTAAGTTTTCTTTACAATTCTTATGTTTCTGAGTTTTTTAATAAACGGAAAAGAAAAGAAATGGATAGAAAACTCGTCATTACTTTTTCCGCAAAGTTTTCCATTCAAAATTGGTGCGATTTGATGAGAAAAAAATTGAAATAAATAATATTTTTATAATTTCCATATTATCAACTTTTAATATAATAAATTTTAAATTACAACTTATATTCTCAATTTTAAATTTCTATTCTTTTCAAATAATACAAAGGAAAACTTTGAGTTTTTTATTTTTTTTCTTTTTTGTTCTAACTCAGAAACAAAAACAAAGTGTAATATTGTGGGACCAATGGAGTATTAACCATGCCATACACTTTGGTCAACGACGGACTTTCTACTGGTGGTGTGCTTCTGCTGCCGCTAATTTTTCTTGTATCCCAAAATTCCAGTAACAGATCCAATTACCGGCTGCCCACAAATACAAAGACAATCACATAAACAGAAACAGATACAGAAACTGAGATTAAATCTGGTGAGAGAAAAAATGGTGAGCAAAACAGACGAAGAACGAGTGAACCAGCTTGAGAATCAGGTCGATAATGGAGGCGGAGGGGCTTGGGAGTATCTATCTCTTGTACGGAAGCTCAAAATTCGACGCTCCGATAAGGTATTGAAGCACGGATTATCGATCTTGAATGACTCTAACAAGCGATCTGCTGTCGGTGCCGACGGTACGGGTTTTATACTTTATTTGTTTCTCAATTATTGTTCTGTGATTTATAGGATTTATTTGAATTCTGTGTCTGGAAATTTGTGTTGGGTTGTGTGGGTCTGTGATAATTTTTGGGTTTTGTTTAGTAATTGATTTTATTGGCTAAAGTTCATAATTTACTAATTGGGAAAGCATGCAAGGCATGGACAACAATAAAATCAAAATTGTAAGTTAAAGATTGTGTAATGGGCAAAGGTCCAAAAATGTAATGTTTACCCCCAAATTCCACTTGCACGCTGATTTTTTTTTTCTTCCAAAAGTAAAAGTGCCCTTAACGTACAAATTTTAGGTCAACTCTGCCCTCCTATTAAAAAAATTCCAACTAGACAAACTGAGGGATACAGTTGACCTAAAATTTGTAATGTCAAGGGCACTTTTGAAAAAAAAAAAGTTCAGGCTGCAAGTGAGATTTCGGGTAAACATCAGGGGCATTTTCGGACCTTTGCCCTACTTGTAATTGAAGGTTGTGTTTTATTTCTATTTCAATTAACATATGATTTACTCCTCAGAACAGCAGCTACAGAAGTTTAAGTTATGAGTTGGCTATGGGTCTTTAAATATATGGAAATGATCCATAGGCACAGTTGGACTCTCCATTTCATGGTCCAGATTTAAAATGTATTGAAATGCGACATTATGTTGACAGGACAGGAGAGATCATATTTTAAATCTGGACCATGAAATGGAGAGTCTCTATTTATTTGAAATGGAGAGGATCCTTGTGGCTATGGGTTGGGTAAAATCTAATTACGCACAACACGCAAGTATACGTGGTCAACAAGTAATAAAGTGATAAGTAGAGTATCGTTCCCACGGAGACTACTTAGCATTAATCTGAACTTACAATTATCAATTTCCTATTAACCCAAATTTTATTAAACAAATCAACTCAATAATTATAATTAATGATTCTAAATTGAATAATAATTAAAATAACACAACAATCACAAATATCAAAATCTGGAAATTTCAAACAATTAATGGAGAATTAGACTTATAATTTCACCCTAAGCTTCACTCTGATTTTAACACCTTCATTCCACTTCTATGCACTATCCCAGTTTATTAATCAAGAACACGAAAGTAGTATTAACCACCTCTCGATGCACTAATACCGTATTAACATCAATCCACAGTTAAGATAGAAATCCGTTAAACACCTTAATTAACTAACCCACTATATCTCTATGTGAATTACAATTGAAGAAGGTTTAAAAATAAGTGCTCTATTCGATTACATGCGATGTCAAGCATATCTCTACCTTCACATTCATCAAGATTAAGCTATTCACAAAATCTTGAACACATGCTATATTAACTAGGTCTAGAATTGAATATCCTCTCTCGATTCCATCCAATTCCACAAAGAATTGTTGATCAGGCAATTCATAAATTCAAACACAAATTAATATAGATAAACTGGAGATAGATTATTGAAATGGAAATTAAAGTTTACAAAATCATCGATTCACTTAAAGATCCATCATAAGCCTAAAAAGTGAATTAGTTCATACTAAATGAAATAAATACTGAATAAATCATAGAAATCATTCTTTCGATTACAAATAATAATCTAACACAAAGAATATTGAAAAACACCCTTCACGTAGACTAAATTCGCAATTGTCTTAAAAATCTCCCGAAGTACTCCTCCACACTTGCTCCCAAAAACTCAGATTAGATCTGTGTCTCCTCCAAGTTGTTGTTGATAAAGTATTAGATATCTAGCATACAAGCTCCAGCCGCAATTTCCTTCAATTAGAGTTCCATTGTCATACAAGTTGCTAGAAATCATGCCCAATAAGAAGTTTAATCAAAAGCGAGACCTGACCCAGATTTTTCACCCCTTACGTGCATGGAGGTTCATGCACTAATTAGGCTGCCTTGCTGGCCTCCTTCTGTCTAGCTCGACTTAAGACCCAGCCCCAAATGGGTGTACAAGATAAATTGGCTCCGTCCGTGGCATCTCTTCTGATGGCGAGATCAAGACCCGCCTACCGGGGGTGTATAGTCTAAATTAGCCCGCCTGCCACGTAGCTTGTCTTCTATTTGCACGACATGTTGAATTTCATAAGTTTTTTCAATTTTTGCTCCAATTGACTTCAACTCACACCAAATAGTTCCAAACGTACGTTGAATGCCACAACCACCATTCTACACATGAAATAACATAAAACAAGTAAAAATGAACATGACCACAAGAATTTAACAACAAATAAGCATGCAATGGATATTGAATCGCTTATATAAAATCCACTTATCACTATGGGTCTTTATCCGACCAACCCATCTTACACCATTAAAGGTAAGATTGGTTGGCCAGGAATTAGAGGCAAACAGTTTAGCGGACAGCACAAACAGTTTGCGGATGGCTATAATGATCATAATACCCCTTGATAGGACGGTGCAAATAAGGCTGTAATGATCATACTACCCCTTTCATTAAAACAAAAACAAAATAAAAAGTTGTCAACTCTTGATGTGAAGGAAAAGCCCTCTTTGGAGGACGGGAGTAATTTTTCTTCAGTTTGTTTATTTAGGGGTAATACGGTCTTCTTGTCCGTCCGTCTAACAGTTTGGAGGACGGTGCAAACTGTTTGGCGGTGGTTTAATGAATGTTATAATCGCAGCCGCTCTCTTTCAGCGGTGGTATAAAATGGTTGGCTAGGAATAGTTACATATTCAACTGCAGCTATAAATCATTCTCCATACACACACACATATATATATTTATATATATATATATAGATAAACACACATGTAAGATCATCAACTTGTATATGATACATTCTATTATTATTTCTTCTTTAATTGTCAAATGAGAAAAAGAATAAAAAGAAAAAGAAAGACGCCAACTTTTTGTTTCTCAGCTCCTTTAGTAAAAAAATCTTGCGATTTATTAATTTTGGCTTTTGCAGAATGGACTCTATATGAACAGGTAGCTATTGCAGCTATGGACTGCGAACGTACTGATATCGCAAAGGTAGAACTCTTTTCTTCAAAAGTGCAACTCGTGGAACCACTGTTTAGTTCATGTGTAGCAATGTCAGCTGTTTTTTTAATTCTTGTTTTTGGTTTTGATTACTGATTATTACATATATATTCGCAAAAGTGCCAGAGGTGTTGAGCCCAGTTTCAGGCAGAAAAAATCTTTACTACTTTTCTGTTTGACCAATCAATATGCTGCCTCTTGTTGCTGAGGTAATGATGTTTGTTTCTTATTTACAATGTTTTTTTTTCAGGACTGCATAAAGGTTTTACATAAGAAGTTCCCAGAGAGCAAGAGGGTTGGTGAGTTAATATTTCAATTGCCACGTATTTGTTTCTGCATGTGAATGTGTTTGGGTATGAATAATTTTTTTGATAAGTGAAGGTGTCACCACAAGTTTTGAATGTTTGTTGTTGTCGAGTGATTTATGATTTGGATATGCAGTCCATCTTCTACCCTAGTCATTTGTATAATTGTATTCTCTCAAAAAATTAAACTCAAAACCTGGAATCACTTTAACTAATCTGGCAACATCCATATACACAAATCACTTTATAAACACTTTTAGAGGAGTTGATATTTCATATTTTCGTCAAGATTTGTGATTTGTGCTTCATTAGTTTTTTTTTTTTTTTTTTTTTTTTCTTTCTTATTTTTCTTTGGAAGCCTCCTTGTCCTCCCTTTTCCATAATAACTCTTATTTCTATTAAAATTCATCTTTTTTTTTAAAATAAATAAATAAATTTTTTTATAAAACAAAAGTAACTCAATCACGATTATCAATAATGATATGATTTTAGTGTTATTGGTGAAGCCTGATGCAAACTTTTAATTTAGAGGTGAATATAAAACTTTGTACTTTCGGGTTAATTAAGGTTACTTATATTCGTTATATAAGGAGGGGATCTTGCAATTGTATGAAGTACGATTTTTAAACTGTCAGCCGTTGACTGTGGACTAGTCCAAACGTTTTGGGTAAACTACGTAAATCGTGTTTTCTTTTGATTTTACTTTAGTATTGTTTTCGCCGCATTGTTATTCTCTAACATTTAGATCTCATGTGTAACACAGCTGAAATAGGTAAATGTATATATTACAATTGGTAAATCTTGTCTCAATGCCATACTATCCCCGCCCTCAAAACCATACTCCAACAGTAACACCTATCACCACAATATATTGAACTTAAAGAGAATCTCATCTTTGTAAATATATGATTTGTTGTAGATTGATATATTAAAATATATAACTTAGATTTGATTTCAAACGAATTTTAGATTTTTAAAAACAAACTCTTTGTGCACACATATACAGAGGATTGATTTTACACAGTTAAACCACAACAATAGCACTAGTCACTAATAAGGGACACTCTATATACATAGCCCTCATTTCTTTTATCTCATCTTTTTGAAAGTGGGGGGCTATATTTTATGATTGTGGATGCCACCAAACATGTTATAGTAATAGGGCTTCCTTTAAAATCATGACTTAACTAGATGTGGATGCTGGCATTATGCAAATGCATGAATTACATTTTATTACCTATAAATTTCGGTTCTTAAGATATTGTTGTGCCTTAACTTGCAGGTAGGTTAGAAGCGATGTTGTTAGAGGCAAGGGGATCATGGGCAGAGGCAGAAAAAGCATACTCAAGTCTTTTAGAGGATAATCCATTAGATCAGGTTTGCTCTTTCACGAGTTATTAGTGAAAAGCCAATAAATTTTGTTGAGTTTTCATTCTTCTCTGTTTCTTTAGTTTTACCCCCTCCCCCCCTAATGTCTTTTGTCATTCAGGTAATTCTCAAGAGAAGGGCAGCTATGGCAAGGGCCCAGGGAAACATTTCAGGGGCCATTGAAAGGCTCAATCAATATCTTGACACGTGAGAAAGATCTTCAAAGCATAAGCTTTCAAAAAATATTTGTATATTTTTTTTAAAAAATATAATGTATAATATTTGGTACAATTAATGTAGCTGAGTCATTGGCCTTTTCCAGATTCATGGCAGATCATGATGCTTGGAGGGAACTCGCTGAGATATATGTCTCCTTACAAATGTGAGTATTTTTCTTCTTGTTTTTGGAAGGGGAACTTGTGTAATAAGACAGAAGATTCTATCTCATTCTTTTCCAAATAATTATGTTTAACCTACTGCATAAGGTATTTCTCCTTGTATTTCATTTCTCTTTTCTCTGTCCTACTTAGGTACAAGCAAGCAGCTTTCTGCTACGAGGAGCTAATATTATCTCAACCAATGATTCCTGTCTACCACCTAGCCTATGCTGATGTAAGTGGTTTTCCTTTGCCAACTATGTTTTCCCATCATCACGTTGTAGGGATTTTGTTACTTCTACAGATGCATCTTTTTTATAAGTTTTTTTTGTACATAAAATTTTTCTTTTAGAATATGATAAAACTTACCGGAAAGGCAAGTACTCTAGCATATGCTGCCCATCGGAGAAAAGCTCTAAATAATATTGTTTTTGAAGAATATATTAATATTTAATCTTTATTGAAGTAGCCATCTTTTCATCATCAAAGCTACAACCATTTTTTTTCTTTCCCAATTAGAAGATATTATGATATTCCTTTTCAATCTAAATGTCTTCTGACATATCAATTACTGTGCATACTATTAGCATTAACCAATACCCCGGGTCATCTATTTTTGGTGCCTATTTTGAACAGGTGCTTTATACACTAGGTGGAATTGAAAACCTTCAGATGGCTAAGAAATATTATGCCTCCACCATAGATTTGACGGGTGGTAAGAACACTAGAGCACTCTTGGCAATCTGCTTGGTGAGCTCTCTCTCTCCCGTGGTGTGTGTGTGTGCACGTGAGTGCTCTTTATTGTACATCAATGTTGATATGGACTAGCTAGGTTGTCTAGTAGTTCTTCGATGCGAAACGCGTGATTTGTTTCATTTTTCTTATTGAATTCTAAAAAATGTTTACTTCAACGCGTACATCTGAATAACACGTGTATTCTTATGATTTAGTGTACATCTGCCATCGCACAGCTGACTAAAGGGCAGAACAAGGAGGACAAGGATGGCTCGGAGCTGCAATCTCTAGCAGTGACTGTGTTGGACAAAGATTACAAGGGGAGATCTCCCAGCAATCTTTCTCTACTTACTTCGACCTTAAGAAGCTTGAAAGTTTCATCCTAAATTTCTATTATTGGTTTATGCTTCCATTTATTTCATTCCCCACTCAAAACTGGAAGGGGGTCAACTACAATGTAGTCAAATTTTGAGATCTTTCCAGCTTCTTCATTCTAGTGCTTTTCCTTTTTTTTTTCTTTTTCCCTTTTTACAATTGTTAAGATCATGATGTGATGTACTTTAAACTTTCAATGATAACATATACTGCAGGTATTACTGATTCCTTTCTGGGATTTCTTTTTATTTATTCCTTTATGCAGGATTTCTTTTTTAATGGATGTGAACCAAAATTTAAAATATATGCTTAAAGCTTCACAAGCTAAATGTACTTCCAAGTCTTGAACAAGTACAATCACAATTACTTGGCAAGAAATATACATGCACAATTATAAGCAAAACAACTCCCCATATAGAAATTTGAATATAATAAGCCTATAATCCAGCAGCAATGTTACAGTTCCGTCTTGCCCTGACCCAATATTCAAACAGCCCAAATAAACTACTGTATTTATGTAGGGGAGCATTATTTGATATTTTCGAATAGTCTCTTCTGGTGGGATTCATTTTCTTCCTATATGAAAGAGAAATATTTGAAAATATAAAAAAGATATCAGTTTTCTTTATTTAAGAGAACACTATTTTTACATGTGTTTTTTATATTTTCGGATAGATCCAAAAAAATATATGAAAATATAAAAAATACATTAAAGTATCAATTCCCTTATCTAAGACCGGTCTTTGAGAGTACCGGTCTTTGAGAGTCAAACTTAAGATGTTCGACGGCTCATCTGGGTTTATCAATTTGAAAATTCTTTTAAAGCGGACATATTTTAGCAAAATTTGCCTGACTTAACGTATTCCAAGAATCAAACTCAGATGTTAATTTTTTTTAAATCAGGGCATATTTTGACCGGTCTTGTATCCAAACGACAAAAAAAAACACTTTATTCAGCATAAAATTTTCATTCAATAAATCTTATAAATTATTTGAGAGGCATTTAAAAAAATAAAATAAATAAATAAAAAAATTGCTTGGGTCATTGGACCGGTCATTTACACCCGGTCAGCGAGCTCTTATCAATTTCCTTTATTTATAATCAAACGGCCCAACAGCTGTCTCTCCATAAGCATAACAAAAAAATAAAAACCTAATTTTTTTGCGCGGGAAGAAAAAATTAGTTCACATTCTTTATTTACAGATACTCGCTCTCTCTCTAGATTTCTCTCTCTAGACTTGTGCAAGTTTTTCTGGTTGGCCTCGAAAAAATATACTGTAAATCTGTAATCAAAGGAATATTTACTACTAGTAATACCGGAGGTACAGAAATGGCTCCACGGAAGAAATCAGCCGGCGGATCCAAGAAATCCAACCAAAACCAGCAACAATCACAGCCCTCCAAATTCGGAATCCAACATTTCTTTGAACGTCAAACGCAGAACTCTCAAAACCCCAAATCAAAACCCCCCACTTTGAAAAACCCCGATACCTCACCTTCAACCTCAAAAAACCCCCAAAATGTGTCCAATTCAGAAACGACTGATTCGAAAAAAGGGATTTTTACACTTCAAAACTCAATAAATGTGTCCACTTTGGTACAGGCGCAACGAAACCCTGAAAGTTTAGCTGAATCCGAGTTGAGTGTGGGAAGTGGTGGCCTGAATAATGTTAATAATAGTCATTCGCAGAATACACCTACTGGTGTTCTTTTGCCGGTTGTTGGTAATGTTGAGGTGAATGAATTGGATGTGTCACCTGAAATTCGAAAGGGGGCTTCGACTAAACGCTTCAAGTTTTCGCCAGGAATGGTAATTTTTATTTTACATAGTGATTGTGTAGCTCTGTTGTGAAAGTTGATGCAAACTCAGTTATCTGTAGGTAATTGATATGACCCTTTTTTTTGATTTAATGTTAGTTGCTCAACAGAGATGGAGATATTTGGATTGTTTACAAGGCATATGTTGACAAAGAATTACCATTTAATAATTTTATGTTGATGTTGCACAAATTTGGATTTTGGGAATCAAAGAAAAGTTGAATGAACCTACTAACTTTATTCTTGTTATGCAGACCTCAAAGAGACACTTTGGTAATAGCATACGTATATTAGCCTTTTCTGAATAACTTACTTCCCCTCAAAGGTCTTGCTAGCAATGCTACAAATTTCTTGTTTGGGCATGAAAGAATGTAAAGAACATAGTGATATGTAGTTGAGGAGATGTAGAATTAGCATTCCTGCCAATTTGCAATTACGTTTAATGTTAAAGGCGGAAGGGACGTATGATGTATACCTTTCCAACTTTAGCTGTAGTACTTCTCTCCATAGCTGATTAATATTAGAGAGAACTTTAGTAGTGAAGGATAAATATAGGAACCTTGAAAGTTGTTCAAGTGGATTTGACATTATTTACGACATTGTTATTATGATAGTTGATAAAGCAAAGCCAAGATGAGGGAGGTGATGAGGTCACATGGAGGATTTCTCCAGTAAATGAGCGACTCCATGCAAAATCCAAACAGTTAGCTGGGGTTATGCGGGTCTTGGCGGATTCTTCAAGACTTAACTCTATGAGTTTTCACCAATGCTCAGAGAATAAGGCATGCTTTTCTCTAGCTATTCACACATGTTTAAACTTGTTCTGAACACTGTTTGATGGTTGGTTGCTCCTTAAATGTACAGGCTTCTCTTGCTTCAACATGCAAACTTGAAAAGTGGCTTTCTTCACCACCATTGAAGGCTTCGGAAAATTCTTTGATACTCTCAAATAGGAATATTAACCCAGAGCATAATATGGAGCTTCATGGCAGACCTGAAACTGCGAATGATAAGAATAATTCTGGATTAGTAAAGAGTCAGAGTCCTTTCAAGACTCCCCCATCTCTATCATATTGCCATGATAAGGTAATTATACGTTCAAGAACATAGTAACTCATGAATTGATTAACTTGTAAAATATTCACTAAAAGTTAGCAAAATAAAAAAAACTAGTGATATACTTTTAAAAAATCTCTGATGCTAAATGGCATAAATGAAGTGCAGTCTGCAGATGGTGTTGATTCTAATGGAGTATCTGATCAGAAAGATTCAAGGCAACATAAAAAGGTTTTTATGCTGATTCTTTTTCCTGGTTGTTATGTTAGTCCGATTTTCTACTTTTTTGTCTGTCTGCGAAGTTTTATGATCAAGGACAGCATTTCGGAGCATTACTTTCCAAATGGAAATAATTTAAAGAAAGAAAACTGTTAGGAGCTGCTATTTCTCTGTTAGGCGTATAATTTTCATTTTTACAGGCGTTGCTTGAACTTTTAGATCAAGTAGGAGATGCAATTTCTATTGATGAACCAGTACATAAGGATACAACACCCTTAATCTCAAGATCTCGATCTGGTTTTGATGATGAGAGATGCACATCTGATCCTGCTGTCAAAGGACTTGCAGTGGATCCAACTGAAGAAGCCAGCAGAGAACCTTCCATTCTCTATTTTCTTGTGTTAGAGGTATGCTGCTGTGTCTCTCTCCATTATGGTTTTTACCTGAGAAAATGGCACCTTTTTTAAATTAATACATCATTTGTGAACAGGTTTCTGAGAAGAGGTCTGTTAATTCAGCTGGTTCCCAATTACCTTTTAAGGTTTGTATGTGCAAAGATTTTTTTCCCGCTTTCATAAAGCTAGTATTATTATTATTATTAGTACTATTATTTTTATTATTTTATTTTTATGATTAGATATTGTTGTCAGGTTCTCCGTTTACTAAATGAGCAAAGTGGAGAAGAGCGGGCTTTGCATTTGTGGGATGAGTGGTAAGTAGTTGGAAAAGCTTTGTGCAACATATATATACTACTTCCAGTGAATGCTTGGTTTTGATCAAGTTTAGATCTTAGTTACCCCATTTAGTTAGATTGATAGGAGTGATGTTTAGCATTGTTTATACATTCGGCCAACTTTCAAAAGGTTCACAACTAGTTGTTGACAGTGTTCTAAAAATCGTTAGGCGAACCTAGGCGGAGGAGGGGGAGCCTAGCGCCTAGGCGGACTAGGCGATCTGATTTATTTATTTTTCTATTATATATAATATTTGTTATACTATATAAAACATATAGTGTATGTAATTTTTTAAAATTTTACATGAAACATTACCAAAAAACAATATTTTAAGGCTTCACAAATTCATTTACCTATCGTAGAGCTTCAAAGTAGAGGTCTGATTCTTCCTAGGTGGGAGCCTAGGCGCCTAGCCAAATAAAGGAGGTAGAGGACCGCCTAGCACCTAGGCGGGGATTAATTGGACCTAGGCGGAGATTTTTAGAACACTGGTTGTTGGTTGGACAAGATTAAACTCTTGCTATACCATATACTAAATTTTTCCAAAGAGTCTTGTGCTTAAGTCTAAACCTATGACTTTTAGGAACGAAATACGAAATTTGAAGTAATTAATTCTGCCAATTGTTAGTTCAAGTATGTATAGCATATAGTCACATGACATTTTAACTGATAAATTTCTTTAAAGCAACATAAAGTTATGTTTCTGGGAGGTCTTCTAAAAAATTAGAGGTTAAATATCCTAGTGATATAGTTTCTTGATCTTGAGTTCTTGCTTCATTGTAAATATGTATTATCCTATTTGCGTGGCAGTAAGTCAACTATATTTTTGTCCTAGTTTCTTATGGTTTTGTAATTTAGATATATCTTTTGGTAGTTAAAAGTTGAGAGTGATATTTTCTAGGAACATTATTGTTAATTTATTTTTCTAAATTTGATTCAGTATTGTATTGAGTTTTGTCAGTGCCATGGGAGACATGAGCTTGGTGTGCATAAGGGTCCCATTTTAATTTTCTTTTTCCAGGTTTTGTAGTATCATTGCACCTGGAGATACTGTTCATGTCATTGGTGCATTTGATGGGCAGGGAAAGTGTGATGTGAATCGTGCCAAAAATTTTCTTATTATTCATCCAGATATACTGATGTCTGGAACTCGGGTATTTTGACTGCTTCTTCTCCTGCTAGATATTTTATTTTATTTTAGCAGATGGTGACTGTGGAAGTGGTGTTTCAGCTGAAATTGAATGCTTCTTTCAATCCATATCTAGTTGACTGATTTTTATTATGACCCTGGTTTTTCATGATAAACTAAAACACCTCTAGGTTGCTGGTAGTTACTGTTGCTCACGACGAGCAGTTTTGGATGAGAGGCTAAAATGCAGTGAGCATTCAGCTGCAGCATTGATTGGTACCTTACTGCATCAAATATTTCAGGTTTCATGATCTGAACTATCTTTTTCTTGTAACTATGTTGCAATGTTTTGTCTTTGACAGAAGCAAGCTTTAATTTATAAATATTTAATGGCCTGAATATCCTTTCCCAGGCTGGGCTTATTCGAGAAAATCCAACGAAAGAGTTCTTGGAGGAATATGCTAGAGTGGTGCTCAAGAAAAATTTTGAGAGCTTGTATGCATGTGGAGGTGAAGAAGTGTAAAACTATCTTTAGTGTAATATCAAATTTCTCATTGGCAGCATTATCAAATTCGGCACGACACTGAATTTGCAGAATTATGCTGTCATGTCACTCTATTCTTTTAGTAATTTGCTTCTTTATAACTTGAATTGTGTGCATTAAACGAATATTGTAGACATTTCTGAAAGCTTTGACTTCCTCCTCTGTTAAACATTGCAGCAAATGATATTGATACTCATAAGACCTTGATTGAGGCGATCCCGAAAATATTAAACTGGATCCTCCTCTTCAGAGATTCGAAGGTGTAGTTTTTGTTCTCGATGAAGTATATCCTTAGTTCTTAATCACTGTATGTTTTCATTGAAGTTAAGTAGGTTGTGTGACTCTAACCTAGTATGAGTTGATACGTGATTCGGAAGTCATCCTCATGCCAACAGTCAATCTGCAAATTCTGTTACAAATACAATGACTGTTGTAAACTTGATTATTTTGTTTGAATATTTTCATGTATAGTATTTAGGTTAAACTGTGCTTTTTATAGGATTTTTACCACGCTTGCATATAACCCCTTGTGGTACATGTATCATCATATAAACACCTCATGTAAAATACAATGGAACTATATCTGGTGTTAACAGTTGAACCAAATTGTCAGTCTTTAATTTGGACTTGATACATATGGGATTTTAGCTGTTGGACCTGAACCCCTTTTTGATTAAATAATCACTACAGAATCACTTTATGCTTTTAATTTTCTTATAAATGGTTAGATGATGTAATAATGTATTTATAGGTGCAGAATGTCGAGGGTTAACTAACTCTAGCTTAGTGTTTAATTTGAGATTGCTTTTCACTGTCAGTCTTAAGCAAACTTTCTTTAAAAGATAAAATGTTTTAAGCAAACTAATATGTCCAAATACTGATGCAAATCGATGGACCGCGTGAGTTACCTGATTAATTTCTGTACACTTAATTGATTTTTATATAACATTAAAAGTAAATCGAATTTGTGTGCTTATTTGTTGGACATGCATCATAACAGTATCTGTACTATAAGTTCATAATGTGGATCACATTTATCTGAATGAAGATGTTCACATATTTTCCCTTTATTTTGTTTTGTTGATACTTGCTAATTCGAAGCAGCACCTGCTTTCATCTCTAAAATCATATCACATTTTTTTGTATTGTTTTAATACTAGCTTGCAAAATGCTTTATATCCATAATAAGTATTACACCTCTAGTTCTGTCCATATTAAACTGCTTTGAGTTAGAGGCTGATGTTTTCAGCTTACAGGATTCCAAAACTCCTAGTGTTGATTTTGGATCTGATGATGGACTCAAGAAGGTTAAATATCTGAGGTGAGGGATCCTTCATGGTCTCTTTATCAACTATACAAATAATACATGGTTGATTAATCATTCAAAAATCTTCACATTTATGGATGTCCAAATGCCACATGAGGCTATGACATATGAATTGATGGCAAACATTAATATCTATGGATGTGCATGCACAATGCCTATATGCTGCATGCATTCATTTTACACATGTCTAGAACAAGTTTTAGTACTAGGTTGTTATCAAAACATATAATTATCATCTATTTTCATGTGGGATTCAGTTTTATATATTCACATATTGTCATAGCATTCCATGATTTGACATGCAACTCCTTATAAAAATCACAAATGAGATCCACTGTTTGTGATTATCTTATGGATTCTTCTCTGCAAATGTAGGTAGTCGATATTGAGGAGGTGGCATGGGCCCCAAAATATGGTTTGAAAGGAATTATTGATGCCTCACTCCAAGTACAATTTGAATCAAACGCTAATGAATCTAATGAGAAGATCATGCCTCTAGAGTTCAAAACTGGAAAAGCAACCAGTGGCCAGGCAAGTTTTCAGTCAAACATATTTCTCTGCAAAGGGGTGCAGAGACTATCTTGTGTTTATTTGCATTTCTTTTAGGCACCTTCTATGCCTTTTTTTTTCTTTTCTTCTTCCTTTCATCTATTTTTCTTCTTTATTTCTCTCGGTATTGTTGTGACATTCACTCATACTTTGTCAATTTATGCAGACAGCCATGGAACATAATGCCCAAGTGATGTTATACACTCTCCTTATGTCAGATAGGTGTGTGCAGTCCAGCACACTTCTTTACATTTTAATTAACATGTACTAAAAGGCCTTATTCTTACGCATTTTAATTTCCTTTTTCTTGTACCCTACTTATTTACAGATACCTGAAGAATATTGATTCTGGTCTTCTATACTATCTACACACAGATCAGACACAGGTAGGGTAAAATGTTTTTGGTTTTCTTCTTCCTCCTCTTTCGTGTAGTTGAGCCTGTCAATGCACATCTCTGCAGGGAATTGTGGTTCGAAGATCTGACTTGGTTGGGCTAATCATGCGTTGTAATGAACTTGCAGATGATATTCTTAAGGCTTCAACAACTCAACGACTGCCACCAATGTTGAAGGTTTAGCTACATGATCCTATCCATCTGAATAAATGCTCAATGGTTTTCTGTTCAAATATTTAGATAATCGCATTACATGCAGAACCCAAACATGTGCAGAGGCTGTCGACACCTTAATGTTTGTACTGCCTACCATAAGGTGAGCTTTCGATCTGTAAATAGGCCAAACTTGTATATCTGTTTTCCTGTATGGCTGTGTAATTAATAGCTGTTCAGAAGTATGTTTTCTATTTTTTTTCTGTAATTGTCTTCCTTCAGGTACAAACTGTACTATATAGTACTTTGTAGCAAACAAGTTCTTGTGACATAAACTATTGTGCCATGGTTAATAGAGTGCATTATAAAGAGCCAACAGTGCTGTAGTATAAAACTTATAGAAAAAATATTACACACACATGTATTCGTATTGTTTGAAGGAAATTGAAGCTGTCAATTTACCCGCATCTTACCACTAAATAAAAAGGAAACATCCTACTTTAGTCAAGAAAATGGGTCTGAGCCAAATTTGCTTTGCAAAAGTAGTTGATTAATCATCAAATGTCTCCTTTTATTTTGTTTATGAGGTAAATGCGCTGGAGTTTGTTATTTTAATATATACCATTTCACATTCTATTCCTCAACAAGTAAAATTAGTGAGGATGCAAAGCTTATATGATGCTAATGGACAAGTTTTTGGGTCCATTGGGATTTTTACTTGTGAAATCTGTGTTCATTTGTTTGTCATTTCTGTCTTGAACAAATTCTCGTGGAAGCATGAACATGTATAGAAAGAGTGATACAACATGAGATCGCTACAATTACATGGTTCTAAATAATAGACATGTGACAGGAAAATGGATGTTAATGATTATTTATATAAATACAAATAATATAAAAAGATTGCTTATTTAAGCATATCGAATATCCGATTCTTACTTCTCCGATTAACTGTATAAAAAAGGTTATATGAGGCAGATGGGGCTTGTTCACCAAGGACATGACATGTTCAGGTTCAACAAGATATACACTTAGGCTACATTTCAATATCTGAGGTACTTTGGACATGTGTTTAACAGTCCAAGGATAACCGTCAAGTACTTTCGATGTCAAAATAAAATGATTAAATTATAGAGTTGTCCAGGATATACTAAGATAAGTACATAGAAAAATATTTAAGAAGTATTGGTTCAAACACAGTGAAGAGCATAGTTGTACTTGAGGTGTGGCAATTATATTTTATAGAAGTAGATATGGAACAATCTTGTGACTGTATCTGAAAGTTGAGGCTAAAGTAATTGAGAGGTTTTCCCACTAAATTTTATTTTTTCAATTAATAATTCTTTGTAATATTTAGATACCTGTGTTTTGTTCTCAGGTTGTTGAATTTGAATACTTTTATTAGAAAACTTTACCACAAGGAGTAACTTTTCTTCGATTGAGTGATTAAAAGTAGACAAAAAGTGTATGTCTACCTATTCTTACATTTTTTGGTTACTATTCTACAAAAAAATATGTTAAGACAAATAAGCAAGACAACTATTAGTTAGATGTTGACTGCGGTCATTTGCTCCTATGACATATATGACAGTTGGCCATTCTTTGAAGCCTAGAATTCCATTAAACATATTAGCTGTTGGTTTTATTGCCTGCATTTGGTTGAAGCTCTTTTTAGTAACAACCCCACTCCTCTCAACCAATTAAAAGTCTCTAGATTGGTAGCTTAACATGGTTATTACTCTTGGGACCTACAAATTGGTTGATCAGTAATATCAATTTTTTTGTGTCATCGTGTGAAATATGTAAGCACCAACGAAAAAGGATGAAGAAAAGAAGTTTTACCCCAAACTACTGCTATCCTTGGGAAACTGAATCTTCCGATGGCAAGTGATGTAGTGTCCGAAGAAAAGAAGTTTTATCCCAAACTACTTCTATCCTTGGGAAACTGAATCTTCCGATGGCAAGTTGGTCTCAAACGGTGAGTCTATTTTAAGGAAATTTATGTTTGAGGTTAACTTAATTGAAAAACATCTCCCCCTACCCCCCCACTGGCGGCCTTTAGATGGGTGATGGATAATTTAGATGTTAATATTAATTTTTTTCTATCTTTCAAATTCAAGAGATTTTAGCAGATCCTTTCCTTTTTTATTTCCATAGGGGGCGAGGAGTTTACACACTTAGTATTAGAATAGTATCCACGTGTTTGCATGAGTTGGCTGGACTTGACCATATCCAAGAACTGAATGTAATATGCAGGTACCAAAAGAGTGGAGTGCCCCATTTACGGTTTTTGTGCTAGATATCTCTATTGGTGCTGCAGATGTATGTACCTCATTTAAACTAGTTAACGACAACAACTTGAAGTTCACATAAGCCCTAGACGACAGCAATGCATAAATTAGCCAATCATGGTTATTTGTGAAATATAGTTGATTCTTAGTTGATAGATAGATGAGCGATAGCTTTAGTAGCAGTAATTCATCCACAATTAGTAGATTTGATCGTGCTATCTTCTATATGATTTGTCATGCAGCCAAAAAGCAAACCTCTTGTTCCTGTTGTGTTTTTGGGTATTGGACTTCTATATGTTGTTCTTGGTTAGTCTTGTGGTTGGTCAATCATGACAGCACTACAATAAAGGGATGATTGTTTGCAAGTGAGTATACATTTTGTGCTGATTTTTTGCTTAATAGCCTACTAAGCAAAATGTTCTATGTAGCTGTTATCATTTTATCTATAAACGGGATTGGCCACCAAAATGTTGTAGTCATGTTGCTGATATAACTTTGAGAAGGATTATGACAAAGCGCCCAGAACTTGTTGTAAACATAAATGCATGAAGTATGTCCTCCACGCAGTTGATATGCTGAACTGAATGTATATTACTTTATGTGAATAGTATTCAAAATACTATATTGAGAAAAGGCAACTTCGAATTTTCTCTGTTTTCTTGAGAATTATAAGCTAGCATAGTTGAGATTCGACATTTTATCTTTCCCACATGAACCTATCAACATTCATGACAATTCATGAAAGTCTCCTTGAGAAAATGCTTATATAATCATGTTCACGTGTCTGCATGTACTTTTGTGTGCATGAGAAGTGGTTGAGCTTCTGTGTTCTCAGTCTAGGATCTTCTGTAGTTCTAATAGATTTATATAAAGAAGTGAAACTTTAACAAAGATTACAAATTTCAATTGTTCATATTCTTCTAAACATCTTCCTTTATTTAGCTAAAAATCAGTATGCACTACTGACTGTCATGTTAAATATTGAAGGCGCATGGGGGAAACACAGAGGGCAGCGGACTGGGAGATTTGTTTAACTCTCTTGTTAATCATTTAACAACTGCACACTTTGACTTCCTTCAAAAATGGGATAGACTGATAGACTTGGAAGCTAAAGAATTGCAGGTACAGATATTTTTTCATTTCTTCTATATGTCATATGCACGGAAAATTTCTAATGAAAGTATGGTTAATAAGTTGTCGTGATTCTAATAAATAGGCTGTGAAAAGAGAGATCTGGTCTTCACGCAGTTCAAACAGCGAACGCTCAACTAGTTGCTTATCTTCTATTGTTCTTGACACCTCTGATAAAGTCTCACAGAAAAACCTTTCTAAAGGAAACAGGTTCATTTATCGCTTTGTACGCCAAAAGTTGCCCCCGCTTGATGGTACAAAAAATGACGGGGATTCCTGGAGTTCTGCCTCTACTCCAATCAATGACTCAAATTGCTCACTTAGGAGTGGGGATTATGTGGTACGTCCATCAAATATCTATTCTATACGTCTATTCACTGGCATCAGTGCGATAACTACTGCCATTTAAGCATAGCAGCAAAATCTTACTACATGTTTTACGTGAGAATTTCTGCTAATATTGTTGTACGAGAGAAGCTAAGATATTCAAAATAGTATTCTTGAGAAGAAAACGAGTACAATGTTACAGTTACATGACAAGTGATCCTTGCATTTATATGTGCTTATTGTTGAGGAGAAAAAGACTAAAATTCTACAATTAGTTATTCTTTAAATTAGTTGATGAAATTTTGTGCATGTTAGAAATACAGACATCAGTTGGAATGTTAATTCTTTGTTTAAATGCAATAGTTGGTATGAATCTTGTGCTCTTTTCCCCCAATATAATTTCATTTGAGTTAAGCATACCTTTGCGAATGCATGCGCTTTGAGTTCTCAATCTTTTAGCTGTCTGAAGATTATATCATTCATACTTGTTATTACCTCTTTTTTTGTTTTTCATACGTAATAACTGATTATATATTCCTTATGTATATTTGACAGATCCTGAGCACGGAACCAGGTGATATAATAGTTTCAAGCGGGGTCATAATGGATATCAGTCGCTTCCATGTTTCTGTAAGACTTTTAAGGCAACATTTGTTTTTCTATACTCCATAAACTTGTAAACGTTTTTTTTACATGCATCCTTCTCTGGAGGGATATCTAGAAATGACTATGAAATACTGTAAAATATTACAGAACTAATAATTTTACAGGTTTTAATTCTGTTATTTGCGTTATTTTTCTTAGGTTTCTTTCTCAAAGCGCTTAAGACTTCCAAAGAGCAGCCCTTTGGCAGCTGCACAAGATCTCTGTCAGGAGGTCTGGCGGATAGACAAAGATGAAATTTTGTCATCATTTGCAGTTATGAGGTAACGGCAAGCTGAAAACTCTCTCAAAAAACTCTTTATTATTTTCATTTTTAGCATTTTTCGATACCAATTCAAGTACATAATATGTTCTGCATTGTGTTGGCGGTGAAGGTTCAACATTGTACAACTCTTTCTACAATATGAATGGAATTCTCATCTTAGGAGGATGATTGTTGATCTCGAGGTGAATAATTTACTAATTTGAGGAATACTTGAAATGTCACTGCTGTTATCTATCCCTTCCTGTCACTCTTTCATCTGTATGAATGATTGTGCACTTGTGCATACTTGTTGCAGGCTCCTAGATTTGACAATGGATGCTTATTTAGTCAAGATCCTGCAGTATCATACATACGGTCAGAGAAGACTTTGAACGATGATCAGCGCAAAGCCATACTCAAGGTAATTCCTTTGCCAGGGGTCTATAATTTCCACGGATGAGTTTTCAGGTGCCAGCAGGCTTAGACAAATGACTAGTTAATTTTTATTTTATTATATTTTTTCAGGTCTTTACTAATTAGTTATGATTATGTTGCTTGATATCACGTATTAAGACAATTCCTTAATTTCAGATTCTTACGGCAAAAGATTATGCCCTTATTCTAGGAATGCCTGGAACCGGAAAGACATCCACTATGGTGCATGCCGTGAAGGCATTTTTGATGAGAGGTGCTACCATTTTGCTTACATCCTACACAAACTCAGCCATTGATAATTTGCTTATCAAACTGAAAGCACAGGTAACCCCTATCCTTTATGAATCTTTTATGGTGATATTTTTATAATTGCGTGCAAAAACCTTCATGATCCTTGCTTGTTATAGCAACTCTAGAAGTCTGTTAACAGCATGACGTAACAAGTTTTTTTTTATGAAAGTGAATATGAATTAGATATCTAGCTTAGGTTAGGAAATGCTTTGCCTTGTTAATTTTTTTTAGAGATGAGTAGATGGGTGATAAAGTTTGTGTAGGATGAGAAAAGAGAATCCTTTATATGTTTTGATAGTGTTAGTATAATCCTTTTTATGAAGCTGTGTGTTTCCTATTAATCCATTAAAGATTTGTTTTTTCTCTTTCATTATGGATTTGGGATTCACATCATAGGTTTTATTAATAAGGGTCCATGGGATCTCTGTTGAAGAAAAAATAAGACAACATTTAGAGTGAACACTGAATACCCTATTGAATGAGAGAAAGGCTAGGGATATTCAGATGAGTTTGAGACAGAGGTGTACATGGGGCTTTGCGGTAGGTTTTTGGTAACAAGCACAAAGACATAGCCAATAGTTTCAAGTCTAGTCCAGTTAATTCTGTCCGTGGATGTGAACCAGTTTGATCAAACATATTAAATTGCTTTTCTTCATTTTCATCCTATATAGTTTCTTGTACCTTTTAGGATCCTTTTACACAATTAGATATGGTGAGAAGTCTGATAAGGTGGAGGCTTGGTCCCAGTGCTTCTCATTCGTCGATGGTTAAGTCGATGGGATGCACCTTGCAGATGGTATTTGCTGTCATGAATCAAGTGACCATGGGATTATGTAAGATATTTATTTATCAGTGTGTAGTTGGGACAAAGAGAAGGCTAATGGTTACACTTGTGGATAGAGCAAGTGGGGCATTCCGCGAGAACATGCAAATGCTAAGGCAACTGTAAGGATTTCTAGTCAACTGGGAGATATGTGATGCTCTTGAATCCTTTTTCAGGAAGGATTTCGATTTCCTATCCATTAAGGATTTGGTTCCATTATGGATTTGGGATCTATCATCTTAGATTATATGTATAAGGTCATTGGGATCTTTATTTGAAGAACAAGACAAGATGAAGAGTGCAGAAGTATTGAGATTTGAGAGAGATTAGGAATCTTCAAAGGGACTTGAGAGAGGGTGTACGAAGGGCATTGGTATAGAGTTTGTGATAAACACAAAGCTTTCATGCTTCTGTTAGCCGGGCATATAAACCTAAAGGAAACTGGTATGATCATAATTTTTTTGCATATTATTGTGATGTATTGCTCAGATGGCATAAATAACAGCAAGTGTAAACTGCGAATCATGGATAAAACTATAATGACCAAGTATCAGTGTTCTAAAAATCCCCGCCTAGGCGCTAGGCTTCCCCTGGCGCCTCGCCTAGGCGTTAGGCTCCCCTGGCGCCTCGCCTAGGCGTTAGGCCCCCATGACGCCTCACCGGCGGGAAAAAACTCCCTCCAGGAAATTAGGCGGGGTTTAGGCGGAGAGATTTTTATTTATTTTAATAACTACCCAAACCAGATCTTGATATATTTCATTTTTTAATGATTTACCATATTCATAATGCAGGTTGTAGCATATCAAATCACAACAAGAAGTGAACAATATCAAGTCAAAATGGATAATTTTATTATAGTTGTAATTTTTTGAACTTGTACGAACTTCAAATTATATAAATGATGATACATGTGTAATATTTAGTTTAATTCAATATAATTCTTAAATTTATGTTTAGTTTCATAAATTTTAATATTGAATTGAATTCTTGAAATTTTAAATTTTATTATTTAGTAGCAATCTTGTTTATGAATAAAACTAATACGTTAAAGATATGTTTGAACTTTGAACAATTGCATGTTTGTGTTTGAATTTTGACATTGGTAATATGGATGTGTGTTTGAACTTTAAGCAAATGCTTTTATTATCTTTATTATAGATTGTTTTGCTTTATATTATTGTTTTATTTAGATAAATGTAAGATAAAGTATTAAAATTGGCTTAAAATTAAGAAATCCCGCCTAGGCTCCGCCCAGGCCCCGCCCAGGCCCCCTAAGCGCTGACCGCCCGCCTCCCGCCTCCCGCCTAACGCCTTTTAGAACATTGCCAAGTATTGAGGGTTACAAACTCTTGCTAGCAGTTGTATTTCCTGAGATAGTGGCCAGATTATTATAGGTAAGGAGAAAGTGAATAGACAATTAAACATTACTCTACCAAAATGCAAGTTGTAATTAATATATTGCCAAGTTTTCTTCATAATTCTTATGATATTAAGATTCAGTTATTGTATCACTATTTTCGGGTTTCTTTTGCACTAAACTAAATAATAAACTACCACAGGACATTGATTTTATACGCATTGGCAGATATGAAGCAGTTCATGAGGAAGTTCGAGGCCATTGCGTTTCTGGTTTGATCTTTTTAAAACCGCCTCTTTTACTTGCTATATTATTGTTGAAAAGAGAGAAGAATTGGGGAATGATTGATAGTCTGTGATGACTATACAATCTGAATTTATACCAACATAAGAATTGAAATAATTACAACAAGATCCCTATGATGAAGCTAACTACAACAAGAATTCTTCAATCAAGCCAATTATAGTAACTGTCTACAATCAGGCTACTAATTACAGCAGCTCCCTACAATCAAGCTAATCAAAATTAATTCCTTTGATCAAGCCTATAATCCTGATATTGATTACAGGTCAACAATCAGTAACATAATCAAATTACACCAAATAAATTATAATATCACAACACCCCCTCAAGTTGGTGCATATATATCACACATGCCTAACTTGGACAAGTGATGATCAAACACCTTCCTGGTAATAACTTTTGTAAGGATGTCTGCTCTCTGTTTAGATGAAGAAACATAAGGCATACAAATTAGTCCTCCTTTAACTTCTCTTTAATGAAGTGACGGTCAATTTCTACGTGCATAGTCCTATCATGTTGAACATGGTTATGGGCAATAGAAATGGCAGATTTGCTATCAGAATATAGCATCGTCATGAAGATCCCACATAAGGCTCTTTAGCCACAACAACTCACAAATCTCAAGTGTCATTGCCCTAAATTCTGCCTCTGCACTTGAACAAGCAACCACCTCCTGCTTCTTGCTTTGTCAGGACACAAGATTCCCTCCAACAAAGGTACAATATCTGAAGGTGGATTGTCTATCATCAAGGCAACTAGCCCAATCAGCATTTGTGTAACATTCCATTCTGAGATGTCCCTGAGATGAAAATAAAACCCTATTGTCTGGGATTGATTTCAGGTACCTAAGAATACGAGTCACTACATCCAAATGAGAACATAAATCATGCATGTACTGACTAACAAGGCTAACCACAAAGCCAATATCAAGGCGAGTATGAGACAAATATATCAACTTGCCAACCAAACGCTGATAGTTACCACGATCAACAGGTTCCCCCTCTTTCGCCCGTAGTTTAATATTGGGATCCAGAAGTGACTGGTTTGCATCCAAGCATCCTAGTTTCAGAAAGAAGATCCAAGGTATACTTTCTTTGTGAAAGAAAGATCCCATGGATTGAGCGTGCCACCTCAATGCCCAAGAAATACCGGAGTTGACCCAAATCCTTAACTTCAAACTCGCGACCAAGAGTTTGCTTCAATCGAACAATCTCTTGAACATCACTCCCGGTGATCACGATATCATCCACATAAACTATTAGGAATGTAAGATAATTTGCCACGATGATGTATAAATAGAGTATGATCAACATTACTTTGGATGTAACCTTGAGCCTGCATGACTTTGGTAAATCTCCCAAACAATGCTCTAGGTGACTGCTTCAATCCATATAATGAATGACGAAGCCTACACACCTTACCGATACTAGGTGCACTAGAGAAACCTGGTGGGATATCCATATAAACTTCCTCATTTAATTCGCCATGAAGAAGGCATTTTTTACATCTAACTGTTGTAATTCCCAACCAAAAAATACTACACAAGAAATGAGAACTCTTGCAGTATTTATTTTGGCTACAGGTGCAAAAGCCTGTTGATAGTCAATGCCAAATGTTTGTGTAAACCCACGAGCAACCAATCGGGCTTTGTAGCGTTCAACAATACCATCTGCATTATGTTTGATAGTAAAAACCCATTTACATTCCACTGGTCTTTTCCCTTGAGGAAGAGTTATAATTTCCCATAGATCTCCTTACTCAAGTTCCCAGCGAAGAACAAACAAGATTTCCTTGATTCCGCCTTCCTTTATATTTAGATTTTTTGAATTCTTTATTCAATTATGAGATAAATCAAATGTGAAATTCTTGAGTAGTCTACTTCCCCCGAATGATAAATCCTGTAATTCTTAATTTAATCAAAGCGAGTACCTTGGAATTCATAAGGATTTACTTGTCTATGTACCATTCTATTCAATCTTTTAGGTCCTGACTTCACCTCTACGGTTATGCCACCTCCATTTCTTCCAATATTGCATTTTTCCATTGTTCAGATTTCATAGCTTCCTGTCATGTCTTAGGAATAGAAACAGTATCCAAAGAGGACACAAAACATTGATAGGTTAGAGAAAGGAATTGATAAGATACAACATTAAAAAGAGGATGTTGAGTACATGAACATTTACCTTTTCGAAGGGCAATAGGAATGTCTAAGGAAGGATCCTCATTGTTTGATATAGGATAAGAAGACAGAGAAGGAGTGACAGTAGAATTATCAGGAGGATTCTCTGGACTTACAAATGTAGGTTCCTTGGCCACAGTCGTCTTCCGGCATGAGTATACCTGAGAGAACACAGGCTTGGAAGAGGGAACCTGAGAAGAAACAACATTCTTGGAAGGAGAAACCTCTACAAACTTATCACCACAGTTACTGGAATATTTTTCCAAGGTCTCCTCAGATAATGGCACAGACATTTCAGGAAACTAATCAATCAAAACAAAATGGTTTTCGGGCATAGAAGTTGGTTTCGTATTAGAATGAAAATAGGATTCTTGTTCATTAAAAACTACATACATAGAAACATAGAAACATCTAGTAGTAGGATTGTAACACTTGTAGACTTACTGAGTAAGAGGATATCCCACAAACGCATTTAAGACTCTTTGGTTCTAATTTACGATGAGTGGTGATTTCTCACAAAGCAAACACATCCAAAAACTTGAGGAGGAACTATAAAAGAATTTTTACCCGTGAGGACATGAATATGACTATTATTTTTTAATAGAGGAGTAGGCATGCAATTAATTAAATAAGCTGCAGTTAGTACTGCTTCGCTCCAGTATGAAGAAGGGACATTCATCTGAAAAATGAGAGAACGAGCAACTTCTAGAAGATGTCTATTCTTCCGTTCAACAACCCTATTCTGAGGAGTATCTACACAACTGGTTTGATAGATAATGCAATGCCCAGTTAAACTTTTTTGAATACTGAGATATTCTCTACCATTATCAGAACTTAAAATTTTAATAGAACTGTTATATTGAGTCTTAATCATTTTATAAAAACTTTTAAAACATTCAGCAACATCAGCCTTTTGTTTCAACAAAAACACCCAAGCAATCCTACTAAAATCATCAATAAAAGTGACAAACCATTTAACCCCAGAAATAGATTGGACTGCAGAAGGGTCCCACACATCAGAATGAATAATGGAAAAAGGTTCAACAATTTTACCAACCGAAATAGGTTAAGCGTTTTTGGTTTGTTTGGCTATTACACATGAATCACAAAAAGCTTATTATTCCTATGATCATTAGATAACTGCGGAAAAACTAAAGATAAACAATGTTCTAAAAGGCGGAAGGCAGGAGGCGGGCGGCTAGGGGGGCCTAGCTCCTAGGCGGGGCCTGGGCGGGATTTTTTATTATAAGTCAATTTTAATATTTAATCTTACATTTATCCAAACAAAACAATAATATAAAGCAAAACAATCTATAATAAAGATAATAAAGGTCTTTGCTTAAAGTTCAAACACATATCCATATTGCTAATATCAACGTTCAAACACAAACATGCAATTGTTCAAAATTTAACCATATTTTTAACGTATTAGTTTTATTCATAAACAAGATTGCTATTAAATAATAAAATTTAAAATTTCAAGAATTTAATTCAATATTAAAACTTAAGAAACTAAACATAAATTTAAGAATTATATTGAATTAAACTAAATATTACAAATGTATCATCCTTTATAACACCAAGATAAAACATGTAGCGGAGGATGTCCCAAACGTCTATGCCATCTTTGAAGGTTCCTAAGATCAGAATCTCCATTATCTACATGATTCGCTTGTACCCTTATTGTAAGAGGTACATTCAACCAATATAATCCTCCTCTAAGACTGCCACTTCTCCTACCCTGTTTTCAAATCCTGAAACGTGCAATGAGTAGGAAAAAATAGCTTTGCAGTTAAGATCCTTGGTCAAAGAGCTAATAGACATAAGACTGGTGGGGAATTTAGGTACATGCAAGACAGATGTAAGTGATAATGAAGGAGAACAAGGAATAGTGCCATTTCCAGAATTTGAAGAAAAAGAGCCATCAGCTAATCTAACCTTTTCTTTACTAAACAAAAGATTATATTTTGTATAATGGCTATGGTTTCCGGTGGCTCCTGAATCAACGATCCAAGGAGATGTTAAATTGGAATTAAAGGAAGATATAAGATATACATGAGATGTAAGAGGATGTATGAGAATGAGATGTAGAGGCTTGTGAAGTAGTTGACATGGCAACGGAAGATGCAACAACAATATTGGCAGAAGATGAAACTCTTCTCCAGAAGCATTTCCCCCCGTAGTAACTGTCTCAACCTCATGAGCCTGTGATTACCTCTTTCACTTTCGTCCTTTCCACCTTGTGGCTTCCCATTCAGTTTTCAACACAATTCTGTGGTATGATTTTCCTTGCCACAATAGTCACACTTCAATAAAGGTTTCTTAGGAACCTTAGAAACAGGAATGCTTGTAAACAAAGCTGATCTCTCAGGGATAGCACTTGGTGACATAAGGGACTGCCTGTTGTCCTCATTTTGAACAATCTGAAAAACCTGCTTTGGGCTAGGCATAGGCACCCTACACAATATTATGCTTTAGCGTGTCATACTCAGAATTCAAACCAATCAGAAAAGCATGTGTTCGGTTCTTATCTTCCCATTTGCGAAGTTAACAACAACATCTAATTCCTCACAATAGTTATCATTGATATCAAGCTCTTACCAAATATTGTGAAGTTCTGTGTAGTAATCTGATATTGTCATGCCATCCTGTTCTAGCTCATGAATTCTTTTCGTCAAATCATAAATTTGAGCATCATTCCCAGCTTGGGAATACATCTACTTTACTGTTTTCCATACCTCAGCAGCTGTCTCCATAAACAGATGGCCTTTAGCAAGGGTAGGAGTCATGTAGTTAACCAAAAAACTTAGAACAAAATTATCCTCAATTTCCTACTTTTCAGCCTCTATATCAGTCTCCTTTAGTTTGGTCTTTGCCCTAGTCAAATAACCCGAACAGTTTTTGGATTTTATTGACATCTCCACTGAACGTGACCACAATAAGTAGTTCTTCCCATCAAACATGATGGATGAAGCAGCGAAAACAGGGTAGCAAGAATCTAAAGGCTTATTAACCCCACTAGTATTTCCATTTGTCACAGAGCCTTCTCCACTTAAAGACATAATTGCTGGCAACAAATGAGCAGGTGGCGGAGAATTTAATAAGTGGAGATCACGCCACTATATCATAAACAAAGAAAAGGATCTCAGTGGATTAATTTAGTCTACCAAGAAAAAAAAGACCATACACTGATTTTAAAGACAATCAAACCAGCCTTTCAGTTGAGTTTTGTAACACAAAAGAAATTGCTAAAATAAAGAAGATAAAGTGGACAGCCGATGGAGTTCGATTTAGTCCAGGGATTTCAGCCTTGATATTGCAACCTTAGAAATGGTTGCTGGTGAAAGCAAGGCTGTGAGGAAGGTGGTTATAGGTGAAGTAGCTAAAGCAAAAGATGAAGATGGAGAATAGTTTAGACCAGAGTCGATCTAAGCTCTGATACCGTGTTGAAAAGAGAGAAGAATTGGGGAATGATTGATAGTCTGTGATGACTATACAATCTGAATTTATACCAACATAAGGATTGAAATAATTACAGCAAGATCCCTATGATCAAGCAAACTACAACATGAATCCTTCGATCAAGCTAATTATAGTAATGGTCTACAATCAGACTAATTACAGCAGCTCCCTACAATCAAGCTAATCAAAACTAATTCCTTTGATCAAGCCTATAATCCTGATATAGATTACAGGTCAACAATCCAGCAACATAATAAATTATAATATTTTAACAATTATATTTGTAACTGTAGTGTGAGAAAGATAAAAAAGGAAATGTACATAGTTGGAGCCTTGCAGGTTTTGAAGATTTCAGTTTGGTTAAGTTTCTCTAGTTTGTTGATGGAAGGTTGACCTTTTGATAACAATTAAGTGGTTGATTAGATACTACTAGCATGTCTAATTATTTGACTGATAGGTTAAGGTTGGGTTAACTAGGTCTAATGCATGGCAACGAGATAATTTGCTAAAAAGGGGAGCACTACCATCCAACCCTTAAAAATTTAGATCACAATTTGTTTTTCTCAACTTTCCTGAAGCATGAATGGGCTTTTCTTTGGCTTGAGACCGATCTTGTTATTCGTATTTAATTGGGAAACTTGCTTCTTGCATAAAGCAGCGAGTAATTTTTGGCATGTTGAAATGTTCAGTCAGCAATCTAAAATCAGCAAGAATCCTATCATATATATTGGTGTATGCCTCTGCCTTTCTCGCCCTCCCTCCTTCCCTCTCTCTCTCCCCCTCCCTCCCTACCTTCCTGTGCGTGTGTTATTTCTATAATGTCTTAATACACACATCTTTGTATGATGTATAGTACTAAACTAATTGTTTTACACTTATTCACAGTTGCTTTCATATAATCATTTACTATGCTTTACCCTTTAAAATTTTCTGTATAGCTGAATGCATAATTATTCCCTGTAAGTTAATACCTGTAGTTGGATTCCGTGATGAAATTTGAATTTATATTCTATGATTCTCCTATCAGGTATCTTTGGGCCCTTTGATGATTGCGTCAAAATTTGTACTTGTGGGTGATCATTATCAATTACCACCACTTGTTCAGGTAATTCTCTCTCTCTCCTCCCTCCCTCCCTCCCTCCCTCCCTCCCCCTTTTAATTACGCTTAAGTTTCCTACTGTAGTAAATGACTAAATTTTTATTGTTCCTTCTGATATTAGAGTGCCGAGGCCCGCGAAAATGGGATGGGTGTAAGCCTGTTTTGCAGGCTTTCAGAAGCACATCCCCAGGCAATTTCAGCTCTGCAAAGCCAGGTAGGCCCCACTTCATAAAAGGACACTTTCACTTTTCAGATCTCATGCTACTGTTTTCGTATTAATATATACTACCTCCAAATAGAAATGAGAGTCCTATTGTTTTGTTGAATTTTCTTTCCAAATACTAAGTTTTATATAAGAAACACTAGGATAGAGTATTTAGTCCTATTGTTTTGTTGAATTTTCTTTACAAATATTAAGGTTTATATAAAAAACACTAAGACAGGGTATTTTGTAGATAATTTTTTTTTCAATATTAAAGTTTATTAAGGCTACAAATAATTAGAAACAAAATTATTGAAAAAATTATGTCCAAGTGTTTCCTATGTTTATCTCAATGTTTGGAAAAAAGAAGTTAACCAAAAAAGTAGGACCCACATTTCCAGAAGGCAAAGTATAATTGAACATGAGTATTATTTCCGTATGCAGTACCGTATGTGTTCAGCCATCATGGAGCTATCCAATGCCTTGATATATGGCAACAGATTACGGTGTGGTTCCCCTGATATAGAGAATTCAAAACTAAAGTACACAAGTTCAACATCTGTTTCATTATGGCTCCATGAGGTAATGTTATTCGTCTGGTTTGGTTCTTTTTGGCAAATGATTTCGATTCAGCATCTTTAGATCCTAGAGAATTTGTGGGTTTTATGTGCCAAGCTTACCTGTGTTAAACCAGCAACATGAAATTTTTATGTTCCAAGTGCCTGATGTGTTGAATTTTTTTGTCTTTCTGCGCAGCCAATATGCTTGGATTTTCTAGGTTCTTAAATGCAGTTTTTTTCTTTTTATTTCATTCAGTAGAGAATTACAAGGTATTACTTGTGTTAGTATAAGTTCAATCTAACACCATTGAATTTTTTTTTATTAATAAAAGAAGAAGATTTTATTGATGAATAGAGAAGAAATTATTAAAGATATGGAGGACAAGAAGTCCTCCCAGAATAAAACCAAAAGAAATCTAAGATAATAAGTGGAAAAAATGGGCCATAAGTGTACCACCGCCTGCCAATCTCTATGAAGATCTAACAAAGAAATTCTCCTATCTCACTTGGGGATCCCAAGTAGCTAATTGTCTTCTATGGTTCTTTGTGATTAAAATCTATAGCCAATGTAGATAACTGAGTTGGTTGGTCATTGACCAGCATAGAAAGTTAAACTGTCGAGGAAGGCAATGCAATATTTTCACTGCAGAATAAGGATGCTGTTCATCTATATATAAATAGTTTGGCAGCAGTTATTACTTCAAATCACAACTACATGTCAACGTTAAGATTTTGATATTTAACACTGTACAATAGTCTTCATGATGACGTACCGCTATTAGTTTGAAGACAACCAAGAAATTTGGAGATTGATGGTCAAATCTGTTTAAAGCTTAGTTAATCAGTTTTTTCCAATCAAGTGATCAATTCCCACCTTAGACTTGAGAATTTTATGATAAAACTATTATCAGCAGATAACATTCAGATTGTAGATATCTTGCAACTTAAGAGGTTTCCAAGTTGGAGCGGATGCTTACTAATACAAGGGTTCAATACTATGCGTATTTTCTGCACTTGAAGATCACAATACAGTGGAATAAAATTAAATGACATTGAATCTTTTTTCTTTCTTGTTTCGTGATCTGCAGGTTCTGAATCCAGACAGACCAGTAATATTTATTAACACAGGCCTGTTAACCCTTCATTCTTTTCCCCGTCATTATGAGTTGCTTTTTTTTAGATCTATTGCTTATGCTGTTAACTAAAGCTTCACCTACAATTCAGATTTTTTGCCTGCTTTTGAGGTTAAAGATTGTAAAACCGTGAATAACCCAATTGAAGCTTATATCGTAGTTGAGGTATGCTATTTACTTACTTTTTGCCTCAACAATTCTCTGATGTAGGATCCATTATAATTATTCTTTTTTTTTCTCACTGAGAATATGCAAATGTTCTTTTGTCATACATTCAGGTCACCGACAAATTGGTTCACAAAGGCATTCAGGGGGAGGATATTGGCATCATTACCCCCTATAACTCTCAGGCAGATCTCATTCGCCAAGCTATTTCAACTTCTGTAGAGATACACACTATTGACAAATACCAGGTTATACTTCAAAATAGCAGCTAAATAATGCCCTTTGCACTAAAATAAAATTTAATTTTTAAGAAAAAAGTAAACTAAGACAATTTTTAATTGACTATTCTCGAACTAATATAGAGCCTATGCGCTTCACTCTTTCAACATGGCTTTCTATTTATTTATTTATTTTATTTTTTATAAGTTATTCTTGCGAGAACATTATTGTATATCAAAGTTTTAGAGCGGCTCCTAAACAGTTTCTGCAAGAAAAAGCATTGTAAAATTATGATCAATTATTATAGAAGCTCATACTCTGTAGCATACAGTATTTTCCTTGGGATGTTTATGCATGTTTATCCCACCAATCATTTGTACTTCTAAGTAACTTCCCGTTATTGTTTTATGTACAGCACTGGCTTGCTTCAGTATTCTCATGTTTGATTGATTTTATGAAACAAATACTGCGGCCATCACATTGCTACTGTCAATCTCATTGTTCAACCAATTCCTAATTAGGTCCTTGTTGCATGTGCAATTTAACCAATTGGAAACCTTTTCTTCTTTATCTACCCCATTCACTGGGTTCTCGTATTTTATAAATTTGACTTTATTAATTATTTATACTAGTTGATGAAATACTAAGAATATGAAAATAAATGGCCAATAATTTTGCTACGCTTTTCATGTTCAAACCCTTTGATTTTATAGGGAAGAGATAAGGATTGCATATTGGTGTCCTTTGTAAGATCCAGCAAAAACCCAAGGAACTGCGCTTCTTCTCTGCTAGGAGACTGGCATAGGATTAACGTAGCTCTCACACGCGCTAAGGTTGTAATTTCTGTATCTCAATAGATGTGTTTGTTCCAGTTATTAGAACTTTATTTATGATTTTTTGATAGTCTAGTTTTTGATTTTCTTAGGTAATGATGAGAATGCATTAAACTCCAAATCTTTGTTTCCCTAGTATGGGCTTGAAAAGCCAAATCTCTGCTTACGTTCCTAATTATACAAATGTTAGACATATCTCTTTATGGAACATATTTAGGATAGAACTAGCATGATACAAAAGAAAACAGCTTCCCTACCATCTCTCCATATATATTTCATGTTCTCGTAGCCTTCTTAATTTACCCAATCCAGCTTCCAAAATGGCAACTGCTTCAGTGTGATTTGGAGATGGAGAACTAAATTGGGCTGTTTCTGAAACACGTTTCACAATTGACTTGCAATGTAACATAAACTCATTTCTAGTGTCAGTCATTTTAAGTATCTTATCACAATTGGCAGGATCCATATTACTTATCTTCTTCCAATCCCCAACATTAATCTGCCATAGTGCTTCTGCAGTTAAACACTAGATTTTTCTTAAGATAGTACGTTCTCTGTGCAACCAAATAGCACAAATCACCGCACAGGTGCTCAGTAAAAAAAGTCTAGGTCATTTCTGCTTCATAGACAATGTAGTAAGCAACTCCTTTGGCCAGTTCACATTTCCAATATAAATGATCAATATTTTCATTATACAAACTACACAAGGGCTATTGAGGGGATGCAGTCTGAATAAATTTGCTCATGTTTCTGATTACTGGTAGAGCATTGTCAAATATGTTCATCTAGATTTAACCAGACTAATTCATGGACTATCCCTTGTTTACAACGCTGCATTGTCTCTCAGTCTTCTATTTTCCCGTAACTACAAAGTAAGTGACATTTATCATTGTTGAAAATATCGTTCCAAAAACAGGTGGATGACAAAGACTTGGCATACTAGTCGTAATAACATGTAACTTCTAATGTTGAAAGGAATTGCAGGAAGCTCTCCTATTTGTTTTACTACGACAATACCATCAGAAGTTGAGAGAAAATTTTCATATTCTTGATTCTAATGTTGCATTGGATCTTTGATCATTGCTTGAACTGTTATACATATATATTATTCATTTCTGAACTTTTTTCAATTGGTTTTGTTCAGAAAAAATTGGTCATGGTGGGGTCATGCAGAACACTTTCAAAGGTTCCATTGCTAAAGCTTCTCCTGGAGAAAGTTGAAGAGCAGTATGGCATTTTGAGTGTGTCCAAAAATGATGTTAACTATAAACCAGAGCTGAAGAGATGCTCCCAAATCCGACTAGTGTAAATTTTCTTCTATTTATCCTTATTTCTTAATCGGAAATCTGCATCTTCAAGAACATAATTAATGTATATAGATTTTTTTTTTTATCTTTTTTCTTTTATATTACAAACGTGTCTGTTTTTCCAGTTTATAACAATAACATGCGAAGTCTCGGAATCATAACAATGGTTAGCACAAACGGCAGTGGTTCATAATGACAAAGCCGAAGACCAAATAGAGAAAAGAAACAATCATAGAAATTGAATTTATGTAATTTTGTAATTGTAGAAATTCACAAAATTAGATAAATTGACTATAAACAGTCACAATATTTATGAAATCATAAATAATAAGAGGTATTCTTCCATAATAAAAACTCAAAAGACTATATATGTAAGACCCTAATTTTTATGAATAAAAATGAATTTTCTATAAATATCATTTTTGAATATTATGGAATAAATTTGATATAATGTTATAGTTGTGAGTAATATTTATAAATTTTGCAAAGTACGCAAATTGTTATATAATGTTCGATTGGTTGGGGAATATTCGTTTTAACAGGGAATATTCGTACGACGGCATAATCATTGGTGGACTCCACAACAGAATTATTGTCGGATTGAGAAAACGACAAAAATATTTTATTGAAAATAACGGCGGAAGTTTTACCGTTAATACTGTTGAACTACTCGGTAGTAAAAGTACAGTAATACGCGTAGTTGCATAGTAACACGATATTGATTATTGATGCTTACGTGAGAAGTCATTCAGTTTTATTCAATTATTGTCGATATTTTATATATTATTAAATCAATAATTGAGATGACAGAGTTATTAATATTATTATTTGCAATATTAACGATATCTAGAAGTTCTGCCAAGTAGAGGTTTGGTCACCTAATTGCGCGCTAATATGGAGAAATCCTTATTGAAAAGCCCCCCCTTTCCTGGGAACGACCTAGTCGATTAATAGTGTGAATAATAATAATGATGATGAAGTTTTATTTTATTAGTATTATTAATGTAATAAAATGAAAAGTTTTTTTATATAAAATGTAATAATTTTATAAAGTTATTCGTTTTATTAGGCTAATAGTAAAATCTTTTTATATAAAACAGAATACTTTTATAAAGTTATCTGTTTTATTAGACAATAATTAGAATATAAAGTAAAATATATTATATTTTATTGTAAACCAATCTGGACCGTCCGTTTAAAGTAAATTAATCTGGACCGTTCATGGATTGGTTACTATTCAGTCAATTCTTCTATAAATAGAAGCTCATTCCATCATTATTTCTTACGTATTCACTGAAACTCCAGAGAGAGAAACTATAGAGAGAAAGAAGAAAAATATTCTGCTATTTCACTACTCCGATATCAAGTTTCTTTTACGGTAAGGGGTATTATTTCTTTTATATTCATGAAGAGAACTTCTGTTATTCCATTCTTTATTATTTTGTTGGAATAACCTGTATATGATGGCTACCCTATACTTCGTGAAATTCTTCTATTATTCCATTCTTTATTATTCTGTTGGAATATCCTGTCATGCTTTTTTCTGGACTTTGAATTCCGTCATTATTATTACATTGGAACATCTTGTCGGTAAAATTTACCGACACGGGTTCCGTTATTTATTATTCGTTGGAATAACCTGCCTATCTGCAAGCACCGCATGCATGGTGATTTCGTTGTTATTTCATTCTTTATTATTCTATGGAACATCTTGTTTGGCAAGCGTAATTTCACCGACTGGTTCCGTTATTTATTATTCGTTGGAATAACTCGTCTATCTAATACCGCATGCATGATAATTTCTTTTGTTATTCCATTCTTTATTATACTCGGTTGGTTAAAATTTTGACTTTCTATACTCCATGAAATTAGTGGAATATCCTTGATATTTGCGCTTCATCCAAAGATCTTTTCATGAAAATATTCTTCTGAGCATTCTTAAATTTTACTCTACAAAGAAGTATCATGTTGACAATTTGGACGTTATTAGTTCCTGAATAAATTAATTCTTGAACTTGTTTTATTGAAATCTTATATCATTATCATCATCCTCATGTTTATATTTTTTTGAAAGTCATCTGTGGCCTGTAGTGCAGAGATGGACTTGGTATGATTATGACCAGGGATTATTTGGTGTAATCATGACCGTAATGTTACAAATGATGTGGTAAAAGTCCTCATTGGCCCGTAGTGCATTGATGGACAGTTGTTGGCATGATCATGACAATTGATGAATACACGAATATCCTTGGCCCGTAGTGCATGGATAATTTGTGGTCGTGATACTAAATAATATCCTTGGCCTGTAGTGCAGGGATGATTTGATGATGTGGATTATTTATTGGGTTGAGTCTCAGTGATAAAAGTGATGAAAAACCTTTTAAATTATAAAAGATAGTAGATTTTATTCTCTACTTGACTCTTTTAATGGATTGCTTGTTCCGCTGCAGTTAAACTTGATGTCTAGTATATTTTATCAGTTTAACATTGTTGAAGACTAATGATAATTTATTCTGCATTATCTTAGTCATAATATTTCTTACTGGGCTAGTTGAGCTCACCCTTTCTTTCACTATTTTATTCAGGAAATGAGAACGTAACCAGGACTAGTCGGGGAACGGAGTGACGGTCCGAGATGGTGTCTTAGTAGTCCTCACTATTCTATAAAATAGTGTGATAATAAATGTAATGAGGACTTATTCTAAGAGTAGATATTATCTAGAAGATAATATTTGTATTAAAACTCACAGCTCTTGTTGTATATTTAAGATTGTATTTGTATTTTGTACCATGTATTTGGCGACTCAGAATATGTGATGTATACCTATTTTGGGGGCGTCACAGTTGGTATCAAAGCTTAGGGATATGATCCCTCACTGAGATGTGAGACAAGAACTAGAAGGGGAGAGACGGAGAATTCCTTCGCTAGTATGACCTACCTAAGTTTATTTGATATTTAATTGGTCGGTCAGAGTATAGGGATAATATGTGATATGTTAATTAACCCTTATTTTGTGGCAGCGTTTGAAAATGACATCCGAGAATGTTGAGAACATCAATGGAGCATAGGAGACCGTTGAGTCTCCACAGATCAATAATCAGGATAATGTGCATCACGAAGGCGACAATGCTCAGGCAAACAACAACACTGACCAGATGATGAACGATGGAATGTTCAAAGGATTTATCCAATTCATGCAACATAAGGCAAGAGCGGCTCTTGTACAAAATGCAGGTGAAAACACTGGCAACTCTCGGACGGTCACTGCTAAGCAGTTCAAGGAACTGGGACCACCGGAATTTTTTGGAGAGCCAAAACCACTTTAGGCGGAGACGTGGATAAAGCAGATTTGCAAGATATTTGATGTCTTGGGATGCTCCGAGGAGCAAAGGTTCCCTTTGCCACCTTCATGTATTGCGTGCAGAGGCAGATTCTTGGTGAGAATCAGAAAACGTACTCAACCCGTCATGACCGAAGATGACTTGGGAGAAGTTCCAAGAATTGTTCAACGACAAGTACTTTCCGAAAGTATTCGTCACATGAAAGAGGTAGAGTTCATCAAGTCGAGCAAAACAACATGACCTTGTCGCGATCTGAAGCCAAGTTTGTCGAAGTTGTCCCGGTTTTCGTCCCATTTGGTTGATAATGAAGAGAGAATGACGCGAATGTTTCTAAGAGGTTTGAAACCCGAGATACGTTAATATCTTATCTCTCATAAACTGTGTTTGTATTCAGATGTTGTTAATAGGGCTCAGTTATTGGAGCGCGATAATGAGTCAACCCAACCAAAAGAGAGCAGCCGACAAAATGATAATACTAGTGATAGCAGTCATCGAAGCGATGACAGTAAGCGTGGAGGGAATCAACAAACCAGAAATGGTAACCACTTCGGTGATAATCATGGCCAAAATAATAAGAATGGACATTTCAAGAAGAGGAGATTCAACAATGATGGAAAGACGTCAGCACCAGCACCCGTTGTTAAGAAAGGAGAACGACCATCTATCATATACTTCAAATGCGGAGGGGAGGGACACATCAGTCCAAACTGCGCGATGCCACCCAAAGCATGTTATAATTACGGAAGAGAAGGTTGTGACGCCCCCAAAATAGGTATACATCACCCATCTTGAGTCGCCAAATACATGGTACAAAATTCAAATACAATCTTTAATATACAACAAGAGAGCTGTGAGTTTTAATACAAATATTATCTTCTAGACAATATCCACTCTCAGAATAAGTTCTCATTACATTTATTGTCACACTATTTAACAGAATAGTGAGGACTATTAATACTATCATCTGGACCGTCACTCAATTCCCCAACTAGTCCCGGCTACGTTCTCATTTCCTGAAGAGAACAATGAAAGAAAGGGTGAGCTCAACTAGCCCAGTAAGAAATATTATGACTAAGATAATGCAGAATAAATTATCATTAGTCTTCAATAATGTTAAACTGATAAAATATAACAAACATCAAGTTTAACGGCAGCGAAACAAGCAATCCATTAAAAGAGTCAAGTAGAGAATAAAATCTACTATCTTTTATGATTTAAAAGGTTTTTCATCACTTTTATCACTGAGAATCAGCCTAATAAATAATCCACATCATCAAATCATCCCTGCACTACAGGCCAAGGATATTATTTAGTATCACGACCACGAATTATCAATGCATTACGGGTCAAAGATAATCGTGTTTTCATCAACGGTCCTGATCATGCCATAAAATAATTCATCTTTGCTCCCTTAGCCGAAGAGAATCCATAGCCATAATCACACCAAAAACTGTCCATCAATGCACTACGGGCCAATGAGGACTTTTTCCACATCATTTATAACATTACTACCATGATTATACCGAATAATCCCTCGGTCATAATCATACCAAGTCCATCTATGCACCATGTGCCATAGATGACTTTTAACATAATATAAACATGAGGATGATGACAATGATATAAGAATTCAATAAAACAAGTTCAACGAATTAATTTGTCCAGAACCAATAACGCCCAAATTATCAACATGATACTTTTTTGTAGAGTAAAATTCAAGAATGCTGAAGAATATTTCCATGAAAAGATTTGGATGAAGCGCAAATATCAAGGATATTCCACTAATTTCATGGAGTATAAGAAGTCAAAACTTTAACCAACCGAGTACAATAACGAATGGAATAACAAAAGAAATCACCATGCATGCGGTACTCAGAGATGACGAAAAGTTATTCTAATGTAATAATAAGTAACGGAACTAGGTCAAAGTAAAATTGACCGACAAAGAAGATCCAATGTAATAATAAAGAATGGAATAACAACAAGAAATCACCATGCATGCGGTATTGATGATAGACAAAGTTATTCCAACAGAATACTAAATAACGGAACCGTGTCAAAGTAAATTCATGCACCGACAAGATGTTCCAATGTAATAATAACGACGGAACCAGTCCGGCGCCAGAAAACGCATGCATGTGATATTCCAATGTAATAATAAAGATTTTAACACGGTCCAACGTAAAACGCATGCACGGTGATATTCCAATGTAATAATAAAGAATGGAATAACAGAAGAATTTCACCAAGTATAGGGTAGCCCGCGTATACAGGTTATTCCAACAGAATAATAAAGAATGGAAAAACAAAAGTTCTCTTCATGAATACAAAAGACCCTTACAAGTACAACAAATAATATCCCTTACCTTTGAAAGAAGAGTACTCCGACTGGTAGGGCGAGGATATACTCGAAGAAAACTTGTACTACGCTTAAAGCTTTCTTAAACTCTAAAGAAATATGCTCAAGATTATAGAAGAAGAATTCTCTCTATAGTTTCTCCCTCTAGAGTTTCTGTGAATTCGTAAGAAAATAACGAAGGAATGAGCTTCTATTTATAGAAGAATGGACTGCATAGTAACTAACTCATGAACGGTCCAAATTGATTTACTTTAATCGGACGGTCCATAATTAAAGCAAAATCTTTTAAATAAAATATAATATATTCTATTTATAATCTAATAAAATGAATAACTTTATAAAAGTATTCTGTTTTATATAAAAATATTTTACTATACAAAATACTATGCAACACTATGCATGGACTATGCAACACTATGCAACACTATGCATAATAAAATATAATATAATCTAATTATTATCTAATAACACGAATAACTTTATAAAAGTATTCTGTTTTATATAAAAAGATTTTACTATTAGCCTAATAAAACGAATAACTTTATAAAAGTATTCTGTTTTATATAAAAAGATTTTACTATTAGCCTAATAAAACGAATAACTTTATAAAATTATTCTGTTTTATATAAAAAGTTTTTCCGTTTTATTACGTTAATAATACTAATAAAACAAAACTGAGTGACTTATCACATAAGCCTTAATAATTAATATCGTGTGCTACTATGCAACCACGCGTATTACTATACTTTTACTACCGAGTAGTTTAACATTATTAACGGTAAAACTTCCACCGTTATTTTCATAAAATATTTTTGTCGTTTTCTCAATCCGAAAATAATTCTGTTGTGGGGTCCACCAATGATTGTACCATAGTACAAATATTCCCTGACAAAAAGAATATTTTCCAACCAATTGAATATAATATGACAACTTTCATACTTTGCAAAATTTGTAAATATTACCCACAACTATAACATTATATTAAATCCACACCATAATATTCAAAAAATATTTTGAGAAATTTAAATCTTTATTCATAAAATCTGGGGTCTCACAAAGGTCACCTAGCCCAAGTTTGTCGTTCATCGAAGACAAGTTCAGCTAGGATGGAGGCACCAAAGGACGCCCCAGAAAAGTCAAAGCCAGTAGTGCAAGGGTGAGCGTTTGTCGTGACCTCCCAGAAAGCAAGGAACCCGAATGAGGTCATCACGGGTAAGCTTATCATAAACTCTAGCGAAGTATATACCTTATTTGATATTGGTTCTACCCATTCTTTTATTTCTCCTACTTGCGCTCAACGTTTAAATTTGACTCCGGAAAAATTAGACTTTAACTTATCTGTTGAAACTCCGTTGGGAGAAACCTTCATTACATCCACTGTTTATAAGTCTTGTTTGGTTCAAATTGGTAACCGCACGTTACCTGTCGATCTTATTTCTTTGAAAATACTTGCATTTGATGTGATTCTAGGGATTGATTGGTTAACTACTCATCATGCAAAAATTGATTATTTTCGTAAGGTTGTTAGCTTTCATATTCCTAATCAACCTATTATGCGAATTCAAGCAACCAAACCATTAAAATCAATCACTGTTATCTCAAGCCATAAAACTATTCGTTTATTGAAAAACGGATGTCAAGCTTTCTTAGCTCATGTTACAGATCTAAACAAAAGTACGTCAGTTTTGAAAGATATTTCTATTGTTAATGAATTTCCTGACGTATTCTCGAAGAACTTCCGGCCTACCCCAGGGCGTGAAATTGAATTTTGTATCGACCTTGAACCCCGAGACAAAACCCATTTCCAAAGCCCCATATCGAATGGCTCTATTGAACTTCGAGGAGTTAAAGACCCAACTACAGAAATTGTTAGACATTGGCTTTATTCGTCCTAGTACTTCTCCTTGGGGTGCTCCTGTTCTATTCGTGAAGAAGAAGATGGGAATATGCGACTTTGTATTGATTATCGGGAGTTCAATCATGTCACCATCAAAAATAGGTACCCATTGCCACATATTGATGACCTGTTTGACCAGTTGCAAGGTGTCAAATTCTTTTCAAAGATTGATCTTCGTTCTGGATATCACTAATTGAAGATTAGAACTGATGATATTCCAAAGACGGCTTTCAGAACTCGGTACGGGCATTATGAATTCCTAGTCATGTCTTTTGGATTGACTAATGCTCCTGCTGCTTTCATGGATATGATGAACCGAGTATTCAAGGAATATTTGGATCACTTTGTGGTCGTCGTTATTGATGACATCCTTATTTATTCCAAAAGCCGTGAAGATCATGAGCAACACCTGAGGCTGATACTCCAAAAGCTTCGTGAATATAAGCTTTATGCCAAGTTGAAGAAATGCGAGTTCTGGCTTAAGGAAGTAGCATTCCTTGGGCACGTGGTATCAAGTCATGAAATATCTGTTGACCCGACAAAGATTGAAGCAATTCAAAGCTGGGAACAACCTAAATCAGTGACCGAAGTATGTAGCTTTCTCGGTTTAGCTGGTTATTATCGGAGATTCATGGAAGGATTTTCTTGAATCGCTACTCCATTAACTCAGCTGACTCGGAAAGATACAAAGTTCAGTTGGAGCGAAGAATGTGAGAAGAGTTTTCAAGAACTCAAGAAGAGACTCATTTCAGCACCTGTTCTGACAATACCATCTGGCTCGGAGGGATTTGTCATTTACAGTGATGCTTCGGGCAAAAGGTTTGGATTTGTTCTCATACAACATGGGAAAGTCATAGTCTATACCTCACGACAACTTAAAGATTATGAGAGGAATTATCCTACTCATGATCTAGAGTTGGCAGCAGTCGTTTTTGCACTAAAGATTTGGAGGCATTACTTGTATGGGGAAAAAGTGGAGATCTTTACGGATCATAAAAGCCTCAAATATTTCTTCACTCAAAAGGAACTCAACATGCGACAGCGACGTTGGCTTGAACTATTGAAATATTATGATCATACCATCCAATACCATCATGGAAAAGCAAATGGTAGTAATGCGCGATTGAGTAAAAGATCATATCTTGGTACGAAAAGCGATATTGTCAATATAAAGGCCCATTTTGTATGACTTGCAAAGGATGGAGATAGAGATAAAGACGCTAGGGACCCACGTGATGATGGCGAATATACGAGTAGAACTAATTTTAATCGATAAAGTTAAAGCTGCTCAAGCTACAGACCTGGAGCTGATGCATATGATGAAGAAAGTACAAGAATGTGCTATGCCGGAAGCAAGAATCGATGAAGAAGAAATACTTCGAGTCAACTCCAGACTTTGTGTTCCTAATGACCCTGAGTTAAAGTATAAAATCATGATAGAGGCGCACAATACACTATTTGCAATCCATCTTGGGAGTACCAAAATGTATCATGATCTTCGACATACATTTTGGTGGGGCAATATGAAGAGGGAGATAGAGCTGTTTATCTCAAGGTGTTTAGCTTGTCAACGATTCTAGGCAGAGATGTAATTTGGGTCATTGTTGATAGATTGACCAAATCTGCTCATTTCTTACCTATACGAGAAACTTATACACTTGAACGTCTTGCTCGTATGTACATAAACGAGGTTGTAAGATTTCATGGTATGCCAGTATTCATAGTTTCTAATCGAGACCCAAGATTCACTTCACGATTTTGGGTTAGTTTGCAAAAAGCTATGGGCACGAATTTACGATTTAGTTTTGCATATCATCCTCAAATGGACGGACAATCAGAGAGGACTATTCAAACTCTTGAAGATTTATTAAGACTCTGTGTCCTTGACTTCAAGGGAAGATGGGACAAGTTCTTACCATTGGTGGAGTTTTCATACAACAACAATTATCAAGCAAGTATTGGCATGGCTCCATTCGAGACGTTGTATGGAAGAAAGTGTCGTTCTCCAGTATGATGGGATGAGATGGGTGAAGCAACGTTGTTGGGACCGGAGTTGGTACGTATGACTACGAAAAAGATTCAAACGATCCGACAACGTATAAAGATCTCACAAAATCGACAAAAGAGTTATGCTGATCTTCATCGAAAGGACGTGAAATTCGATATTGGAGATCATGTGTTGTTACGTGTTGCTCCATGGAAAGGAGTTACGAGGTTTAGAAAGAGAGGAAAGCTCAATCCTCGATTCATTGGCCCATTTTTAATCCTCTATCGAGTAGGAACTGTGGCCTATAGACTCACTTTACCGCCAAGTATGTCTCGTGTTCATAACGTTTTTCACATATTCATGTTACGTAAATATGTAGAAGACCTGAACCACATTATTGAGTTAGAACCGGATGAAATAGAGGAAGATTTAACGTATGAAGAGGTTCCTGTTCAAATCTTGGATAAGAACGAACATATTCTACGCTCCAAGGTTATACCTCAAGTCAAAGTTTTGTGGAGAAACCACGATGTTGAGGAAATGACATGGGAGTTAGAATCTGAAATGAAATCAAGGTATCCTTACCTCTTTGACATACCATGTACGTACCCTAATTTCGAGGGCGAAATTTCTTAAGAAGGGGAGGTTGTAAGACCCCAACTTTTATGAATAAAAATAAATTTTCTATAAATATCATTTTTGAATATTATGGAATAAATTTGATATAATGTTATAGTTGTGGGTAATATTTATAAATTTTGCAAAGTACGCAAGTTGTTATATAATGTTCGATTGGTGGGGAATATTCGTTTTAACAGGAATATTAAATTGACTGCAAGATAATCATTAGTGGACCCCACAATGTAATTATTATTCGGATTGAGAAAATGACAAAAATATTTTATTGAAAATAATGGCGGAAGTTGTGCAGATTAATCTTTGTTGAACTACTCGGTAGTAAAAAAAGTACAAAGAATACGTGGTTGCATAGTAATACCGGTATTGATTATTGATGCTTACGTGAGAAGTCATTCAATTTTATTCAATTATTGTCGATATTTTATAAATTATTAAATTAATAATTGAGATGATAGAGTTATTAATATTATTATTTGCAATATTAACGATATCTAGAAATTCTGCCAAGAAGAGGTTTGGTCACCTAATTGCTCGCCAATATGGAGAAATCCTTATTGGAAAGCCCCCTCTTTCCTGGGAACGACCTAGTCGATTAATAATGTGAATAATAATAATGATGATGAAGTTTTATTTTATTAGTATTATTAATGTAATAAAATAAAAAAGTTTTTTATATAAAACAGAATACTTTTATAAAGTTATTCGTTTTATTAGGCTAATAATAAAATCTTTTTATATAAAACAGAATACTTTTATAAAGTTTTCTATTTTATTAGATGCGATAATTAGAATATATTATATTTTATTATGCATAGTGTTTGCATAGTAAAATCTTTTTATATAAAACATAATACTTTTATAAAGTTAGTCGTTTTATTAGATTATAAATAGAATATATTATATTTTATTGTAAACCAACTGGACCGTCGTTTAAAATAAATTAATCTAGGATAGTTCATGGATTGGTTACTATTCGATCAATTCTTTACATAAATAGAAGCTCATTCCTTCATTATTTCTTACGAATTCCTTTGAAACTCTAGAGAGAGAAACTATAGAGAGAAAGAAAAAAGTATTTCGCTACTTTACTACTTGATATCAAGTTTCTTTTACGGTGAAGGGTATTATTTCTTTTATATTCATGAAGAGAACTTACGTTATTTCATTCTTTATTATTCATTGGAATAACTCGTGATATGTACCTGGCTACCCTATACTTGGTGAAATTCTTACATTATTCCATTCTTTATTATTACATTGGAATATCCATCGCTGTGTGTTTCTGTGGGACACTGGTTAAAATCCTTTTTTATTATTATGTTGGAACATCCCGCCGGATGTAATTTCGCATGACCGGTTCCGTTATTTATTATTCTATTGGAATAACTATCTGCGCAAGTACCGCATGCATGGTGATTTCTGTTGTTATTTCATTCTTTATTATTCGTTGGAACATCCCGTTGGTGCGAATTTCACCGACTGGTTCCGTTATTTATTATTCTCGTTGGAATAACTTCGCTCATGCGCGATACCGCATGCATGGTGATTTCTTTTGTTATTCCATTCTTTATTATACTCAGTTGGTTAAAGTTTTGACTTCTATACTCCATGAAAGTAGTGGAATATCCTTGATATTTGTGCTTCATCCAGTATCTTTTTATTGAAATATTCTTCTGAGCATTCTTGAATTTTACTCTACAAAGAAGTATCATGTTGACAATTTGGACGTTATTAGTTCCTGAATAAATTAATTCTTGAACTTGTTTTATTGAATTCTTATATCATTGTCATCATCCTCATGTTTATATTTTTTGAAAGTCATACGTGGTACGTAGTGCATAGATGGACTTGGCATGATTATGACGAGGATTATTCGTGTAATCATGGTAGTAATATTATAAATGATGTGGTAAAAGTCCTCATTGGCTCGTAGTGCATTGATGGACGATTGTTGGCATGATCATGATAATTGATGAATACACGAATATCCTTGGCCCGTAGTGCATGGATAATTTGTGGTCGTGATACTAATGAATATCCTTGGCCAGTAAAGTGGGGGATGATGTGGATTATTTATTGTTTGAGTCCCAAATGATAAAAGTGATGAAAAACACTGTTAAATCATAAAAGATAGTAGATTTTATTCTCTACTTGACTCTTTTAATGGATTGCTTGTTCATTACCGCAGATTAAACTTGATATCTAGTATATTTTATCGGTTTAACATTGTTGAAGACTAATGATAATTTATTACGCATTATCTTAGTCATAATATTTTTTCTTGGGCTAGTTGAGCTCACCCTTTCTTTCATTGTTCTCTTGAGAGAAAATGAGAGCGTAGCTGTGAGGGACTAGTCGAGGAGCGGGTGATTCGGTCCGAGATGGTGTCTTAGTAGTCCTCACTATTCTATAAAATAGTGTGATATTAAATGTAATGAGAACTTATTCTGAGAGTAGATATTGTCTAGAAGACAATATTTGTATTAAAACTCACAGCTCTTGTTGTATATTTAAGATTGTATTTGTATTTTATACCATGTATTTGGCGACTCAGAATAGCTGTTGTATACCTATTTTGGGGGCGTCACAATATATACTATGTAAACCCTAAAAAAAATTCAATGAACTTAAAAAGTAAGTCCAAAACATAAACGGGTCCAGATAATTAAACCTACATGATTACTAATTAATAAATAAAAATATATTAAATATTTAAATTGTCTATATATATCAAAACATAAATTATATTGAATTTTGATAAATAACTCTTCCCGTGTCATTTCTCTTTCCTTGGAGAAAATTTGACCTCAAATTTTAAAATGAAATAACATCAAGTATCAACAGTTAGACATTCGTCATATTCTTTGTACCATGTGTGATGCCCCCAGAATAGGTATACATCACCCATTCTGAATTGTCAAATACATGGTACAGAAATAACTACAACTTTATTAATACAACATATAAACTATGAGTTTAAATACAAATATTGCCATCTAGACAATATTCACACCCAAATAAGTCCTCAATATAATTATTGATACATTATTTAATAAAAATGGTGAGGACTACTAAAACAACTTCTAGAACCATCATTCCATACCCCGACTAGTACTTGCTACATTCTCGCCTCCTGAGAAGAAAAATGGAACAAAAAAGAAAAGGGTGAGCTTAGCTAGCCCAGTAAAGAATATTATGACTAAGATAATATAAAATAAATTATCGTTAGTCTTCAACAGAGAAAAATATGAGAGAATATAATAGTCAACAAGTTTCAGATCAATATTCGCAGCGGAAAATAATAATTCATAGAAGAGTTACGTAGAGAATGAAATCTACTGTTATCTATGAATTTAAAAGTCCATCATCAATATTTTATCCCTGTAACATCAATCAATATAAATCTTGAATCAAATATTCATCTTTGCACTACAGCCCAAAGATATTCATCAGTTGGTCATGTTCATCTCAACACCTGTTCATCTTTGCACTACGGGCCAAAGATATTCATCATAAAATCATTAATCTTTGCACTACAGGCCAAAGATATTCAGTTATATCATCATTTAGGACTGAGAATGATGAAAAATATTTTAAAGAAAACGAATCCAGTGAAACAAAAGAATAAATATTAAGGATTCGTATTTCGATTTATCCATGTCTAAAAATACCTCATAAATAATCATAGTGGAATAAAATTCAAGAATGATCAAAACATGGATACAATCAAAGTTAGTATCCATAATAGATATTTTGGACAAAAATGAAAATTTAATTTTTCCGTGAATAGTGCCGTATTCGTGAATAGTGCCGTATACGTGAATAGTGCCGTATACGTGAATAGTGCCGTATACGTGAATAGTAACCCCGACACTAAAAGACAAGAATTTCACAAGAAAAATCTTACCAATATTTCGGCATAATGATATTAGAAGAAATAATATCATCTTAAAAAAAATATAACATCCCTTACCTCGAAAGAATAGTACTTCTGGCTTGAATACTGGGTATAGTGCTGAAGGAAACTTGCACCGTATAACAACACTCAAAGTATAAAAATACTCACAAGAATATGCTCAATATATCGAGAGAGAAAGAGAGAGAAAACTTTGAATATTAATAAAATATTAATATATTTATAAAATTTTCCTTAGCCCACCTCTAGACATTTGAATTTAGCATGTTACACATGTTAGTGTAGCCCACAAAACCAAAAAAATGTTTTTCTTAATAAACATAATTAAAACTTCTAAAAATCAATTATTTCAGAACTTCGGAACTTCAATAATTCATAATAAATAGCCCTTTGTCAGAAAAATTCAAACCTCATGTCTTTGCCATAGGAAATTCCATTATCTACAACTTTGCAGCATAAAGTTTTTCCAAATTCCAAATAAAAATTGACCGAAATCCACAAATAGGCGATTTTATAGGCTATAATCAAATTTCAGTCAAGAAATGGGGTCCACCGACATGTTTAACATGTTTTTAACATTTATTGCAACAAAAATACTCTTCCTCATATAGTCATATATCCCACATTCATTGTAAAATATCACCATTATTATATTATAATAATATAATAAAATATTATTTTATCAGAAAAGATAAAATATCAATTTTCAACAATTGTCACTTTAAAACTTTTCTCCATCTATATCCACATAAAATGAATATTTTCCTCATCATAAAAATCAATAATTAATTATTCACAAATAATATTACAGAATTACATTATCGACAAACGAGCGGTTCTAGGAAGAGGGCCTTCCGGTAAGGATTTCTCCTTACTGGCACGCAATTAAATAACCTCTCCTTAGACAGAACTTTCTAGACATTATCAATAATGTTATCTAATAATATTATTCAGATAATATGAATTATTGCTCCGATAATAGAAAATATTGTGTAGTGACAATTATTGAAACAACAGTAATATAAAATATCAACACAGCAATTATTGAATCAATAAAATAAAATATTGAACAGTAATTATTATAATAATTATTGAGTAGTGTCTTCTTATGTAAGAATCAATAATTGGTGCAATACCGTGCGCTACTGTGTTTTAACCACTGAGTATTTCAACAGTATTAACGTTAACAACTACGCCGTCTATTATAAATAACTTATATTTGCCATTTTCTTCATCCAATCGCTTTCCATTATGGGGCCCACACAAGGCTGCGCTGTCGTACGAATATTCCCCGACAGTAAGAATATTCCACGACCAAACGAATATTCCCCGACAACAATGAATATTTTATAACCACTTACTTATTTGAAATATTTGCGCATTTTACCCATAACTAACCACATTAATCAAATTAACCCTTACTATTTCAAAATAATAAATAAAGGAAATTCAATTTTTATTTATAATAAGTTGGGGTCTTACAACCTCCCCTCCTTATGAAATTTTGTCCTCGAAATTGACGTACGTACCTGGTGTTTCGAAAAGATGAGGATACCTCGCTTTCATTTCCGTTTCCAACTCCCAGGTCATTTATTCAATAGCATGGTTCCTCCACAAAACTTATACTTGTGGTATGACCTTTGTGCGTAGGACATACTCCTTCCTATCCAAGATCTTGACAGGTACCTCCTCGTACGTTAAGTCTTCAGCTATCTCGTCCGGTTCTAACTCAATAAAGTGGTTCGGGTCTTTCACATATTTACGAAGCACAGATACGTGAAAAACATTATGAGCATGAGACATATTTGGAGGTAATGCGAGTCTATAGGCCACATTTCCTACTCGGTCAAGAATCTGAAATGGACCGATAAATTATGGATTGAGCTTTCCTCTTTTCCCAAATCTTGTAACTCCCTTCCATGGAGCCACACGCAACAATACATGATCCCCAATACTAAATTCCACGTCCTTTCGATGAAGATTCGCATAACTCTTTTGTCAATCTTGTGCCATTTGTATACATTGTCGAATCATTTGGATCTTTTCTGTAGTCATACGTACTAACTCGGGTCCCAACAATGTTGCTTCACCCACCTGATCCCAACATATTGGAGAGCGACACTTTCATCCATACAATGCTTCGAATGGGGCCACACCTATACTTGCCTGATAACTGTTGTTATAGGAGAATTCCACCAATGGTAAATACTTATCCCAACTCCCTTTGAAGTCTAGGACACAGAGTCTTAATAGATCTTCAAGAGTTTGAATAGTCCTCTCTGATTGTCCATCCGTTTGAGGATGGTATGCCAAACTAAATCGTAAATCCGTGCCCATATCTTTTTGCAAGCTAACCCAAAATCTTGAAGTGAATCTTGGGTCACGATCCGAAACTATGGATATTGGCATGCCATGCAACCTCACAATCTCATTCACGTATATACTAGCAAGACGTTCAAGGGAATAAGTCTCTCGTATCGGCAAGAAATGTGCAGACTTGGTTAATCTATCAACAATAACCCAAATAACATTTATGCCTTGAGAAACTGTGGGAAGACCTGTAACAAAATCTATGGTAATGTGTTCCCACTTCCATTTCAGAATCTCAAGTGGCTGCAATGGACCCTTAGGCACTTGATGCTCCGCCTTTACACGTTGACACGTTAAACACCTCGAGATAAACTTCGCGATCTCTCTCTTCATGTTGTTCCACCAAAATGTATGTCGAAGATCATGATACATTTTGGTACTTCTAGGATGGATTGTAAATGGTGTATTGTGTGCCTCCATCATGATCTTGTACTTCAAATCAGAATCGTTAGGAACACAAAGTCTGGAGTGGACTCGAAGTATTTCTTCTTCATCAATTCTTGCTTCTGGAATAGCACCTTCTTGTACTTTCTTCTTCATACGCATTAGCTCCGGGTCCGTGGCTTGAGCAACTTTAACTTTTTCGATTAAAGTTGGTTCTATATGTATACTTGACATCATTGCATGGGTCCCCAGAGTATTGAATTCTATCTTCATCTTTTGTAAGTCACACAAAATAGGCCTTTGTGTTGACAACATCGCACTCATTCCCGCGTATAATCTTCTACTCAATGCGTCAGCTACCACGTTCGCTTTTCCAGGATGGTATTGAATGGTGTGGTCGTAGTCTTTCAATAGCTCGAGCCAACGTCGTTGCCGCATGTTGAATTCCTTTTGGGTGAAGAAATATTTGAGACTTTTATGGTCTGAATATATCTCCACTTTCTCCCCATATAGATAGTGCCTCCAGATTTTTAGCTTGAAGCGATCACGCCAACTCTAGATCATGAGTAGGACAATTCCTCTCATACTCTGTAAGTTGTCGCGAGGTATAGGCTATGACTTTCCCACGTTGCATGAGAACACATCCTAACCCTTTTCCTGAAGCATCACTGTAGATAACAAATCCATCCGTACCAGATGGTATTATTAGAACAGGCGCCGAAATGAGTCTCCTCTTGAGCTCTTGGAAACTCTTCTCGCATTCCTTGCTCCATACGAATTTTATATCTTTCTGAGTCAGCTGAGTTAATGGAGTAGCGATTCGAGAAAATCCTTCCACGAATCTCCGATAATAACCAGCTAAGCCCAGAAAGCTACGTACTTTGGTCACCGACTTCGGTTGCTCCCATCTTTGTATTGCTTCAATCTTCGCCGGGTCAACAGATACTCCATGTTTTGACACGACGTGCCCAAGGAATGCTACTTCCTCAAGCCTGAACTCACATTTCTTCAACTTGGCATATAGCTTGTTTTCACGAAGCCTTTTGAGTACTAGCTTCAAATGGTGCTCATGATCTTCACGACTTTTAGAATATATGAGAATGTCATCAATAAAGACAACAACGAACTGATCCAAATATTCCTTTAATACTCGGTTCATCATATCCATGAAAGCCGCAGGAGCATTAGTCAATCCAAAAGATATGACTAAAAATTCATAAAGCCCGCATCGAAGCTCCTCAAGGCGGTCTTTGGAATATCCTCAGTTCTAATCTTGATTGATGATATCCGAGCGAAGATCGATCTTTAAAAAGAATTGTGCTCCTTGTAACTGGTCAAACAGGTCATCAATATGAGGTAGCAGATACCTATTCTTGATAGTGATGTGATTTAATTCCCGGTAGTCAATACAAAGTCGCATACTCCCGTCTTTCTTCTTTACGAATAAAACAGAGCACCCCAAGGAGATGTACTTGGGACGAATGGGCGATGTCCAATAACTCTCCGTAGTTGGACCTTTAACTCCTCGAAGTTCAATAGGAGCCATTTGATATGGGGTTTTAGAAATGGGCTTTGTACGGGTTCAAGGTCAATAAAGAATTCAACTTCACGTTGTGGGGGTAGACCGGGAAGTTCTTCAGGAAATATGTTAGGAAAGTCAATAACAACAGGAATATTATTCAAATCTGACGTGTCTTTATTCAAATCCATAACATGGGCTAAGAAAGCTTGACATCCATTTTTTAATAAACGAATAGCTTTATGACTTGATATGACAGTGATTGATTTAAGTGGTTTAGTTGCTTGAATTCGTACAACAGGTTGGTTAGGAACATGAAAACTAACAACCTTACGAAAACAATCAATTTTGGCATGATGAGTAGTTAACCAATCAATTCCTAAAATCACATCAAAAGCAAGTATCTTTAAAGGGATAAGGTCAACAGGTAATGTGATGGTGCCAACTTGGATCAAACAAGATTTATAAACTGTGGGACCCCAGATTTTATGAATAAATATTTAGTTTTCTCGAAATAATTTTTTTTGAATATTATGGTGTGGATTTGATATAATTTTATAGTGTGGGTAATATTTATAAATTTTTCAAAGTATGCAAGTTGTTCGATTGGTCGGAGAACATTATTTTTATCAGGGAATATTCGTATGATGACATAATCATTGGTGGACCCTGCAACGGAATTATTGCCAGATTGAGAAAATGACAAAATATTTTTATGAAAATAACGGCGGAAGTTGTACCGTTAACTGTACCATGTATCTGGCGACTCAAGATGGGTGATGTATACCTATTTTGGGGGCGTCATAGTTGGTATCAAAGCTTAGGGATATGATCCCTGGCTAAGATGTGAGACAAGAACTAGGAGGGGAGAGACGGGGAATTCCTTCGCTAGTATGACCCACCTAAGTTTATTTGGTATTTAATTGGTCGGTCAGAGTATAGGGATAATATGTGATATATTAATTAACCCTTATTTTGAAACTATGTTCTAGAATGATATTTGAAATACAAGAGATGAGAAATGGGAAAATCATGATTGAGCGAAATTAACCGGGAAGGTACAATCCGAAAAGAAAGAAAGGTATTCTCATCTCTTCGAATATCAGGTACGTACGTAAATTTTGAGAGCAAAATTCCATAAGGAGGGGAGATTGTGAGACCCCAGATTTTATGAATAAATATTTAGTTTTCTCGTAATAATATTTTTTTGAATATTATGGTGTGGATTTGATATAATTTTATAGTGTGGGTAATATTTATAAATTTTTCAAAGTATGCAAGTTGTTCGATTGTTCGGAGAACATTATTTTTGCCGGGGAATATTCGTACGATGACACAATCATTGGTGGACCCCGTAACGGAATTATTATCGGATTGAAAAAATGACAAAATATTTTTATGAAAATAACGGCGAAAGTTGTACCGTTAACTGTTGAAACACTAAATTGTTAAAAAATGCGATGTCTACGCGTGGTTGCATAATATCACACGGTATTGATTATTAATGCTTATGTGATAAGTCACTTAGTTTTGTTTTATTAGTATTATTAGTGTAATAAAACAGAAAAAACATTTTATATAAAACATAATACTTTTATAAAGTTATTCGTTTTATTAGGCTAATAGTAAAATCTTTTCATATAAAACAGAATACTTTTAATAAGTTATTCATTTTATTAGACAATAATTAAATTATATTATATTTTATTATGCATAGTGTTGCATAGTGCCTGTATAGTGTTGCATAGTGTTTTGCATAGTAAAATCTTTTTATATAAAACAGAATACTTTTATAAAGTTATTCATTTTATTAGATTATAAATAGAATATATTATATTTTATTTAAAAGATTTTTCTTTAATTATGGATCGTCCGATTAAAGTAAATCAATCTGGACCGTTCATGAGTTAGTTACTATGTAGTCCATTCTTCTATAAATAGAAGCTCATTCATTCATTATTTCTTACGAATTCACTGAAACTCTAGAGAGAGAAACTATAGAGAGAATTCTTCTTCTATAATCTTGAGCGTATTTCTTTAGAGTTTAAGAAAGCTTTGAGCGTAGTACAAGTTTTCTTCGAGTATATCCTCGCCCTACCAGTCGGAGTACTCTTCTTTCAAAGGTAAGGGATATTATTTGTTGTACCTGTAAGGGGTATTATTTCTTTTGTATTCATGAAGAGAACTTCTGTTATTCCATAATTTATTATTACATTGGAATAACTCAGTATCATGTGCTACCCTATACTTGATAAAATTCTTCTGTTATTCCATTCTTTATTATTCATTGGAATAACTTTGTACGCTGCTACCCTATACTTGGTGAAATTCTTTTGTTATTCCATTCTTTATTATTCATTGGAATAACTCAGATATCTGCTGCTACCCTATACTTGGTGAAATTCTTCCGCTATTCCATTCTTTATTATTCTGTTGAAATATCACATACATGTGTTTCACGTAGGACACGGGTTAATCTTTTATTATTTCATTGGAATATCCTGTTTGTGCGTTTTACGGGACCTAGTTTCGTCTTTATTATTCATTGGAATAACTTGTCTGCCAAGCAACCGCATGCATGGTGATTTCTGTTGTTATTCCATTCTTTATTATTCATTGGTTGGAATATCCTGTCTCAGACGCTTTTCTGTGGGACCTAGTTCCATCTTTTTATTATTACATTGGGAATAACTTCATCATGCGGTCTCTATCGCATGCATGGTGAATCCTTCTGTTATTCCATTCTTTATTATTCTGTTGGAATAATCTGTCTATGTGGATTACCACATGCATAGTGAATAATCCTTCGTATTCATTCCTTATTAAATTGTGAAAATGATTTGTTTACGTGGATTAGGATGAAAGTCATAATAAAAGCATTGGACTAATGAAAATCCTGGATATATGTGGTATTAGTAATTTTTATGATGAGTTATGTTGGTTATTATGTGAAAACATGAAAGTTTCTTAAAAATCACAAAGGGTTGAAAAATTAGATTTTGGGGAAAATGGAACATGAAATTCAATTGACCATATCTCCTATTATATTTCAAATTTTTGAGTGAGGTTAAATTTTAGAGTAAGGTCTATGAGTTTTGTAACTTATCCAATTGGAATCATTGGAAAAGTGGTTGTAGATTTTCGTGTGGACTGATTTTAGCAAAGGAGTCAAAAACCAAAATTTCCAAAAAAGTTACTGTCCAAAATTTTGCAAGGACTGTTTCGGCTACTTAAATTATGAGACAAATTCTGGCCTTTTGGGACATAAAGGTATATGGTATAAAGTACCTCCTGTCCAAAAATGAGCTCATTCCGACTTAAAATGAGCAACTTATGACCATTTCAATATTTAGGTTTTTTCAACAAAAAATGCTATAACCAGAGTTCTATAACTCCGATGACCATGAAATTTAAACTGGAAGCTCATGTTAATATGTGTAAGATGCTGCCAAGATTTGGGAATTTCTGGAGTTAACCTTGAGGTAGCTATTTTCTTAAGGAATTAATTAGAAATTGATTTTTGAAAAATAGTAAATGAATTTTAAAAATTCTGAGAAAAATATATGTTCAATATGGGGCTATATTATGCTTAATCCCATAAAAGAATAATTTTTGGGACTGATTTGGTATTTTTCATGAAAATAGTTTAGTTACGAACATATGAGTTAAATATGTTATGTGGAGTTGGAGAATTGGTAAATAGGATTTTAGGGCTTGAAAATCCTATATAAAGTATGTGCAGATTTTTGATGAGTAATTTGATTGTTGGTGATGAAATCTTATGAGTATGACATTTTTAAATGATTAAATGCATTATTTGGAAAAATGTAAACAATTAGATGAAATTGTTTATAAGTTTAAGAAGTGATTAAAATATTGTTATAATATTAACAATATTAGATTATGAGTTTATTAAGTGATAGATAATATTTGGATAAATTTAAAATCTTTAATATTTATCCTTGATTTAGTTTGATTAATGCTTATAATATTGTCATCATCCTCATATTTATATTATGTTGAAAGTCATCTGTGGCCTGTAGTGCATAAATGGACTTGGTATGATTATGACCATGGATTATTCGGTATAATCATGACCGTAATGTTGCAAATGATGTGGAAAAAAGTCATCATTGGCCCGTAGTGCATCGATGGACAGTTTTTGGTATGATTATGGATATGGATTCTCTTCGGTCAAGGGTGCAAAGATGAATTGTTTTATGGAATGATCAGGACCGTTGATAAAAACACGATTATCTTTGGCCCGTAGTGCATGGATAATTTGTGGTTGTGATACTAATGAAAAAGTCCTTATTGGCCCGTAGTGCGTTGATGGATAGTTTTTGGTATGATTATGGCTATGGATTCTCTTCGGCCAGGGGTGCAAAGATGAATTGTTTTATGGCATGATCAGGACCGTTGATAAAAACACGATTATCTTTGGCCCGTAGTGCATGGATAATTTGTGGTTGTGATACTAATGAAAAAGTCCTCATTGGCCCGTAATGCATTAATGGACAGTTTTTGGTATGATTATGGCTATGGATTCTCTTCGGCCAAGGGTGCAAAGATGAATTATTTTATGGCATGATCAGGACCATTAATGAAAACACGATTATCTTTGGCCTGTAGTGCATGGATAATTCGTGGTTGTGATACTAAAGAATATCCTTGGCCTGTAGTGCAGGGATGATTTGATGATGTGGATTATTTATTGAGCTGAGTCTTAGTGATAAAAGTGATGAAAAACCTTTTAAATCATAGAAGATAGTAGACTTTATTCTCTACTTGACTCTTCTAATGGATTGTTTGTTCCGCTGCAGTTAAACTTGATGGTTGTTATATTGTATCAGTTTAACACTGTTGAAGGCTAACGATAATTTATTCTACATTATCTTAGTCATACAATTTCTTACTGGGCTAGTTGAGCTCACCCTTTCTTTCACTATTCTCTTCAGGAAATGAGAACATAGCCGGGACTAGTCGGGGAATGGAGTGACGGTCCAGATGATAGTATTAGTAGTCCTCACTATTCTGTTAAATAGTGTGACAATAAATGTAATGAGGACTTATTCTTAGAGTGGATATTGTCTAGAAGACAATATTTGTATTAAAACTCACAGCTCTCTTGTTGTATATTAAAGATTGTATTTGAATTATGTACCATGTATCTGACGACTCAAGATGGGTGATGTATACCTATTTTGGGGGCGTCACATAAACAGTGGATGTGATGAAAGTTTCTCCTAACGGAATCTCCACAGATAGGTCAAAGTCTAATTTCTCCGGAGTCAAGTTTAAACGTTGAGCATAAGCAGGAGAGATTAATGAATGGGTAACACCAGTATCTAGTAATGTATAAACTTCACAAGAATTTACGATTAGCTTACCTGTGATCACCTCGTTTGGGTTCTTCGCAATTTGACCAGTCACGACAAATGCTCTTCCAAGAACCGTTTGTGAGAATCCAGATTTTATGAATAAATATTTAATTTTTTTCGAAATAATTTCTTAATATTATGGTGTGAATTTGAGATAATGTTATAGTTGTGGGTAATATTTACAAATTTTGCAAAGTATGCAAGTTTTCATATTATATTCAATTGGTCGGGAAATATTCTTTTTGTCAGGGAATATCCGTACGACGGTACAATCATTGGTGGACCCCACAACATAATTATTGTCGGATTGAGAAAACGACAAAAATATTTTATGAAAATAACGGCGAAAGTTTTTATCGTTATTATCTTGTTGAACTACTCGGTAGTAGTAAAAATACGATGAATCTGGCGTGGTTGCATAGTAGCACATGATATTTATTATTGATGCTTACATGAGAAGTCATTCAGTTATACTCAATTATTGCTACAGTAATTGCTGCATCATATCTCTCATATTATTGATTCGATTATTATCACAATATTATCCGTATAATATGTTATTTTATTAAATTAATAATTGAGACGACAAGTTATTCATATTATAAATTATAATATTTACAATGTCTAGAAGTTCTGTCAAGGAGAGGTTAGATAATCTAATTGCGCGTCAATAGGGAGAAATCCTTATCGAAAAGCCCCCTCTTTCCTGGGAACGACCTGGTTCATAAATATTGTGAGTTATGATATTAATGATGAATGTTATTAAGAATTGAAGTTGTGTTCGGAACGAGAAAATTAGTAAAAATAGTCTATAAACACAAAATTTTCCAGGATTCACTATTTGGTCAAAAAGTCAACAGTTGACTTTTGCGGGAAAAGTCAAACTTCAAAATTTTAAAATTTATATTTTTGATAAAAATAGTTTCATTATGTTGAAATTGTTTGTGTTAGTGAAAATCGACATTTATTTCGATAATAATTGATGTCTGGAGGTTATATTAACCAATCTAGTATTTAACCGGATAAATGGGCTATTGATTACTATTAATTTACATGATTATAACTATTTGTTCACATGTGTGTACTATTGATTCACATTCTTGTTACTATTAGGGGAGTTGGTGCAAGATTGATAATACTTGCATGACTAAGTTAAAAATGGAGGTACTATACTGTAATTCGTATTTTCAAATGTCTAGAACTATTGATTCACATGATTTACTATTGAATCACATTATTTACTATTAGGGGAGTTGGTGCAAGTTTGATAATACTTGCAGGACTAAATTAAAAAGGAAGAAAAAGAGGAAGGTATTATACTGTAATATTTCGAGCCCCAAAACGTGCAATTATCGAAACTATGTTTTTCTATAAATAGAAGCTCATTCTTCCTTCATTTCTCACCAATTCACTAAAGCTATAGAGCATTTATTATAGAGAGAAATTGTAGAGAAAAGCTATAGAGGGAAAATCTATAGAGAAAAAGAAGAAGAGAAGCCTTCTACCTCACTACTCCTATATCCAGTTTCTTTCAAAGGTAAGGGATATTATTTGTTGTACCTGTAAGGGGTATTATTTCTTTCTTATTCATAAAGAGAACTTTTGTTATTCCATTCTATATTATTATGTTGGAATAACCTGTTTATGCGAAGTACCGCATACTTGGTGAAATTCTTCTATTATTCCATTCTATATTATTATGTTGAATAACTTTGTTTATCTAAGTACCGCATACATGGTGAAATTCTTCTATTATTAGTTCTTTATTATTCGTGTCGAAATATCCTGTCGGTCTTGAATTTACTTTGACACAGTTCCATTTATTATTACATTGGAATAACTTTTGTATCTGTGGATTCTAGTATACTTGGTGATGTCTATTGTTATTCCATTCTTTAATATTACATTGGAATATCTTGTCTGCATGCGTTTTACGCCGGACTTGGTTAAAATCTTTATTATTCTCATTGGAATAAACTTGTCATGCCAAGTAACGCATGCATGGTGATTTACGTTGTTATTCCATTCTTTAATATTACATTGAATATCACATGCATATGCTTTTATATGGGACTGGTTTAAAATCTTTATTATTCTGTTGGAATAACCTGTCTATGCGAAGTACCGCATGCATGGTGATTTCTGTTTTTATTCTATTCTTTATTATTTTGTTGGAATAACCTGTCTATGTGGATTACCACATGCATGGTGAATGATTCTTTGTATTCATTCCATATTAAATTGTGGAAATGATCTGTCTAAGTGGATTACTGCATGGCGGACGAAAATCCATTTGCAGTTTCATATATTCTCTTATACTCAGTTGATTAAAGCTTTAACTTCTATACTCCATGAAATTAGTAGAATATCCTTGATATTTGCGCTTTATCCAGTATCTTTTTATGGAAATATTCTTCTGAGCATTCTTGAATTTTAATCTACATAGAAGTATCATGTTGACAATTTGGATGTTATTGGTTCCTGGTTAAATTAATTCTTGAACTTGTTTTTATTGAATTATTATGTCATTGTCATGATAAGTTATAGTGGTTATTATGTGAAAACATGAAAGTTTCTTAGAAATCACAAAGGGTTGAAAATCAGATTTTGGTGAAAACGGAACACAAAATTCAATTGACCATATCTCCTAGTATATTTCGAATTTTTGAGTGAGGTCAAGTTCTAGAGTTAGATCTATGAGTTTTGTAGCATCTACAAGTGTAATCACTAGAAAAGGTGTTGTAGATTTTCGTGTGGACTGATTTTAGCAAATGAGTCAAAAGCTGCCAATACCGAAAAAGCTACTGCCCATGTTTTTAAAAGGGCTGTTTTGGCCACTTAATTTGTGAGAAAAATGCTAGCCTTTTGGGACATGAAAGTATATGGTATAATATACCTCCTGTCCAAAAATGAGCAAGTTATGACCATTTCAATATTTAGATTTTTTCGACGAAAAACGCTATAACCAGAGTTCTATAACTCCGATGACCATGAAATTTAAACTGGAAGCTCACGTTAATATTCTGCCAAGATTTGGGAATTTTTGGAGTTAAACTTGAGGTAGCTAATTTCTTAAGGAATTAATTAGAAATTGATTTTTGAAAAAATAGTAAATGAATTTTAAAAATTTCGAGAAAAATATATGTTCATTATGGGACTATATTCTACTAAATCCCAGAAAAGAAATATTTTTGAGACTGATTTGATATTTTCCATGAAAATAGTTTAGTTATGAACATATGAGTTAAATATGTTATGTGAAGTAACAACGTTGGAAAATAGAATTTTATGGCTTGGAAATCCTATATAAGGTATGTACAGATTTTTGATGAGTGATTTGATCATTGGAGATGAAATCTTATGAGTATGGCATTGTTGAATGATTAAATGCATTATTTGGTAAAGTGTAAACAATTAAATTAAATTATTTATAAGTTTAAGAAGTGATTAAAATATTGTTATAATATTAACAATATTAGATTATGAGTTTATTAAGTGATTGACAATATATGGATAAATTTAAAGTCTTTAATATTTATCCTTGTTTTTGTTTGATTAATGCTTATATCATTGTCATCATACTCATATTTATATTGTGATAAAAGTCATCTTTAGCTTACGTACATAGATGGACTTGGTCTGATTATGACCAGGGATGATTCGGTATAGTCATGACCGTAATGTGACGAATGAGGTGGTAAAAGTCTTCAGTGGCCTGTAATGCATTGATGGACAATTTTTAGTATGATTATAACCAGGGATGGTTCGGTATAGTCATGACCATTGATGATTTAATGAATATCCTTGGCCCGTAGTACAGGGATGATTAGATGATGTGTTTTATTTATTAAGCTGAGTCTCAGCGATAAAATTGATGAAAATCTTTTTAAATTATAGAAGATAGTATATTTTATTCTCTACTTAACTTTTCTAATGAATTGCTTGTTTCGGTGCAGTTAAACTTGATGTCTATTGTATTTTATCAGTTTAACATTGTTGAAGACTAATGATAATTTATTCTGTATTATCTTAGTCATAATATTTTTCTTGGGCTAGTTGAGCTCACCCTTTCTTTCACCGTTCTCTTGAAATGAGAATATAAGCGGGGACGAGCCTGGGGAAAGGAGTGATTCATCGAGATGATAGCATTAGTAGTCCTCACTATTCTGATTAAATAGTGTGACAATAAATGTAATGAGGACTCCTTTGAGTTTGTATACTGTCTAGATGATAATATACGTATTAAAACTCTTAGATTATGTTTTGTCGTATTTTACACGACAGTTGTATTATTAAGTTGTATTTGAATTTTGTACCATGTAAGCGGTGACCCAAGATGGGTGATGTATACCTAATTTTGTGGGCATCACATCGTTGACTTTGACTTTTCTGGGACAGCCTTTTGAGTCACTGTCCCCGCTGAACTAGGTTTCGCTACCATACAATCTCGAGTGATATGTCATTCCTTTCCACAATTATAGCATACCTTGAACTGTTGTGGGCGGTTTTAATGATATCTCCTCTTTTCCGCATTTGTAGATCGACGACCAAATTGGTCGCTTCTCCCTTAGAACTAGTTCTTTCTTTGGTGCTTAAGCGTCTTCGCATTGTCATTGTTAAATCTCCTTTTTTAAAATCCCTCTCGACTCGCTTCTTCTATTCTCATGGCTATGATTACCACCAGAGTGGTTGCCGCTCTTGTCCAGTATTTTCTTTCTCCATTTGGTTATCGTTGTTCGACGATGGCCACCGCAGTATGATCCCGGCATGGTCCCTCGGTTGAACGTACTCGTTTTCTCGCTCTAATAATTGAGCCCTATTGACAACATCTGAATAGAGAGAAAATTTATGAGAAATGAGATATTGACATATGCCGGGTTTCAAACCTCTCAGAAACATCCGCGTCATACATTCCTCATTCTCCACCAAATGAGGTGCAAACCTGGACAACTCTGTAAACTTCGCCTCTTATTGGGACACCGTCTTATTATTCTGCTCCAGTCTAATAAACTCTACCTCCTTCATATGATGAATACTTTTAGGAAAGTACTTGTCATTTAACAGTTTCTAAAACGTTTCCCAAGACATGCTAAGTACGGCTGGATGGGTAAGCTTCACAGATTCCCACCAGTAATCTGCCTCATTACGGAACATAAAGGTGGCGAATGGAACCTTCTGTTCCTCCGTACATCCCAAGACATCGAATATCTTGGTAATTTGTTTTACCCACATCTCCGCCTTAATCGGATCAGGCTTTCCCCAAAATTCTGGTGGTCCCAACTCCTTGAACTGCTTGGCTGTGATAAACTGTGAATTGCTATCATTTCCTCCTGTATTTTGAACACGAGTCTCCCTCATCTGATTTTGCATGAACTGCAAAAAACTTCTAAACATTCCGTCGTTCATCGTCTAATCAGTGGTGTTGTTCACAGGAGGAACATTGCCGGCCTGTTGCACGTTCTCCTCATTGGTGAGTACAGGCGTCTCCACGGTCTCATTTACTCCACTGTTAACATTCGTAGTTGCCATTCTCAAATACTGCCATAAAACAAGGGTTAATTAAACAAATTAACATATCACATAATATCCCTATATTATGACCGACTAACAAATAAGCTTAGGTAGGACACACTAGCGAAGGATTTACTCGTCTCTCCCCTCCTAGTTCTATTCCTCGATCTTCGCCAGAGATAATATCCCTAAGCTCTGATACCAACTGTGACGCCCCCAGAATAGGTATACATCACCCGTTCTGAGTTGTCAAATACATGGTATAGAAATAACTACAACTTTATTAATACAACATATAAACTGTGAGTTTAAATACAAATATTGCCATCTAGACAATATTCACACCCAAATAAGTTCTCATTACAATTATTGATACATTATTTAATAAAAATGGTGAGGACTACTAAAACAACTTCTAGAACCATCATTCCATACCCCGACTAGTACTTGCTACATTCTCGCCTCCTGAGAAGAAAAATGGAACAAAAAAGAAAAGTGTGAGCTCAACTAGCCAGTAAAGAATATTATGACTAAGATAATATAAAACAAATTATCGTTAGTCTTCAACAGGGAAAAATCTGAGAGAATATAATAGACAACAAGTTTCAGATCAATATTCGCAGCGGAAAATAATAATTCATAGAAGAGTTACGTAGAGAATGAAATCTACTGTTGTGACGCCCCCAAAATAGGTATATATCACCTATTCTGAGTCGCCAAATACATGGTACAGAATATAAATACAATCTTAATTATACAACAAGAGAGCTGTGAGTTTAAATACAAATACTATTTTCTAGACAATATCCACTCTCAGAATAAGTCCTCATTACATTTATTGTCACACTATTTAACAGAATAGTGAGGACTACTAGCTAATACTATCATCCGGACCATCACTTCGTTCCCTGACTCGTCCCAGCTATGTTCTCATTTCCTGAAGAGAACAGTGAAAGAAAGGGTGAGCTCAACTAGCCTAGTAAGAAATATTATGACTAAGATAATGCAGAATAAATTATCATTAGTCTCCAACCATGTTAAACTAATAAAATACAATAGACATCAAGTTTAATTGCAGCGGAACAAGCAATCCATTAAAAGAGTCAAGTAGAGAATAAAATCTACTATCTTTAATGATTTAAAATGTTTTTCAACACTTTTATCGCTGAGACTCAGCTTAATAAATAATCCACATCATCCCTGCACTACGGCCAAGGATATTCATTTAGGGTCACGACCACAAATTATCCATGCACTACGGGCCAAGGATATTCGTGTATTCATGAACGGTCATGATCATGCCAACTATTAGGTTTGTAATATTCATGAACGCAATCAAATTGCAAAAATAAGCGAAAACGTGGAAAATCAGAGTTTTAAAAATTTTACAAACCATATACCCGGATCACCCTTTATGCACAATTATTAATTAAACGAAAAAGAAAGAACAAGAACCATACCCTTGAAGATCCGAGCTTCCTCAGGTACAAGTTCACCTCCAATCCTTTTTCGCGTTTAACTTGAATTCACTGGGTTTGGTTCCTTCCTTTGATCAATGTTAGCCACCCAAGTGTTTGGCCTCTAGAGGTGATCCACCAAGGAAGAAGAAGAATTCAAGAAGATGGGTATTTGGCAAAACCCTAGTATTCTATCTCTATAGAAAAGGCGTACTCTCCAACAATTGAAATAACGTATGTTGTAAAAGTCAACAACCATCTCATACCCATAATAAGACTCCTCTTATTTATAGATGTAGGCAACCCTCCTTAACAATTAAGGTATTGGGTTTTATTTAATTAATTAAATTCTTTTAATTAATTAAGCTCCCTAATCTTATTAGAGATAATTAATTAAACTCTTTTAATTAATTTGCCTCCTAATCCTATTAGGATATTTGAGAGTACTTTTATTAATTAATTTCCAAACTCCTTTAGGAATTAAATAATAATAATAGTAATAATAATAGTAATAATAAGACTCCTCTTATTAATTTATATTTAATATTTCCAAAATATTAAATAATAAATATTAAGCTATTTAATTTATTCTATCACCATAGATTAAATTAAATATACTTAACTTATTATTACGATTATGCCATTTACTTCTTAAATAATTATTCTTCCTTTTATGGTGTGACCCTTTAGGTTCTCCATATTAAACCGGTTGTGAATAAATCAATTAGAACATTTCTAATCTTATTTAAATAAATAAATTAAACTAATAATTTATTTAGATAAATAATATTTATTCTACAATAGGGATAAGCCTCCCTAGCGATTAACGACTTTCCAGATAATATAGATTTCAACATTAATCATAAAAGAACCTTTGAGTAAATAGTTACCGTACAATTCAATCCTACCACCATATAATGTCCCAATTAAATATAAGACATGGAATTACTGTCAAGTCTTATTTTATTTAATTATATGTATTTAGACTCTTAAATGCACAACTCCAAATAATGCAAATTAGAAACTCCTTTCTAATTTCATTCTGCCTTGGCCAAGGACTACTGGGTTGTCATTTATCGAATCACATATGACATTTCTCTTCTTTTACTAGAAGTGGTAGATTCTTTATTGATCATACATTATCTCCATGTACAACTTATTATACCCAAGCATACCCTTTGATATACCCTAAGGGTCTTAAGGAATAAGTCAAAGTATAACTCATCATACACAAGATACTATGATGATCTCAAGTCCAAGGATCACTTGTACTACTATCACTACAGGAATTCCTATTGACAGGCAAGTAAAACTCCATTAGGTATTCTTTAGCGAGCCACGTTCAGTGAACTTATTCTCTAATAAGCACCTACATACTTGCTTTAGTGTCTCCACACAAATGATCATGAGATCAATCATCCTTATCCAATGAGCAAGCAACGTATGTACCAATCTATCCGGATTCACTAATCCCCAATTTAGTAATCCAACGATTGGGAACTATTTTAGTTTTAAGCTTTCTAAGAATTTAGATCTTATTAGAATGATCATCATCATTATTCTAAAAGCATTGCTTAAAACTATGGGTTTATCACATATTATAAAACAGCATCATGTAGATAATTAAAAGCCTTTAATAAATATTATTAATAAATGAATAAGATTGTTACAAAGTATATGTTTTATCATCAAACATGATTGGCTTGTATGCATACTACTTTCAATCTCCCACTTGCACTAAAGCCAATCGTCATGGTATCTCATACTCTTCTTCTCTAAGTGACGATGATCCTGCTGTTGGATAAGCTTTAGTTAATGGATATGTAATGTTGTTCTTGAGAGTTCACTATCTCTATAGTGATTTCCCATCTTTCAATGATTCCTATAATCAAATGAAAGTGCCACAACACATGTTTAGATCCAAGATGAGACTTAGGAACTATTCCTAGTTACGTAATGAACTTTTCATCTAAACAATCAACTTGCGACTTCATTTACGACTATATACTTTGTCTTTATCACTAAACCAAAGAACTCTTTCTTTGTTTGGAACCTTTCAATTCATTGTACCACTATTCAAGGTAACTCTTTACCTTAAAGTGGATTTTCGTCGTCTTAGTGCATCTAAAAAATTTGAGTCTGTTAAGCCCTCTAGTTTTAATTCGGACCCACCATATATGATCACATCCTTAGTGCTTGGGTTAAGTACTTTAAGATGTTTTTCAACATCTCACGTTGAACTTCTCGAATATGGTGATCAACATCAGGTCTCGTACATTTAATTGCATACATGATAGTTACTCATGCGATCTTTCTTTTAGGAGTCTATGGGGACTATTAAGAGAGATACACTCCATGGCTCATCAACATGAGACATCCCGTGGAGTTTGCCATGCTAAACGACTTTAGCATCAAATGAATATACATTCCTTGGGTTAATGAGGCATCCTTTTAAATCTATCTATATAGATTTGCATCCCCAATTAAGATACTCTTCCCAAATCATTCATGGAGGAATGTTTTAGACAACTTTATCTTTCTTGATTGTAGTATTGGTATATCATTCCTTATCCAAGTAGTATATCAACATATAATACTAGGAATGTCACAGCGCTCCCACTGACCCTTTTGTACACACTAGGTTCATTCTTGTTTTTGATAAAATCAAACTCTTTTGATTGTCTCATCAAAATGAATGTTCCATATTTGAGAAACTTATTTCAATTCATTTCTCTGAGTGTCTACAACTCTTACCTCATCGTATGTAACTGGATCATCATCTTCTATGATACGTACCTCATCATCATCATTTATGATGAATCCATACCTTCCAGGTATCTTCGGTACTATTCCAGATTTACGATTCGGTTGTGGTACAATAGGTCTATATACAGGTTCCTCTTATTTGACTTATAGTGTTTTTGTGGTTCTTGAACTCTTTAAGATTTATTATCCTCCTACTAGCCCCTTCAATGATAAACACCTTTATCTTAGAAGGCAACGTGTTTCGCAACAAACACCTTTTGCAAAGTAGGATTATAGAACATATAACCTAAACTTATTTTAGGATGTCCCACAAATTGTACTTGTCAAATCTTGTCCCAAGCTTATCCTTTGAAACTTTTTTCACATAAGCTGGACAACCCCTTATCTTAACATACTTAAGATTAGGAATCCTCTCTGTCCATAACTTTTATGGAGTCTTGGGGCCGGATTTTGAGGTCACCTTTTTGTAGATATGCAACCATTTCTAGGACATGATCCTAGAAGGATACTGAAATGTCGGTAAAATCATTATGGACCGTACCATGTCCAACAGTGCAGTTTTTTTTCGAGATACATCAATCAATTATTACGTATCAGGAGGCGTCCATTATGAGAAAACCATTTAAGATGATCTAGAAACTTATTGCACAAGTATTTATTCCTTGATCTAATCAAAGAATCTTAATACTTTGCCAATTTGTTTCACTTCTGAATTCTTTGAACCTTTCAAATAATTCACACTTGTATTTCAACAAATACATAGATTTAACTCTTTGAATGATCATCTCCTTTTCTTATACTAGTTTGTTCAATTTGTAAAATTATTTTCATGTAAGTCAAGTATATAAAATCCATTAAGTAATATTACAGTTCTATACAAAACATTATTATTATAAATAGAACAACAATTGTTCTTAATTATAATACCAAAATTTTTATTGTCCAACAATAAAATGGAAATAATGTTTCTAACAAGAACTGAAATACAATAACAACTTATTGACTTAATAGATTTTCCCGTAGGCATTGCTAATCTATAAGTTTATATGGCTAATGTAGCAACCTTTGCTTCATTTCCCACACATAGGATTGCTTATCTTTGTTTAGCTTTTCTTACTTACCTTGGTCCCTTCATAAATCTATATTTATGATAACCAAAGCCGGTATCAAATACCCAAGTAGAACCTTGACTTAAAGAAAAATTTATTTTAATCATGAACAAATTTGTATTTATAACCAAAACTTCACTAAGCTTCTTTGGTTAACCTCTGCAAGATGCTTCTCGCAGTTTTTTTCCAGTGTCCAGGCTTATTGCAGTGGAAGCAAACTCCTTTCTTTATCCATATCGATTTTGTTCTTATTATCCTTTGTTTACGCCTTCGCATTTACCTTCTTAGAATTGTTCTTCTTTTCGGAAGATCTTTTGGCCCTACTTAGTAAGACATGGTCTTTCTTGGTTTGAAAGTGACTCTCAACATTTTTCAACATGTTAAGCAAATCGCCAAAGGCTGATATCTAGCTTGTTCATATGAAAAATTCACAACAATTGTGAAAGGAGTCCGGAGTGAGTTCAAGATCAAATCTTGGCTCACCTTTCCATCCATGACAAAACCCGTTGTCCTAATTGATCAATCAAATTGATTATGTTAAGGACTTTTATCTGTACCGTAGTGTCATCGGTCATTCTAGATCGGAAGAGCTCCTTAGATATCTGATATCTATCAGTCCTACTTTCCTCACCATCAACTACTTGATGTGTAGGAATATAATAGGAGCATCCATAGTTTCATGCTGACGCTGAAGCTCGTTACTCATGGATGCGAGCATGATGCATTGAGCCAACTGTGCATCATCTTGCCACTTTCTAAAAGTAGCAATATCTTCCTTAGAGGCATTGTCTGCAATCATTGCAGGGATAGGCGTATTAAGGACATAAGATGACTTTTCAGCCATGAGAACTATTCTCAATTTCATTAACCAATCCGAGTAATTCGGTTTGATTAAATAACATCTAATATGCTTCGCAGTGATAGTAATTTAGACATTGTAAAATTCTGTAAATGAATTTGTAATTAACAACATTTTAGCATACATTCTTTTATTAATTACCAAAATAATTTAGGTCTTATTTTAAATTGGTATCTTCCATTATTTTTATCAAACTATATTACCCTCAATATATATAGTTTGACAATATCTAATTAAAGATATGCTAGTGAGAATAAGGATCCCATTTCAAATGTATATAGTCTTGTGTGTGCACAACAAACTATATATAAATAAATAGGTAGACAACTCTTGTCAATTACATCAACTATGTAACTCCTTGTATTTTGCCTCTTAAATCATAATGGTCAAGTGTGTGCACATCCGAACTAAAACGATTTAAGTTAAGTCAGACCCAACATTTCCATATAAGTTAAGAGAAAACTACCGCCCTTGTGTGTGCACAACAAAGCAGTAATGTTCAATTCCTTATAAACATCATATGTAATAAAAATAACATCTTAAATATTTAATACTCGCCTTGTGTGTGCACAACAAACTCATATTAAATATTTAATACTCTATTATTTCTATCATGCTAGAAGGCGACGTTCGATATTCCAAATATCTTTGAACGTTACAACTTAATATAAAATATTTGAGGGGTTTGTTATTAATTTTCTCATCTTGTTTAGCGCGCATGCATATATATATATATATATATATAAAATACGCGTCATATTAATAACCATGTGAAGCATGTTTGCATAATATATAATTTATATAATATAAGCATGCACATATAGAATACTATATTCTACCTGGATTGATTATGGACTTTTATTCTAGTTTGGTTCACTAGAGCCACCAAGTGAACCAAAAGGTCAAACCCTAGGGGTGCAAGAATTAATATTTAAATATAACTATTACATTTAAACCCGGGCTCCATTACAAACGGGTCTTCAAGCGTTCTTTGCTCCTTGATCTCTAATTCTTCAAAATTAATTCTAACTATTCCTATTACAAAACTATTTTAAAATAAATAGAAACCTTGATCAGCAGTCAAGGGGAAGTACATATGAGAGAGATAGAATTTACATTAAGAAAAATTAGAGAAGATGAGGTACGCAAACCCCATTTAATAAAACTCATACATTCATGCATCCAACTAAAATAAAATCCAATCACATTGGTCAATTAGTCCATAATCAATCCCATTTATTATTATACACATCACCATATGCATCAATAAATAAATTCATCTCATGAATAATAAATATTTAATATATATATATATATTGATATCATTTAATGGGCAAATTTAGTTACTATAAAATCTAATTTTGAATCAAAATAAACTCTTTTATTTTAATCCAAATATAAATCAAAATAAACTCTTTTATTTTAATTTATCTAATTTTGAATAAAATAAACTATTTTATTTTAATCAAAATCTTTAATCAAAATAAACTCCTTTATTTTAATTAATTATGGAATCCAATTCCATGTAAAAAAATAAACTCCTTTATTAAAGGAAACACAGATTCTCTTTTCCTATTCACAAATAAACTCCTTTATTTTGAATAATATGAAATCTTATTCCATATCTAAATAAACTCTTTTATTTAAAGAAATTAGGATTCTCTTTCCTATTCAAAATAAACTTTTATTTTGAATAAATGAAATCTTATTTCATATCTAAATAAACTCCTTTATTTAAGGAAATATGGAATCCAATTTTAACTCCAATTAGTTATCATGGAATCCAATTCCAACTCTAATTAGTTAGCATAAAATCTAATTTTATAATTAAAATAAACCTTTTTATTTTAAAATTAAAATAAACATTTATTTTAATAATAAAATAATTAAGATTATATATATATATATATATATATATATATCACGTTCCTTCCTTTTCGCATGACATCAACTGATCCCTTATTAACTTGATAAAAAAAAAAATTCTTGGAAGAATCAAGATGCACGTGATCCTGGGAAGCTTTTTTTTTTTTTTTTTTTATATATATGCTAGTAAACATGCAGCTACCAAATTCATGATAATCATATAATCATTATACATATAATGGCGACCACCATGGCCCACGAATTTGCGAATCAGTCACGCGAATCAGAAATCACAGAATTTGTTTTTTTTTTTTTTTTAAATAAATTTTATACAACAAATTATGCCTAATTAAATTGTTCTAAACACATATCAATATACATATTAAATCTGAACAATTAATAATTTGCATAAAGGTTTGGCTCTGATACCACTGTTAGGTTTGTAATATTCATGAACGCAATCAAATTGCAAAAATAAGCGAAAACGTGGAAAATCAGAGTTTTAAAAATTTTACAAACCATATACCCGGATCACCCTTTATGCATAATTATTAATTAAACGAAAAAGAAAGAACAAGAACCATATCCTTGAAGATCCGAGCTTCCTCAGGTACAAGTTCACCTCCAATCCTTTTCGCGTTCAACTTGAATTCACCGGGTTTGGTTCCTTCCTTTGATAATTATACAACAAGAGAGCTGTGAGTTTAAATACAAATATTATCTTCTAGACAATATCCACTCTCAGAATAAGTCCTCATTACATTTATTGTCACACTATTTAACAGAATAGTGAGGACTACTAGCTAATACTATCATCCGGACCATCACTTCGTTTCCTGACTCGTCCCAACTATGTTCTCATTTCCTGAAGAGAACAGTGAAAGAAAGGGTGAGCTCAACTAGCCTAGTAAGAAATATTATGACTAAGATAATGCAGAATAAATTATCATTAGTCTCCAACCATGTTAAACTAATAAAATACAATAGACATCAAGTTTAATTGCAGCGGAACAAGCAATCCATTAAAAGAGTCAAGTAGAGAATAAAATTTACTATCTTTAATGATTTAAAATGTTTTTCAACACTTTTATCGCTGAGACTCAGCTTAATAAATAATCCACATCATCCCTGCACTACGGGCCAAGGATATTCGTGTATTCATGAATGGTCATGATCATGCCAACTGTTAGGTTTGTAATATTCATGAACGCAATCAAATTGCAAAAATAAGCGGAAACGTGGAAAATCGAGTTTTAAAAATTTTACAAACCATATACCCGGATCACCCTTTATGCACAATTATTAATTAAGCGAAAAAGAAAGAACAAGAACCATACCTGAAGATCAAAAGCTTCCTCGTGTACAAGTTCACCTCCAATCCTTTTTCGCGTTTAACTTGAATTCACCGAGTTTGGTTCCTTCCTTTGATAAATGTTAGCCACCCAAGTGTTTGGCCTTTAGAGGTGATCCACCGAGGAAGAAGAAGAATTCAAGAAGATGGGTATTTAAGCAAAACCCTAGTATTCTATCTACATAGAAAAGGCGATTCTCCAACAATTGAAATAACGATGTTGTAAAAGTCAACAACCATCTCATACCCATAATAAGACTCCTCTTCTTATTTATAGATGTAAGCAACCCTCCTTAACAATTAAGGAATTGAGTTTTATTTAATTAATTAAATTCTTTTAATTAATTAAGCTCCCTAATCTTATTAGAGATAATTAATTAAACTCTTTTAATTAATTTGCCTCCTAATCCTATTAGGATATTTGAGAGTACTTTTATTAATTAATTTCCAAACTCCTTTAGGAATTAAATAATAATAATAGTAATAATAATAATAATAATAAGACTCTCTTATTAATTTATATTTAATATTTCCAAAATATTAAATAATAATATTAAGCTATTTAATTTATTCTATCACCATAGATTAAATTAAATATACTTAACTTATTATTACGATTATGCCATTTAATACTTAAATAATTATTCTTCCTTTTATGGTGTGACCCTTTAGGTTCTCCATATTAAACCTAGGTTGTGAATAAATCAATTAGAACAATTCTAATCTTATTTAAATAAATAAATTAAACTAATAATTTATTTAGATAAATAATATTTATTCTACAATAGGATAAGCCTCCCAGCGATTAACGACTTTCCGGATAATATAGATTTCAACATTAATCATAAAAGAACCTTTGAGTAAATAGTTACCGCATAATTCAATCCTTCCACCATACAATATCCCAATTAAATATAAGACATGGAATTCTTTGTCAAGTCTTATTTTATTTAATTATATGTATTTCGACTCTTAAATGCACAACTCCAAATAATGCAAATTAGTAAACTCCTTTCTAATTTCATTATGCCTTAACCCGAGACTCTTGGGTTGTCATTTATCGAATCACATATGACATTTCTCTTCTTTTACTAGAAGTGGTAGATTCTTTATTGATCATACATTATCTCCATGTACAACTTATTATACCCAAGCATACCCTTTGATATACCCTAAGGGTCTTAAAGAATAAGTCAAAGTATAACTCATCATACACAAGATATTATGATGATCTCAAGTCCAAGGATCACTTGTAGACTACTATCACTACTGAGAATTCCTATTGACGAGCAAGTAAAACTCCATTAGGTATTCCTTAGCGAGCCACGTTCAGTGAACTTATTCTCTAATAAGCACCTACATACTTGCTTTAGTGTCTCCACACAAATGATCATGAGATCAATCTTCCTTATCCAATGAGCAAGCAACGTATGTACCAATCTATCCGAATTCACTAATCCCAAATTTAGTAATCCAACGATTGGGAACTATTTTAGTTTTAAGCTTTCTAAGAATTTAGATCTCATTAGAATGATCATCATCATTATTCTAAAAGCATTGCTTAAAACTATGGGTTTATCACATATTATAAAACAGCATCATGTAGATAATTAAAAGCCTTTAATAAATATTATTAAAACTATGGGTTTACCACATCATTTGTAATATTACGGTCATGATTACACCGAATAATCCCTGGTCATAATCATACCAAGTCCATCTATGCACTACAGGCCACAGATGACTTTCAACATAATATAAACATTAGGATCATGACAATGATATAAGAATTCAATAAAACAAGTTTACGAATTAATTTGTCCAAGAACCAATAACGTCCAAATTGTCAACATGATACTTCTTTGTAGAGTAAAATTCAAGAATGCTCAGAAGAATATTTCCATGAAAAGATCTTTGGATGAAGCCTTGAAATATCAATGATGTTCTACTAATTTCATGGAGTATAGAAGTCAAAATTTTAACCAACCGAGTATAATAAAGAATGGAATAACAAAAGAAATCACCATGCATGCGGTGCCCGGCAGACAAAGTTATTCAATAGAACAATAATAACGGAACCGAGTCGAGTGCAAAATTCATGCAAGGCGAGGATGTTCCAATGAGAATAATAAAGAGCGGAACCGGTCGGGTAAAAAAACACGAGACGGAGATATTCCAACATAATAATAAAGATGGAACCAAGTTGATTGTAAAACACACAGACGAGGATATTCCAATGAGAATAATAAAGAGCGGAACCAGTCCTAGGTGTAAAACACTGCAGACGTGAAATTCCAACAGAATAATAAAGACAGAATAATAGAAGAATGTCACCAAGTATAGGGTAGCCCACGTATACAGGTTATTCCAATAGAATAATAAAGAATGGAATAACAGAAGTTCTCTTCATGAATACAAAAGAAATAATACCCCTTACTGTAAAAGAAATTGGATATAAGAGTAGTGAAGTAGCAGAATACTCTTTTTCATTCTCTCTATAATTTCTCTCTCTAGAGTTTCAGTGAATTCGTAAGAAAATAATGAAGGAATGAGCTTCTATTTATAGAAGAATAGATTGCATAGTAACTAACTCATAAACGGTCCAGAATAATTTACTTTAATCAGACGGTCCATAATTAAAGCAAAATCTTTTAAATAAAATATAATATATTCTATTTATAATCTAATAAAACGAATAAATTTATAAAAGTTTTCTGTTTTATATAAAAAGATTTTACTATGCAAAATACTATGCAACACTATGCATAATAAAATATAATATAATCTAATTATTATCTAATAAAACGAATAACTTTATAAAAGTATTCTGTTTTATTTAAAAAGATTTTACTATTAGCATAATAAAATGAATAACTTTATAAAAGTATTCTGTTTTATATAAAAAGTTTTTCTGTTTTATTACGTTAATAATACTAATAAAACAAAACTGAGTGACTTATCACGTAAGCCTTAATAATCAATACCGTGTGCTACTATGCAACCACGCGTAGACATCGCATACTTTTACTACCGAGTAGTTCAACAGTATTAACGGCAAAACTTCCGCCGTTATTTTCATAAAATATTTTTATCGTTTTCTCAATCCGACAATAATTCTGTTGTGGGGTCCACCAATGATTGTACCGTCGTATGGATATTCCCTGACAAAAAGAATATTTCCCGACCAATCGAATATAATATGACAACTTACATACTTTGCAAAATTTATAAATATTACCCACAACTATAACATTATATCAAATTCATTCCATAATATTCAAAAATGATATTTATAGAAAATTTATTTTTATTCATAAAAGTTGGGGTCTTACAATCTCCCCTTCTTATGAAATTTCGCCCTCGAAATTAGGGTATGTACCTGGTATATCGAAGAGGTAAGGATACCTTGACTTCATTTCAGATTCTAATTCCCAGGTCATTTCCTCAACATCGTAGTTTCTCCACAAAACTTTGACTTGAGGTATAACCTTGGACCGTAGAATATGTTCCTTCTTATCCAAGATTTGAACAGGAACCTCTTCATACGTTAAATCTTCCGCTATTTCATCCGGTTCTAACTCAATAATGTGGTTCGGGTCTTTCACATATTTACGTAACATGGATACATGAAAAACGTTATGAACATGAGACATACTTGGCGATAAAGCAAGTCTATAGGCTACAGTCCCTACTCGATCGAGGATTAAAAATGGGTCAGTGAATCGAGGATTGAGCTTTCCTCTCTTTCCAAACCTCGTAACTCCTTTCCATGGAGCAACACGTAACAACACATGATCTCCTATATCGAATTTCACGTCCTTTCGATGAAGATCAGCATAACTCTTTTGTCGATCTTGTGAGGTTTTTATACGTTATTGGATCGTTTGAATCTTTTTCGTAGTCATACGTACCAACTCCGGTCCCAACAACGTTGCTTCACCCACCTCATCCCACCATACTAGAGAACGACACTTTATTCTATACAACGCCTCGAATGGAGCCATGCCAATGCTCGCTTGATAACTGTTGTTGTAGGAAAACTCCACCAACGGTAAAAATTTATCCCAACTTCCCTTGAAATCAAGGACACAGAGTCTTAATAAATCTTCAAGAGTTTGAATAGTCATCTCTGATTTTCCATCCGTCTGAGGATGACATGCCGAACTAAATCGTAAGTCCGTGCCCATAGCTTTTTGCAAACTAACCCAAAATCGTGAAGTGAATCTTGGGTCATGATCAGAAACTATGGATACTGGCATACCATGCAGTCTTACAATCTCGTTTATGTACATACGAGCAAGACGCTCAAGTGTATAAGTTTCTCGTATTGGTAAGAAATGAGCAGACTTGGTCAATCTATCAACAATGACCCAAATTGCATCAATGCCTTGAGAAACCTTGGGAAGACCAGTAACAAAATCCATGGTAATGTGTTCCCACTTCCATTCTGGAATTTCAAGTGGTTGCAATGGACCTTTTGGTACTTGATGCTCCGCCTTGACTTGTTGACAAGTTAGACACCTTGAGATAAACAGCGCTATCTCTCTCTTCATATTGCTCCACCAAAATTTATGACGAAGATCACGGTACATTTTGGTACTCCCAAGATGGATTGCAAACGGGGTATTGTGCGCCTCCATCATGATTTTATACATTTAAATCAGGGTCGTTAGGAACACAAAGTCTGGAGTTGACTCGAAGTATTCCTTCTTCATCGATTCTTGCTTCTGGCATAACACCTTCTTGCACTTTCTTCCTCATACGCATCAGCTATGGATCTGTAACTTGAGCAGCTTTAACTTTATCAATTAAATTCGGTTTTACTCGTATATTTGCCATCATCACGTGGGTCCCTGGAGTCTTTATCTCTCTCTCCATCCTTTGCAAGTCATACAAAATGGGCCTTTGCATTGACAATATCGTACTCGTACCCGCATATGATCTTCTACTCAATGCATCATCTACCACGTTCGCTTTTCCAGGATGGTATTGGATGGTATGATCATAATCTTTCAATAGTTCAAGCCAATGTCGTTGTCGCATTTTGAGTTCCTTTTGAGTGAAGAAATATTTGAGGCTTTTATGATCCGTAAAGATCTCCACTTTCTCCTCATACAAGTAATGCCTCCAAATCTTTAGTGTGAAGACAACAACTGCCAACTCTAGATCATGAGTAAGATAATTCCTCTCATATTCTTTGAGTTGTCGTGAGGCATAGGCTATGACTTTCCCATGTTGTATGAGAACACATCCTAACCCTTTGCCCGAAGCATCACTATAGATGACAAATCCCTCCGAACCAGATGGTATTGTTAGAATAGGTGCTGAAATGAGTCTTCTCTTGAGTTCTTAAAAACTCTTCTCACATTCCTCGCTCCAACCGAACTTTGTATCTTTCCGAGTCAGCTGAGTTAATGGAGTAGCGATTCGAGAAAACCCTTCTACGAATCTTCGATAATAACCAGCTAAACCAAGAAAGCTACGTACTTCGGTCACTTATTTAGGTTTCTCCCAGCTTTGAATAGCTTCAATCTTTGCTGGGTCAACAGATATTCCATGACTTGATACCACGTGCCCAAGGAATGCAACTTCCTCAAGCCAGAACTCACATTTTTTCAACTTGGCATAAAGCTTATATTCACGAAGCTTTTGGAGTATCAGCCTCAAGTGTTGCTCATGATCTTCACGGCTTTTGGAATAAATAAGGATGTCATCAATAAAGACGACCACAAAGTGATCCAAATATTCCTTGAATACTCGGTTCATCATATCCATGAAGGCAGCAGGAGCATTAGTCAATCCAAAAGACATGACTAGGAATTTGTAATGCCCGTACCGAGTTCTGAAAGTCGTCTTTAGAATGTCATCGGTTCTAATCTTCAACTGGTGATATCAGGAACGAAGATCAATCTTTGAAAAGAATTTGGCTCCTTGCAATTGGTCAAATAGGTCATCAATACGTGGTAATGGGTACCTATTTTTGATGGTGACATGATTCAACTCCCGATAATCAATACAAAGTCGCATACTCCCATCTTTCTTCTTCACGAATAGAACAGGAGCACCCCAAGGAGAAGTACTAGGACGAATAAAGCCAATGTCTAACAATTCCTGCAGTTGGGTCTTTAACTCCTGAAGTTTAATAGAGCCATTCGATATGGGGCTTTGGAAATTGGTTTTGTACCGGGTTCAAGGTCGATACAAAATTCAATTTCACGCTCTGGGGGTAGGCCAGGAAGTTCTTTAGGGAATACATTAGGAAATTCATTAACAATAGAAATATCATTCAAAACTGACGCATTTTTGTTTAGATCCGTGACATGAGCTAAGAAAGCTTGACATCCATTTTTCAATAAACGAATAGCTTTATGGCTTGAGATGATAGTGTTTGATTTTAATGGTTTGGTTGCTTGAATTCTCATAATAGGTTGATTAGGAATATGAAAGCTAACAACCTTACGAAAACAATCAATTTTTGCATGATGAGTAGTCAACCAATCAAACCCTAGAATCACATCAAATGCAAGTATTTTCAAAGAAATAAGATTGACAGGTAATGTGCAGGTGCCGATTTGAACTAAACAAGACTTATAAACCGTCGATGTAATGAAGGTTTCTCCCAACGGAGTTTCAACAGATAAGTCAAAGTCTAATCTCTCCGGAGTCAAATTTAAACGTTGAGCGCAAGTAGGAGAAATGAAAGAGTGGGTAGAACCAGTATCAAATAAAGTATAAACTTCGCTAGAGTTTATGATTAGCTTACCCGTGATGACCTCATTCGGGTTCCTTGCTTTCTGGGAGGTCACAACAAACGTTCTCCCTTGCACTACCGGTTTTGACTTTTCTGGGACGACCTTTGGTGCCTCCACCCTAGCTGAACTTATCTTTGGTGAATGACAAAATTGGGCTAGGTGACCTTCTCTTCCACAATTATAACATGCTTTGGACGGCATCGCGCAATTTGGACTGATGTGTCCCTCCCCTCCACATTTGAAGCATATAATAGGTGGTCGTTCTCCTTCCTTCACAACGAGTGCTGGTGCTGACGTCTTTCCATCATTATTGAATCTCCTCTTCTTGAAATGTCCATTCTTACTGTTTTGGCCCGGATTACCACCGAAGTGGTTACCATTTCTGGCCTGTTGATTCCCTCCACACTTGTTGTCACCGCTTTGATGACTATTCTCACTGGTATTATCATTTTGCCGGCTGCTCTCTTTTGGTTGGGTTGACTCATTATCATGCTCCAATAACTGAGCCCTATTAACAACATCTGAATACAAATAGCTTGACATCCGTTTTTCAATAAACGAATAGCTTTATGGCTTCAGATGACAGTGATTGATTTTAATGGTTTGGTTGCTTGAATTCGCGTAATAGGTTGGTTAGGAATATGAAAGCTAACAACCTTACGAAAACAATCAATTTTTGCATGAAGAGTAGTTAACTAATCAATCCCTACAATTACATCAAATGCAAGTATTTTCAATGAAATAAGATTGACAGGTAATGTGAGGGTACCGATTTGAACCAAACAAGACTTATAAACAGTGGGTGTAATGAAGGTTTCTCTCAATGGAGTTTCAACAGATAAGTCAAAGTCCAATTTCTCCGGAGTCAAATTTAAACGTTGAGCGCAAGTAGGAGAAATAAAAGAATGGGTAGAACTGGTATCAAATAAGGTATAAACTTCGCTAGAGTTTGTGATAAGCTTACCCGTGATGACCTCGTTCGGGTTCCTTGCTTTCTGGGAGGTCACAAAAAATGCTCTCCCTTGCACTACTGGTTTTGACTTTTCTGGGACGGCCTTTGACGCTTCCATCCCAGCTGGAATTGTCTTCGGTGCACGACAAAATTGGGCCAGGTGACCTTCTCTTCCATAGTTGTAACATGCTTTGGATGGCATCGCACAGTTGGGACTGATGTGTCCCTCTCCTGCACACTTGAAACATATGATAGGTGGTCGTTCTCCTTCCTTAACGACAGGTGTTAATGCTGACGTCTTTCCATTATTGTTGAATCTCCTCTTCTTGAAATATCCATTCTTATTGTTTTGGCCATGATTACCACCAAAGTGGTTACCATTTCGCATCTTTGATTCCTCCACACTTATTATCACAAAACCCGATGATTTGTTATCACTGGTATTATCATTTTGCCGGCTGCTCTCCTTTGGTTGGTTTAACTTATTATCGCACTCCAATAACTGAGCCCTATTAACAACATCTGAATACAAACACAGTTTATGAGAGATAAGATATTGACGCATCTCTGGTTTTAAACCTCTTAGAAACATTCGCGTCATTCTCTCCTCATTACCCACCAAATGGGATGCAAACCGGGACAACTCAGCGAACTTGGCTTCGTACTACGACATGGTCATGTTGTTTTGCTCTATCTTGATGAACTCTACCTCTTTCACGTGACGAATACTTTCAGGAAAGTACTTGTCGTTGAACAGTTCTTCAAACTTCTCCCAAGACATCTTCAGTGCGGCAGGTTGAGTACGCGCTTACTGATTCCCACCAAGAATCGCCGCGCTGCGCAACATGAAGGTGGCAAAGGGAACCTTTTGCTCCTCGGAGCATCCCAAGACATCAAATATCTTGTTGATCTCGCTTAATCCACGTCTCGCCTTAAGTGGTTTTGGCTCTCCAAAAACTCCGGTGGTCCCAGGTTCCTTAAACTGCTTCGCGGTGACCGTCCGAGAGTTGCCAGTGTTTCCACCTGCATTTTGGACAGGAGCCGCTCTCGCCTGATGTTGCATGAATTTCATGAAGCCTCGGAATAATTCATCGTTCATCATTTGGTCAGTGTTGTTGTTTGCCTGAGGATTGTCGCCTTCCTGATGCACATTATCCTGATTATTGATCTGTGGAGACTCAACAGTCTCCTGTGCTCCATTGATAATCTCAACATTCTCGGATGTCATTTTTAAATACTACCACAAAACAAGAGTTAAATAACATATCACATATTATCCATATACTCTGACCGACCAATTAAATACCAAATAAACTTAGGTAGGTCATACTAGCGAAATAATTCTCCGTCTTTCCCCACCTAGTTCTTGTCTCACATCTTAGCGAGGGATCATATCCCTAAGCTTTGATACCAACTACGACGACCCCAAAATAGGTATACATCACCCATCTTGAGTCGCCAAATACATGGTACAAAATTCAAATACAAACTAATAATATAGCAGTCGTGTAAAATACGACAAAACATATGTTGTGAGTTTAAATACAAATATTATCTTCTAGACAATATCCATTCTAAAATAGAGTCCTCGTTACATTTATTATCACACTATTTTATAGAATAGTGAGGACTCTTTGAGACACCATCTAGGACCATCACTCAGTTTCCCGAGCTAATCCCATTTCGTTCTCATTTCAAGAGAAAACGGTGAAAAAAAGGGTGAGCTCAACTAGCCCGGCGAAGAAATATTATGACTAAGATAATGCAAAATAAATTATCATTAGCCTTGACAATGTTAAAGCGATAAAATACAATAGACATCAATTTTAAGCTGCGGCGGATCAAACAATCCATTAAAAGAGTCAAGTAGAGAATGAAATCTACTATCTTTTATGATTTAAAAGTTTTCATCACTTTTGTCATTTGAGACTCGACAATAAATAATCCACATCATCCACAAGACTACTGACCGAGGATATTCATTAGGTCACGACCACAAATTCCATGCACTACGGGCCAAAGATATTTGTGTATTCATCAATGGTCATGATCGTGCCAACAACTGTCCATCAATGCACTACGGGCCAATGTGGACTTTTACCATATCATTTGTAACATTACGGTCATGATTACACTGAATAATCCCTGGTCATAATCATACCAAGTCCATCTATGCACTACAGGCCATAGATGACTTTCAAAAATATAAACATGAGGATGATGACAATGATATAAAAATTCAATAAAACAAGTTCACGAATTAATTTGCCCAGGAACCAATAACGTCCAAATTATCAACATGATACTTCTTTGTAAAGTAAAATTCAAGAATGCTCAAAAGAATATTTCCATGAAAAGATACTGGATGAAGCGCAAATATCAAGGATATTCCACTAATTTCATGGAGTATAAAAGTCAAAATTTTAATCAGTCGAGTATAATAACGAATGGAATAACAAAAGAAATCACCATGCATGCGGTGCCCGCATGTATAGCGAGTTATTCAATGAATAATAATAACGGAACGGTCGGTGAAATTCACCAAGCGGGATGTTCCAATAGAATAATAAGTAATGGAATAACAACAAAATCACCATGCATGCGTCTTGCCGCATAGGCAGTTATTCCAGCAGAATAATAATAACGGAACCCGGTCAGGCGTAAAAGCGCACAAGCGGGATGTTCAGCAGAATAATAAAAGCGGAACCATAATAAGGCGTAAAATGCTGACGAGGATATTCCAACGAGAATAATAAAAGCGGAACCGGTCGGCGTAAAACCCGACGAGGATGTTCCACGGAGAATAATAAATACGGAACCCGGTGCGGCGTAAAAGCGCGACGAGGATATTCAACGAGAATAATAATAGCAGAATAATGAAGAATATCACCAAGTATATGGTAGCAGCGTATCTGAGTTATTCCAACGAATAATAAGGAATGGAATAATGAAGTTCTCTTCATGAATACAAAAGAATAATATCCTCACTTAGTAAAGAAAAGTGGATATAGAGAAAGAAAGGTAGCAGACTTCTCTTTTCTTTCTCTAAAATTTTCTCTCTCTGGAGTTCAGTGAATTCGTAAGAAAATAATGAAGGAATGAGCTTCTATTTATAAAAAAATGGAATGCATAGTAACTAACTCATGAACGGTCCAGATTGATCTACTTTAATTTGACGGTCCATACTTAAAACAAAATCTTTTAAATAAAATATAATATATTCTATTTATAATCTAATAAAACGAAAAACTTTATAAAAAGATTTTACTATGCAAAACACTATGCAACAATATGCAACACTATGCATAATAAAATATAATATAATCTAATTATTATCAAATAAAACAAATAACTTTATAAAAGTATTCTGTTTTATATAAAAGATTTTACTATTAGCCTAATAAAACGAATAACTTTATAAAAGTATTCTGTTTTATATAAAAAGATGTTTCTGTTTTAATACGTTAATAATACGAATAAAACAAAATTTCATCATCATATAAAATATCGACAATAATTGAATCAAACTGAGTGACTTCTCACATAAGCATCAATAATCAATACCGTGTGCTACTATGCAACCACACGTACATCGTACTTTTACTCTTGAGTAGTTCAACAAAGATCAACGGTAAAACTTCCATAGTTATTTCAATAAAATATTTTTGTCATTTTCTCAATCCGGCAATAATTACATTTGTGGGGTCCACTAATGATTGTGTCGCATGCGAATATTTCTGCTTAAAACGAATATTCCCAGAACCAATCGAATATTATATAACAACTTGCGTGCTTTTGCAAAATTTATAATTATTACCCACAACTATAACATTATATCATAATATTCAAAAATGATAATTATAGAAAATTCATCTTTATTCAAAAAGTTGGGGTCTTACATTAACGATGTCTAGAAGTTCTGCTAAGGAGAGGTTTGGTCACCTAATTGCGCGCCAATAGGGAGAAATCCTTATTGGAAAGCCCCCTCTTTCCTGGGAATGACCTGGTCGATTAATGATGTGAATAATAATAATGATGATGAAGTTTTGTTTTATTCGTATTATTATCGTAATAAAACCGAAAAACTCTTTATATAAAACAGAATACTTTTATAAAGTTATTCATTTTATTAGGCTAATAGTAAAATCTTTTTATATAAAACAGAATACTTTTATAAAGTTATTCGTTTTATTAGACAATAATTAGAATATATTATATTTTATTATGCATAGTGTTTGCATAGTAAAATCTTTTTAAAAGTTATTCGTTTTATTAGATTATAAATAGAATATATTATATTTTATTTAAAAGATTTTGCTTTAAATATGGACCATCCGATTAAAGTAAATCAATCTGGACCGTTCATGGATTGGTTACTATTCATTCCATTCTTCTATAAATAGAAGCTCATTCTTTCATTATTTCTACTTAATTCCTTGAAACTCTGAGAGAGAAACTATATAGAGAAAGAAGAAAAGTATTCTCGCTACTTCACTACTTCTATATCCGGTTCTTCTTTTATTAAGGTAAGGGTATTATTTCTTTTGAATTCATGAAGAGAACTTATATTATTCCATCTTTATTATTACTGTTGAATAACTCAGATAATGCCGCTACCCTATACTTAGTGAAATTCTTTCGTATTCCATTCTTTATTATTCTCGTTGGAATATCCTCATGCTGTGCTTTACGCAGGACTGGTTTCGCTCTTTATTATTATTCATTGGAATATCCCGTCTCGCATGCTTTTACGCTGGACCCGGGTTCCGTCTTTTTATTCGTTGGAATATCCTCGCTCGTGCTTTTACACCGGACCGATTCCGCCTTTTTATTATTCATTTATTCTCATTGGAACATCCCGCTTGTGTGAATTTCACCGACACAGTTCCGTTATTTAGTATTCATTGGAATAACTCACAACGCAAGCACCGCATGCATGGTGATTTCTGTTGTTATTCCATTCTTTATTATTCTGTTGGAACATCCTGTTGGTGCGTATTACGCCTGACCTGGTTCCGTTATTTATTATTCTATTGGAATAACTTGTTTAAGCGAAGTACCGCATGCATGGTAATTTCTTTTGTTATTCCATTCTTTATTATACTTAGTTGGTTAAAGTTTTGACTTCTATATTCTATGAAATTAGTGGAATATCCTTGATATTTGCGCTTCATCCAGTATCTTTTCATAGAAATATTCTTCTGAGCATTCTTGAATTTTATTCTACAAAGAAGTATCATGTTGACAATTTGGACTTATTAGTTCCTGAATAAATTAATTCTTGAACTTGTTTTATTGAATTCTTATATCATTGTCATCATCCTCATGTTTATATTTTTTGAAAGTCATCTTTGGCCCAGTAGTGCATCGATGGACTTGGTATGATTTGACTGTGGATTATTCGTGTAATCATGACCGTAATGTTACAAATGATGTGGTAAAAGTCCTCATTAGCCCGTCGTGCATTGATGGATGCTTGTTGGCATGATCATGACCATCGATGAATACACGAATATCCTTGGCCTCAGTAGTGCATGGATAATTTGTGGTCGTGACCTAATGAATATCCTCGCCATAAGTGCAAGGATGATGTGGATTATTTAAGTCGAGTCTCAAATGATAAAAAGTGATGAAAACCTTTTAAATCATAAAAGATAGTAGATTTTATTCTCTACTTGACTCTTTTAATGGATTGCTTGATCCATTGCAGCTTAAACTTGATGTCTATTGTATTTTATCGCTTTAATCGTTGAAGGCTAATGATAATTTTTATTCGCATTATCTTAGTCATAATATTTCTTCATCGGGCTAGTTAAGCTCACCCTTTCTTTCACTTTTTCTCTTCGTGAAATGAGAACGTAATGGGACTAGTTGGGAGCGAGTGATGGTCCGAGATGGTGTCTTAGTAGTCCTCACTATTCTATAAAATAGTGTGATAATAAATGTAACAAGGACTCTATTTGAGAATGGATATTGTCTAGAAGGAAATATTCCTGTTTAAAATCTCAGTTATGTTTTGTCGTATTTTTACACAACAGTTGTATAATTAAGTTGTATTTGAATTTATGTACCATGTATTTTGGCGACTCAAGATGGGTGATGTATACCTATCTTGGGGGCGTCACAGTTGGTATCAAAGCTTAGGGATATGATCCCTGGCTGAAATATGAGATAAGAACTAGGAGGGGAGAGACGGGGAATTCTTTCGCTAGTTTGGCCTACTTAAGTTTATTTGATATTTAATTGGTCGGTCAGAGTATAGGGATAATATGTGATATCTATCTTGGGGGCGTCACAAACGGTGTGTTGTGCGCCTCCATCATGATTTTATACTTTAACTCAGGATCGTTAGGAACATAAAGTATGGAGTTAACTCGAAGTATTATTTCATCATCGATTCTTGCTTCCGGCATAGCACCTTCTTGCACTTTCTTCCTCATACGCATCAGCTCCAGGTTTGTAGTTTGAGAAGCTTTAACTTTATCAATTAAAGTCGGTTCTACTCGTATGTTCGCCATCATCACATGGGTCCCTAGAGTCTTTAACTCTATCTCCATCCTTTGCAAGTCACACAAAATGGGCCTTTGCGTTGACAATATCGCACTCGTACCCGCATATGATCTTCTACTCAATGTGTTAGCTACCACGTTCGCTTTTCCAGGATGGTATTGGATGGTATGATCATAATCTTTCAACAGTTCAAGCCAACTTCGTTGTCGCATGTTGAGTTCCTTTTGAGTGAAGAAATATTTGAGGCTTTTATGATCCATAAAGATCTCCACTTTCTCCCCATACAAGTAATGCCTCCAAATCTTTATTGCGAAGATAATAGTTGCCAACTCTAGATTATGAGTAGGATAATTCCTCTCATATTCTTTGAGTTGTCGTGTGGCATATGCTATGACTTTCCCATGTTGCATGAGAACACATCCTAACCCTTTGCCCGAAGCATCACTGTAGATGGGAAATCCCTCCGAGCCAGATGGTATTGTCAGAATAAGTGCTGAAATGAGTCTCCTCTTGAGTTCTTGAAAACTCTTCTCGCATTCCTCGCTTCTAATCAATTTTGTATCTTTCCAAGAGTCAATTTGAGTTAATGGAGTAGTGATTCGAGAAAATCCTTCCACGAATCTCCGATAATAACCAATTTAAGCCGAGAGAAAGCTACGTTACTTTGATCATCGATTTAGGTTGCTCGACTTTGAATAGCTTCAATCTTTCCTGGGTCAATAGATATTCCATGACTTGATACCACGTGCCCAAGGAATGCTACTTCCTCAAGCCAGAACTCGCATTTCTTCAACTTGGCATAAAGCTTATATTCACGAAGCTTTTGAAGTATCAGCCTCAAATGTTACTCATGATCTTCACGGGTTTTGGAATATATGAGGATGTCATCAATAAAGACGACCACAAAGTGATCCAAAAATATTCCTTGAATACTCGGTTCATCATATCCATGAAGGCAGCAGGAGCATTAGTCAATCCAAAAGACATGACTAGGAATTCATAATGCCCGTACCGAGTTCTGAAAGTCGTCTTTGGAATGTCATCGGTTCTAATCTTCAACTAGTGATATCAGGAACGAAGATCAATCTTTGAAAAGAATTTGGCTCCTTGCAACTGGTCAAATAGGTCATCAATACGTGGCAATGGGTACCTATTTTTGATGGTGACATGATTTAACTCCTGATAATCAATACAAAGTCGCATACTCCCATCTTTCTTCTTCACGAATAGAACAGGAGCACCCCAAGGAGAAGTACTAGGACGAATAAATCCAATGTCTAACAATTCCTACAGTTGGGTCTTTAATTCCTGAAGTTCAATAGGAGCCATTCGATATGGGGATTTGGAAATGGGTTTTGTACTAGGTCCAAGGTCGATACAAAATTCAATTTCATGCTCTGGGGGTAGGCCAGGAAGTTCTTCAGGGAATACGTTAGAAAATTTATTAACAATAGAAATATCATTCAAAACTGACGTATTTTTGTTTAGATCCGTGACATGAGCTAAGAAAGCTTGACATCCATTTTCAATAAACGAATAGCTTTATGGCTTGAAATAACAGTGATTGATTTTAATGGTTTGGTTGCTTGAATTCGCATAATAGGTTGATTAGGAATATGAAAGCTAACAACTTTACAAAAACAATCAATTTTTGCATGATGAGTAGTTAACCAATCAATCCCTAGAATCACATCAAATGCATGTATTTCAAAGAAATAAGATCGACAGGTAACGTGCGGTTACCAATTTGAACCAAACAAGACTTATAAACAGTGGATGTAATGAAGGTTTCTCTCAACGGAGTTTCAACAGATAAGTCAAAGTCCAATTTCTCCGTAGTCAAAGTTAAACGTTGAGCGCAAGTAGGAGAAATAAAAGAATGGGTAGAACTGGTATCAAATAAGGTATAAACTTTGCTAGAGTTTATGATAAGCTTACCCGTGATGACCTCGTTTGGGTTCCTTTCTTTCTAGGAGGTCACAACAAACGCTCTCTCTTACACTACCGGCTTTGACTTTTCTGGGATGGCCTTTGGTGCCTCCATCGCAGCTGGACTTGTCTTCGGTGCACAAAAAAATTGGGCCAGGTGACCTTCTCTTCCACAGTTGTAACATGCTTTGGATGGCATCGCATAGTTGGAACTGATGTATCCCTCTCCTCCACACTTGAAGCATATGATAGGTGGTCGTTCTCCTTCCTTAACGACAGGTACTGATGCTGACGTCTTTCCATCATTGTTAAATCTCCTCTTCTTAAAATGTCCATTCTTATTCTTTTGGCCATGATTACCACCGAAGTGGTTACCATTTCTGGCATGTTGATTCCCTCCACGCTTATTGTCACCGCTTCAATGATTGTTATCACTAGTATTATCATTTTGTCGGCTGCTTTCTTTTAGTTGGGTTGACTCATTATCGCATTCCAATAACTGAGCCCTATTAACAACATCTGAATACAAACACAGTTTATGAGAGATAAGATATTGACGTATCTCAAGTTTCAAACCTCTTAGAAAAATTCGCGTCATTCTCTCCTCATTATCAACCAAATGGGACGCAAACCGGGACAACTCGGCAAACTAGGCTTTGTACTGCGATACGGTCATGTTGTTTTGCTCCAGCTTGATGAACTCTACCTCTTTTATGTGACGAATACTTTCAGTAAAGTACTTGTCATTGAACAGTTCTTGGAACTTCTCCCAAGACATCTTGGTCTGCGGCGAGGTTGAGTACGCTTTACTGATTCCCACCAAGAATCGCCTGCCGCATGACATGAAGGTGGCAAAGGAACCTTCTGCTCCTCGGAGCATCCCAAGACATCAAATATCTTATTGATCTGCTTAATCCACGTCTCCGCCTTAAGTGGGTTTGGCTTTCCAAAAAACTCCGGTGGTCCTAGTTCCTTAAACTGCTTGGCGGTGACCATCCGAGAGTTTCCAGTATTTCCACCTGCGAAGACCACTTTTGAGCCCAACCTCCCCCGAGGGGAGACGAGCAAAGCTCGGAGTTCAATATAATTTCTTTCAAATTCATTAAAATTTCATGTACTGATTCTTGAATACCCACTAGGGTAGAATATTCGTGTGGTATTTTCTCAGATTTTGCACGTGTGATACATGTTCCTTCTATTTCTCCAAGCGAGCGAGATGCCCCGACCGTCGTAGCTTCAGATTGCCAACCTAACTTGAGCCCTTAGGCGGTAAAATCACGGCGCCCCCAACCGAGGCTTCTTCAAATTGGATTGAACAGAGCCACTCTTGCCTAATGTTTCATGAATTTCATAAAGCCTCTGAACATTCCATCGTTCATTATCTGGTCCGTGTTGTTATTTGCCTGAGGATTATCGCCTTCCTGATGCACATTATCCTGATTATTGATCTGTGGAAACTCAACGGTCTCTTGTGCTCCATTTCTAATCTCAACATTCTCGGATGCTATTTTTAAATACTGCCACAAAACAAGGATTAAATAACATATCACATATTATCCCTATACTCTGACCGACCAATTAAATATCAATTAAACTTAAGTAGGTCATACTAATGAAAGAATTCCCCGTCTCTCCCCTCCTAGTTCTTATCTCACATCTCAGCCAGGGATCATATCTTAAGCTTTGATACCAACTGTGACGCCCCCAAAATAGGCATACATCACCTATTCTGAGTCGCCAAATACATGGTACAGAATATAAATACAATCTTAATTATACAACAAGAGAGCTGTGAGTTTAAATACAAATCATGCCTTCTAGACAATATCCACTCTCGAATAAGTCCTCATTACATTTATTGTCACACTATTTAACAGAATAGTGAGGACTACTAACTAATACTATCATCCAGGACCATCACTCCGGTTCCCAGGCTAAATCCATGTACGTTACGTTCTCATTTCACGAAGAGAAGCGAGTGAAAGAAAAGGTGAGCTCAACTAGCCCAAGAAGAAATATTATGACTAAGATAATGCGAGAATAAATTATCATTAGTCTCCAACCATGTTAAATTGATAAAATACAGTAGACATCAAGTTCAACTGCAGCGGAACAAGCAATCCATTAAAAGAGTCAAGTAGAGAATAAAATCTACTATCTTTAATGATTAAAAAAGCGTTTTTCATCACTTTTATCATTTGAGACTCAAACAATAAATAATCCACATCATCCCTGCACTACGGCCAATGATATTCATTAGGGTCACGACCACAAATTATCCATGCACTACGGGCCAAACATATTCGTGTATTCATCAATGGTCATGATCATCCCAACAACTGTCCATCAATGCATTATGGGCCAAAGATATTCATCATAAAATCATTAATCTTTGCACTACAGGCCAAAGATATTCAGTTATATCATCATTTAGGACCGAGGATGATGAAAAATATTTTAAAGAAAACGAATCCAGTGAAACAAAAGAATAAATATTAAGGATTTATATTTCGGTTTATCCATGTCCAAAAATACCTCATAAATAATCATAGTGGAGTAAAATTCAAGAATGATCAAAACATGGATACAATCAAAGCTAGTATCCATAATAGATATTTTGGACAAAAATAAAAATTTAATTTTTCTATGAATAGTGCCGTATTCGTGAATATTGTCGTATACGTGAATAGTGCCGTATACGTGAATAGTAACCTCGACACTAAAAGACAAGAATTTCACAAGAAAAATCTTACCAATATTCCGGCATAATGATATTAAAAGAAATAATATCATCTTAAAAAAATATAACATCCCTTACCTCGAAAGAATAGTACTTCTGGTTGGAATATTGGGTATAGTGCTGAAAGAAACTTGCACCGTATAACAAAACTCAAAGTATAAAAATACTCACAAGAATACGCTCAATATATTATTTTGTTGGAATAACCTGTCTATACGAAGTACCGCATGCATGGTGATTTCTGTTATTATTCCATTCTTTATTATTTTGTTGGAACATCACGCTTGGTCGTAATTTTACTTTGACTTTGGTTCCGTTATTTATTATTCATTGGAATAACACCATCTATGCAAAGTACCGCATGCATGGTGATTTCTTTTGTTATTCCATTCTTTATTATACTCGGTTGGTTAAAGTTTTGACTTCTATACTCTATGAAATTAGTGGAATATCCTCGATATTTCAAGGCTTCATCCGAGATCTTTTCATGGAAATATTCTTACGAGCATTCTTGAATTTTTTACTCTACAAGGAAGTATCATGTTGACAATTTGGATGTTATTAGTTCCTAAATAAATTAATTCTTGAACTTGTTTTATTGAATTCTTATATCATTGTCATTATCCTCATGTTTATATTTTTTGAAAGTCATCGTGTATTCAGTAGTGCATAGATGGATTTGGTATGATTATGACCAGGGATTATTCGGTGTAATCATGATCGTAATGCTACAAATGATGTGGTAAAAGTCCTCATTGACCCGTAGTGCATTGATGGACAGTTGTTGGCACGATCATGACAATTGATGAATACATGAATATCATTGGCCCGTAGTGCATGGATAATTTATAGTCGTGATACTAATGAATATCCTTGGTCGTAGTGCAGGGATGATGTGGATTATTTATTAAGCTGAGTCCCAGCGATAAAAGTGATGAAAAACCTGTTAAATTATAAAAGATAGTAGATTTTATTCTCTACTTGACTCTTTTAATGGATTACTTGTTCCGCTGCAGTTAAACTTGATGTCTAGTATATTTTATCAGTTTAACATTGTTGAATACTAATGATAATTTATTCTGCATTATCTTAGTCATAATATTTCTTTCTGGGCTAGTTGAGCTCACCATTTCTTTTCATCGTTCTCTTGTGAAATGAGAACGTAGCCTGTGACTAGTCGAGAAAGCGGAGTGTGGTCGAGATGGTGTCTTAGTAGTCCTCACTATTCTATAAAATAGTGTGATAATATATGTAATGAGGACTTATTCTGAGAGTAGATATTGTCTAGAAGACAATATTTGTATTAAAACTCACAGCTCTTGTTGTATATTTAAGATTGTATTTATATTCTGTGCCATGTATTTGGCGACTCAGAATAGGTGATGTATACCTATTTTGGGGGCGTCACAATATATACTATCTAAACCCTAAAAAAATTCAATGAACTTAAAAAGTAAGTCCAAAACATAAACGGGTCTAGATAATTAAACCTACATGATTACTAATTAATAAATAAAATATATTAAATATTTAAATTGTCTATATATATCAAACATAAATTATATCAAATTTTGATAAATAACTCTTCCCGTGTCTTTTTTCTTTCCTTGGAGAAAATTTGACCTCAAATTTTTAAATGAAATAGCATCAAGTATCAACAGTTATACATTCGTCATATTCTTTGTACCATGTGTGACGCCCCCAGAATAGGTATACATTACCCATTCTGAGTTGTCAAATATATGGTACAGAAATAACTACAACTTTATTAATACAACATATAAACTGTTAGTTTAAATACAAATATTGCCATCTAGACAATATTCACACCCAAATAAGTCCTCATTACAATTATTGATATATTATTTAATAAAAATGGTGAGGACTACTAAAACAACTTCTATAACCATCATTCCATACCCCGACTAGTACTTGTTACATTCTCGCCTCCTGAGAAGAAAAATGGAACAAAAAGAAAAAGGGTGAGCTCAACTAGCCTAGTAAAGAATATTATGACTAAGATAATATAAAACAAATTATCGTTAGTCTTCAACAGAGAAAAATCTGAGAGAATATAATAGACAACAAGTTTCAGATCAATATTCGCAGCGGAAAATAATAATTCATAGAAGAGTTACGTAGAGAATGAAATCTCATCATTATCTATGAATTTAAAAGTCCATCATCAATATTTTATCCCTGTAACATCAATCAATATACATCTTGAATCAAATATTCATCTTTGCACTCTGAGCCAAAGATATTCATCGATTGGTCATGTTCATCTCAACACCTGTTCATCTTTGCACTACGGGCCAAAGATATTCATCATAAAATCATTAATCTTTGTACTACAGGCCAAAGATATTCAGTTATATCATCATTTAGGACTGAGGATGATAAAAAATATTTTAAAGAAAACAAATCCAGTGAAACAAAAGAATAAATATTAAGGATTCGTTGTAAGACCCCGAATTTTTTTATAAATAAATTGGAATTTCCTTTATTTATTATTTTGAAATAGTAAGGGTTGATTTGATTAATATGGTTAGTTATGGGTAAAATGCGCAAATATTTTAAATAAGCAAGTGGTTATAAAGTATTCATTGTTGTTGGGGAATATTCGTTTGGTCGTGGAATATTTTTAATGTCGAGGAATATTCGTACGACGGTGCAGCCTTGTGTGGGCCCCATAACGGAAAGCGATTGGATGAAGAGAACGACAAGTGTAAGTTGTTTATAAATAACAGCGTAGTTATTCTGATTAATACCGTTGAAATACTAAGGTGGTTAAAACACAAGAGCTGCGGTATTGCACCAATTATTGATTCTTACGTGAAGGCACTACTCAATAATTGTTATAGTAGTTACTGTTCAATATTTTATTTTATTGGTTCAATAATTGCTACGTTAATATTTTAGATTAATGTTGTTTCAATAATTGTCACTACACAGTATTTTCCATTATCGGAGCAATAATTCATATTATCTGAATAATATTTTTGGCAATGTCTAGAAAGTTCTATCTAAGAAGAGGTTATTTAATTGCGCGCCAGTAAGGAGAAATCCTTACCGGAAGGCCCCCTCTTTCCTGGGAACTGCCTGGTTGTCAGTAATGTGATTCTGTAATATTATTTATTAATAATTAATTATTGATTTTTATGATGAGGAAAATATTTATTTTATGTGGATATAGATGGAGAAAATTTTTAATGTGACAATTGTTGAAAATTGATATTTTATCTTTTTTGATAAAATAATTTTTATTATATTTTAATGGTGATATTTTACAATAAATGTGGGATATATGAATAAATAAGGAGGAAGAGTATTTTGTTTCATTAAATGTTTAACACATGTTTTGTGTGTTGGTGGACACAATTTTTGACTGAAATTTGATTATAGCCTGTAAAATCGCCCGTTTGTGAATTTCGATCAATTTCTGTTTGGAATTTGGAAAAACTTTCTTCTGCAAAGTTGTAGAGAATGGAATTTCCTATGGAAAGGATATGAGGTTTGAAATTTTCTGATAAAAGGGCTATTTATTATGAATTATTGAAGTTCTAGATTATTGAGTCTGAATTGATTTTGTTACAAAAATTGTTTAAAACATGTTTTTCATTTTTGGTGCATTTGTGTGGAAAATGTGTTTTTGATGTGGTGGGCTAATGAAAATTTGGTTATAAATATATTATTATATTCTATTTTCTATTTTGGTGTTCTAAGCATTTTCCTATAAATAGGGTGCTTAGGTTAGAATTGAAAATCACACCAGAAACTGAAGTTTTCTCTCTACTTCTCTCTATATTATCGAACGTATTCTTGTGAGTATTTTGATACTTTGAGTGTTGCTATACGGTGCAACTTCCTTCAAAGACTATATCCGATGATTCTAGTTTAAATCTTTGTCTTTCCGAGGTAAGGGATATTTTTTTTTTAAAATGATATTATTTCTTTCAATATCATTATGCCGGAATATTGGTAAGATTTTTCTTGTGAAATTCTGATCTTTTTATGTCAGAGTTACTATTCATGAGTTACTACTCACGAGTTACTATTCACGAGTTACTATTCATGAGTTACTATTCATGAGTACTATTCACGAAGCATGATGATTTTTCTTATGAAAGTTCTATCTTTTAGTGTCGGAGTTACTATTCACGTATATAGTACTATTCATGTATACGACACTATTCACAAATACGACACTATTCACAGAAAAATTAAATTTTCTTTTCTGTGTCCAAGATTATCTATTATGGATACTAGCTTTGATTGTATCCATGTTTTGATTTCTTGAATTTTACTTCACTATGATTATTTATGAAGTATTTTTGAACTCGGTTTGGTTAAAGTACGAATCCTTAATATTTGTTCTTTTGTTTCACTGGATTCGTTTTCTTTAAAATATTTTTCATCATCCTCAGTCCTAAATGATGACATTACTGAATATCTTTGGCCTGTAGTGCAAAGATGGTTGATTTTCTTATGAATATCTTTGGCCCGTAGTGTAAGGATGAACATGTGTTGAGATGAACATGACCAATTGATGAATATCTTTGGCCCGTAGTGTAAAGATGAACAGGTGTTGAGATGAACATGACCGACTGATGAATATCTTTGGCCTGTAGTGCAAAGATGAATATTTGATTCAAGATGAATATTAATTGATGTTACATGGACAAAATATCGATGATGGACTTTTAAATTCATAGATGATAGTAGATTTCATTCTCTACTTAACTCTTCTAATGAATTGATGTTTCCGCTGCAGTTATTGATCTAAAACTTGTTGTCTATTGTATTCTATCAGATTTTTCCCTGTTGAAGACTAACGATAATTTGTTGTACATTATCTTAGTCATAATATTCTTTACTGGGCTAGTTGAGCTCACCCTTTTTCTTTTTGTTCCATTTTTCTTCTCAGGATGCGAGAATATAACGGGAACTAGTCGGGGTGTGGAGTGATGGTTCAAGACAGTGGTTTTAGTAGTCCTCACTATTTTGTAAAATATTGTATCAATAATTATAATGAGGACTTTATTTGGGTATGGATATTGTCTAGAAGATAATATTTGTATTTAAACTCATAGTATATGTGTTGTCGTATTTTACACGACAATTGTAATAATGAAGTTGTAGTTGTTTCTGTACCATGTATTTGGCGACTCAGAATGGGTTGTGGAATGGACCTATTTTGGGGGCATCACGGTTGGTATCATAGCTTAGGATATGATCTCTGGCGGAGATCGGGGAATAGAACTAGGAGGGGAGAGACGAGTAAATCCTTCGCTAGTATGTCCTACCTAAGCTTATTTGTTAGTTGGTCAGAGTATAGGGATATTATGTGGTATGTTAATTTGTTTAATTAACCCTTGTTTTATGGCAATATTTGAGAATGGCAACTGAGAATGTTAACAGTGGAGTAAATGAGACTGTGGAGACACCTTTACTCATCAACCAGGAGAACGTGCAACAGGCCGGCAATGTTCCTCTTGTAAACAACACCACTGATAAGATGATGAACGATGGTATGTTTAGAAACTTTTTACAGTTCATGCAAAATCAGACGAGGGAGACTTGTGTTCAAAATACCGGTGGAAATTATAACAACGCGCGGTTTGTCACAGCCAAGCAGTTCAAAGAGTTAGGACCACCAGAATTTTGGGGAAAACCGGATCCGATTAAAGCGGAGACATGGGTCAAATAAATTACCAAGATATTCGATGTCTTGGGATGCACGGAGGAACAGAAGGTTCCATTCGCCATTTTTATGTTCAGTAATGAGGCAGATTACTGGTGGGAATCTGTGAAGCGTTCCCATCCAGCCGCACTCAGCATGCCTTGGGAAACGTTTCAGAAATTGTTCAATGACAAGTACTTTCCTGAAAGTATTCGTCATATGAAGGAGGTAGAGTTTATTAGACTAGCTAGAACAGAACAATATGACGGTGTCCCAGTATGAGGCGAAGTTCGCAGAGTTATCCAGGTTTGCACCTCATTTGGTAGAGAATGAGGAACGTATGACGCGGATGTTTCTGAGAGGTTTAAAACTCGAAATTCGTCAATACCTCATTTCTCATAAATTTTCTCTATATTCAGATGTTGTGAACAGGGCTCAATTATTAGAGCGAGAAGATGAGTCTGTTCAACTAGGCGACCTATAACTCGATGATAATCGTATCGGTGGCAACGGCCATCGAGACAATGATAACCATCATGGAGGAAATTATCGTGCCAGAAATGGTAACCACTTCGGTGGTAATCATGGCCAAGATAATAGAAGAAATAACCCAAGTGGATATTTCAAGAAGAGAAGATTTAACGATGACGGGAAGACGTCGGTAGCAGCACCAGCACCAGCAACAAATTTTAGGGGAGGAGAACGACCGTCAGTTAGATGCTATAGATGCGGAGAGGAGGGTCATATAAGCCAAAACTGTTCACAGCCTTCCAAGGTATGTTTTAGTTATGAAAAAGACGGTCACATAGCTTGATTTTGTCCTATAGCAAAGTTAAGTCCAGTTGGGACGTTGGCACCAGAGGCGGATACGAAAAAGTCAAAGTCAATGGTTCCTGGAAGAGCGTTTGTCGTGACTGGTCAGAATGCGAGGAACCCGAACAAAGTTAGCACGGGTTAGTTAATTATAAATTCTTGCGAAGTTTATACCTTATTAGATACCGGTTCTACCCATTCTTTTATCTCTCTTGCTTGCGCTCAACATTTAAACTTGACTCCGGAGAAATTAGACTTTGACCTATCTGTGGAAACTTCGTTAGGAGAAACTTTCATTACATCTACTGTTTATAAATCTTACTTGATTCAGGTTGGCACTATCACATTACCTGTTGACCTTATTTCTATAAAGATATCTGCTTTTGATGTGATTTTAAGGTTAACTACTTATCATGCCAAAATTGATTGCTTTCGTAAGGTTGTTAGTTTTCATATTTCTAAGCAACCTGTTATTCGAATTCAAGCAATCAAACCATTGAAGTCAAACATTTTAATATCAAGCCATGAAGTCATTCATTTATTAAAAAATGGATGTCAAGTTTTCTTAGCCTATGTCATGGACTTGAACAAAAATACGTCAGATTTGAATGATATTTCTGTTGTTAGTAAATTTCCTGACGTATTTCCTGAAGAATTTCCTGGCCTACTCCTAAAGCGTGATATTGAATTTTGTATCGACTTTGAACCCGGTACAAAACCCCTTTCTAAAAATCTCATATCGAATGACTCCTATTGAACTTCAGGAGTTAAAAACCCAACTATAGAAGTTGATACCCGAGCCTCTATCTGATGACTTCCTTTGTGGAATGCACCGAAGCCAGACTCTCCGTAGGGGATGCCATATTCGTGTGGTAGTAAACTGATAGGTGTCATTATGATGTGTTATCCAAGATTGGGATATGAGTCACAGTTGAGAGCAACCTAAGTCGGTAATCAAAATATGTAGCTTTCTAGGCTTAGTTGGTTATTATCGGAGATTCGTTGAAGGATATTCTCGAATCGCTACTCCATTAACTCAGCTGACTTGTAGAGATATAAAATTTGAATGGAGCAAGGAATGTGGGAAGAGCTTTGAAGAACTCAAGAGGAGACTCATTTTGGCACATGTTCTGACCATACTATCCCGAAAAAGTGAACGTGGTAGCTGACGTGTTGAAATGAAGATCGTATGTGGGTACGAGTGCGATATTTTCGAATATAAAGACCCATTTCGTATAACTTACAAATGATAAAGATAAAGTTAAAGACTCTAGGGACCACGTGATGATATACGAGTAGAATCAACTTTAATCGATAAAGTTATAACCGTTCAAGCTACACACCGGAGCTGATGAATATGAAGAAAGAGGTACAAGAAGTTGTTATTCCAAAAGCGAGAATTGGCGATGTGAGGAAAGCTCAAACCTTTGATTTATTAATCCATTTGAAATCCTCGATCGAATAGGAACTGTGGCCTATAGACTCATTTTATCGCCAAGTATGTTGCATGTTCATAACGTTTTTTTTCACGTATCGATGTTACGTAAATATGTGGATGACTCAAACCACGCTATTGAGTTAGAACCGGATGAGATAGCCGAAGACATAACGTACGAGGAGGTACCTGCCAAGATCTTGGATAGGAAGGAGCATGTCCTACGCACAAAGGTCATACCACAAGTTAAGGTTTTGTGGAGGAACCATGCTATTGAAGAAATGACCTGGGAGTTGGAAACGGAAATGAAAGCGAGGTATCCTCACCTTTTCAAAACACCAGGTACGTACGTCAATTTCGAGGACGAAATTTCATAAGGAGGGGAGGTTGTAAGATCCCGAATTTTTTTACAAATAAATTGGAATTTCCTTTATTTATTATTTTGAAATGTAAGGGTTGATTTGATTAATGTGATTAGTTATGGGTAAAATGCACAAATATTTTAAATAAGCAAGTGGTTATAAAATATTCATTGTTATCGGGGAATATTCGTTTGGTCGTGGAATATTTTTACTGTCGAGGAATATTCGTACGACGATGCAGCCTTGTGTGGCCCCATAATGGAAAGCGATTGGATGAAGAAAACGACAAGTGTAAGTTGTTTATAAATAACGGCGTAGTTATTCACAATTATCTTGTTGAAATACTAAATTGGTTAAAACACATTAAAGATACCATGTATTGCACCAATTATTGATTCTTCTACGTGAAGGCACTACTCAATAATTGTTATAGTAGTGACTGTTTAATATTTTATTTTATTGATTCAATAATTGCTACGTTGATATTTTAGATTACTGTTGTTTTAATAATTGTCACTACACAGTATTTTCCATTCGGAGCAATAATTCATATTATCTGAATAATATTATTAGATAATATTATTGGCAATGTCTAGAAAGTTCTGTCTAAGGAGAGGTTATTTAATTCATGGCGCAAGATGAGAGAGAAATCCTTACCTAGGAAGATGATGGCGCCCCAAAATTAGGTATTCATCACCCTTCTTGAGTCGCCAAATACATGGTACAAAAATACAAATACAACTTAATAATATAACTATTGAACTGTCATATAGAATACGACCACAGTTAACTGTGAGTTTTAATACAATGTATGTAACTCTCATGGTGCCTCAACCACAACCTTACAATGGTACTTTACATAAAAGTATAGTCAAAAACTGTTTTAGGAATTAAAATCTTTGGGAAGTGCTCAATGAAACCTTCGTACATGGGAGGCCATCCGTCTAGGTTATGGTAGATCTCATATGTCCACAGAATTATCCTTGGTTGACCCAATAGACCCCAAAGAAAAATGAGAAGATTACTATCATCTTCTTTCCAATGGTGAGTCTTCTCTTGGCATATAACTATCTCACTGTCTCCAAGTAGAAATTACATTTTAAATAAACTCCAAGATCATATAGGTAGTGCTCGTAGATATACTCAGCAAGTGGATGTGCACAACCCTGTCTTATGATAACACGAGGTTGTATGTCATTAGACATCTTGTATGATAGTGGCAAAACACCCTTCCAAAGTTGGGTTCACCTCACCCGATTTGGTTCACCAAAATTAAATATCAAATGACATATACAATACGACACATTTATCTAAAGTTCTCAATAAAATTATTTCCATACTATTTAGGGAGAACTTCAACAGCTAAAGACCACCATTCTATTCCCTTGTTATCCGTCCCCGCTCGACCCAGCTACACTCTTATCACCTGAAAGGAATTGTGAAGCAAAAGGGTGAGCACAAGTAGCCCAGTAAAGAATATCACGACTAAAGATAATTAAATTATTAATAGCCTTCATCAGTAATAAATCAAAGATTTAGAACATATGGTAGATGATAAAACTTTTTAACCATAGTTGCAGCGGAACGAGCAATCCATTAAAAGAGTCAAATAGACCATCAGGTCTATTATCTTCTCTATGTTAAAAGTCTACCAATAATGTTTTATCCCTGTAACATCAATCAACAATTCCTATCCACAATCATATGAATAACTCATAATCATAATTGTGGTTTCAAATTCCATTTCTCATCCAGGACGAAGATAATTTTCATCACCTGTATTTACCTGAACATCAAAAATTATGGTTATACCTAATCACAATTTCTGCTCATAATCATACTAATAAATTCATCTTTGCACTACGGCCAAAGATATACAACTGTATGACCAGTAACCAACAGTTCATCTTTGCACTACAGGCCAAAGATATACAACTGTAAAACCAATAATCAATAGTTCATCTTTTGACCACAGCCAAAGATATACAAATCGTAAAACCAATAATGCCGAGACAAACTTAATAGTATCACGACCACGAATTATCCATGCACTACGGGCCAAGGATATTCGTGTTTTCAATTACGGTCATGATTATACCGAATAATCCCTGGTCATAATCATACCAAGTCCATCTATGCACTACGGCCAAAGATGACTTTTTTTTACATCATTTGTAACATTACGGTCATGATTATACCAAATAATCCCTGGTCATAATCATACCAAGTCCAGCTATGCACTATAGACCATAGATGACTTTCAACATAATATATACATGAGGATGATGACAATAATATAAGCATTAATCAAACAAAAATAAGGATAAATATTAAAAACTTTAAATTTATCCAAATATTATCAATCACATAATAAATTCATAATCTAATATTATTAATCTCATAACAATATTTTAATCACGTCTTAAACTTATACACAATTTATTTCAATTGTTTACACTTTATCAAATAATGCATTTAATCATTCAAAATGCCATACTCATAAGATTTTATCACCAATGATCAAATCCTTTATCAACAATCTACATATACCTTATATAGGATTTCCAAGCCATAAAATCCTATCTTCCAACTTTGTTATAACATATTTAACTCATATGTTCGTAACTAAACTATTTTCATGAAAAATACCAAATCAGTCCCAAAAATATTCTTTTTTGGGATTTAGCATAATATAGTCCCATAATGAACATATATTTTTCTTGGAATTTTTAAAATTCATTTACTATTTTTCAAAAATCAATTTCCAATTAATTCCTTAAGAAATTAGCTATCTCAAGTTTAACTCCAAAAATTCCTAAATCTTGGCAGGATCTTACACATGTTAATGTGAGCTTCCAGTTTAAATTTCATGGTCATCAGAGTTATAAAACTCCGGTTATAGCATTTTTCGTCAGAAAAATCTAAATATTGAAATGGTCATAACTTGCTCATTTTAAGTCGGAATGAGCACATTTTTGGACATGATGTTCTTTATACCATATACTTTCATGTCCCAAAAGGCCAGAATTTTTCTCATAAATTAAGTGGCCAAAAATGCCCTTTTTAAAATCTGGAGAGAAACTTTTCGGTATTTTGTAGCTTTTGACTCCTTTGCTAAAATCAGTCCACACGAAAATTTATAACACCTTTTATAGTGATTCCACTTGGAGATGCTACAAGACTCATAGATATAACTCTAGAACCTGATCACACTCAAAAATTCAAAATATAATAGGAGATATGATCAATTGAATTTCATGTTCCATTTTCACAAAAATCTGATTTTCAACCCTTTGTGATTTCTAAGAAACTTTCATGTTTTTACATAATAACCAACATAACTCATCATAACACTTACTAATACTTCATATACACATGATTTTCATCAGTCCAAAGCTTTTATCAACGTAACCAGATCATTTCCATAATTTAATAAGGAATGAATATAAAGGGTCATTCACCGTGCATGTGGTAATCCACATAGACAAGTTATTCCAACAGAATAATAAAGAATGGAATAACAAAAGGATTCACCATGCATGTGATAGAGACCGCACAGACATGTTATTCCCAACAGAATAATAAATAATAGAACTGTGTTTGGCGAAACGCATGCATGGATATTAAACGTAATCGTAAATACGGAATAATAAATGATGGAACTGTGTCCCACAGTAAAAATGTAAACGAGGATATTCCGGCGTAATTATAAATACGGAATAATAAATAATGGAACCAGGTCCTGCGTAAAACGCACAGACATGATATTCCTACAGAATAATAAATGCGGAATAATAAAAGAATTTCACTATGTATGCGGTACTTCGCATAAACAGGTTATTCCAACATAATAATAAAGAATGGAATAACAGAAGAATTCACCATGTATGCGATACTTTGCATAACAGGTTATTCCAACAAAAGTTCTCTTCATGAATAAGAAAGAAATAATACCATTTACAGGTACAACAAATAATATTCCTTACCTCAAAAGAAGACTGGATACTGGAATAGTGAGGGAGCAGACTTCTCTTCTTCTTTCTCTCTATAGATTTCTTTTTATAATAATGGCTCCAAAGCTTTAGTGAATTGGTATGAAATGAAGGAAGAATGAGCTTCTATTTATAGGAAAACATAGTTTCGATAATTGCACTTTTAGGGCTTAGAATATTATAGTACAATACCTCCAATTTTTTCTTTATTTTTAATTTAGTCATGCAAGTATTATCAAACTTGCACCACCTCCCCTAATAGTAAATAATTTGATTCAATAGTAAATTATGTGAATCAATAGTTCTAGACATGTGAAAATACGAATTATAGTATAATACCTCCATCTATACCTCCATTTTTAACTTAGTCATGCAAGTATTATCAATCTTGCACCAACTCCCCTAATAGTAACAAGAATGTGAAACAATAGTATACACATGTGAACAAATAGTTATAATCATGTGAAATAATAGCAATCAATTACTCATTTTTAGGTTAAATAATTGGATCGTCAATATAACCTCCAGACATCAATTATTATCGAAATAAATGTCGATTTTCATTAACACAAATAATTCCAACATAATGAAACTATTTTTATCAAAATATAAATTTTAAAATTTCAAAGTTTGACTTTTTCCAAAAAAGTCAATCTGTTGATTTTTTTTTGACCAAATAGTAAAAATCGGCAAATTTTGTGTTTATAGTCTATTTTTACTAATTTCATCGCTCCGGACTCAAATATCACATCCTCGTCTCCAAATTCAACTCCGAGCACAACTTCAATATTAATAACATTCATCATTAATATTATAACTCACAATATTTATCAACCAGGTCGTTCCCAGGAAAGAGGGGCTTTCAATAAGATTTCTCCTATTGGCGCGCGCAATTAGGTGACCAACCTCTCCTCGATGAACTTCTAGACATTGTAAATATCGTAATTTAATAATATGAATAACTTTGTCATCTCAATTATTGATTTAATAAAATAACATATTATGCAGATGATACTGTGATAATAATCGAATCAATAATATGAGAGATATGATGCAGCAATTATTGTAGCAATAATTGAGTATAACTGAGTGACTTCTCACGTAAGCATCAATAATTAATACCATGTGCTACCGGGTATTTTATGACAACTTGCTTACTTTGAAAAAAATTCATATATCACCCTTAACTTTAAACTTTTATCAATTTAACTATTTACCAAAATAGAAAAATTGAATACTTTTATTTTATAAAATTCGGGATCTCACAAAGGCCCCTCCTTCGGGAACACCGTTGGTTGTCAAGAATGTGATTACTCGTAATATTATTTGTGAATAATTAATTATTGATTTTTATGATGAGGAAAATATTCATTTTATGTGGATATAGATGGAGAAAATTTTTAATGTGACAATTGTTGAAAATTGATATTTTATCTTTTCTGATAAAATAATTTATTATTATATTTTAATGGTGATATTTTACAATAAATGTGGGATATATGAATAAATGAGGAGGAAGAGTATTTTGTTGCATTAAATGTTTAACACATGTTTTGTGTGTTGGTGGACACAATTTTGTTGAAATTTGATTATAGCTTTGTAAAATCGTCTCAGTTTGTGAATTTCACCAATTTCATTTGGAATTTGAAAAACTTTCTTCGCAAAATTGTAGAGAATGGAATTTCCTATGGAAAGGACATGAGGTTCGAATTTTTTTGATAAAAGGGCTATTTATTATGAATTATTGAAGTTCCAGATTATTGAGTCTGAATTGATTTTGTTACAAAAATTGTTTAAAACATGTTTTTCATTTTTGGTGCATTTGTGTGAAAAATGTGTTTTTGATGTGGTGGGCTAAGGAAAATTTGGTTATAAATATATTATTATATTTACTTTTCTGTTTTGGTGTTCTAAGCATTTTCCTATAAATAGGGTGCTTAGGTTAGAATTGAAAATCACACTAGAAACTGAAGTTTTCTCTCTACTTCTCTCTCTATATTATCGAGCATATTCTTGTGAGTATTTTGATACTTTGAGTGTTGTTATACGGTGCAAGTTCCCTTCTATACTATATCCAGTAATCCAGTCAGAAGTACTGTCTTTTGGAGGTAAGGGATATTATTTTTTTTAAAAATGATATTATTTCTTTCAATATCATTATGCCAGAATATTGGTAAGATTTTTCTTATGAAATTTTGATCTTTTAATGTCAGAGTTACTATTCATGAATTACTATTCATGAGCTACTATTCACGAGTTACTATTCATGAGTTAATATTCATGAGTTACTATTCACGAGTACTATTCACAAACCATGACGATTTTTCTTATGAAAGTTCTATCTTTTAGTGTTGGAGTTACTATTCACGTGATACTGAGATTATTCACGTATCGACATTATTCACAACACGACACTATTCACGGAAAAATTAAATTTTTTTTTTTCGTGTCCAAGATTATCTATTATGGATACTAGCTTTGATTGTATCCATGTTTTGATCATTCTTGAATTTTACTTCACTATGATTATTTATGAAGTATTTTTGAACTCGGTTTGGTTAAAGTATGAATCCTTAATATTTGTTCTTTTGTTTCACTAGATTCGTTTTCTTTAAAACATTTTTCATCATCCTCAGTCCTAAATGATGACATTACTGAATATCTTTGGCCTGTAGTGCAAAGATGGTTGATTTTCTTATGAATATCTTTGGCCGTAGTAGCAAAAGATGAGCAGTGTTGAGATGAACATGACCAATTGATAAATATCTTTGGCCCATAGTGCAAAGATGAACAGGTGTTGAGATGAACATGATCGACTGATGAATATCTTTGGCCTGTAGTGCAAAGATGAATATTTGATTCAAGATGAATATTAATTGATGTTACATGGACAAAATATCGATGATGAACTTTTAAATTCATAGATGATAGTAGATTTCATTCTCTACTTAACTCTTCTAATGAATTTATATTTTCGCTGCAGTTGTTGATCTAAAACTTGTTGTCTATTGTATTCTATCAGATTTTTCCCTGTTGCAGACTAACGATAATTTGTTGTACATTATCTTAGTCATAATATTCTTTACTGGGCTAGTTGAGCTCACCCTTTTCCTTTTTGTTCTATTTTTTCTTCTCAGGAGGCAAGAATATAATGGGAACTAGTCGGGGTGTGGAGTGATGGTTCAAGACAGTGGTTTTAGTAGTCCTCACTATTTTGTAAAATAGTGTATCAATAATTGTAATGAGAACTTTATTTGGGTATGGATATTGTCTAGAAGACAATATTTGTATTTAAACTCATAGTATATGTGTTGTCGTATTTTACACGACAATTGTAATAATGAAGTTGTAGTTGTTTCTGTACCATGTATTTGGTGACTCAGAATGGGTTGTGGAATGGACCTATTTTGGGGGCGTCATATTCGTATTTCGGTTTATCCATGTCCAAAAATACCTCATAAATAATCATAGTGGAGTAAAATTCAAAAATGATCAAAACATGGATACAATCAAAGCTAGTATCCATAATAGATATTTTGGATAAAAATGAAAATTTAATTTTTCTGTGAATAGTGTTGTATTTGTGAATAGTGTCGTATTCATGAATAGTGCCGTATACGTGAATAGTAACCCTGACACTAAAAGACAAGAATTTCATAAGAAAAATCTTACCAATATTATGGCATAATGATATTAGAAGAAATAATATCATCTTTAAAAAAAATATAACATCCCTTATCTCGAAAGAATAGTACTTCTGGTTGGAATACTGGGTATAGTGCTGAAGGGAACTTGCACTGTATAACAACACTCAAAGTATAAAAATACTCACAAGAATATGCTCAATATATCGAGAGAGAAAGAGAGAGAAAATTTAGTTTCTGGTGTGATTTTCAATTCTAACCTAAGCACCCTATTTATAGAAAAATGCTTAGAACACCAAAGCAGAAAATTTAATAAAATATTAATATATTTATAAAATTTTCCTTAGCCCACCTCTAGACATTTGAATTCAGCATGTTGCACATGTTAGTTTAGCCCACAAAACCAAAAAAAAACGTTTTTCTTAATAAACATAATTAAAACTTCCAAAAATCAATTATTTCGGAACTTCGGAACTTCAATAATTCATTATAAATAGCCCTTTTATCAGAAAAATTCGAACTTCATCCCTTTTCCATAGGAAATTTCATTATCTACAACTTTGCAGAAGAAAGTTTTTCCCAATTCCAAATGTAAATTGACCAAATCCATAAGCAGGCGATTTTCAAATTTATAATCAAATTTCGGTCAAGAAATGGGGTCCACCGACATGTTTAACATGTTTTTAACATTTATTGCAACAAAAATACTCTTCCACCTCATATAGTCATATATCCCACATTCATTGTAAAATATCACCATTGTTATATTATAATAATATAATAAAATATTATTTTATCAGAAAAGATAAAATATCAATTTTTAACAATTGTCACTTTAAAACTTTTCTCCATCTATATCCACATAAAATGAATATTTTTCTCATCATAAAAATTAATAATTAATTATTCACAAATAATATTACAGAATCACATTACTGACAACCAGGCAGTTCTCAGGAAAGAGGGGGCCTTCCGGTAAGGATTTCTCCTTACTAGCGCGCAATTAAATAACCTCTCCTTAGACAAAACTTTCTAGAAATTGCCAATAATGTTATCTAATAATATTATTTAGATAATATGAATTATTGCTCCGATAATAGAAAATACTGTGTAGTGACAATTATTGAAACAACAGCAATATAAAATATCAACACAACAATTATTGAATCAATAAAATAGAATATTAAACAGTAATTACTGTAACAATTTTTGAGTAGTGCCTTCTTACGTAAGAATCAATAATTGGTGCAATACCGTGTTCTACTGTGTTTTAACCACCAAGTATTTCAACAGTATTAACGGTAACAACTACGCCGTCATTTATAAATAACTTATATTTGTCGTTTTCTTCATCCAATCACTTTATGTTATGGGGCCCACACAAGGTTGCGCCGTCGTACGAATATTCTCCGATAGTAAGAATATTCCACGACCAAACGAATATTCCCCGACAATAATGAATATTTTATAACCACTTGTTTATTTAAAATATTTGCGCATTTTACCCATAACTAACCACATTAATCAAATTAACCCTTACTATTTCAAAATAATAAATAAAGAAAATTCAATTTTTATTTATAATAAGTTGGGGTCTTACACCATGTATTCACGATGTTGTTTCTCAAAGAAATGTTTTGTAAATAATTATGAAATAATCGAAGCTTTCATATTAATTTGTACTTTCAACAAATGATTAAGTATGGCGAAATCAAAATTTTCCAAGTTGGTAAACACAGAATTATGAACAATCTTAATTTTTATGATATTCGTTTTCTTATGTTGGGTTTACTCCAAATCATGATTCTTCTCAACCATCAAGCTTGGTTTGTCTTTAACTATAAATGCTTCTTTAACTACCTCCTTTATGTCTTCCACGCTTTCTACTAAAATGAACAAATCACATGTTTGAGAAATAAGATTGATGAAGCTATAGCTTTTTTGAAGATTTTCTTTGTAGGCTATCAAATTCTTGCAACACCTTCTAATTTCATTAATCAGAAAAGAAATCTCCCTATGACGCTCGTCTCTAGCTCTTCTTTTCTCAACTTGATATTGATATTTCAACTTGTCAAGTCTATATTGTGCTTCCTCTAATTCCTCCAAAAGATCATCATATTAAAGGATTCACAATAGTTTTCTTATCTCTATATCTACCCTGTAGTGTCCTTAGGTCATTATGCAGGATATGATTCAATTTTTTTACTATTTACCCAACACGTATTACTTAAATAATGAAATTTTAATTTAAAAATTAAAATTTTAAAGTTCCAACAGTCAAAGCAGTCTATATCTCTTGTTTTTTGTCTATGAATTTATTTGGTATCTAATCAAGAAGATAATAGCTATTTGGGTTGAGCATGGTGCGGTTTGAAGTCCAAACCACACCCAAAACCGCTTAGTTACGGTTTGAAAAATTCAAAACTGCACCCGAAACCGCTTATGATTGGTGCGATGCGGTTTTAAACTGTGGGGTGCAGTTTCAATTGGTGCAATTTTGGTTCCAAAATCAATTAAAACAACAAAAAGGTCTAAGCCTTCAATAGAATTTAACACAGAGCTCGCATCGAGTGTGACGCCCCCAAAATAGGTATACATCACTTATTCTGAGTCGCCAAATACATGGTACAGAATATAAATACAATCTTAATTATACAACAAGGGAGCTGTGAGTTTAAATACAAATATTATCTTCTAGACAATATCTACTCTCAGAATAAGTCCTCATTACATTTATTGTCACACTATTTAACAGAATAGTGAGGACTACTAGCTAATACTATCATCCGGACCATCACTCCGTTCCCCGACTTGTCCCACCACGTTTCTCATTTCTCAAGAGAACGGTGAAAGAAAGGGTGAGCTCAACTAGCCTCGAAGAAATATTATGACTAAGATAATGCGAGAATAAATTATCATTAGTCTCCAACAATGTTAAACCGATAAAATACAATAGACATCAAGTTTAATCTGTTAATGAACAAGCAATCCATTAAAAGAGTCAAGTAGAGAATAAAATCTACTATCTTTTATGATTTAAAAGGTTTTTCATCACTTTTATGGTCGAGACTCGAATTTTAATAAATAATCCATATCATCGAATCACCCCCCGCACTACTACGGCCGAGGATATTCTTTAAGTATCACAACCACAAATTATCCATGCACTACGGGCCAAGGATATTCGTGTATTCATCAATGGTCATGATCATGCCAACAATCGTCGATCAATGCACTACGGGCCAATGAGGACTTTTACCACATCATTTGTAATATTACTACCATGATTACACCGAATAATCCTCGGTCATAATCATACCAAGTCCATCTATGCACTTTCTGAGCCACGGATGACTTTAAAAAAATATAAACATGAGGATGATGACAATGATATAAGAATTCAATAAAACAAGTTGACGAATTAATTTGTCCAGGAACCAATAACGTCCTAATTGTCAACATGATACTTCTGTGTAGAGTAAAATTCAAGAATGCTCAGAAGAATATTTCCATAAAAAGATACTGGATGAAGCACAAATATCAAGGATATTCTACTAATTTCATGGAGTATAGAAGTCAAAACTTTAACGAATCGAGTATAATAAAGAATAGAATAACAAAAGAAATCACCATGCATGCAGATTGATGCATAAAAGTTATTCCAATAGAATAATAATAATGGAACGAGTCAAAGTAAATTGCATGCCAAGCGAGGATGTTCCAATGAGAATAATAAAAGCGGAACCAGTCCGGTGTAAAACACACGCACAAGATATTCCAATGTAATAATAAAGGCGGAACCCGGTCCGGTGTAAAACACATGCATGTGATATTCCAATAGAATAATAAAAAAGGCGGAATCAGTAGGTGTAAAATACATGCAGACGAGGATGTTCCAATGTAATAATAAAGGCATGAATAATAGAAGAATGTCACCAAGTATATAGGGTAGCCCACATTATACAAAAGTTATTCCAACGTAATAATAATAAATGGAATAACTGAAGTTCTCTTCATGAATACAAAAGAAATAATACCCCTTACCTTAAGAAGAAGAGTACTGGATATATGAGTAGTGAAGTAGCAGAACACTTTTCTTCTTACTTTCTATAGTTTCTCTCTCTAGAGTTTCAATGAATTCGTAAGAAATTATGAATGAATGAGCTTCTATTTATAGAAGAATGGACTGCATAGTAACTAATCCATGAACGGTCCAGATTGATTTACTTTTAATCGGACGGTCCATATTTAAAGAAAAATCTTTTAAATAAAATATAATATTATATATATATATATATATTATATATACATATATATCATATGCAGAGAATAAAAAAATTTCACGGCTGTCTTATAAATAATCACTGATGACTTTATGCAACAATCGGTTGCCTCAATTTCAACTATCCAAATATAATATATATATATATATATATATATATATATAGATAACACGTTATAATTCAACAAAACAACAAAAAAAAAAACTCCCACCCGACAATTCATTAGATTTTTCTCCACCCCAAATTTTCTTTCTTCCCACATCACCCCACATGTTCCCTCCACCAAAATCCACTCACTCAATCAATTATTATATATATATATATATATCATTTCATGTCATACATATATAAAATACATATCACCACCCCCAAATTCTCTTTCATATAAAAACATATAATCCACTCACCCACCAAAATTCTACTTTTCCACCATTTTTCACTCACACACACATAACAAACTTATGTATATAAATTTCTTCAATATTTTTAACAACATTTATCATCAATATTATAAGTCACAATATTAATCGACCGAAGTCGTTCCGTGAAGAGGGGGGCTTTCAATAAGGATTTCTCCTATTGGCGCCAAGCAATCGGATTATCTAACCTCTCCTCGATGAACTTCTGACATCGTTAATATTACAAATAATAATATTAATAACTTTGTCGTCTCAATTATTGATTTAATAATATATAAAATATCAACAATAATTGAATCAAATAACGTGAGATACTATGCAATAATTACTATAGCAATAATTGAACAAAACTGAATGACTTCTCACGCATGACATCAATAATCAATACTGAGTGTGCTACTATGCGACCCATGCGTACATTGTATTTTTAACTTTGGGTGTTTTAACAGTTAACGGTAAAACTTTCGCCGTTATTTTCATAAAAATATTTTTGTCGTTTTCTCAATCCGACAATAATTCCGTTGTGGGGTCCACCAATAATTGTGCCATCGTATGAATATTTCCTGATCAATCGAATATAATATAACAACTTGCATACTTGCAGAATTTATAAATACTGCCCACAACTATAACATTATATTAAATTCATTTCAACAATGATAATTATAAAAAATTCATCTTTATTCAAAAAGTTGGGGTTTTACATCGAGCAATTAACTTAGTGACAAAGTTGGGAATGAGAATTATATCAAGCATAGAAACAAAGCTCCTTCTGCCAAACATGTCAAATTCACCATCAAATCATAGAACAGTGAGACACATAAAATAATTTTAGTTTATAATAAAGGAATGACGCTTTAAAACTAAAGCATACGCTATATAAAACAACGGAGACCATGTATTCGATAACAAGTAAGAAGGTTTATCTGATTTCCCAAAAATTAAAAGTATATACTGGAGATAGAATAAAATTTTATCTTAGATATTGCAGGGAGGACTTATATAATATAATCTTAACTGTACCTAATTTGAAAAATAATTTATTAGACTATTACTACTATAGTATAGACCTTAACCAATGCATCAAGTGCTCGAACCAACGAATTTGGCCTCTCAGTTATAAGCCCCTCCAGTAACGCATCAAACAAATCCGAAATTCCAAAACCCAAATACTTAATTTTTGACTTTATAACCTCTAACCATCCTTTTTCAATTGGTGAAAAAATGACAATGCAAGACTGTGGTTTTCTCTGAGCGTGTTCAAGTAAAAAATAACTTTAAAATTTATTAGAGATAATACATACATACACACACATGGTGCGGTTTCGGTTTTATGCGTGCGATTTTGGCTAGTAACCAAATCGTAACCGTAAATTTGGTTATTCAACCCACCTAAAACCACCACATACGCCGAAACCGTTGGTGCAATTTCGTACGAATTTTGGTACAATTTCGATTCTAATTTAATTACTTGCTCAGCCCTAGTAGCTATCACGCCGACATCAGGAAGTCACTATTTAAACACATTGATTATATCATTATTAAATTTATGGGTTGTCATTAATAGGATAGGTGGCCTGTCATTTTCTTTCTCACCTCCCTAGGCTGTTACAGAAGCTTGAACTATTTAAAAACATTGATTATATCGTTATTAAATTTATGGGTTGTCATTAATAGGATAGGTGGCTTGTCATTTTCTTTCTCAATTTCTTTTGAGAGACGCATTTGATTTGAAGATTATTGATATTATTACTTTTTCAAATAATACTCGTTAAGTTCTTTAATATAGATCGTTTTAAAATTGTGCACAAGTATTAAAAAAATGATTATAAAACATTAAATATACTATTGATTATCTATATTGTCTTGTATTGGAAAAAAAGAGAATGCTATTTATTCTAATGAAAAAATAGTAGTAACCAAAGTTATATTTATTACTGGGAGTAATTTTGAGAAAACCAAGAATTAATCTTCTTTGAAATTCTCAAACGACTTATATTTAAGAATAAAAATATTTTTCTAAAATGACTTATATTAAAGAACGCACGGAGTATCATTTATCATAAATCTGGACCACATCCAATACAGCGTTGAAAGCTACATGATTCACATGCATAGACCGGGTGACCATCAGGTATATCACCACCACAACTCTGACATTCTTGATAATAGAAGTTATGCTTTTCCATACCAACAAATGTGAGTCTATGTGGGTGATCGTCAACATTAATATTGGCTGTCCCAAATTTGATATTGGAGTAAGCATAATATGGATAAAGGCATGCAGGATGAAAGGATTGATCACAAGTATGACAATGATAGAGCCAATAGTTTGGGTTTATTTCGTCTTCGCATATCTCACAATAGAATTCATCTGGATGATTTTTGATCGGAGGATAGAGTAATGGAATTGGGTGAGGATCCCATCTGTGCCTAATCATACTTGGCATAAAAGTACATGATTTCTCTAGCAGGAAATCACAAGCTTTACATGCAAAGGCGTCCGTCTCAGAAACTTTATATCCGCATCCCTTGCAAACACTACCACCTGGTACTTCGACTTGACTAAGATGGTGCTTGTGACCTTCATGTTTAATTGTATCTGGTAGCGAAGCACACCTGAGATCAAGGTAGAATTTGCAGGACTCACAATAAAAGAAAATTCCATTGCATACGAATCCGCATTTATTGCACTCGATGTAATAGATAGGTTTGGTGTATTTATGTCTAACGAGCTCGTGTTCTGGGTGTGATGCGTGTTGCAACTTTGGTGGCAACTCAGCACAATATTTGTGTAGAAAGAAATTACACTGAACACAACCATAGAATTGATCATCAATTAATATAGGTTTCACACAACCGTCACATAGCATTTGATCATCATCTCGATTCGCCATCTCAATAGTGTTGCTCTTTTTGAGTTGGTCAGAAAGCATTAGTGGATAATCTTTATCATGAGCCCAATGGTCGATATAATCTGGTGCTATAGCTGTATCATCTGTGAGACTAATTGCCTTGATAAATTGTTTCTCTATCGCATCAGTCAACGGGAAGTGTACCATATTAGACTCATCAAGATGATTTTTCTCAGCATCTTCAACATTCTTAATAGATCTGAAACCAAAAATTTACAAATGTTAAAATGGCCGTGCCTGAATAGAAACTAAACACAAGAAATTAGTGTTCAACGAGTAGTACTAGGCAACTAGACAAAACATTTCGTGGTTTATACCTTATAATTCACCAATGTTTTGTCTAGGTAAACTACATATTTTTATCTAGAAACCGACATTTTTTTCATGTTTAATAAAGAAATAGTGGTGGTCATAAAACTCACATCAAAGATGACTCTATCTCAGTTGATGTAGTACATTTGATATGCGCAAAAAATCTGCAATTGGCACAATAATAAAGCCACTTGTAATGGTGCACTTTGTCACCGCAGATGCTGCAGAGTTGCGGAAAAGTGCGAAATTGTTTGGGAAGAGAGTAGGCCAGGCGGAGAGGGTGATCGTGGAATCTACAATACTCCATGGTACTCGGAGCAGAAGCACAACTCTTGTGAATCCAAAATGGACAAGTGGTACATGCATAGGACAAGTCATCATCTTTACAGTCGCAAGCATCACATTGGAACAAGGCTGTCCTTTGTAGAAGGGTTAATGTGTGCTGCTTGTGACTTTCATGTCGAAAGCTGCGTTCCTCTATAGATTGTTGTTTAAACATATACTCCTCTAAAGCGCATCTCAAGCAGACGTCAAACTCGCAAGGTATACATTCATAAGTGAACCATTTCCAGCCAGATTCTCTACATATGCTACAAATGCAAGATTTGTTATTATAATGTGGGCGGGAGCTGAGATTAACCGGGTGTTCTAGGTGCATAGGGTGTTCCAGTGTTTGCGGCAATTCTGCGCAGGTTTTGTGCAGAAAGATATGGTCACAACCACCATCACTACTACTACTATTGCAAGTATAAGTGAAGCTGCCTTTGGTTATTCTTGTAGTGCACCCATAGCAAACAACATCTGCCCGAGCATGATTTTCATTGAGATCAATAAGGATCAGTGGATGTTCATGGCTAAAGTGGTTCAGCTGCTCCATCTCACTATTTGAATGTGGTTGTGAGAGAAAACTCTAGGGAGAGAGACAGTCAGAGAGAAGGAAATCGGATGAATTCTTGGAGGGGTAAAGGGATTAGATGTTAAAAAAATAAAGAGAGAGAAAAATAATTTATTGGTGTGAGGTGGGCGGAGGAGAAGGGAAGTCTTGATAGGTTGATTATTGCTGGGTTTGGCCGCCGGACAAGCTCTCACGCGCGGGAGCCATCAGATCTGACTTTTTGTGAGTGGGGAATCCTTTTCTGATGTCAGTAGTAGTTAGTGGGTGCCGGCTGGGGAATCCTTTTCAGATTTTTATTATTGGAAGTTGATATTTTCATATTATTTTTTTTGATATTTTTATATGTAGAATTTACATATTAGTTGATGTATCGAATTTTTATTGGTATATGGATCATATGTGTAAAAATATTAAAAAATGATATGAAAATATCAGTTTTCTTATTATTTTGTTTTTTATATTAATTTTGTTATTTTCTATTTAGTGCTCTAAATTTTATAAAATGTTTATTTTACCCAACATAATTTATACGCGTTATGTGTGTGTTATGTGTGCGCCATTATGTTAATTGAAATAAAGGCTGAAAGACACTTCCTACCCTCCATGTTAACAACCAATTTCAAGGTGGTCCTTTATGTTAACAAAATTGACACATTAGTTGTCCAAGTGCTAATATAATTTGTTGCAATCCAGTTGTTCCTTCAGTTGACTTTTGTCTAATTTCTCAAATAAACGAGATGATGTAGATGTAGGAGTTTGGCACCATTGAGTTAGGCCGACTCTGATAAACCCTAAGGAATTATACTTAATCCCATTAAAGAATCATACTTAATGAGGAATCCTATTTTTATACTGGAAAGAGCTTGGAGGAGGTAGTGTGATCATTATAAATACAATGGTACACCCTAATTATCAGGTACAACATTATTTTTAACATTATAACATAAAGCCTCTATTATTAAAACCTTATTCAGCATGTACTTATTCTTACACCGAAGCTATCTCCCGGTGGCACAAGTCATCAAGCTTCATGTGTGATTTTATTTCTGTGCAGGATTGAACGCGCTCTTGGTGATTGAGGCGCGTGGACGAAAATTGGTGTAAGACTCCAAATTTTATGAAATGAAAGTATTCAATTTATTATTATTGTAAGACCCCAAATTTTATGAAATGAAAGTATTCAATTTTCTTATAATTATTATTCTATTTAGTAAATGGTTAAATTGATAAAAGGGTAAAGTTAAGGGTGATATTTGAAAATTTTTTAAAGTAAGTAAATTGTCATAAAATAATCGGTGATAAAAGTACAGTAATACGCATGGTTGCATAGTAGCACACGGTATTGATTATTGATGTTTACATGAGAAGTCACTCAGTTTTATTCAATTATTGTCATAATATTTTATATTATTAAATCAATAATTGAGACGACAAAGTTAATCTTATTATTATTTGAATAATTAACAATGTCGAGAAGTTCTGTCAAGGAGAGGTTAGGTCATCTAATTGCGCGCCAATATGAAAAAATCCTTATCAGAAAGCCCACTCTTTCATGGGAACGACCTGGTTGTTAATATTGTGAGTTATAATAATAATAAATAAATGTTATTAAAACTCGAATTTGAGTTCAGAGTTGAATTTAGAGACGCGGACGTGATATTTGAGTTCAGAATGATGAAATTAGTAATAATAGACTATAAACACAAAATTTATCAGGGTTGACTTTTTCGAAAAAAGTCAAAATTCAAAAATAAAAATGTTGTTAAAAATATTGAGGGGATTTTTATGAAGTATTTGTGGTAAATTTTGCTTAATTTATGGACCCCCATTTATCCATTTTTCAAAATAATGGGTAAAATTTTTTAATATTATAAAGGTGGGGCCACATGTGAGGCCCACGTGTGACTTATGAAATCTAAAATTTGGGGGAAAGATGGCGTAGGAAGGAGGTAAGTACTTTTATATATATATATATATATATATATATATATATATATATATATATATATATATATTATAATAAGTTTTATTTTTTTTATGAAAAATAGAGTATACTATATTTTATATAAAGTTATTTGTTTTACTTGAATATTATATTCTAATTTTTTTTAAAAAAATGGACGTCTGTGTTTTCAAGAATTTGCCCGTGACTCCTTCTCTACTATGCGTCGTAATAGTATTCTTTCCATTCTCCAATAAATAGAATGCTTAGTTAGAATTGAAAATCACACCAGAATCAAAGAATTCTTCTTCTATAATATTGAGCGTATTTTTTTAGAGTTTTAGGAAGCTTTGAGTGTAGAAAACAGTGAAAGTTTTCTTCAAGAATATATCCGTTATACCAGTTAGAATACTCTTCTTTTTAAGGTAATGATAATTTTTTTTATATTCTGAAGATATATTATTTTTCGTATTCGTATGAATATTATTATAGTTCAATATTCATTGTCTTCGTTTAATATTCGTAAGGAATATTATTTTCGTTTAATATTCGTGAGGACTATTATTTTTGTGACGCCCCCAAAATATGTATACATCACCCATCTTGAGTCGCCAAATACATGGTACAAAATTCAAATACAACTTAATTATACAACAGTCGTGTAAAGTACGACAATATACATGCTGTGAGTTTTAATACAAATATTGCCCTCTAGACAATATCCACTCTCAGACTAAGTCCTCATTACATTTATTATCACACTATTTTATAAAATAGTGAGGACTACTAAGACACCATCCCGGACCATCATTCCGTCCCCCGACTAGTTCCGGCTATGTTCTCATTTCCTGAAGAGAACAGTGAAAGAAAGGGTGAGTTCAACTAGCCCATCAAGAAATATTATGACTAAGATAATGCAGAATAAATTATCATTAGTCTTCAACAATGTTAAACTGATAAAATACAATAGACATCAAGTTTAACTGTAGCGGATCAAGCAATCCATTAAAAGAGTCAAGTAGAGAATAAAATCTACTATCTTTTATGATTTAAAAGTTTTTCATCACTTTTATATTTGAGACTCAAACTTAATAAATAATCCATCATCATCCCCGCACTACTGACCGAGGATATTCATTAGGGTCACGACCACAAATTCCATGCACTACGGGCCAAGGATATTTGTGTATTCATCAATGATCATAATCATGCCAACAACTGTCCATCAATGCACTATGGGCCAATGAGAACTTTTATCACAACATTTGTAACATTACGGTCATGATTACACCGAATAATCCCTGGTCATAATCATACCAAGTTCATCTATACACTACAGGCCACAGATGACTTTCAAAACAAAATATAAACATGAGGATGATGACAATGATATAAGAATTCAATAAAACAAGTTCAAGAATTAATTTGTTCAGGAACCAATAACGTCCAAATTGTCAACATGATACTTCTGTGTAGAGTAAAATTCAAGAATGCTCAGAAGAATATTTCCATGAAAAGATACTGGATGAAGCGCAAATATCAAGGATATTCCACTAATTTCATGGAGTATAGATGTGACGCCCCCAAAATAGGTATACATCACCCATCTTGAGTCGCCAAATACATGGTATAAAATTCAAATACAAACTAATAATCTGTCTGATCGTGTAAAATACGACAAAACATATCTTTGTGAGTTTAAATACAAATATTATCTTCAGACAATATCCACTCGTAATTAGTCCTCATTACATTTATTATCACACTATTTAACAGAATAGTGAGGACTACTATTTAATACTATCATCCGAACCATCACTCTATTCCTCGACTCGTACCAGCTACGTTCTCATTTCCTGAAGAGAACGGTGAAAGAAAGGGTGATCTCAACTAGCCCAGCAAGAAATATTATGACTAAGATAATGTAAAATAAATTATCATTAGCCTTCAACAATGTTTAACTGATAAAATACAATAGACATCAAGTTTAACTGTAGCGGATCAAGCAATCCATTAAAAGAGTCAAGTAGAGAATAAAATCTACTATCTTTTATGATTTAAAAAGTTTTTCATCACTTTTATCGCTGAGACTCAGCTTAATAAATAATCCACATCATCCCTGCACTACGGCCAAGGATATTCATTAGGGTCACGACCACAAATTCCATGCACTACGGGCCAAGGATATTTGTGTATTCATCAATGATCATAATCATGCCAACAACTGTCCATCAATGCACTATGGGCCAATGAGAACTTTTATCACAACATTTGTAACATTACGGTCATGATTACACCGAATAATCCCTGGTCATAATCATACCAAGTCCATCTATGCACTACAGGCCACAAATGACTTTCAAAAAATATAAACATGAGGATGATGACAATGATATAAGAGTTCAATAAAACAAGTTCACGAATTAATTTATTCAGGAACTAATAACGTCCAAATTGTCAACATGATACTGCTTTGTAGAATAAAATTCAAGAATGCTCAGAAGAATATTTCCATGAAAAATACTGGATGAAGAGCAAATATCAAGGATATTCCACCAATTTCATGGAGTATAGAAGTCAAAATTTTAACTAACTGAGAATAATAAGGAATGGAATAACAACAGAAATCACCATGCATGCGGTACTTCGCATAGACAGGTTATTCCAACAGAATAATAATAACGGAACCAGGTCAGGTGAAAATCACACCGACAGGATGTTCCAACAGAATAATAAAGAATGGAATAACAACACAAATCACCATGCATGCGGTACTTCTCATAGACAAAGTTATTCCAGCGTAATAATAAATCTGAGAATAATAAAAGCGGAACCGGTGTCCTGTAAAACACATGACGTGATGTTCCAACGGAATAATAAAGATGAATAATAAAGATAGAACCGGAGTTCAGGCGTAAAAGCCGCAGATTGGGATGTTCCAACGGAATAATAATGACGAGAATAATAAAAAAGCGGAACCGTGTCCCACGTAAAAGCACATGAGGATGTTCCAACGGAATAATAAAGACAAAATAATAGAAGAATGTCACCAAGTATAGGGTATTAAGCAGATACAAAGTTATTCCAAAGAATAATAAAGAAATGGAATAACTGAAGTTCTCTTCTTGAATACAAAAGAATAATATCCCTTACCGTAAAATAATACTTGATATTAGAGTAGTGAAGTAACAGAAAACTCTTCTTCTTTCTCTCTATAATTTCTCTTTCTAGAGTTCAGTGAATTCGTAAGAAAATAATGAAGGAATGAGCGGTCCAGATTGATTTACTTTAATCTGACGGTCCATATTTAAAGCAAAATCTTTTAAATAAAATATAATATATTCTATTTATATAAAAAAGATTTTTACTATGCAAACACTATCACGAGCACTTTATGCAAACACTATGCATAATAAAATATAATATATTCTATTTATAGAATAACTTTAATAAAGTATTATGTTTTATATAAAAAGCTTTTCTGTTTTATTACGTTAACAATCCTAATAAAACAAAACTTATAAATCAACAATAATTGAATCAAATAATGTGAGATACTTGCAAAGAACTATTGTAACAATAATTGAACAAAACTGGTGACTTCTCACATAAGCATTAATAATCAATACCGTGTGTGCTGCTTATGCAACCACCGTACGACATCGTACTTTTACTAAAAGTAGTTCAACAGTATCAACGGTAAAACTTCCGCCGTTATTTTCAATAAAATATTTTTGTCGTTTTCTCAATCCGATAATAATTCCGTTATGGGGTCCACCAATGATTGTACCGTTGTACGGATATTTCTTGACAAAAAGAATATTCCCTGACCAATCGAATATAATATGACAACTTGCATACTTTGCAAAATTTATAAATATTACCCACAACTATAACATTATATCATAATATTCAAAAATGATAATTATAGAAAACTCATCTTTATTCAAAAAGTTGGGGTCTTACAACCTCCCCTTCTTAAGAAATTTTGCCCTCGAAATTAGGATACGTACCTGGTATATCGAAGAGGTAAGGATACCTTGATTTCATTTCAGATTCTAACTCCCAGGTCATTTTCTCAACATTGTGGTTTCTTCACAAAACTTTAACTTGAGGTATAACCTTGGAGCGTAGAATATGTTCCTTCTTATCCAAGATTTGAACAGGAACCTCTTCATACGTTAAATCTTTCGTTATTTCGTCTGGTTCTAACTCAATAATATGGTTCGAGTCTTTCACATATTTACGTCACATGGATATGTGAAAAACGCTATGAACACGAGATATACTTGGCAGTAAAGCGAGTCTATAGGCTACAGTCCCTACTCGATCGAGGATTAAAAATGGGCCAATGAATCGAGGATTGAGCTTTCCTCTCTTTCCAAACCTCGTAACTCCTTTCCATGGAGCAACACGTAACAACACATGATCTCCAATATCGAATTTCACGTCCTTTTGATGAAGATCAGCATAACTCTTTTGTCGGTCTTGTGAGGTTTTTATACATTATCGGATCGTTTGAATCTTTTCCGTAGTCATACATACCAACTCCGGTCCCAACAATGTTGCTTCACCCACCTCATCCCAGCATACTGGAGAATGACACTTTCTTCCATACAACGCCTCGAATGGAGCCATGCCAATACTTGCTTGATAACTGTTGTTGTATGAAAACTCCACCAACGGTAAGAACTTGTCCCAACTTTCCTTGAAATCAAGGACACAGAGTCTTAATAAATCTTCAAGAGTTTGAATAGTCCTCTCTGATTGTCCGTCCATCTAAGGATGATATGCTGAACTAAATCATAAATCCGTGCCCATAGCTTTTTGCAAACTAACCCAAAATCGTGAAGTGAATCTTGGGTCTCGATCAAAAACTATGGATACTGGCATACCATGCAGTCTTACAATCTCGTTTATGTACATACGAGCAAGACGTTCAAGTGTATGAGCAGACTTGGTCAATCTATCAACAATGACCCAAATTGCATCAATGCCTTGAGAAACCTTGGGAAGACCAGTAACGAAATCCATGGTAATGTGCTCCCACTTCCATTCTGGAATTTCAAGTGGTTGCAATGGACCTTTTGGTACTTGATGCTCCGCCTTGACTCGTTGACAAGTTAGACACCTTGAGATAAACAGCGTTATCTCTCTCTTCATATTGCTCCACCAAAATGTATGACGAAGATCACGGTACATTTTGGTACTCCCAGGATGGATTGCAAACGGTGTGTTGTGCGCCTCCATCATGATTTTATACTTTAACTCAGGATCGTTAGGGACACAAAGTCTAGAGTTGACTCAAAGTATTCCTTCATCATCGATTCTTGCTTTCGGCATAGCACCTTCTTGCACTTTCTTCCTCATATGCATCAGCTCCAGGTCTGTAGTTTGAGCAGCTTTAACTTTATCAATTAAAGTCGGTTCTACTCGTATATTCGCCATCATCACGTGGGTCCCTAGAGTCTCTATCTCTATCTCCATCCTTTGCAAGTCACACAAAATGGGCCTTTGCGTTGAAAATATCGCACTCGTAGCCGCATATGATCTTCTACTCAATGCGTCAGCTACCACATTTGCTTTTCCAGGATGGTATTGGATGGTATGATCATAATCTTTCAACAGTTTAAGCCAACGTCATTGTCGCACATTGAGTTCCTTTTGAGTGAAGAAATATTTGAGGCTTTTATGATCCGTAAAGATTTCCACTTTCTCCCCATACAAGTAATGCCTTCAAATCTTTAGTGCGAAGACAACAGCTGCCAACTCTAGATCATGAGTAGGATAATTCCTCTCATATTCTTTGAGTTGTCGTGAGGCATAGGCTATGACCTTCCCATGTTGCATGAGAACACATCCTAACCCTTTGCCCGAAGCATCACTGTAGATGATAAATCCCTCCAAACCAGATGGTATTGTCAGAACAGGTGCTGAAATGAGTCTTCTCTTGACTTCTTAAAAACTCTTCTCATATTCCTCGCTCCAACCGAACTTTGTATCTTTCCGAGTCAGCTGAGTTAGTGGAGTAGCGATTCGAGAAAATCCTTCCACGAATCTCCGCTAATAACCAGCTAAACCGAGAAAGCTACGCATTTTGATTCATCGATTTAGGTTGCTTCCGACTTTGAATAGCTTCAATCTTTCTTTGGGTCAACAGATATTCCATGACTTGATACCACGTGCCCAAGGAATGCTACTTCCTCAAGCCAGAACTCACATTTCTTCAACTTGGCATAAAGCTTAAATTCACGAAGCTTTTAGAGTATTAGCCTCAAGTGTTGCTCATGATCTTCACGGTTTTTGGAATATATGAGGATGTCATCAATAAAGACGACCACAAAGTGATCCAAATATTCCTTGAATACTCGGTTCATCATATCCATGAAGGCAGCAGGAGCATTAGTCAATCCAAAAGACATGACTAGGAATTCATAATGCCCGTACCGAGTTCTGAAAGCCGTCTTTGGAATGTCATTGGTTCTAATCTTCAATTGGTGATATCCAGAACAAAGATCAATCTTTGAAAAGAATTTGGCTCCTTGCAACTGGTCAAATAGGTCATCAATACGTGGCAATGGGTACCTATTTTTTATGGTGACATGATTCAACTCCCGATAATCAATACAAAGTCGATACTCCCATCTTTCTTCTTCACGAATGTAACAGAGAGCACCCCAAGGAGAAGTACTAGGACGAATAAAGCCAATGTCTAACAATTCTTGCGGTTGGGTCTTTAACTCACGAAGTTCAATAGAGCCATTCGATATGGGGCTTTGGAAATGGATTTTGTCATCGGGTTCAAGGTTGATACAAAATTCAATTTCACGCCCGAGGGTAGGCCAGAAGTTCTTCGGGAATACGCCGTAAAATTCATTAACAATAGAAATATCATTCAAAACTCGACGTATTTTTGTTTAGATCCGTGACATGAGCTAAGAAAGCTTGACATCCGTTTTTTAATAAATGAATAGCTTTATGGCTTGGGATGACTGTGATTGATTTTAATGGTTTGGTGGCTTGAATTCGCATAATAGGTTGATTAGGAATATGAAAGCTAACAACCTTAAAACAATCGAGTTTTGTATGATGAGTAGTTAACCAATCAATCCTAGAATCACATCAAATGCAAGTATTTTTAAAGAAATAAGATCGATGAGTAACGCAATGCGGTTACCAATTTGAATCAAACAAGACTTATAAACCGTGGATGTAATGAAGGTTTCTCCCAACGGGGTTTCAACTGATAAATCAAAATCCAATTTCTCCGGAGTCAAATTTAAACGTTGAGCGAAAGTAGGAGAAATTAAAGAGTGCAAAATTGCACCAAGCTGGGATGTTCAATGAGAATAATAAAAGCGGAACCGGTGGGTGTAAAACACATGCATGAGGATATTCCAAATGTAATAATAAAGACAGAATAATAGAAGAATGTCACCAAGAATGTCAACAGAATAATGAAGGAATGAGCTTCTATTTATAGAAGAATGGATTGCATAGTAACTAATTCATGAACGGTCCAGATTGATTTACTTTAATCTGACAGTCCATATTTAAAGCAAAATCTTTTAAATAAAATATAATATATTCTATTTATAATCTAATAAAACGAAAAACTTTATAAAAAGATTTTACTTATCACGAGAACACTATGCAACAAAGATGCAACACTATGCATAATAAAATATAATATAATCTAATTATTATCAAATAAAATGAATAACTTTATAAAAGTATTACATTTTATATAAAAGATTTTACTATTAGCCTAATAAAACGAATAACTTTATAAAAGTATTCTGCTTTTTATATAAAAAGATGTTTCTGTTTATTACGTTAATAATACAAATAAAACAAAACTGAGTGACTTATCACATAAGCCTTAATAATCAATACCGTGTGCTACTATGCAACCACACGTATTACTGTACTTTTACTACCGAGTAGTTCAACAGTATTAACGGTAAACTTCCGCCGTTATTTTTATAAAATATTTTTGTCGTTTTCTCAATCCGACAATAATTCCGTTGTGGGGTCCACCAATGATTGTACCGTCGTACGGATATTCCCTAACAAAAAGAATATTTCCCGACCAATCGAATATAATATGACAACTTGCATACTTTGCAAAATTTGTAAATATTACCCACAACTATAACATTCTCAAAAATGATAATTATAGAAAATTCATCTTTATTCAAAAAGTTGGGGTCTTATAATTTTCGTTCAATATTCGTAGGAATATTATTTTCCTTCAACAGTCGTAAGGGTTATTATGTTTTTCATATTCTGAAGAGATATTATTTTCGTTCAATATTCGTAAGGGGTATTATTTCTTTCGTATTCATGAAGAGAGTTATTTTCTTTCAATACTCGTAAGGGTTATTATGTTTTTCATATTCTGAAGAGATATTATTTTTCGTATTCGTATGAATACTATTTTCGTTCAACCGTTGTAAGTAAGGGGTTTCTTCCAGGGGCAATTTCATAATTTTTTGACCCTAAAAAATTCTGAAAAAATTTGAAATGATAATTTGATGAGTTTTCTAGACTGTGTCCAAAAATGGCAATTTTTGGATGTAAAGATTAGGAGTTATGAATTTTATGGAAAAAGACTATTTTAAAAGTAAACCCTTATAACTCCTTATGGTTAAGGGTGTAAACGAGTCGAACTGGAGCGAACAGAGGGCTACTCGAATTCGACTCAAAATAATAAATTCGTACTCAAATTCGGGTCGAATTCGAATTATATTTGAAAAATCCTACTCAGATTCGACTGGACTCGAATATTTATTACTCAAATTCGATCCGACTCGACTCGAATATCTATTCAAGCTACTCGCGAGCTTCAAATTCAAGCTCGAATTCGAGTCTCCACATAATAACTAGTTTTATAATAAATATAATTATAAATTGAATTTGTTATTTTACTTAAAAATGAGAAAATATATTTATTATTACAATTTACAAATATAAAATCACAATTAAAATTAAAAACAAAACAAATAATAACTAATTATCCTAATTTGATTTAAATTTGTATATATTATAAGAGAATGTATCGAACATCTAATCGAATATGTATTAACCGAGTATGTATCGAATCACAATAAAAAAATCGAGTAGTTTAAATCTTAAACGAGTCTAGTATAATCTTGCTCAGATTCTACTCATATTTTTATTCAAACTATTTTTATTGCTCAGATTTGAATCATATTATTAACGAATCCGAGTCTCGCTCATATTTTTTCGAGTTAAGCCCGAACTGTGTTGGCTCATTTACAGCCTTACTTATGGTTAACTCTAAAATTGGTAAAATTTTTATTGGCATGTAAATTTTGGAATTTTTGGACAAAAGTACAGTTTATGATAAATGTCTAAATATTCGGCAGTTTTGGCCATATGAAAAATAGTAAATGAATTTTAAAAATTCTGAGAAAAATATATGTTCAATATGGGACTATATTCTGCTAAATCCCAGAAAAAGAAATTTTTTGGGACTGATTTGGTTTTTTTTTCATGAAAATGGACTAGTTATGAGTAAATGAATTAAATATGTTATGTAAAGTAAAAAAAATTGGAAAATAGAATTTTATGGCTTGGGAAACCTATATAAGGTATGTCGACGTCGGGATTTTTGAGTGTCCCTTTTCGTTACTTGTCTTTTGGTGTTCTCATGTTAATGTGAGATTTGTTTGAAAAAACAAGTGAAAAAGGTCCGACATGTATAATGTCGACGATTGACTTTAAGAGTCGCCAGTTGGTGTTTTTAACTGGTTGCACCAATGCAACCGAAAAGGTTTTGCACATTGACCTAGTGATTTGGCACTGCTAAACGGGTCTGTGAAACCGAGATTCATTAAGGGTTCGAGGGCTTGATTATGCGGAGGGAAGGTGTTAGGCACCCCCGACATCCGTGTTGTCACGGTGACCGCCACTTCTCAAAGAAACTATTATATGAATGTGTGCGTGTGTGTGGATCAATGTCCAATTTATCTGGAAGTAGTGTTGTACCTCGTTCGCACCTATATACACGGGTTTGAATTTTATTAAGGAAAATTCAATTTTAACCACAAGATATAACAATGACGTTTTGTAAAAAAAATGTTTTTCAAACCCTGTGCTCAATAGTAATTGAGGCCTTTGATACTTCCATTTTATTACTAAGCGTTCGGCTTATTTGCTTTTATTTTCGAGATGCGAAGCATCCTCGAGAAAATAATTCTGATAGTCTTAGAATTCTCCGGCATGATGCACCATCCAAGGAAACTCGAGATAATGTAAAATAATGTACAAGCCGCTACATACCAAAAATGTCCATCATGGGAACGAATCTAGATTGAGAACCTGAACTGTGATCACATGATTCCTAGGCTCACAAGATCTTTGCAATTTATATGGAAAGCGATAGCAATATATATATATATATATATATATATATATATATATATATATATATGAACATGATCATATACGAAGTAAACTCAAGCGGGATAAAATGTAAATAAAGTCGTAAATCGATCAATCGCCATGAAGTAAACTCTGCAAGGCGTAATGTAAATAAAGTTTGTAAAAGCGATCGCCATGTAAGTAAACTCAAAGTGAAGGTGAATGTAAATAAAGCGGTAAAATGGCCCATAAGTAAACTCCGGGCGTATGAAATGTAAAATATATATATATATATATATATATATATATATATATATATATATATAAAAAAGCAATAAATGCAGGATATGAATCTGAGCTCATCGGATATGTCCGACAAGAATATATATATATATATATAAAGGCTAATAAACGCATTTGGATATAAAATCTAGGCTCATCGGATATGTTTGACAATAGTTATATATATATATATATATATATATATATATATATATATATATATATATATATATATATATATATATATATATATATATATATATATATAAGATAAACGCCTGCATCAAGTTCAGGCTCATGCGACAAAGTCGACCACAGTTCATATATATATATATATATATATATAAGCAGATAAACGCTTCTATCAAGTTCAGGCTCAATCGAGGCATAACTCGATAATGTTAGTCCATATATCGAAATAAATATATATATATATATATATATATATATATATATTAGTATATATATATATAGACAGAAATGAAAACCACGGATAGAAGTCCGAGCAAACACACTCACACGACTCTCAACGTGTACAACAGTGTGTGACAATAGGAGAAAGAGACTTTCTTGAATGTGAGAAGGCTTACTGTGTATAGACAAAGTAGACTTCTTTGACTTTAACTGTATGAACACTCAGCTTTTGAAAGATAAAAAGTATCTATATATGGGCTAATTGGTGTTTAAAGAAAAGGAAACACTCAAAAGATGTGTATGCAGAGCTAAATGGACAGGGCTTCTTCGTCTTTTTCCTTCTCTCCCCCCTCTATATTTATAGATGGGTGGCCCTGTGTCTATCTCTGCAGCAGCGGCATGAGTCTACCATGGTTGGTCGTAGTGGGCAGGGCCATGGGTCCCGTCGTCTCGTAGTACATACAGTCGTGCACTGTAATGTCCAATCGAACTTGTAGAACTTCAATCCGAGCATCCAAACGAAGCATCTCTGTACTTCTTTGAATTGCTGGTGTCGAGAGTTACGTAATGTCATGGATTAGAGGTTGTACGAAGTCAGGAAGAGGGGTCTATGGCCATGGTCTTCAAGCTTCAAGTTCTATCCAACGTACTACCACACGTAATAGTCACTCGGGATTGTCATTCCTCGATTTTCGGGACATTTATCGTATGTATGTATGTCTGAAGTGTTGAGACGACGTGCCATTTGTCGGGTGAACAAGATGATGTTTGACTCCTTGTCGGGGTTATCGCCGGGTTGAGTTGAAAGTAGACGTTACTCAGGGTTATAGCTAAGATTGGACTACTTGTTGGTATGCTGCGATATTATCTTGCTGACGTTGTGGTAAGATGATGTTGTGACTCCTCACCGGGGTTATTGCCGGTTTAAGCGACGTTCTCTCAGTGTTGTCTCTGAGATAGAACTGCTTGTTTGTGTGCCTCATTGTCATCTGTGATTGAAGCTGATTGCATGTGTTTGAAACAAGCATTTCTGGGGTTATTGTTGGAACTGCGATGGGATCTCTTGGTGTTATCACCAAGGAAGGGATTGCTACTCCCAGTGCTGTCTCTAGGACTAGAATTGAATGTCATGGTGTTATCGCCAAGACAGAGCTGTTCTCTCTGGTGTTGTTATCGGTCTTTTGATCTGCATATCTCGGGGTTATCTCCGAGACTGGAAATGACATGCCCGGTGTGTGTTCCGAGTTTGGATCCGAAGCTCCCGGTTTGTGTTCCGGGTCAGAGCTGAACTTCTGGTAGTATCCATAATGATTTGTATGTTGTCTTTCAGGGTTATCTCCAAAAGACGAATCTACCCTCCTACAATGTCAGTAATAAGAGTGCAAAAAATTTCGAGTGTCTACAAATGCCCCTCTTTATCATATTCATGCAATGCAAGGCATGGATAGGATAAAGAATCCTAGACACTTGAAATGCAAGCAATATAATCATGATGCGGCATGCAACAACATGATTCAAATGATTGTCATGTAATCCTACTGTGGATGACAATCGATGATGGCTTGGACATGCGATCCAAGTCTCAAAGGATGCTGACATTGGGATGACCACCAAAATCTTGAATCCTAGACACTGGTTTATACTCCATAGAGGTACCTCTTGTGCGAAAGAGATCTGTGGGGATAAGACTATGTCTATTTTGAGGATGTGTATAACATGTTCCCTCTACCGCTTGAAAGTTATTCTTGCCAATAGTTGGTTAAATATCGTGGTTCTTTCGATCTTGACGATGTGTGTATCACCGGATAGATCCCTGCTGGGGAAGGTTACTTCAATGGATTTACTTGCCATTGGATGATATAATGTCAAGGCTGCTTGACCTTCATTGATGTGTGTATCAATGGTTGCATTGCGTGGTGACCCCCGCCGGGGACACGTAGATGTTTTGATAACTTCGGCGTTGTAACCCCCGCCGGGGGTTTTTAGGATTGTATCCCTGCAAATGACGGCATCAGACCTTTGTGGGGTATTGCCGCGCTAGGTTTGTGAAAGCTGAACTCATTGGTATAATATACTCTATATTTGGGTGAATACCATTAAGGTGACGGGAGTTGAACTCTGACCGACAAGAAACCAGGATTTCAGGCTTTTCGCTCAATCGCGTAGCATTTTTACTCCTGATTTGGCCTTTTCAGCTTGTGGGACCTCCTTTGCAACTCTAACTGGACTGAGCCAGAGGTGTGGGACCCATGTATGAGGGTAATAGATGGACCTGCAGGTGCCGCATGTCAACCTACGGCCAGACGTGCCTATGTATAGGCGGCTGGTTGCTTTCATAAGTCATTTTCAAGCTGTATCGCGAAGGAAATCTGAGAGCTTCTCTGCAGATCTGCTGAGTTCGGGCAACTTTCTTCATATTCCATCACCATACAAGCGTTCTTCACTGTCCTGGTGACACATGCATGTATTTTTTTCCAATTTCTATCTGTTGGAAAATGACTTATCGCATGAAATGCATTTAGACACTTAGTAATGAATATGCATGCTGATATGACTAGATAAAAAATATTCAACATAGCAAATGTTAGTATTAAACCATGCTGAACATAATGATGTGAAAAAATTTGACTTTTGAAGCAGTCAAATTGATACCTTTTACTGTCATTTCTTATCCTATCTGAGGACAAATGAGTAAAGGTAGAATAGTAAATAATCCTGGTAATTAGAATACACTTACTGTGATGTGATGAATGCATACATGATGTATATGACTGTGTAAAGGTGTGCTACTGAATGGCTACCTAGTCATGCCTATGTGCATGTGGGTAGTCCCATTTACAAAGGGGCTATGGCAAAAATTTTCAAAATGTAGGCATTAAAACAGTTATGCACGTTTAACTCTATAGTAGATGTATGTTAAAATAATGCATATAGGCATGTAATCATAGAATGCATTTTAAAAAGACTCCAGGTATAGAATTACCACACCCTTTCTGAGGTGATTTGGAGACTTGCTGTCCAGATATTATGGATCCAGATCAGCCGAACAATTCTCGCAGGACTACTTCTGGTGTACGAAGGAGGGCTTTTGAAGAGCCTCAACGCCGTTCTACGAGACAGCCTCGTCGTTTGGCAGAGGCAGTGGTGTGTCCTATTCGGGTTGAGGTGCCGAATGTCGAGGAGGAGGAGGATGTACTGTTCGAGGTTCCTACTCCTGCGGTACGTGTTCCCTGTAGGGAATTGCCAGGTATTCAAGTGGCGAACCCAGATCTTCTGGGTGACTTGAGTAGGCATCCTTCAGTGTACCTGCACGCAAATGAGGTATGAAGTTAGATCTTTAATCTTCCTTATTTCCTATTAATGAGGAGTCAAGGAGTCTGATGTTGATCTGCATTTTTGATGTAGGTTCCCGGCTTTACACAGCCTCGAGGGAACTTGTTTAGCATCCACTCTATGTATCAGGCCTTGCATGATGACTATAGAGAGATCTTCCATGGCTGGGGATTCGAGAGATTCTTCTCTATTCTACCCCGTCGCTATCCCTGGGGTTATCTCAGGGCACTGTCTGAGCGGTGGTTCCACTAGACCCAGTCATTTCATTTGTTGGACTGTGAGGTGATGATGACGCTGATGGATTGGCGGTTTATCACAGGCATGGAGTTTGGACGGGAGCCAGTGCTTTGCACGACGGATATCACCCCTACTGCCGTTAGATCCTTGTTGGGAGTTTCGGCGGAGGCACTCAAGGGCAGGACTGTTAGGACAGGTCCTTTGAGTGTAGATGCTATGAGTGGGCTATTGAGTGAGCCCATACCCGATGATGTGAGGGTCAAGGATCGCAGTCTTCGGCGATTGTTCCTGATGATCATTAGGGGCTGCTTCACAGCAGATAACTCTTCTACGGTGTCTTTTGCTCTGATCAGCGCCACTTGACACGTGGACTGTATAGGAGAGTATGATTGGGGTTCCTACACCTTTGCCTACTTCCTTAGGGGAATGCACATGCGATCGCAGGGATTGACCGAGGCGTGGTTAGAATTCTACCTGTTTCTGCTTGTGAGTATTTCTCTTGTTCTTTTCCATGTACAGGTTAAGAGTGTTGACTGACAGCAGATGTTTGCCTTTGTGTTGGTAGTTTTAGGCCTATGAGGGGCTTCCTTGTTTGCGTCCTGTGAGTGTGTTAGGTTTAGACACCTATCCACGAGGACGGAGATGGCATTACTCTATACTGGCGGAGGTCCACATATCGAGGGTTTCACTCATTGTCGCTTCTGCAATTTGGGAGCTATTGATTTGATGTCATCACGTGGATTCCTACTACTGGGAGCATTTGGGAGTTGGCTTTAAGGATGGGTACCGATTTGGAGTAGAGTACATCATATCCACCCCAGGATTCCTCTCTTTTCTGAGATGGAGGATGGGAGCTCTATTTGGGAGAAGCGTCTTTATTAGGAGCACCACAGAGAGATTCGTATGCCAATCTTGCCTCCCGCCAAAGCGTTATTGCATTTGCGATCACCCGTCATTGACATCCCATTGTTGGGGATTGACGGTTTTACATTGTCGAGGGCCCCCCGCCACGGGAGATGTTCCGGCATTGGTGGATCCTCGTACCATTGGAGCTCGGACCGCGCCACACGGTTTATGGGGATATGGTTCCGGGATCCGTGATGATGACAGATTGGCTAGCCTGTGTCAGAGATCCTACTCATGTGACACAGATCGAGAGATTGACTCGGCAGCTGGACCTGTCACATCTTTTCATTCGGCATTTGGGTAGAGATCCCGTAGAGGCAGATACTTTTGATCCTTCCAGCTCTAGAGCTGGTCCCTCTGATGACCCATTTGGTTTTGTCGGCGCAGATCCTCCCTTGTATAGGCTTGACATCCCTGTAGATAGAGATCCAGTGACTCAGGAGGAGTTACATCAGGTGGATAGCATCGATGATGTGGACATTAACACTATTGATTTCTTCTGATGTATTTCTCGTTATCTCTTTTGATAGGCCTCTGTTAGCTGCTGGGTAGCTTCGTCCCATTTTTGCTATATCTTTTGATATGCCTTTGTTAGTTGTTGGGTAGCTTCGCCCCATTTCCCTGTATTTTAGCTGTACAGAGATGTATTAGATGATGATATACTTAGGAAATGTATGTATAGCTTTCCATTCCCTATATCATATTGCCATCTATTGTATCATGCATGTCATTGTTTTGCATATGTATGTACATCCAGAGATACTCAGCATTGACCCCTAGATGGTCTTATGACACGGCCCATACAGATGTCTTCTTCAACAGTTAGCCGCATTGACCATACCCCATCATCTGCAGTGGTAGTCGATATGCGATCATGGCATGATAGTATATCACCATCAGACATGGTGATCGTAGATGATTTGCTGCAGCATACTATGACCCTACTGATGTTTCAGGTTCCTCCAGGATTCATAGACGGCATGCTAGAGCACTGGATATCAGATAGACAGGTATTCCACTTCGGGACCTGCGAGTTGACTCCTACTCTGGAGGAGTATGCACGGTTGATGCTGCTGCCTCTGGACAGACCTTGCGTGCACATGGTGATGGGAGATATGAGTAGACAGTTCATGACTCTCACAGGATTGAGGCACAGAGTAGTACAGGATGAGCTGACATCCGGCCATGTGATATCCCAGCGTTTCCTGATAGACAGGTTTGGCTCTGAGGATAGTTACTCACGACATTTCAGGGATTTCATCACATCAGAGGATCATTGGCGTTCAGACATAGTAGACGTACTGCTTTTGTGCGTATTGTCATACGTATATATGCCGCGATACATGGATGAGCTAGACATCAGTGTGATTATGGCAGTGAGAGTTCTCAGGGAGGGTCATACCATTATTTCGACGATCATTGCCGAGACCTTGAGGTCGGCTACATACTGCTGCACTTATCTGGCAGGGGTATTCACAGGTAGTTCGGTCATGCTATACGTGTGGTTCATGTCACACTTGAGATCGATTGGCACCTTCAGACATCACGGATTTTGTTTCACCCATGAGATAGCCATGTCATACTCCTTTCAGCCTGCGGGGTGTACAGATGCTGCATCTTGGTCAGCTTTCCTGGTAGAGATTGGAGATCCTTTTGATATATTGCCGTGTTCAAGGCTCGTCTTACCCCACAACTTTATTACTCATGCTCCGGGCATGGATTACCTCCCTCTGGTTGGTTTGAGGGGCATGATTACCTACCACCCACTGGCCGTGATGTGTCAGTTTGACCAGTTTCAGGACTTTCATCCATACGAGGGGGCAGTGAGTCAATGCTTCGCGTCACACCGTTTATCAGCGGAGGACAAATCCAGGTTGTATGCCTGTTAAGATCAGCCAGAGTTTGCTGAGTTTTCTATCAGTCATCCAAGTAGTTTTGCAGAGTATTCCGCATGGATGGAGATAGAGACTGCATTAATTGCGGCAGTATCCACAGTGCAGGAGATAGATTATGCTGATGAGGAGCCTATAAAGGAGGCTATCATTCCCACCGATGAGTTGACTATTGGGCTGCCAGCATTTGTGATAGATTCTCCCACTCTGAGTGCCACTGATGCTCAGTATTCGGCACAACATCTAGAGTAGAGCTTACATCTGATGATCTATGGCTGAGATCAGGCTAGGGCCGCGATGTTGACAGCTCTTGAGGAGAGAGATACTGCTCTGTTGGAGAGAGATGAGGCTAGATCAGCTAGGGATGCTTTGATAGTGGAGCGGGATGCCGCCTTATCTGTCAGGGATGTGGCCATTGAAGATAGCACTTCAGTGAGATCCCAGATGACAGTTAGCTTTGCCGACATGAGTGCCTATATTGATGAGCACTCCGTCACCATGCAGTTAGCTTCGGATCTGCTAGCTCGAGTAGATACCCTTGGGCAGGAGCTTGCAGCATTACCTCCATCTTCAGAGAGGGATGCTATGTTAGATCTGATAGTTCGCATCTTTACAGATCTGTAGATAGCTTTGTATTTTCCTACACAGACTAGCTTAGCCATTTTTGTCATGTACAGCACATATGTATATATCAAATAGTATTATATATGGTAGGGAAATATATATTGCTTCACTTCCCTTTTAGTTGTGCCTTGATACTTGCATGATATTTGCCTGTTTCTCCAGGGCCTTTGATCTTGATGCATCCCGAACTTATCCTTGATAGATGGACATTGAGACGTCGTAAGGTCTCTCAGAATGAATCATTGATTTCTGAAAATCCCTACCATCTTTGGTGTCTTGGGACTGGTATCTGTATGAAAAAGTGGAGAGGATGACAGTTTCTTCCTCTCTGAGATTTACCGCTCCACAGATGGTCGCCAGTACTTCAATTTGTGAGAAGCCTAGTTAATTCCATCTCTTATGGGTTGGTATTGCTCTTTGAGGCATGATGGCAGCTTAGATAGTCACCGTATCCTCTATTTAGGAGAAGAGGCTGGGTAATTCCATCCCTTTGACCTGAAATTGATGAAGTGGGGTAATTTTGAAGGTTGATCCCAATACCGTGTGACAAGTATGTTTGCTCTGGTAGGGGTTAGAATGCACCATGAATGGTTGCCTACGTACTCCTATTGAAGAGGAGATCAAGTCTGCGTAGTTCGAACCTAGTGTAGGAGGTTTTATTTGAATCAACGCTGAATGCGGAAGGCAGAAGGGTGTGAAAGTATTTTTGTTTTGTTTGTTTTTTTTTTTTTTTTGTGAAGAAAGGGTAGAAAGGTTTTTGTTGTTTTTCTTTATTGCGACCGGGCCATATAGAATATGGTTGCCTACGTACCCCCAAGTGTTCAGGAGATCAGGTCGACGTAGTTCACCCCTCAGGACGAATCGCAGCTGAAGAGAAGTACAAATCCCATGTGCAGGCTATACTACGGGGAGAAGAAAGTTTAATCCCATGATGGGGATAAACAGCAGGTGTGGAAAAAGTTTGACCCCGTCTTCAGGATAAACTGCAAGTGTAGAAAGTTTGATCCCGTCTTCAGGATAAACTGCAAGTATATGAAAAGTTTACCCTCGTTTTCAGGAGGAGCTGCAAGTATATGAAAAGTTTACCCTCATTTTCAGGAGGAACTGCAAGTATATGAAAAGTTTACCCTCGTTTTCAGGAGGAGCTGCAAGTATATGAAAAGTTTACCCTCATTTTTAGGAGGAGCTGCAAGTATATGAAGAGTTTACCCTTGTTTTCAGGAGGAGCTACAAGTATATGTTTCCCTGAGGGGCAGAAGAATGTGTAAGAGAAAGGTTCAAAACCGGAATGACTGGTGATTTGATCAAACCAGGATGTTTGTTTGATGGTAACTTCAGATATAGTACCGTTTCATGGTGTCTGAGTTAATAAGTTGTGGAAATTCATCGCCATCCATTTCCTGCAATCTGAGAGCACCTCCTGTCAATACTTCCTTGACAACAAATGGGCCTTCCCAATTAGGAGTGAATTTTCCCTTAGACTGATCTTGGTTGTCAATGATCTTCTTCAAAACCAAGTCATGTTGTTTGAACTGCCGTAGTCAGACTTTTCTATTGTAGGATCGTGCGATCCTTTGCTGATATAACTGACCATAGAAGATAGCCGCGGCTTGCCTTTCATCTATCAGAGACAATTGGTGATACCTATCTTGTATCTTATGGTCTTCATCCAACTGAGCATTCATCAATATTCTGAGGGATTCTATTTCCACTTCTATGGGGAGTACTGCTTCTATTCCATAGACTAGTGAGTAGGGGGTTGCCCCAGTGGAAGCTCGCATTGAAGTTCTATAGGCTAATAAAGTTAGGGACAAGAAGTCAGGCCAACCTTTGTGATTGGTGTACATTTTCTGCATGATCTTCTTGATGTTTTTATTAGCATCTTCAACAGCACCATTCATCTTTGGTCGGTATATGACAGAGTTGAGATGCTTGATGTGGAACTTTCTGCACAATTCCTCCATCATTTGGTTGTTGAGGTTCTTAGCATTGTCTGACACAATGACCTCTGGTTGTCCATATCGACAAACAACATTGTTTCTGATGAACGCAATGATGACTTCTTTAGTAACCTTGGGGAAGGAAGCTGCTTCGACCCATTTGGTGAAGTAGTCGATCATGGTGAATATAAATCGATGTCCATTACTGACTCTGGGCTTGATGGGCCCGATTACGTCCATTCCCCACATTGAGAAGGGCCAGGGTGAACTCATATTGTGGAGTTCCCTTGGAGGGGCGTGAATAGCATTCCCATGGATTTGATATTGATAGCATCTCTTGACGTGATCATCACAGTCAGCTTTGAGTGTAAGCCAATAATGTCCCGTTCTGAGAATTTTCTTGACAAGTAGGGGTCCACTCATGTGCGGGCCACATACTCCACCATGAATCTCATCCATGAGTCGATAAGTTTTGCCTTTTTCTAGACATCTGAGGAGACCCAATCCAGCATCTCTTTTATAGAGTGCATCTCCACTCAGGTAGAATTTCATAGCAAGTCGATGAATCTGCCTCTTCCCAGTTAGGCTCGCCTCAGCGGGTGTAGATCCATCTCGCAGATATTCCTTGATATACTGATACCAAGGGTTGTGGATGGGAGGTAGTTCATCCGATACTTCTCCAATGTAATTCCTATAGACTGGGGCATTTTGCATAGCAATTGTGATGCTTGGCATGTTTTCCTTGTCAGGTATGTAAACCAAGGAGGCCAACGTTGCTAATGCGTCTGAAAAGTCATTCATATTATGAGGAATGTGTAGAAAGGAGATTTCTTCGAACTCCAAAGCCATCTGTAGGACTTGCCGATGGTAAGGCAGTAAATGTAATTCTTTGGTCTGATAGATTCCTGTGGATTGCTTGACTACCAATTCGGAATCCCCAAAGACAGTTAACCGCTTGATACCCATTGAACGGGTAAGTTTGAGTCCCATGATGCGAATTTACATACTCAATTTGTGTTGTTGGTATTGATAAACCGCAACAGCGATGTGGGATCGCTCCCGTGCGAGGATATTAAAGCGCTTGACTCGAGCCTTCGAATTGATGACTCCATCAAAATACATTTTCCCTTTGTTGGCATGTATCGCATCGATGTGTTAAATTTGAATTGCCATTACTCCTTCATCAGGAAAGTAAGTTTCTAAGGGTTTGTAATCCCCTACAGGTGCGGCGACCAATTGATCCGCAATTCCTTGACCTTTGACAGACTTTTATGTCACATAGATGATGTCAAATTGCTGGAGGATCAACTGCCATCCGATCGACAAATCAAAGTATGGGTTTCTTTGAACACATACTTCAAAGGATCCACGCGGGATATGAGATGGGTCGTGTGACCATGGAGATAATGTTGTAATCTCATGGAAGCCCATGTCAAAGCATAACAAGTTTTCTCAATCAGAGTATACTTGTGTTCACTGATGCTGAATCTTTTGCTGAGGTAATAGATAGCTCGTTCTTGGCCTTTATCGTCTTTTTCGCTCAAAGATACATCTGACCCATAGCATTGTCATTTATGGGACAGTACATGAATAGGGAACATCATCCACAGGAGGTACCGTAGCAGGAGGCGTTAATCAATTTGCTCCTTGATTATAAGGAAGGCTTTCTGGCACTCATTATTCTATTTCATGGAGGAATTCTTCCTTAACAATTTGAAGATTGGCTCACAGGTTGCTGTGAGTTGAGAAATGAACCAGCTAATGAAGTTGATTCTTCCCAAAAATCCTCGTATTTCCTTCTCTGTCTGAGGAACAGGCATTTCCTTGATGGCCTGGATTTTAGCAGGATCCAGCTCAATCCCTTTGTGGCTGACTAGGAACCCTAGCAACTTACCTGATTTCACACCAAAGGCGCATTTGGCGGGATTCAACTTCAAGTTGTACTTACGTAACCTATTGAATAGTTTTCTGAGATGGTCTAAATGGTCATCCTCCTTACGGGATTTGACAATGATGTCATCCACATAGATCTCTATCTCCTTGTACATTAAATCATGGAAAAGAGCCATCATAGCTCGCTAGTAAGTTGCCCCAGCGTTGATGAGGCCAAATGACAACTGTCTGTAGAAGAATGTTCCCCAAGGCGTGATGAAAGCAGTTTTCTCACGATCTTCCTCAGTGACCATAATTTGATGGTACCCATGAAACAACAATCAAAGAAAGGAGTACATGCCAGTGATAAGCGAGATTGTCAATGAGAATGTGGATAAATGGCACGGGAAAGCTATCTTTAAGGCAAGCTTTGTTGAAATCCTGATAATCCACGCAGACTCGCACCTTTCCCCCTGGTTTAGGTACGGGAACAATGTTGGATATCCACTATGGATATGTAGACACCATGATGATGCCAGCTTAAAATTGTTTCACAATTTCCTCTTTAAGCTTTAAACTCCATTCAGGCTTCAATTGCCTGAGCTTCTGCTTAACTGGCTTGAATCCTTCTTTAATGGGAAGGCGATAAAGAACAATGTCAGTGGACAGACCCACCATGTCTTTATGAGACCATGCAAACACATCCTGGAATTGGGTTAGTAGTACTACCATGTCATTCCGTTGATTTGTGGAAAGGTCTGAACAAATCTAGATTAGCTTAGGATTGTCTAAGGTTCCAAGATTGAAAGGAATGGTTTGTTCGAGATTGGGTTTGGGTTTGTCGGCGACCAATTCCTTGATCTCTTGAGGTGTCTCAATGTCCTCTCGAATGTCCATCAAGTCTGAGTCCAACTTTGCATCAAAGTTATAACCCTTGTGGAGAGAAGGCACCTTATCAGCAAATACACGCATATCTAAAGTCAGAGTCCTGAAACAAAATATGATTTCACTTAATATATGCAACTGTTCGATCATACAAAAGTGTTAGCATGTACGTGATAAAATAACTGTTAATACTATAAAGGAAAGCAAGCAATTAAAGTTATCTACAGGGCAGAGGGATTTTCTGCCCATTTTACCCTCGTCGACCAATGAATGGAGTGATGCTCCAATTATTGAGGGCAAAGTCTTACAGGACTGCAGTGATAGAAGGATCGTCAGTGTCCTCCTTCTCCTAAATGATAACCATGACATCTGGGCAATCATCGTCTGGGTGTATCTGTTTGTATGGTCATTATGAACAATGATGCGGATGCCTGCCATCATCAAGGTAAGGTCGTACTTGCGTTTCCACTCCATTTCTTCCACCTCGGGATCAGGAGTCAACACCTCTTTAGCTTTGATTGGCACTGGTTTTGGAAACAGTGTAGCCATAGTCAGGGCTGGAACCTTTACGGGAGATTGCATCATCTCATGTGGTAAAGGAATGGATGATCATTGTGCGGCAGAAGTCTAAGGAATCTGCTTGTGTTTATGAGGATTCCTGTGCTTGGAACTAACAGAATAGCCTAGCCCGGCCGCCCCAATTTGACTAGACATTTGGATAGGGTGCTTGATGCCCTGCTGATCTTTACCAAGTCCTTGTCCAGGTTGGTAACCCAATAACATCATCTCTTGAGTAGCTGACATAACCTCGTCAGAAATTTTGGGTACGGGAAGTGGCACTCCAATAGGATGGTATTGCGTATTACTCACTTCAGAGTATGGGGCATTGGCTCGACCTCTGAGTTGAAGCTGATAATTGGTAGAGTTTCTGGTCTAGGACCTTCCGGCTCAGCATTAACAGTAACTAGACTGTTGTTGATGATGTATTTGAGTTGTTGATGTAAAGTGGAGGGAAAAACTCCAGCCATGTGTATCCATGGTCTCCCCAATAGCAGGTTGTATCCTGAATCTATCTTGAGGACATGAAAGGATACGTTGGATGTATGAGGACCAATCTCAATTGGTAATTCAATCTTTCCAACGGAATTTCGCCGAGATCCATCAAAAGCTCTGATGATCGTATGGCTACTTTGTATTCGGTTGGGATTGATGTTCATTTTCACCAAGGTTGCATAAGGACAGATATTGAGAGATGAGCCTCCATCTATCAATACTCCTGCTAGTATATACCCAGAAGATAACACTGTGATGTGCAGTGGTTTATAATGACCGGTCCCTTCGGGAGGTATGTCGTCATCAGTGAAGGATATCACATTGTTGTTGAAAATGTGATCAACCAAATGTTGAAATTTTTCCACATCCACTGATTTTGGCAGGTAGGCTTCTTCTAGAACCTTCATCAAGACCTTCCGATGATCTTCAGAAGAGAAAACCAAATCCAGTATTGAAATCTGGTGTGGAGCTTCTCGCAAGCTTAAAACCACTTTGGCTTCATTGTGGCCCATAGTATTGAGGAATTTTTCAATCTTCTCCATGGACAACTTTTCCTTTGCTTCGTAAGTAGGCCTAATAACCCGTTGGGGAAGGTACAATGGATTCTCTTTCGACACTGTAGCAGTGGTATGATATGTAGATCCTTCAGCTTCTCCATAATTCCATGGCACTCTGTGTAAGCTAACAACAGGATGTTGTACTCTGCAAGGCAAGAGAATTGGCTTTGGTGCGGCCACTTTCAAAGGATTGTAGCTTCCTATAAGTTGAATGGGTTGTATGGGAAATGTTTTGACAGTTTCATCATCCTCGGATATAACTGCTACTGATCCCTTCCATTGAGTAGGGTATGTATTCCCACCCTTAAGTTGCACAGTGTAATCATCTACTACTTACAGGACACCGCTATCAATAAGATTCTGAATGAGATGGCGGAGTGCCCAGCATTCTTTTGTGCTGTGACCATGGGAATGTGAATGATATTGACACATTTTATCAGGATTGAACCGCCCTGAAAGGGGATTTATTGGAGGTAGAAGGAATGTGATTCTTCCCTCGTTGACCAACATTTGAAGTATTTCCTCCATAGATTGGCCCAAATAAGTGAATTCCCTTTGATTAGCGAAATCTTGACGGGCTTTAGCACTTGCTCTTTTTACAACCTTTTCCTCCATAGCTTCGCTTTGTGAAGGTGTTGATGGAGCATTCATAATAAATGGAAGGAGATAGGCATGCTCTTACCTGATTAATTGGTGCGTGACTTGATGTTGATGGGTCACTAGTTCGGCCAATTGCTCAATTTGCTTGCAAAGAGCTTTCATCTTTTGTTCCATTATAAATTGGAACTTTGCATAATCCCATTTGTCAGCACCGTCTTTGATGGGTTGGGATGATTCACCAGTAGAATTAGAGCTATGTCCAGTGCTCCAACTGATCATGTTGACCTCTTCCTCTTTGTGTTGTGGGAGAGGGTTGTCTTGTACATGAGGTTGATCTGGCTTGGTGACCACAATCTCACCATTATCGATCAGATCTTGTATCTTATGTTTTAAGGCCCAACAATCTTGAGTGTCATGTCCAGGTGCCCCAGCATGATATGCACATTTTCGGTTAGCATTGAAACCCCTACCATTAGGGTTGGCTGTCGGAAGAAGATGTGTAATTTTCTTCTGAGTAGTCAGAAGAGCAAGAATGTTCTTGAGCGAATCCCCTAAGGGTGTAAACATTCGGAGTCGCTTTACTTCCCCACTCTTGGGTAATGGAGGGTTTTAAGATTGTGCAGAAAAGGGGAGTAGTTTCTCCTCTGCATAGGCATGCTTGAATTGCCTTTCTGTCCTTGTAGTATCAAGGAAACATCCTCCTCTTTCTTTTTATGGACCTTCCGGGGATTGTTCCCATAAGATCCGAACTGGATGTGCTCAGCAACAACTTTAAGAGCGGCTAGGTCTTGAATTTTCCCGGACTTCAATCCCATTTCTACCATCTCGTCGTGTTTGATCATTTTAGAAAATGGTTTGCCAATACCAGCTAGAACTCTTTCATAGAAAGGGGCTTCCTGTACATCTATGAAGGTCATTACCATCTCTGACTCTGTCATGGAAGGAACAACTTGAGTAGCAAGGCGCCTCCACCTTTGAGCATACTCTCTGAATGACTCATTAGACTGTTTCTTGACCTTGGTAATTTGATACCGGTCAGGAGCCATCTGAGATTGAAAACTGTATTGGGAAAGGAAGGCATGAGCAAGTTCTTCCCAACTATGGATCTTAGAGTTGTCTAATCTGGTATACCATGAACGGGCTTCTCAAATCGGACTTTTACGAAGCAATTTGATTCGAGCTTTTCATCCTCAGTATAAGATCCAAGTTCCCCATTGAACACCTTCAAATGTGTGTAAGGATCCCCCAATCCATCATATTTTTTGAAATCAGGGGTCTTAAATTTCTCTGGATAATGAACACTAGGAAATATGCAAAGGTCTATATAAGAAACACTGCCATGAGTTCCAATCCCCTTGAGAGTGCGAATGGTTTCCTTCATCTGAAGGATCTTCTTCCTGATATCACCGGAATCTGGATCTATTTTGAGATGGGTGGTTTCAGGGTCTTTGTTAGTTGTATCCAACTGATGCTCTGGAATTGTTTTTTCCAGATGTTGAACTCCCCCTTGTGCAGAGGACTCTGTATGTGTGGGTATCTTCGTACCCTGGGTAAACCGGTGTAACTCTTTCAGTATAACAGCCAAGTCTGTGATTTGTTTACTTAATCCGTCAAATTCTTCTCGAGAAACAGGATTAGACTGTTCAGAGGAAGACATGATTGGTTGTAGGCTTGACGCCTTCTTGAATTTGGAGCGGGTAACCGGCTCAATTGCTTCCCTACAAAAGACTTACGTAGTTTAGTCTTAGGGAAATATCAATGTTATTATAACATGTCCGTTTTAGGAATTTTGTCCTGCAAAACCAGTTTAGTTAAATAACATGTAATGCACAAGTATTCTTCATATTTTCCATTACATATAGATGAACATGGAATAAAAATTACAAGTAAATGCTTTTACAAGTAACTTGAAAATGGAAAGCATGAAGAAACTTCCCTCCACGTTTGGTTTATCAGAGGTTGACCTATCCTAGGGTTTCTCTCGCGGCTTTTCGGCAATGAAGGTTCCCAGATCATCGCAATCTACTAAACGGAAAGTTAATCCGGTCTTTCAACTGGAGCGAATCTAGGTGGTGCCTTTCCTGAGCCCCGGGGAATTATTCTTCCCGCGGGTCCAGTAATCAAACACCGACAGGATAGCCTCCTAACAGAGGGACCACACAACATACATTCACATACAACGTGTCTCACCGTTTATGCAAAATGATGACATGTGCGAAGAACTAATATCACAGATAGATATTTAGCAGTGCAGTAAATGAGATGCATTAGTACACATTTATCAGAAATGTAAATGCAGCAATCACACACAAGCATATAACAATTTTGAAAAGTTTGCAATGGCGGCTTAAGCCCTCTTACTGGAGTCCCCAGCAGAGTCGCCACATGTCGGCGTCGGGATTTTTGAGTGTCCCTTTTCGTTACTTATCTTTTGGTGTTCTCATGTTAATGTGAGATTTGTTTGAAAAAACAAGTGAAAAAGGTCCGACATGTATAATGTCGATGATTGACTTTAAGAGTCGCCAGTTGGTGTTTTTAACTGGTTGTACCAACGTAACCGAAAAGGTTTTGCACATTGACTCAGTGATTTGACACTGCTAAACGGATCTATGAAACCGAGATTCATTAAGGGTTCAGGGGCTTGATTATGCGGAGGGAAGGTGTTAGGCACCCCCCGACATCCGTGTTGCCACGGTGACCGCCACTTCTCAAAGAAACTATTATATGAATGTGTGTGTGTGTGTGGATCAATGTGCAATTTATCTGGAAGTAGTGTTGTACCTCGTTCGCACCTATATACACGGGTTTGAATTTTATTAAGGAAAATTCAATTTTAACCACAAGATATAGCAATGACGTTTTGTAAAAAAGAGGTTTTTCAAAACCTGTGCTCAATAATAATTGAGGCCTTTGATACTTCCATTTTATTACTAAGCGTTCAGCCTATTTGCTTTTATTTTCGAGATGCGAAGCATCCTCGAGAAAACAATTCTGTGATCTGTCGAATTCCTCCCGGGCATGACATGACCATCCAAGGAAACTCGAGACATTTGTAAAATAATGTACAAGTTATTTATGACCGGAAAATGTCCATTATGGAACCGAATCTAGATTTAGTAAACTAAATCTGTGATCACATGATTCCTAGGCTCACAAGAATAACGCATATTGTATGGAAAGCAAGAAGCGTTATATATATATATATATATATATATATATATATATATATATATATATATGAACATGATCAATTGCCACGAAGTAAACTCAAAGGGACAAAATGTAAATAAAGTCATAAATGCGATCAAGCGCCACTTAAGTAAACTCCAGGCGGGACGTAATGTAAATAAAGTCAAAATGATCACCGCCATGAAGTAAACTCCAAAGGACTAAATGTAAATAAAAGCGGTAAATGGCCACGAAGTAAAACTTCAGGCGAAATGTAAATAAATATATATATATATATATATATATATATAAAAGCAATAAACGCCGGATGTGAATCCGTGCTCGTGGATATTTCAAATGACAATTATATATATGTATATATATAAAAGCGAGTAAACGCATGCAGGATATAAAATCCGGAGCTCATCGATATGTATCGACAAAAGTTATATATATAATATATAAATATATATATATATATATATATATATATATATAAGCAGATATACGCGCCGCATCAAGTTCAGGCTCAATCGAGGCATAACTCGATAATGTTAGTCCATATATACGAAATATATATATATATATTAGTATATATATATAGACAAAAATGAAAACCACGGACAGAAGTCCGGGCAAATACACTCACACGACTCTCAACGTGTACAACAGTGTGTGACAATAGGAGAAAGAGGCTTTCTTGAATGTGAGAAGGCTTACTGTGTGTAGACAAAGTAGACTTCTTTGACTTTAACTTTATGAACACTCAGCTTTTGAAAGATAAAAAGTATCTATATATGGGCTAACTGGTGTTTAAAGAAGAGGAAACACTCAAAAGATGTGTATGCAGAGCTAAATGGATAGGGCTTCCTCATCTTTTTTCTTCTCTCCCCCCTCTCAAATGGCTGACCCCTTCCCCTCTATATTTATAGACGGGTGGCCGCAGGTCTACTTGTGGCGATTGCAAGTTCATCTGGCATGGCGTAATTGCAGTCTACTCTTGGTGGTCGTGGGGACCCGGCTTTTTGGTCTCGTTATCTCGTAAGACGTGCGATCGTGTAATTGTAATGTCCAATCGAACTTGCAGAACTTCAATTCGAGCAGCCAAACGAAGAATCTCTGTACTTCTTCGAATTACTGGTGTCGAGAGTTACGTAATGACATGGATTAGAGGTTGTACGAAATCAGTAAGAGGGGTCTATACCCATGGTCTTCAAGCTTCAAATTCTATCCAACGAACTGCCACACGTAATAGTCACTCGGGATTGTCATTCCTCGATTGTCGGGACATTTGTCGTATGTATGTATGTCTGTAGTGTTGAGACGACGTGCCATTTGTCGGGTGAACAAGATGATGTTTGACTCCTTGCCGGGGTTATCGTCGGGTTGAGTTGAAAGTAGACATTGCTCAGGGTTACAGCTGAGATTGGACTACTTGTTGGTATGATGCGATATCATCTTGCTGACATTGTCGTAAGATGACGTTGTGACTCCTCACCAGGGTTATTGCCGGTTAAAGCGGAAAGCAGACATTCGCTCAGTGTTCTCTTTGAGATAGTGTGACGCCCCCAAAATAGGTATACATCACCCATCTTGAGTCACCAATACATAGTATAAAATTCAAATACAACTTAATTATACAACAGTTGTGTAAAGTATGACAAAATACATGCTGTGAGTTTTAATACAAATATTTCCTTCTAGATAATATCCACTCTCAGAATAAGTCCTCAATACATTTATTGTCACACTATTTAATAGAATAGTGAGGACTACTAGCTAACACTATCATCCAGAACATCACTCCGTTCCCGAGGCTCCGTCCCAGCCCTACGTTCTCATTTCAAGAGAAGCGGTGAAAAAAGGGTGAGCTCAACTAGCCCAAAGAAGAAATATTATGACTAAGATAATGCAGAATAAATTATCATTAGTCCTCAACAATGTTAAAGCGATAAAATACAATAGACATCAAGTTTAACTGCAGCGGAACAAGCAATCCATTAAAAGAGTCAAGTAGAGAATAAAATCTACTATCTTTTATGTTTTAAAAGGTTTTTTTATCACTTTTATCGCTGGAACTCAGCTTAATAAATAATCCACATCATCGAATCACCCCTGCACTACGGCCAAGGATCTTCTTAAGTATCACAACCACAAATTATCCATGCACTACGGGCCAAGGATATTCGTGTATTCATCAATGGTCATGATCATGCCAACAACTGTCCATCAATGCACTACGGGCCAATGAGGACTTTTACCACATCATTTGTAACATTACGGTCATGATTACACCGAATAATCCCTGGTCATAATCATACCAAGTCCATCCATGCTCTACAGGCTATAGATGACTTTAAAAAAATATAAACATGAGGATGATGACAATGATATAAGAATTCAATAAAATAAGTTCAAGAATTAAGTTATTCAGGAACTAATAACGTCCAAATTGTCAACATGATACTTCTTTGTAAAGTAAAATTCAGAATGCTCGTAAGAATATTTTCATGAAAAGATTTGGATGAAGCGCAAATATCAAGGATATTCCACTAATTTCATGAAGTATAGAAGTCGAAATTTTAACCCATCGAGAATAATAAGGAATGGAATAACAATGAAATCACCATGCATGCGGTACCGCATGACAAAGTTATTCCAACAGGATAATAATAACGGAACCGGTCGGTGAAAATCACACCAAGCGGGATGTTCCCAACATTAATAAAGAATGGAATAACAACGAAATCACCATGCATGCAGTACTTGATAGACATGTTATTCCAATGAGAATAATAAAGACGGAACCGGTCGGCGTAAAGCACTGACGAGGATGTTCCAATGAATAATAATAAAGAAGGAACCGGTAAAGCGTAAAGCACGAACGCATGGGATGTTCCACGGAATAATAAAGACAGAATAATAGAGACGGAACCAGGTCCGGTGTAAAGCACAGATAGGATGTTCCAACAGAATAATAAAGACAGAATAATAGAAGAATATCACCAAGTATAGGGTAGCCCGCGTATACAGGTTATTCCAACAGAACAATAAAGAAATAGAATAACGGAAGTTCTCTTCTTGAATACAAAAGAAATAACACCCCTTACCGTAAAAGAAGAGTATTCCGACTAGTAGGGTGAGGATATTCTTTAAGAAAAGTTGCACTACGCTCAAAGCTTCTTAAAACTCTAAAGAAATACGCTCAAGATTATAGAAGAGAATTTCTCTGAATTTCTGGTGTGATTTCAATTCTAACTAAGCATCCTATTTATAGAAGAATTTAAGGGGTACTGTGTAGAAAATAATACAGACGCAATAATTACGGACGTCTGTTGCCATAACCAATGCTTGAATTCAACACCATTATTGAGAAAAACAAAACAATATAATATAATATATATATATATATATATATATATATATATATAACACATGGTTTTTAACAAAACCACCCAATTTTTAACACCTATCACTATCACCAGACACTTTCCCACCACCACCATTTACACACACTCCTACACACACAATACACACACACATATATCAATTCTACCCCCACAAGTCCCTATCACACACACACACACACACACACATATATATATATATATATATATATATATATTAATAAAACAAACACTTCCCTCATCAATTCAATACTCCACCAAAATTCACTACCATATATAAATATATAAAATACCTCCCTCCTTTCCCACACAAGACATCAACCTATTATTTTCAACACATATGGGCCCCACTTTTAAATAATTTTCTACCGATTATTTTGGAAAATGGGTAAATGGAGATCCAAAAAATAAGTAGACTTCATAAAAAACACCTTAATAATTTTAACAACATTTATCATCTTTATTACAATTCACAATATTAATCGACCAGGTCGATTTCTCAGGAAGAGGGGCTTTTCAATAAGGATTTCTCCTATTGGCTCGCAATTAGGTGACCAAACCTCTCCTTGACAGAACTTCTAGACATCGTTAATATTGTAAATAATAATATTAATAACTTTGTCGTCTCAATTATTGATTTTAACAATATATAAAATATCTACAATAATTGAATCAAATAACGTGAGATATTATGCAACAATTACTATAGCAATAATTGAACAAAACTGAATGACTTCTCACGTAAGCATCAATAATCAATACCTGCGTGCGCTTTATTATGCAACCACGCCAGACATCGCATTTTTTACTACCTAAGAGTAATTCAACAAAGATATCAGCGGTAAAACTTACGTCGTTATTTTTATAAAAACATTTTTTTGTCGTTTTCTCAATCCAAACAATAATTCTATTAATGGGGTCCACCAATGATTACTTGTTGTTATTTTAATATTCCCTACTAAAACGAATATTCCCCGAACATACTTTGCAGAATTTATAAATACTACCCACAACTATAACATTATATCAAATTTATTCCATAATATTCAAAAATGATAATAATAGAAAATTCATCTTTATTTATAAAAGTTGGGGTCTTACAGATAGAACTGCTTGTTTATGTGCCTCACTGTCATCTGTGATTGAAGCTGATTGCATGTGTTTGAAACAAGCATTTTTGGAGTTATTGTCGGAACTGCGATGACATCTCTTGGGGTTATCACCAAGGAAGGATTCTACTCTCAAAGGTTGTCTCTGGACTGGGCCCGAATATCACGGTTTTATCGCCGAGAGCAGTACATTCTTTTCGGTGTTGTTGCGATCTTTTGATCTGTATATCTCGGGGTTATCTCAAGAGATGGAAATATTTATGCCGGTGTGTGTTCCGGGTTTGGATCCGAAGCTCCCGATTTGTGTTCCGGGTCGGAGCTGAACTTCTGGTAGTATCAAGAATGATTTGTATGTTATCTTTCAGGGTTATCTCCAAAAGACGAATCTACCCTTCTGCAATGTCAGTAATAGGAGTGCAGAAAATTTCGAGTGTCTACAAGGTATATGCAGATTTTTGACGAGGGTTTTGGTTATTGGTGATGAAATCTTATGAGTTTGGCATTTTAGGACGATTAAATGCATTAATTAGTAAAGTGTAAATAATTAAAATATATTATTATAAGTTTAAGAAATGATTAAAATATTGTTATAATATTAATAATATTAGATTATGAGATTATTAAGTGTTTGATAACATTTAGATTAAGGTGTTATGAAATCATTGATTTAAAATATTATTTAATGATTAATAATATTAGTAAATGAATTTAATGTTATTATATAATGAATAATATTAAATGGAGTTTAAAAGAGGAATAAGGAATTTTTCATAGTAAATGGAGTTTAATAATATTAGTAAATAAATTTAATGTTATTATATAATGAATAATGTTATTATCTTAACAAATATTCGATTTGAAATATTATTTTTCATTCAAATCATTTTTGATACAATATTATTCTTGAATTTTACTCCACAAAGCAGTATCATGTTGACAATTTGGATATTTTTAAACTCTGGATAAATTTAAAGTCTTTAATATTTATCCTTGATTTCGTTTGATTAATGCTTATATCTTTGTCATGATCCTCATGTTTATATTGCGTTAAAAGTCATCTTTGGCCCGTAGTTACTATGCAGTCCATTCTTTTATAAATAGAAGCTCATTCCTTCATAATTTCTTACGAATTCATTGAAACTCTAAAGAGAGAAACTATAGAAAGAAAGAAGAAAAGTGTTCTGCTACTTCACTACTCATATATCCAGTACTCTTCTTCTTAAGGTAAGGGGTATTATTTCTTTTGTATTCATGAAGAGAACTTCTGTTATTCCATTTATTAATATTCTGTTGGAATAACCTGTATACACGGGCTACCCTATACTTGGTGACATTTTTCTATTACATGCATCTTTATTATTACATTGGAATATCACATCTGTGTATTTTTACAGGACACAGTTACATCTTTATTATTCTTTTCGAATATCATGTATACGTGTGTTTTACAGGACCGATTAAAATCTTTATTATTCTATTGGAACATCCCGCAAAGTAATTTACTTTGACACAGTTCCGTTATTATTATTCTCGTTGGAATAACTTTGCCTCTGCGCAATCACCGCATGCATGGTGATTTCTTTTGTTATTCCATTCTTTATTATACTCAGTTGGTTAAAGTTTTGACTTCTATACTCCATGAAACTAGTAGAATATCCTTGATATTTATGCGTCATCCAGTATCTTTTCATGGAAATATTCTTCTGAGCATTCTTGAATTTTACTCTACACAGAAGTATAATGTTGACAATTTGGACGTTATTGGTTCTTGGACAAATTAATTCGTGAACTTGTTTTATTGAATTCTTATATCATTGTCATCATCCTCATGTTTATATTTTTTTAAAGTCATCTGTGGCCTGTAGTGCATAGATGGACTTGGTATGATTATGACCAGGGATTATTCGATGTAATCATGATCGTAATGTTACAAATGATGTGGTAAAAGTCTTCATTGGCCTGTAGTGCATTGATGGACAGTTGTTGGCATGATCATGACCATTGATGAATACACGAATATCCTTGGCCCGTAGTGCATGGATAATTTATGGTTGTGATACTAAAGAATATTCTTGGTCAGAAAGTAGTGCGCGGGGTGATTCGATGATGTGTATTATTTATTGTCGAGTCTCAATGATAAAAGTGATGAAAACCTTTAAATCATAAAAGATAGTAGATTTTATTCTCTACTTGACTCTTTTAATGGATTCTTGTTCCACACCGCAGATTAAACTTGATGTTTATTGTATTTTATCAGTTTAACATTGTTGGAGACTAATGATAATTTATTCTGCATTATCTTAGTCAAAATATGTCTTGGTGGGCTAGTTGAGCTCACCCTTTCTTTCATTGTTCTCTTCAGGAAATGAGAACGTAGCTGGGACGAGTCGGGGAACGGAGTGATGGTCCGGATGATAGTATTAGCTAGTAGTCCTCACTATTCTGTTAAATAGTGTGACAATAAATGTAATGAGGACTTATTCTGAGAGTGGATATTGTCTAGAAGACAATATTTGTATTTAAACTCACAGCTCCCTTGTTGTATAATTAAGATTGTGTTTATATTCTGTATCATGTATTTGGCGACTCAGAATAGGTGATGTATACTTATTTTGGGGGCGTCACAGTTGGTATCAAAGCTTAGGGATATGATCACTGGCTAAAATGTGAGACAAGAACTAGGAGGGAGAGATGGGGAATTCTTTCGTTAGTATGACCTACCTAAGTTTATTTGGTATTTAATTGGTTGGTCAGAGTATAGGGATAATATGTGATATGTTATTTAACTCTTTTTTTGTGGCAGTATTTGAAAATGGCATCCGAGAATTTTGAGAACATCAATGGAGCACAGGAGACCGTTGAGTCTCCACAGATCAATAGTCAGGATAATGTGCATCAGGAAGGTGACAATCCTTAGGCAAACAACAACACTAACCAAATGATGAACGATGGAATGTTCAGAGGCTTTATGCAATTCATGAAACATCAGGCAAGAGCGACTCCTGTCCAAAATGCAGGTGGAAATACTGGCAACTCTCGGACGGTCACCGCCAAGCATTTTAAGGAACTGGACCACCGGAGTTTTTTGGAGAGCCAAAACCACTTAAGGCAGAGACGTGGATCAAGCAGATCAACAAGATATTTGATGTATTGGGATGCTCCGAGGAACAAAAGGTTCTTTTTGCCACCTACATGTTGCGTGCAGAGGCAGATTACTGGTGGAAATCTGTAAAACGTACTCAACCTGTTGCACTGAAGATGTCTTGGGAGAAGTTCCAGGAACTGTTCAACGATAAGTACTTTCCCAAAAGTATTCGTCACATGAAAGAGGTAGAGTTCATCAAGCTGGAACAAAACAATATGACCGTATTGCAGTACGAAGCCAAGTTTGCCGAGTTGTCCCGGTTTGCGTCCCATTTGGTTGATAATGAGGAGAGAATGACGTGAATGTTTTTAAGAGGTTTGAAACCTGAGATACGTCAATTTCTTATCTCTCATAAACTGTGTTTGTATTCAGATGTTGTTAATAGGGCTCAGTTATTAGAGCATGATAATGAGTCAAACCAACCAAAAGATAGCAGCCGACAAAATGATAATACCAGTGAAAGCAGTCATCGAAGCGGTGACAACAAGTGTGGAGGGAATCAACAGGCCAGAAATGGTAACCACTTCGGTGGTAATCAAGACCAAAACAATAAGAATGGACATTCTAAGAAGTGGAAATTCAACAATGATGGAAAGACGTCAGCACCAGCACCCATTGCTAAGGAAGGAGAATGACCACCTATCATATGCTTCAAATGCGGAGGGGAGGGACACATCAGTCCAAATTGCGCGATGCCGTCCAAAGCATGTTATAATTGTGGGAGAGAAGGTCACCTAGCCCGATTTTGTCGTTCACTAAAGACAAGTTCAGCTAGGATGGAGGCACCAAAGGCCGTCCCAGAAAAGTCAAAGCCAGGTAGTCTGAGGAGGCGTTTGTTGTGACCTCCCAGAAAGCAAGGAACCCGAATGAGGTCATCACGGGTAAGCTTATCATAAACTCTAGTGAAGTTTATACCTTATTTGATACCGATTCTACCCATTCTTTTATTTCTCCTACTTGCGCTCAACGTTTAAATTTGACTCCGGAGAATTTAGACTTTGACTTATCTGTTGAAACTCCATTAGGAGAAACCTTCATTACATCCACTGTTTATAAGTCTTGTTTGGTTCAAATCGGTACCCTCACATTACCTGTCGATCTTATTTCATTGAAAATACTTGCATTTGATGTGATTCTAGGGATTGATTGGTTAACTACTCATCATGCAAAAATTGATTATTTTCGTAAGGTTGTTAGCTTTCATATTCCTAACCAACCTATTATGAAAATTAAAGCAACCAAACCATTAAAATCAATCACTGTTATTTCAAGCCATAAAGCTATTCGTTTATTAAAAAATGGATGTCAAGCTTTCTTAGCTCATGTCACGGATCTAAACAAAAATACGTTAGTTTTGAATGATATTTCTATTGTTAATGAATTTCCTGATGTATTCCCTGAAGCACTTCATGGCCTACCCCCAGAGCGTGAAATTGAATTTTGTATCAACCTTGAACCCTAAGTACAAAACCCATTTCCAAAGCCCCATATCGAATGGCTCTATTGAACTTCTTGGAGTTAAAGACCCAACTGCAGGAATTGTTAGACATTGGCTTTATTCGTCCTATTACTTCTCCTTGGGGTGCTCCTGTTCTATTCGTGAAAAATAAAGATGGGAGTATGTGACTTTGTATTGATTATAGGGAGTTGAATCATGTCACCATCAAAAATAGGTACCCATTACCACGTATTCATGACCTGTTTAACCAGTTGCAAGGAGCCAAATTCTTTTCAAAGATTGATCTTCATTCAGGATATCACCAATTGAAGATTAGAACTGATGACATTCCAAAGACGGCTTTCAGAACTCGGTACGGGCATTATGAATTCCTAGTCATGTCTTTTGGATTGACTAATGCTCCTACTGCCTTCATGGATATGATGAACCGAGTATTCAAGGAATATTTGGATCACTTTATGGTCGTCTTTATTGATGACATCCTCATATATTCCAAAACCCGTGAAGATCATGAGCAACATTTGAGGTTGATACTCCAAAAGCTTCGTGAATATAAGCTTTATGCCAAGTTGAAGAAATGCGAATTCTGGCTTGAGAAAGTAGCATTCCTTAGGCACGTGGTATCAAGTCATGGAATATCTGTTGACCCAGCAAAGATTGAAGTTATTCAAAGCTGGGAGCAACCTAAATCAGTGACCGAAGTACGTAGCTTTCTCGGTTTAGCTGGTTATTATCGGAGATTCGTAGAAGGGTTTTCTCGAATCGCTACTCCATTAACTCAGCTGACTCGTAAAAATACAAAGTTTTGTTGGAGTGAGGAATATGAGAAAAGTTTTCAAGAACTCAAGAGAAGACTCATTTCAAAGACTGTTCGACAATACCATCCATTTTTGAGGAATTGTTATATCTGATGATGCTTGAAGCAAAGGGTTAAGATGTGTTCTCATGCAACATGGGAAAGTCATAGCCTATGCCTCACGACAACTCAAAGAATATAAGAGGAATTATCCTACTCATGATCTAGAGTTGGCAGTTGTTGTCTTCGCACTAAAGATTTGGAGGCATTACTTGTATGGGGAGAAAGTGGAGATCTTTACGGATCATAAAAGCCTCAAATATTTCTTCACTCAAAAGGAACTCAACATGCGAAAACGACGTTGGCTTGAACTGTTGAAAGATTATGATCATACCATCCAATACCATCCTGGAAAAGCGAACGTGGTGGCTGACGCATTGAGTAGAAGATCATATGCGGGTACGAGTGTGATATTGTCAACGCAAAGGCCCATTTTGTATGACTTGTAAACGATGGAGATAGAGATAAAGATTCCAGGGACCCACGTGATGATGGCGAATATACGAGTAGAACCGACTGTAATTGATAAAGTTAAAAGTCGCCAAACTACGCACACGAGTCGATGCGTATGAGGAAGAAAGTGCAAGAAGGTGTTATGCCGAAGCAAGAATCGATGATGAAGGAATACTTGAGTCAACTCCGGACTTTGTGTTCCTAACGACACGATTTAAAGTATAAAATCATGATGGAGGTGCACAACACACCATTTGCAATCCATCTCAGGAGTACCAAAATGTATCGTGATCTTCGTCATACATTTTGGTGGAGCAATATGAAGAGAGAGATAGCATTTATTTATCTCAAGGTGTCTAACTTGTCAACGAAGTCGGTGAGACATCAAGTACCAAAAGGTCCATTGCAACCACTTGAAATTCCAGAATAGAAGTGGGAGCACATTACCATGGATTTCTTTACTGGTCTTCCTAACGTTTCTCAAGGCATTGATGCAATTTGGGTCATTGTTGATAGATTGACCAAGTCTGCTCACTTCTTACCAATAGGAGAAACTTATACACTTAAACGTCTTGCTCGTATGTACATAAACGAGATTGTAAGACTGCATGGTATGCTAATATCCATAATTTCTGATTGTGACCCAAGATTCACTTCACGATTTTGGGTTAGTTTGCAAAAAGCTATGGGCACGGATTTATGATTTAGTTCGGCATATCATCCTCAGACGAACGACGAACAATCGAGAGGACAATTCAAACTGGAAGATTTATTAAGACTGTGTCCTTGACTTCAAGGAAGTTGGGACAAGTTCTACCTGATTGGTGGAGTTTTCCTACAACAACAGCTTATCAAGCAAGCGTTGGCATGGCTCCATTCGAGGCGTTGTATAGAAGAAAGTGTCGTTCTCCAGTATGCTGGGATGAGGTGGGTGAAGCAACGTTATTGGGACCGAAGTTGGTACGTATGACTACGGAAAAGATTCAAATGATCCGACAACGTATAAAGACCTCACAAGATTCGACAAAAGAGTTATGTTGATCTTCATCGAAGGACGTGGAATTCGATATAGGAGATCATGTGTTGTTACGTGTTGCTCCATGGAAAGGAGTTACGAGATTTGGAAAGAGAGGAAAGCTTAATCCTCGATTCATTGGCCCATTTTTAATCCTCGATCGAGTAGGAACTGTGGCCTATAGACTCGCTTAACCACTAAGTATGTCTCGTGTTCATAACGTTTTTCACATATCCATGTTACGTAAATATGTGGAAGACCCGAACCACATTATTGAGTTAGAACCAGACGAAATAGTGGAAGATTTAACGTATGAAGAGGTTCTTGTTCAAATCTTGGATAAGAATGAACATATTCTACGCTCCAAGGTTATACCTCAAGTCAAAGTTTTGGGGAGAAACCACGATGTTGAGGAAATGATCTGGGAGTTAGAATCTGAAATGAAGTCAAGGTATCCTTACCTCTTTGATATACCAGGTATGTACCCTAATTTCGAGGGCGAAATTTCATAAGAAGGGGAGGTTGTAAGACCCCAACTTTTTGAATAAAGATGAATTTTCTATAATTATCATTGTTGAAATGAATTTAATATAATGTTATAGTTGTGGGTAGTATTTATAAATTCTGCAAAGTATGCAAGTTGTTATATTATATTCGATTGGTCGGGGAATATTAAATGCGACGCAAGACAATTATTGGTGGACCCCTAACGGAATTATTGTTTGATTGAGAAAACGACAAAAATATTTTTATGAAAATAACTACGAAAGTTTTTACGATTAATCTGTTGAAAACACCGGTGTTAAAAATATGTCTGGCGTGGTTGCATAGTAGCACACGGTATTGATTATTGATGCTTACGTGAGAAGTCATTCAGTTTTGTTCAATTATTGCTATAGTAATTGTTGCATAATATCTCACGTTATTTGATTCAATTATTGTTGATATTTTATATATTATTAAATCAATAATTGAGACGACAAAATTAATATTATTATTTGCAATATTAACGATGTCTAGAAGTTCTGTCAAGGAGAGGTTAGATAATCTAATTGTGCGCCAATAGGGAGAAATCCTTATCGGAAAGCCCTCTCTTTCCTGGGAACGACCTGGTCGATTAATATTGTGACTTATAATATTGATGATAAATGTTGTTAAAAATATTGAGGGAATTTATATACATAAGTTTGTTATGTGTGTGTGAGTGGAAAATGGTGAAAAAGTAAAATTTTGGTGGGTGAGTAGATTATATGTTTTTATATGAAAGAGAATTTGGGGCTGGTGATATGTATTTTATATATGTATGACATGAAATGATATATATATATATAATAATTGATTGAGTGAGTGGATTTTGGTGGAGGGAACATGTGGGGTGATGTGGGAAGAAAGAAAATTTGGGGTGGAGAAAAATCTATTGAATTGTCGGGTGGGAGTTTTTTTTTTGTTGTTTTGTTGAATTATAACATGTGTTATCTATATATATATATATATATATATATATATATATATATATATATATATTTGGATAGTTGAAATTGAGGCAACCGATTGTTGCATAAAGTCATCAGTGATTATTTGTTGTATGCGTGAAAAGTTTTTCTTCTCTGCACATGATATATATATATATATATATATATATATATATATATATATATATTTTTTTATTTAAAATATTTTGCTTTAAATATGGACCATCCGATTAAAAGTAAATCAATCTGGACCGTTCATGGATTAGTTACTATGCAGTCCATTCTTCTATAAATAGAAGCTCATTCCTTTATAATTTCTTACGAATTCATTGAAACTCTAGAGGGAGAAACTATAGAAAGAAAGAAGAAAAGTGTTCTGCTACTTCACTACTCATATATCCAGTACTCTTCTTCTTAAGGTAAGGGGTATTATTTCTTTTGTATTCATGAAGAGAACTTCTGTTATTCCATTTATTATTATTCTGTTGGAATAACCTGTATACGCGGGCTACTCTATACTTGGTGACATTCTTCTATTATTCTATCTTTATTATTCTCGTTGGAATATCATGTCGTGTATTTTACACAGGACCGGTTAAAATCTTTATTATTCTTTTGGAATATCATGTATGCATGTGTTTTACATAGGACCGGTTCCGCTCTTTATTATTCATTGGAATATCCGATGCATGTGTTTTACTAAGGACCGGATTCTGCTTTTTATTATTTTGTTGGAACATCCGATTGGTGCGTAATTTCTCCTAACCTGGTTCCGTTATTATTATTACTCGTTGGAATAACCTGCTCATGCATGCAATCGCATGCATGGTGATTTCTTTTGTTATTCCATTCTTTATTATACTCGGTTGGTTAAAGTTTTGACTTCTATACTCCATAAAATTAGTAGAATATCCTTGATATTTGTGCTTCATCCAAAGATCTTTTCATGAAAATAGTCTTACGAGCATTCTTGAATTTTACTTACACGTAAGTATCATGTTGACAATTTGGACGTTATTGGTTCCTGGACAAATTAATTCGTGAACTTGTTTTATTGAATTCTTATATCATTGTCATCATCCTCATGTTTATATTTTTTTAAAGTCATCTGTTGTGACGCCCCCAAAATAAGTATACATCACCTATTCTGAGTCGCCAAATACATGGTACAGAATAAAAATACAATCTTAATTATACAACAAGAGAGCTGTGAGTTTAAATACAAATATTGTCTTCTAGACAATATCCACTCTCAGAATAAGTCCTCGTTACATTTATTGTCACACTATTTAACAAAATAATGAGGACTACTAGCTATACTATCATCCGGACCATCACTCCGCTCCGACTCGTCGTCTCGGCCCACGTTCTCATTTCACAAGAGAACAGTGAAAGAAAGGGTGAGCTCAACTAGCCCAGCAATAAATATTATGACTAAGATAATGCAGAATAAATTATCATTAGTCTCCAACAATGTTAAACTTATAAAATATAATAGACATCACGTTTAACTGTAGCGGAACAAGTAATCCATTAAAAGAGTCAAGTAGAGAATAAAATCTACTATCTTTTATGATTTAAAAAAGTTTTTCATCACTTTTATCGCCGGAACTCAGCTTAATAAATAATCCACATCATCAAATCACCCCTGCAGTACGGCCAATGATATTCTTTAGTATCACGACCACAAATTATCCGTGCACTACGGGCCAAAGATATTCGTGTATTCATCAATGGTCATGATCATGCCAACAACTGTCCATCAATGCACTACGGGCCAATGAGGACTTTTACCACTTCATTTGTAACATTACGGTCATGATTATATCGAATAATCCCTGGTCATAATCATACCAAGTCCATCTATGCACTACAGGCCACAGATGACTTTCAACATAATATAAATATGAGGATGATGACATTGACATAAGAGTTTAATAAAACAAGTTCACGAATTAATTTGTCCAGGAACTAACAACGTCCAAATTGTCAACATGATACTTCTGTGTAGAGTAAAAATCAAGAATGCTCAGAACAATATTTCCATGAAAAGATACTGGATGAATCGCAAATATCAAGGATATTCTACTAATTTCATGGAGTATAGAAGTCAAAACTTTAATCAACTGAGTATAATAAAGAATGTAATAACAAAAGAAATCACCATGCATGCGGTACCTCGCATAGATAGGTTATTCCAACAGAATAATAAGTAATGGAACCAGGTCAGGCAAAACTCACACCGACAGGATGTTCCAACAGAATAATAAAGAATGAAATAACAACAGAAATCACCATGCATGCGCAGATTGCAGATAGATAGGTTATTCCAATGAATAATAAGTAAGCGGAACCAGTCCGACGTAAAATTCACGTATATGATATTCCAATGTAATAATAAAGAGATAACTCAGTGCAGTGTAAAACACATGCATGTGATATTCCAAATGTAATAATAAAGACGGAACCGGTCAAATTGTAAAACACATGCATGTGATATTCCAATGTAATAATAAAGAGCGGAACCAGTTAGGTGTAAACACACGTATGTGATATTCCAACCGAATAATAAAGACGGAATAATAGAAGAATGTCACCATGTATAGGGTATTCCGCGTATACAGGTTATTCCAACAGAGTAATAAAGAATGGAATAATAGAAGTTCTCTTCATAAATAAGAAAGAATAACACCCCTTACCGTAAAAGAAACTGGATATAAGAGTAGTTAAGTAGCAGAATACTTTTCTTCTTTCTCTCTATAGTTTATCTCTCTAGAGTTTCAGTGAATTCATAAGAAAATAATGAATGAATGAGCTTCTATTTATAGAAGAATGGATTGCATAGTAACTAATTCATGAACGGTCCAGATTGATTTACTTTAATCTGATGGTCCATATTTAAAGCAAATTTTTTTAAATAAAATATAATATATTCTATTTATAATCTAATAAAACGAATAACTTTATAAAATTTTTCTGTTTTATATAAAAAGATTTTACTATGCAATACTATGCAACACTTTGCATAATAAAATATAATATAATCTATTTATTATCTAATAAAACGAATAACTTTATAAAAGTATTCTGTTTTATATAAATAGATGTTTCTGTTTTATTACGTTAATAATACTAATAAAATAAAACTGAGTGACTTATCACGTAAGCCTTAATAATCAATACTGTAGTGTGCTTCTTATGCAACCACACGACATCGTACTTTTACTACCGAGTAGTTCAATAGTATTAACGGTAAAACTTCTGCCGTTATTTTCATAAAATATTTTTATCGTTTTCTCAATCCGACAATAATTCTGTTATGGGGTCCACCAATGATTGTACCATCGTACGGATATTCCCTGAGAAAAAGAATATTTTCTGACCAATCGAATATAATATGACAACTTGCATACTTTGTAAAAATTTGTAAATATTACCCACAACTATAACATTATATTAAATTCATTCCACAATATTCAAAAATGATAATTATAGAAAATTTATCTTTATTCAAAAAGTTGGGGTCTTACATCTGTGGCATGTAGTGCATAGATGGACTTGGTATGATTATGACCAGAGATTATTCGGTGTAATCATAACCGTAATGTTACAAATGATGTGGTAAAAGTCCTCATCGTCTGCATCTTTGCATTGATGGGACGATTGTTGGCATGATCATGACCATTGATGAATACACGAATATCCTTGGCCCGTAGTGCATGGATAATTTGTGGTTGTGATACTAAAGAATATCCTTGGCCGTAGTGCAGGGGTGATTCAATGATGTGGATTATTTATTAAGCTGAGTCTCAACGATAAAAGTGATGAAAAACCTTTTAAATCATAAAAGATAGTAGATTTTATTCTCTACTTGACTCTTTTAATGGATTGCTTGTTCCGCTATAGTTAAACTTGATGTCTATTGTATTTTATCAGTTTAATATTGTTGGAGACTAATGAGAATTTATTCTGCATTATCTTAGTCATAATATTTCTTCTTTGGGCTAGTTGAGCTCACCTTTCTTTTCTTTGTTCTCTTGTGAAATGAGAACGTGAAATTGGATTTAGTCTGGGAGGCGGAGTGATGGTGGGATGATAGTATTAGCTAGTAGTCCTCACTATTTTGTTAAATAGTGTGACAATAAATGTAGTGAGGACTTATTTTGAGAGTGGATATTGTCTAGAAGACAATATTTGTATTTAAACTCACAGCTCCCTTGTTGTATAATTAAGATTGTATTTATATTCTGTACCATGTATTTGGCGACTCAGAATAGGTGATGTATACCTATTTTGGGGGCGTCACACATGGTGATTTCTTTTATTATTCCATTCTTTATTATACTAAGTTGGTTAAAGTTTTGACTTCTATACTCCATGAAATTAGTGGAATATCCTTGATATTTGCGCTTCATCCAGTATCTTTTCATGGAAATATTCTTCTAAGCATTCTTGAATTTTACTCTACAAAGAAGTATCATGTTGACAATTTGGATGTTATTGGTTCCTGGATAAATTAATTCTGGAACTTATTTTATTGAATTATTATGTCATTGTCATCATTCTCATGTTTATATTATGTTGAAAGTCATCTGTGGCCTGTAGTGCATAGATGAACTTGGTGTGATTATGACCAGGGATTATTCGGTATAATCATAACCGTAATGTTACAAATGATGTGGAAAAAGTCCTCATTGGCCTAATGCATTGATGGACAGTTTTTGGTATGATTATGGCTATGGATTCTCTTCGGCCAAGGGTGCAAAGATGAATTATTTTATGGCATGATCAGGACCGTTGATGAAAACACGATTATCTTTGGCCCGTAGTGCATGGATAATTCGTGGTCGTGATACTTAAAGAATATCCTTGGCCTCAGTAGTGCAGGATGATTTAATGATGTGGATTATTTATCGAAATGAGTCTCTCACGATAAAAGTGATGAAAAACCTTTTTAAATCATAAAAGATAGTAGATTTTATTCTCTACTTGACTCTTTTAATGGATGCTGTTCGCCTGCTTAAACTTGATGTCTATTAGTATTTTATCGGTTTAACATTGTTGAAGACTAATGATAATTTATTCTGCATTATCTTTGTCATAATATTTCTTACTGAGCTAGTTGAGCTCACCCTTTCTTCCATTGTTCTCTTCAGGAAATGAGAACGTAGCTGGGGCTAGTCGGGGAACAGAGTGATGGTCCTAGATGGTGCATTAGTAGTCTTCACTATTATGTGAAATAGTGTAAAAATAAATGTAATGAGGACTTATTCTGAGAGTGGATATTGTCTAGAAGACAATATTTGTATTAAAACTCATAGCTCTCTTGTTGTATAATTAAGATTGTATTTGTATTCTGTACCATGTATTTGGCGACTCATAATGGGTGATGTATACCTAATTTTGGGGGCGTCACACTAACTCTTTAGGACCCCAATATTTTAGAACGACAACTTCTAATAATTGTCCACACCATTCATCCCAAAGATTATCGTAGCAACTTCCTTTAACCACAACACCTGAATCAGATGAAGCGACTTTCCCAATATCGTAACACTTAAATCTGTAACCGTTGACAATGTAACATGTATAAGTATCTACAAATCTTTCAGGGCTGTCGGCTATAAGCTTTAGCCTAATGTCAGCTTTATCATCTATGAGGACCTAATGTACAGTAACACAACATATTCTAAAGTTATTTACGCCATAAGATTCATTCATGATGGTAAATGCATTTAGCTATTAATTAGTTAGACTTACATGATCTTTAAACCATTGGACAAATTCTTTATTTCTCAAATTTTGCAAATCCCCATCCGATATAATCGGATTCGCTTCACGTACTTGAACATCATATTGATATAGTACAATTATATACTTAATGTGTATACGAGAATCTTATAACAGTTACATAAGACATATATAATTATGACTACTTAGTTAATGTATGTCGCTACTTCATTCATGTTGACAAGTGCATGCAATGTGGCAGCTGCATACTCACTATCGGTCAAGAATCGCTTTTTTTTTCTGGCCTAATGGTTGTACAAGATGACTAAAGGTCGTTAATTCTCCATTTTCCTCGTGTGTAACAGCCCCATTCCAACGTAAGCGATTGTGCCTCGTCCGAATATTCAGCTCAAAGTACAACAAGCAGAAATTAACAAGTTTTTCCATAACATAACTTTCAGTAATTGACCCCTCTACACGGGCTCCATTCTTCACCTTTTGCTTTAGACGTCTCATATACCTATGTGTTATATATGCATGTATAGATTAGCAAACAAGAATGAACATTTGAGCGGGCTATAACCATTAATGTCATTACTTCTCAAATGGATACGTCTATCTATATTGCACGGGACCTCCAAACTTAGCTTCATATGGCAGGTGAATAGGAAAATGCTCCATTGAATCAAAAAATAATGGAGGGAAGATCATTTCTAACTTGCACATTATTTCCACTATCTGCATCTCCATTTTATCTATGTCTTTGAGGTGGAGCTCCGTCAAGCATAGATCTTTGAAGAAATTAGAAAGATCTGTCAATGCTTCAACTACACATTTTGGTAACAAGTCGATAAATATAACGAGGATCAACTTCTGCATGAATACATGACAATCATGACTTTTAAGACCCCGAAACTTGGCTCTTCAACTTTACAATGCCTTGCTATATTCGAAGAATATCCATTTGGGAGCTTCAGTCCACTGATCCAATTCCATATTAATATCAACTGTTCCCTGGTCAAAGTATAATCAGCTTTAGGCGTTACCGTCTTACTACCCTCTTGATACAGCTACATATGTTCCTTAATGTTCATTTCTACCAAATCAAGCCTCGACTTGTTGTTGTCCTTTGTTCTACCACTGACATCTAGGACTATATAAAAAATGTTATCAAATATGTTCTTCTCATTATACATCAGATCTAAGCAATGACGGATGCAGAGTGTATCCCAATAAGGAAGGTCAAAGAACATGTAACGGTGTGTTCAATTGTGAACCTTACTGTAACCATAAGCTCGCTCTAATTTGTGATTCTTCCCTGGAGGTGGAAAATTTAAGTTGACTAATTCAACTCAACACTGTTGTCCTAGAAAGACGATCAGTTACTTGATGTTTCTCTATTTTTCGATTGAATTGTCCACTCATTTGTTGATAATGATGTTCCATCGGTAAAAATTGTCTGGAATTTGCAAAAAAACTCATTTTCCCCCCATGTTTGAGTCGCATAGATTTAATTGACCCCATGCACACGGGACATGATAAGCCCCCGTGAGTCGACCATCCACTAATTGTTCCTAACGCTAGGAAGTCATTTATGGTCCACAGTAAAGCTACCCTCATGTCGAAGTTTTATTTAAGAGATACATCATAAGTTTGAACCCCTTTAACCCACAACATCTTCAACTCATCAACTAACGGCCTGATGTATACATTGTTGTCTTTACTTGGAATCTTATCACTCAGAATCAGTAAAGGCATGAACATGTAGGGATCTTTCATGCACATCGAAGGTGGGAGGTTATACAGAACAATAATCACCGGCCAAGTTGAGTAGGGCTTGGTGTAAGGCCCATTAAACGGATTAAAGCCATCTGTAGCAAGTCCAAGCCTAACATTGCTAACCTCTTCAGCAAACGAGGGGTGCTTTTTGTCAAAAATTTTCCACTCAAGCCCATCTACCGTGTGCGTTAGTTGACTTTCGATTATGTCCCATGTTGAGTGCCACCTTATATACTCGGCGATATGTGTTGACATGAACAACCGTTGAAGCCTCGGTTCAATGGGAAAGTAACGTAAGATCTTTATCGGCAAGTCTTTTCCCTTTTCTTTCACTGTTCACAGTATCTACTTGTACCGCAGATATCACATGACCTCTTATCTTTATTGACATCACCGTAATACAACATATAGTCATTCTCATAAGCATCAATCATCTCATACCCTAGATTGATCCTTTTAACCATTTTCTTCACCTCATATTACGACTCCGGTAACTTATTGCATGCCGGTAAGAACTCCTTCACAATGTTTAGCAAATCATTAAAACTTCTCTCGCTACAATCATGCTCGTTCTTGAAGTGTAAAACCTTAGTTACTGCAGATAAGATGGTCTGTTTTTCGTGTCTGTCATACAGTGGCGTTGCGGATTCATGCAATAACTCATAGAAACCCTTAGCCTCGTCATTCGGCTCTTGCTCAATGTTACCGTCATCCCTGTCCGTATTCCACTAGAAGAATGAACCATCAACTTCGACTATCTTGTTAGTACAGTTAAAGGTTTCGTCACCTCTGGATTCCGATTATGATTCATGTTCATCAAACTAGGTTTTCCCATGATAGATCCATGCCGTATAACCCTACTTGAACCTATACGTAAATAGGTCGCACATGACATCACTCCTTTCCTTCTACACTTCATTTACACACCACTTACAAGGACTTTTATCTCATCGTTGCTGACTTGCTCAAACGCGAAATTGAGAAAATGTTCAACCCCACTACAGTACTCAGAGCTAAACCCACTCTTATCAGTGGCTACCCTACGTTACATCCAACTTTGATCAACAGACATCTTGGACAATAGTCTGCTATATATATATATGGAAAGTTAGACAAACACAATCAAGTCTCCAAGTTAATGTATATGCAAGCTTATGAGTTTCCTAACTTCATCTCCCACAATAACGGGTCAAGCTTTGATCCCATTCCCAGATGTGTCGCCTCACTGATGCCAACAACTTGAACAAATATTTAAATTTTTTAGAAATTTCAGCAGCACCTCCCCATGGTCTTCAAGTACACGAAATAGACTAACACATCATAGTCTAAATATGTACCCGAAGAACATCAAAAGATATATACTGACCAAATTTCTCAAAATATAAGGACGTGTTCAAGTCGTTAACACCGACCTAAGTGAGATCAAAACATACAGGAACAGTCCCAAAACGGGGAGTACTATTTGAGATTCACTCATACTAAGTGAATCTCAAACGGGTTTCTAAGCTTCCTAAACTATATGAAAATATGCACATATGCAATTGAACTTTTTTCATATAACAAAATGAATACTACTCCCTTAAATATTAGCTAGACAGTTCAGGAAGCAGGCCACTGTAACATCCAATGGGTAATCTCTAAGAAAGTTGAGACTCGCGAGTTTTATGAAATTCAGATCAAACAAACAAAAATAAACCAATTATAAGAGCAATGATTAATTCTATATTTTAGTTCTGTTTACAATTAATTTAAAATAGAAGTATTTGATGTGGTTTTAAAAAATAAAAACACCAAACCAATAACATAACATTTATCTCTGTACATTCAGGGTATTTTAGAACTTCTAGTTTATCTGCTTTCAAGCTTATTTCAATTAGTCTAAATTTTTTGGATTAGAAGTCTTTAATTATTTATTTCAATGATGAGGCTCCATGAATTCCTATAGATGAGACTTATAGATGGCCATATTTATACAAGTTTTTATCCTCCTTTTTATTTTCATTCATTAAATCCCACAATCAAACCTGATCAGATATCTATTGAACCCATAACCTTTTTTTTCTTTCTTATTCTTCCTACTTTTGTTTTATGTTCATTAAAGTTTCATAGAAAACCTTATTAGCCTACCCTAACTAGATTGGGATAAAAGGTGTAGTTGAGTTGAGTAAATTCTATATCAAACCTGGTCAGCTTTCTTTTAATCCCTAATCATTAGTCTTAGAACAAGTACTCTAGCTGGTTCCAACACTAAACCTAAAGACTCAAACTAAATCGTAATTATTTAGATCCCATTAATTTTCTTCATTCATTGACTTAAACCATATATACCAAATGAGAAATATTTGGAATTAAGGGCACCTAGTCCAACAGTTACCATCATTTCTAAAGCACAATATTTAAACATCAAATGAAATAACTAACTAATTAAGTTGAATTATTGCAAATGAAGGGGAAAGGTGAGGAATTATCTTTATTGAACACAAAACCAAATTTTAATTAACAGAAAGCCAGAAACTTCATACCTCAGACCAAATTAATTAGATAATAAAGGATCCCTTCTATTAAATAATAAACAACACAGAGACAAGCTAGTGAGGGATAAAGTATGTACACATACATTTCTAAGATATATAAAAGAGATTTGAAATTTGCAGCAAAGCCTTGTAATCATTTATAGAAAAATAGGACATATCCTTAATCAGCAGACAACAAACAAAAGAAGAAAAAATAAGATACTAGAAACCAATACATTGAATACAACCCAACACTTATTCTTACTAAGCTAATACACTACAATTTCATTTAACTTCATAACCTAGTACATTTCATAACATGATTCAGGGAAACTATAGCTAACTGAACTGAAATTAGGTTATATTTGGGGGAAAATTGGAATTGGGGAAAATTACCTTTCTCGATCGAGAGAGACAGAGACAAATTGGAAGAGATCACGACAGAGACGACAAGATTAAGCCAGAGATCGACGACAAGAGGAAAAGGGCGACGACAAGGGGAAGGAAGAATCGCGCGGGGCGGGGGGGGGGAAGAAAAAGAGAAAGAGAAGAATCAAAAAATTAAACTGACTGTAATTAAATACAGACTCATTCTCGACGACAGTGCTGTCGATAATGAAGTTAATCTCGATGACGTTTTCCGTCGCCAATGCCATTAGCCCGTCGAGCTATATCTTTGGCATGCGCGCGAAGTAGAAAAATAAGCACGGAAAGGGAATAAATACTCATTTACGACGACAGATATTCTCGATGGCATTGTCGTCGTCATTAAGTTCATTCACGATGGTGTTTCTACCATCGGTAGTAATCCAGTCGGTAATACCCTATTTTTTTTGTAGTGGTGCTTAATTGCTTAAATGCCTGATCAATAATTACCGTGATAATTTGTATGAACTCAGGAGATGGATTATAGCTTTAGATATAATCATAATAGCATGTGATTGTGGTAATTAAACTCATGATTTATGTTTAGGATAGAGCTATACCTATATGCCGTATGTAATCTGATAGAGAACCTGTGCTTTAAATCATTTTTAATTGTAATTCACGTAGAGATATAGTTAATTAGTTAATTAGGGTGTTCACCTTAATTCTATCATCTGTGGATTTAAGTTAATTTTTTTATGATACATCGAGAGATGGTTATAATATTTAATGAGTTTTTGATTAACAATCCGGAGTAATTAATATAATTTAACAGGAAGTATGTCGATTTAAGTGAAAATTTAAGGGAAATTGTAATCTTAAGCCTTTAATATCTGAATTCAAATCTGGGTGATTAGTAGTAGTTTAATTAGTTTAATTTATTTTCAAAACTCATACTTTTATTCAATTATTTAAATAAAATTAATTTGGTTAAGATTTAGTACTTGGTAATTATTGTTAAATAATTCTCCGTGGGAACGATACTCTACTTATCACTTTATTACTTATTGACCATGTATACTTGCATGTATTTATTGATTATAAAATCTATCAATATATATCAGACTATTCCAAGGACAACAATAGGTGACTTGCCATTCAAATTAGCTTAAGGAACTGATGCTCTTATTCCTATTGATATTAGGTCCCTTTCACTTCGAGTCAACCAATTTAAGGAATTATATAATGATGAAAGCATTCGCCTCAACCTTGATTTGTTGGAGGATGTTAGAGAGTCAGACTTGGTAAGACTAGTGGTCTACCAAAAGAGAGTGGCCAGACATTACAATAAAGGGGTGAAATTGAGGAGGTTTGAAGTTGGGGACTTAGTTCTTTGGGAGGTGGAGGCTTCTACGCCCCAATCTTTCAGAAAGTTGATGCTTAACTGGGAAGGACCCTATGAGGTCATAGAAGTGCTAAATCCAAGTACTTACTTACTTCGAGCAATGGATGGAACAGAAGTCAAGAACACTTGGTATGCTGGCAAACTTAGAAAATATTATCAGTACTGTATGTTGAGTAGTTCATTTTTACGACTCTGTATAGATTTTTAAAGATATCAATAAAATGAATATTCAATTTTTTCAAGCGAGTATGTTCATCAATTAATTGCATATATTTAGTGAGATAAACATTCAGTTATTCAAAATGAATAATATTTCCTTTGATTTGCATGATATTGTTACATCTATTGGATAATTATAAATATTAGCTTCAGAATACAAAAAGAAAATAACTACTGCTGAGGAGGGTCAAGGGCATCATCAACCTCATCATCAGAGGAGTCTACTATTGAAGCATTGAGGCCAGAAACTTGCATTTTTTCCTTTTCTTTGTTTCAAGCACTTTGGTAGCCATCATCGAACTGCTGCATGACTTCTTTTGTCAACTCGGGAGACTTCCTGTACTCTTGATAAATCTGATGTTTATCCGCTTCGGTCAGAGGAGAACCAAGAGCTTTATAGTCAGCGAACTCCTTTTCCAAAGCGTTATGAATACTTATTATTCTCTTGATCTCCTCATGTGTTTTCTGGTGCTTGTCAAGCAGAGCCTGATTGACCTTCCTTAGGTCTTCATTTTCTTTGTTCATCTTGAAGGAATTGGTTAGGAGAGCCTTATGGCTAGACCTGGCAAAATTGGCCCAGGCCCGCGGGCCGGCCCAGCCCGCCCGTTAAAAATTGGACAATGGGCTTCACTTTTATGGCCCACTAAAATTTGGGTCTTTTTTAGCCCAAAACGACGATGACGATCACTGTCAGCGCCTACCTTGGCCATTTAAAAAAACTATTCTATTTCTTCTGGACCTCTAGCTTATGTTCGAGTACACTACACTCTAATCGGCTTGGCTAAGGCTGTAAGGCATAATAAAATAAAAGGGTCTTTTTTGAGATCAAATGATTCAGATCTAAAACTGAGAGTGAGAGATTGAGAGTCCTCAAAGAGACAACGACGAGTCGACGACTGAGAAATCCACGCTTCGATCGACCACACCGAGTCACCGACTGTGTATCTTCTTAGTTCTTCCTCTTCGTCCCGAATCTGGGTAATTTTATCTCTCTATATATAATATATCTCAGTTTTTTATCCTCTTCGTCCCGACTGTGTTGCTTAGCTTTTTCATTTTTGGTTGAAGGATCGAATCTACCTTTTCAGTTCAAGGTATGTAATTTTCTTTCACTTTTTTGCCCAAAATATTGAATTCCTTATTTTTAGGTAAAAAAGTTAGTGTGTTTTAATTTTTAATATGTCCTGCAATTATTCGATCTGGGTATTTATCATTTTTCTTGTTCGTCCTTTTATTTTTCCTTTATATAAATTTGGTTACCCTTTTAATTTGGAAGATAATTTCTCTGGTTTTCTCTCATATGGTAAAGGCGCTTCTTGAAAATTGATATGTCCTGAATGATTTTCCTCTCATTCGAAAGTCCATTAGAAGAGTTCAGATAATGTGCAAATGGAATATTAAACAAGAACATATAATGTGGGTTCTATATATTTAATTCTTTAGCTCGTGTAAGAAAAATTCCAGTCATTGAATTGAAGTCATATCCTTATATACAATCATTTATGTACATTTATGTTTTATTAGTAGATTTATTTCATTCTCTTTTCTTTTTCTTTGTTTTTCCCCTTTCACTTTCAGTTTCAGTTTCCTCATTGGGTATTTAACGATGACTCAAATCTAGAAGTTGATTAAAGTAAAATATTACTTGTGAGACCCCAAATTTTATAAAATAAAAGTATTCAATTTTTCTATTTTAGTAAATAGTTAAATTGATAAAAGGTTAAAGTTAAGGGTGATATGTGAAAAAAATTTCAAAGTAAACAAGTTGTCATAAAATACCTGGTCACTATTCACTCTAGTATTATTCGCTCGGGTATTTTAGACACTTTTTGTGTCGGAGTTACTATTCACGAGTTACTATTCATGGGTTACTATTCACCCAAATTACTATTCACTGTAGTATTGTTCACTCGAGTATTTGGGACACTTTTTGTGTCAGAGTTACTATTCACGGATTACTATTCACCAAAATTACTATTCACTCTAGTATTGTTTACTCGAGTATTTGGGACACTTTTTGTGTCAGAGTTACTATTCACGAGTTACTATTCACGGGATACTATTCACCCGAGAAATATATTTCTTTTTGGTCCAAATCATTTTTGAGTACAATATTATTCCATGAAGAGATGTACTAATTTTTCAGACCGTTGGTTGAAATTATAATAAGAAAAGCTTTTTATATAAAAATGTAATACTTTTATAAAGTTATTCTATCAATAGAATATATTATATTCTATTATGCATAGAGTTTTGTATAGTAAATCTTTTTTATATAAAATGTAATACTTTTTATTCAAGTTATTCTATAAATGTAATATATTATATTTTATTATGCATAGTATTGCATATAGTGTTTTGCATAAAATTTTTTTATATAAAAACAAAAATACTTTTATAAAGTTATTTGTTTTATTAGGCAATAATTAGAATATATTATATTTTATTTAAAAAGATTTTGCTTTAAATATGGACCGTTCATGGATTAGTTACTATGCATTTCATTCTTCTATAAATAGAAGCTCATTCCTTCATTATTTCTTACGAATTCATTGAAACTCTAGAGAGAGTTCTTCTTCTATAATCTTGAGCGTATTTCTTTAGAGTTTAAGAAAGCTTTGAGCATAGTGCAAGTTTTCATCGAGTATATCCTCGCCCCACCAGTCGGGGTACTTTTCTTTTTAAGGTAAAGGGATATTATTATAGTAAGGGATATTATTTGTTGTACCCGTAAGGGGTGTTATTCTTTCTTATTCATGAAGAGAACTTCTGTTATTCCATTCTTTATTATTCTGTTGAATAACTCAGATACGCTGTGCATACCCTATACATAACTCTGATATGCCAGATACCCTATACTTGGTAAAATTCTTCTGTTATTCCATTCTTTATTATTCTGGTTGAATAACTCAGATAACGTGGCATACCCTATACATAACCTGTATACGCGGCATACCCTATACTTGGTAAAATTCTTCTGTTATTTCATTCTTTATTATTCTATTAGAATAACCTGTATACGCGGCATACCCTAAACATAACCTATATACGCGACATACCCTATACTTGGTGAAATTCTTCTGCTATTCCATTCTTTATTATTCTTTTGGAATAACCTGTATACGTGGAATACCCTATACTTGGTAACATTCTTCTATTATTACGTCTTTATTATTCTGTTGGAATATCCTGTATACGTGGATTACCGTATACCTGGTGATTTCTGTTGTTATTCCATTATTTATTATTCCGCATTTAATATTCTCGTCGTAATATCCCGCTTGGTGAATTTCACACCGACTGGTTCCATTATTTATTATTCCGTATTTATTATTCTCGTTTAATATCCTCGTCTCAGACGTTTTTACGGACTGGTTCCATTATTTATTATTCCGCATTTAATATTCTGTTGGGAATAACCTGTCGGTGCGGTCTCTATTGCATTCATGGTGAATCCCTCTGTTATTCCATTCTTTATTATTCTGTTGGAATAACCTGTCTATGTGGATTACCACATGCATGGTGAATGATCCTTTGTATTCATTCCTTATTAAATTGTGGAAATGATCTCAGATACGTGGATTATGCGACAATGGGTGAAAATCCATTCATAGCTTCATATATTCTTTATTATACCGTTGGTTATTGGTTTTACAGTGGTATGTCTTTGGCATGTAGTGCAAAGCTGATATGTTGTTGAATATCTTTGGCCTGTAGTGCAAAGATGATCTGTTATTTGATAGCTTTGACTCGTAGTGCGAAGATGGACAGGTGTATGACATGATCATGACCACTAGTGATACTAACAAATATCCTTGGCCGTAGTGCATGGATAATTCAATGATGTGATTGGCAGGATCATGACCATTAGTTAACAGTTGAATGTCTTTGGCCGTAGTGCACTGACATGCAATTGATTGGTATGATCATGACCATTATTTTTAATAGTTGAATATCTTTTGGCCCAGTAGGCAAAAGATAAACAATCGTTGGTATGATCATTGTTATTACATTTGAATATCTTCAACCTTTGGGGTAAGGATATTGAGTAAACGCTCTATTAAGCCTTTTGTGCAAGAAGGAACCGTTAATTCACATTATTATAAATATGAATTGTGAATTTAACTAACATCTTTGGTGGTTCAGGTGAAGACAAGTGTTGAAAATTCTATTTGTCTTAAGTATAACAAAGAACTGTTGATGAGTATTACAGGAATAAAATATCAACGATGGACTTTTAATTTAGAGAAGATAGTAGACATTATGTTCTACTTGACTCTTCCAATGGATTGTTGATTCCGCTGCAATTATGGTTGAAAACATTTATTATCTACCATATGTTATAAATCTCTGATTTATTCTGATAAAGGTTGTTGATAAATTAATTATCTTAGCCATGATATTCTTTACTGGGCTAGTTGTGCTCACCCTTTTGCTTCACAATTCCTTTCGTGTAATAAGAGTGTAAATGGGTCGAAATGTGGGGATAACAGGAAATAGTGTGATGGTCCGAGATCGTCAAGTTTCTCAATACATTATAAAAGCGGCATGACATGCAACAAATAATTTTATTGAGGACTTAAGATGTGTGTGTCGATTTTATACGTCACTTAATAATTGATTTTGGCGTAACAACAATAGGGTGATGAGAACCACACTTTGAAAGCGCCAAAAGTATACCTCATTAGAATAAACAAGATAGTAATCTTCTTTGGGGTCTTGAAATATTTGTCATCTTGTATTTTATATGGCATTGTAATAATTTAAGTTTGATATCGCTCATCGAGACATTATTGTATTAAAACTCACGATTAATCGTGGTCGTATTCTATCTGACGATTCAATTAATATAAATGAAGTTGGTATTTGATTTTTTTATAGTGTGATATCCTGGCGACTCAAGATGGGTCGGTTGACCTATTTTGGGGGCGCCACATTGTCGCTTTTAATTTCCCATCGATTGTAATCGATTACAAAACCATTCATCACGTTTTTTTATACTAATTTTTTTTATCATTTATTATTTTTCTCCCTTTCATATTCTCCCAAATAACAAAAATTGCTCTTTTTAATGTGCAATCTTGTTTTTTTATTGCTATTGCAGTGATGGAGTGGCTTGGGATGAATGGATTTACAATAACTCGTGCTAGGATTCTATTAGCTCTTGGTTCATATTTCGTATGTATCATCTGAACTCTTCTAATGGACTTTCTATGGGATTTTCCTCTCATATTGCTGGGACTAGTGTAATGGTGTCTATGTATCTCACTTTTTGTTACTAGAGGAGAATGTGATTTAAATCATGTGCAAAGCAGTAAAGGTTTATGAAGTATGTCCATAAAGCTTGTGCCTATGACATGTTTGTCTGTATGCTTGATGCTTCATACAACTGTTAAGACTTAAGACCAAAATGAGCAATTGAGGTATTGTTATAGAGTAGTCCTTCACTTTGTTTGCTGCTTCTACCATATATAATGACACATTTATGAATCTTTTTGCACAAGATGCATGTCAACTGTCAAGCCATTTTTTCACTAGTAGATGGGATTGCAAGTATGCATTTGGAGCTTATTTCTGTTGATGGTGACATGTCAAATTAAATGAATAGACAGAATAGTCTTGGTTTGAATTTGTGTAATGTGTACCTTATCATTTAATATTAATCAATCAGATTAGTTTTTCTCATTTGTATCATTGTATGTATTAGTAATATGTTACTCATTTAGTCATTTCCTTGAGCTTTTACAAAGATTTATTCTGATTTAAAAAATGAAAAAGCCTCCGGGCCGGCCGACCTAACCCGCCATTACAGTCGCTTAATTCAAATTTCACCAAAAACACGGGCCATTTGGCTCGACCATTGATGGTCTGACCACCGATGACCCCATTGTTTGGGCTAGCCCTACTGCTTGCTGTGTCTATTTATGGCGTTCTTCACCTTCGGTAACCTTTTGTTTTTTGGCCTTCAGCTTGCCTTCAAGTTCGTAACATTAATAGGCGATGTTGGTGTGAAGGCTCTTTTCTTTTTTCATAGCCAACTACGGCAGCCTTCGTCTTGTGCTCTGTGCATTCGAACTCATCCCTAAAGTGTGGGACTTCGGCTTTGAGTTCTTTTTCTCTTTCATTAGCATGTTGGACCCAACATAGGATTCGAACTAAGATTACAATTGACTAAAAGTAAAGAATTGGGAAGGTTAAAAATGCATAGATAGTTGCTCTTTATTGATGAATAATTGGGGAAGTTTTTTACCCGACCTTGATGCATGATGCCGGTATAGATGAGTTCTTTGAGACTTACGTCTTCAAACCTTCTTTCGTCGAAAGGAAGAACAAAGTTCTCAAAAAGCTCATGGGGGTATTCTTCTAGGTCGACCGGCCACAACATAATTGATAGACACATAATTAATACATTTTAATATTCCCATATTTATTATTTTATATGCTTATTTTATTTAACTAATACATTTTATTTTGTTTTGTAAGAAATAACATTTATTTTTCTTGGAGAGCAAATAAAGGATTTGTATCCAACTTTTAAAGATGAAAAAGGGCTCTTGGAGGATTACCATATAGAGATTGAAGTCAAGAAGGAAAGAAGAGGGAAAAACGGAACAAGAGTATCAAAGTTCAATGAATCTAAATTAGGGCACAAATTTATTTTTCCTATAAATAGGTCTTTTGTTTTAGAGAGAAAGAGTATTAGGTACTGTATTCGTTTAGGTTAGGAGTAGGAGTAGGAGTAGATTAAATTACTTTTTCATTGTACGTTCGTTGGATGATCGTTAATTAAAGGGAGTTTTCTTATTTATTTTTAATCTTCTTCTTTTCTTTATTTTAGTTAGTTTAATTATTTTCTATGTTTAGCTAATTTCTATTATCTAGGTTGAAGATGAAATTAAATAATTATTCTTGATAATAATTTTCATCTCTTCTATTATTTATGCTTTTATGTTTAATTGATTTTGCCTTCATGTTTTGTTATTGAAATACCTTCGTTTTATAGTTCTTATGTGGTTTTAAATTAATTAAGAGGTTTTGATAGATTATTGTTAAGATATGAGATTTTCATAATCCATGCTTACTCAAAGAAGTTTTTATGAGTTATAGTTAATCGTGAAATTTTCATAGTCTATGCTTGCCCACGTTAATTGTAAAATTACTAAATTAAAGGGAAGGGAGATCAAAATCATAGTTGAGTTATAAAAATAGAAGATATTGAATTATATGTTATGTTTATTATTTAATGGATTCGGATTCCTAGATTGTTTCCTTATTATTAGTTTTCATATTCTTGTTAATCAATTTTCAATCTTTATTTCTAATTCCCCTAAAATAGATATTAAGGATACATTAAAATTAATCTAGTCTTTATGGGTTCAACCTGTACTTGTCAGTTCTTCAATTCGACACTGTGCACTTGCAATACATAATTTTAACACATCAAGTTTTTGGCGTCGTTGGCAGGGACTAGACTTAATTTTATATTCCTTAATTTTTATTTATTCGAATTAGTTTTTTTCCATCTTCTAATATTTGTTTTTATTTTTCAGGATTATCGAAGTGGATCAATGGTGCAGAAAGACAAGATTATTGCTGCGCTTTTCCTGGTATTTTGTATCTTAACTCAAACACAGAAAAATAATAAAATAAGTAGCTTAGTTTTTTTGTTAGTTAGAAAACTAATTATCGCATTCATGCATTCACTCACGTAGAGCACATCTTATTAGGTTTTTATTTTTTATTTTATTTTTTTGTCAAATATAAACTATTGTGATTGCTGGAGGATTGAGGTACGTCAAAATTTCTCCTTCTTTCGTAATTCACATAGTTTTAGGACATTTTATTTGTTTATTACTTTTTTTATTTGTAGTTTCTCATTTTAATCTAACATTAAGGGCACAACCTGTAACAAGATAAGGTGGGGATTTCATCACCCTTCCTTAGCCCAGAAACCAACCATTCATTTTGCATAACCTTACCTTAATTAAATAAAGTAGACGTTGACCCTTAGGAATTTTGAACTCAATTAGGACGAGGGACTCCAAGAGGAGGCTAAATTTTAAATTAATCAAACTACTGGTGTCTAGGCAAGTGGTTTAAAAGGTAAACACCTAAAGAACGTGTGGTTATTCAATTAGTCACCGTACCTATGGAGAGACTCCCAACTTTCATACACTTACCTGGCTAGTGGTGTGCTTAATTTTTAATTTTCTGGACCTTAAGGTGTAACTTGGAACAATTAGGAGCTGTCTAGATTTTATCTAGGTTAACCGTAGAATTAGGATTCTTATTTTATTTTATTTTTATTTTTTTGTGTGACTTTCGTGGTTAGTTGCATATTTATTTTGCGATGTGTGGAAAGATGGATTCTTATTATAGTTGGAATAATAATTTTGCTCGGAATCAAGAACCCTATGAAAATTTTAATGCACACCAAGTAAATCATTTTTTCCAACTTATGAAAATTCTTATCTAAGTTCATATCCACATCCATATCCATATTCATATTCGGATCCAGAACCTTAATATCCACAAGAATTATCAAATGAAGAAGAGGAAATACTTAGTGCCTTAGAGAAAACTATGGAAAATTTCATGTAACACGAATCAAACTATATCTCGTCTAGAAATTCAAATGAGTCGGTTAGCCACCATATTAAATGAACAAGAGGTGGGTGAATTTTCTAGTAACTCTGATGGTTGTGGAAATGATGAGAAAAATAAAAAATTTGTATTCAATTCTACACAGTTTGAGTCAAGAAAATTTGAGGGGTCTAAAAATTATGAGTCTATGTCTAAAATTGATCATGTCACATTTAATAAGTCAATTGAAAAAGTCTATAAGCCTAAAGCTCTATACATTGAAAGACTTATTCCTAAAAAACCACATAGTTATTTTTTGAACCAACCCACTAAAGTAAATATGATCCAAGTGTTGTCAATGACCCAAGAAATAATTAAAAATAGACTCTTGATTGAAAAAGATCCAATTGATTTTTTCTTAAATCACCTTGACAAAAATTAGAATGAATTTGAATATTTAGATAAGGTCAATGAACTGCTGATATCTAGTAAAAATAAGTCAACTAAACTAGAATATGTATTTGAATAATTCTTTCATCCTTTGAACATGTTACTGAAAGTTTTCTTGAGGTAAATTTTAGGCATAACTGTGATAAAAATTCTGACTATTTTCAATTTCCTAGACCTCCTAAAAAGCATGAAAAGTTCACATTCACTTACCCATTTGTATCATTCATTTTTAGTCACAGACTTTTTAGGATATATGAAATTCGTAAGTATGTACATTTGTTTTCCTTCTCACCACATTTTTTTAGAGAACAAATGCCCCACATACAAGGTATAATTCTTTCACATCTTTGTTCTTTTTTTTCTTCATTTGCACATTGAGGACAATTCATGATTTAGATATGGGGGGAGTTTGTTTGTATTATTGTATTAAAATTTTTTTTTACTTTTTAGGAGTATATAGTAAAAAACACAATAAATTAAAAAATATAAAAAAATAAAAATTTTGTTTGACTTTTTATGGTTTGAATTAATTCTAATAAGTGTTCGTGGAGCAAAACTCATGAGTAAGATTAAAAGATTAAAAACTCTTGAATCTTTGATAAGATACGAAATCTTAGTTCGAACCACCATCTAGATTAAAATTGATTTCACAAGCATTTTTGCACTTCTGTTTACACTAATTCTTAGTTGTGGGGTATAAACTATAATTCGATTAATTTCAAAAAAAAAGAAAAAACTAGAAAAGAGAAGTTGAAAAATAAAAAAAATTAATAACTGCTTCAATGTCCATTGAACAAGTGTGATGGATAAAAGCAGCTTGACTAGTCTAATTTTGTGGCATTTGTTACTCGAGTTAGTAAGCCCTTAAAGGTGTATTTACACCTAGTGCCCTAAAGCCAACTGGTTTGGGAGTTATTGGTCCAACGATCATTACATGAGTAACTTTGAAAAGCCTAAGAAAATGAGACATTGAACAAGTTAAGAAAAAAATCAAAAAAAATGGAAAAAAAGAAAAAATGAGTTTTCTTGAATATTTGTAGTAAAAATCCCTACTAAGAGTTACATCATATACACATGTATGCATCGCATGAAATTAATTTTATGAAGGATGGAGACTAAAATGAAGATTGAGTATTTTTTATAAGGTGAAAGTGTGATTTTGAATTTAATCTTGCTTATGTATAATGCCCATGGATATTTAGAAGTTTTCTTTTAATTTCATAATTTCTTGAACCCAAAAATATTTTTTGAATTTTGTAGGTATATTCACTGCAAACCCTCACGAGACAAAACTCATCCACTTGGGGTTTAAAGGGTTGTTGCACATGCTAAGTGGAATCGTGTTTCCTACAAAAATGGGATAGTATTAGTTATGTTTTATTTTATTTTTATTTTACTCGAGGACGAAAAAAATCTAGGTAGGGAGGTATTTGATATATAGACATATAATTAATATATTTTAATATTCCCATATTTATTATTTTATATGCTTATTTTATTTAACTAATACATTTTATTTTATTTTGTAGGAAATAACATTTATTTTTCTTTTGGAGCAAATAAAGGATTTATATTCAACTTTTAAAGATGAAAAAGGACTCTTGGAGGATTACCATATAGAGATTGAAGTCAAGAATGAAAGAAGATGGAAAAAAGGAACAAAAGTGTCCAAGTTCAATGAATCTAAATTAGGGCACAAATTTATTTAACCTATAAATAGGTCTCTTGTTTTATAGAGAAGGAGTATTAGGTATTGTATTCATTTAGGTTAGGACTATGAGTAGATTAAATTACTTTTTCATTGTACGTTCGTTGGATGATCGTTAATTAAAGGGAGTTTTCTTATTTATTTTTACTCTTCTTCTTTTCTTTATTTTAGTTAGTTTAATTATTTTCTATATCTAGCTAATTTCTTTTATCTATGATGAAGATGAAATTAAATAATTATTCTTGATAATATTTTTCATCTCTTCTATTATTTATGCTTTTATGTTTAATTGATTTCGCCTTCATGTTTCATTATTGAAATACCTTCGTTTTATAGTTCTTATGTGGTTTTAAATTAATTAAGAGGTTTTGATAAATTATTGTTAAGATACGAGTTTTTCATAATCCATGCTTCCTCAAAGAAGTTTTTCATAATCCTTAAATTTTCATAGTCTATGCTTGCCCAAATTAATTGTAAAATTACTACTCCCTCCGTCCCATAGTTATAGGCTGATTTCTTTTGGCACATAGTTTAAGAAAATTAGTTTAAGCGACAATTTTAACAAAAAATTTTCACATATGCCCCTTAATATGGAATTAATGAATAAGTTAATTACTCCTTACTTATCACATTGAAACTCTCAACTTAATTGATTAACGTGTACTGACCATTAAAATAGAACTTTAACCAAAGATGAATTTTTAATCTACATAAACTTTTAACCAATCACAAAACGTTTATGTTATTCCAAATTCATTTATTGAGCCTAAAAGGTTGAATTCTTTTATTAAGAATACAACAACATTAAATGTGGTGATAACAATAATGACATTGAATATTGTTTCTTCAAAAAAAAGTAATGGTTGAATATTTATTATAAGGGCATACAAGTTAAAGAATGAACCAACTAAATTTTATAAATAGTAAGTAGCCTATATATTGGGACATCCCAAAATAGAAAATCAGCCTATAACTATGGGACGGAGGGAGTAAATTAAAGGGAAGAGAGATCAAAATCATAGTTGAGTTATAAAAATAGAAGAGATTGAATTATATGTTATGTTTATTATTTAATGGATTTGGATTCCTAGATTGTTTCCTTACTATTAGTTTTCATATTCTAGTTAATCAATTTTCAATCTTTATTTCTAATTTGCCTAAAATAGATATTAAGGATACATTAAAATTAATCTAGTCTCTATGGGTTCGACCTGTACTTGCCAGTTCTTCAATTCGATACTGTGCACTTGCATTATATAATTTTAACACATTAGCAATCTTTGATCGAGTCTCCCGGATTTGACTGGTGGAAGGTCCGATTCGCTGAGGTGATTGAGGGGGAGGTTGACATTTTGTGATGGTTCTTTATGAGGTTTTTTTTTTTGGCCGGAGGTAGGGGGGGGGGGTCTTGAGACTCTTCCTTTGTTGTGTCTTGGGTTTCAGTTGTTTCGGTGGTTGGCGTCGGATCAAGGATGATTACTGAGGATGCGACGTGAGTGTCTTCAAGTTAGGGATTGGATGGTTCCGAGGGGATCATTTTTCTTTTTTGGATTTTGAAGGTCTTTGTTTGACTCGGAGAAGGGTGGTTCTTTCGGAAAGAGTTATGTCTAGAGGGCTTATTTATGTGAAGGTTGGTGTTAGGATAATTAAGGGAGGATCATTCATTGGACAACCAAAATAGGCTAACCTACAATTGGGGCTTCGTTAGTTATTTCTTGTGGAACATTGGTCTCGGTAGAAGAGGATGGCAAGGTGGGGTTAATGTGTGCTGTTGGATTTGACTTGATAAGTGACACTACAAGAAGCAAAAGAGGTGAGTTAGAAGGGAAATTTAAAACAATATGGTTTAATTAATTGGTTCAGAACTTATATCTATGGATGTATAACCAAGCTTGATTGTTCAGAAGTTCAGGGTTCCATTCTTCTGTTGGTATTCTTTTGATGGTCTTCACTGTCTTTTCGAGTTAACTTCGCGAAAATTCCCCGATGATAACATTTGGTTAAGAGGCTTCGGCCTAGTCAAGAATTTGGTGGGTGTTGGGGCCTCGGATGAAAAACTACTACGAATGCCACCCCTTATTGCTTGAAGGGGTCTTCATCAAAAACCGCTTCGCAATCCCTTTGCTTTGTTGTTTGTTTATTAAACAAAATCTAGATTATCTTGATCGGGTCATGGAGGGTGATAATAAAGGTGTGGAGGGGAAAATGAACCCCATTTTTGAGGGTAGAGATGGCGATTGGAGTCCACCCATTGGGTTAGTGATACATTCATTCGGTTGAATAAGGGGCTTGGAGGTCGTAGCTTGCCGGATACAATATACTTCATGTATTTCGACAAGGTCTTCAGCAGTGATTGAGGATTTAACGTTAATATGGGTAAAAGCTTCTTCATTAGAGTATTCTTTGATCATTTTTTGTATATCAAGCTCAGTCTAAGAGAGAACTGGAGCTTGGTGGGCGGTGGTGGTGGTGGTAGTAAATACGGTGGAGTCAGTGGTAATGACAATACCATTATTGGGTGTAGTTGTTGCAGTGGGGGAATCGAAAACGGCTGTAAGGATGGAGGTGGTGTTTTTGGTAGTGATGATGGGGATATCAGTTGTTGGGGTGTGTGAAGTAGCCATTATTTTTCCAAAAGGAGGGATGATCATAAAAGGTGTTACTGGATGTAGGGGTTTGTAGGGGGAAGGAGAAAATTTGTGGGAGTTATTACAAGCTTCTGAGGTTGAGATCTGAAAAAGTGGCGGGTGTTTTTTGGAGAGATGGGTTTTGAAATGATTGACTTTTCAACTTCCTCGATTATCTGAATGAGACTATAATGATGGTTAATGTGGGGGTAATATATGGGCCCAACAATGAAGACGTGAAACATTTTCGAGGCGGTTGATTTTGGGTTTGCTACATTTTTATTGGTTATGTGATTATTGGGCTTTTAATGAAGAACTCTTCCATTTAGGGCAATATTGGGGTGTGATTATTATGGCTCGAATTATATAATAGGCCAAAGTCCACATGGAGGTATTTACCCTGCATAGGAATCTAGTTTGACCGTAGAATATTTTAAGGAATCAAAGATTATTAATTACATTTAATTTCCAACTCCTGAGTAAAGTATTAAGATATGATCCTACTTTCTTTCTTTAAGGAGATTCTGTTAAATCCCATTAAGGAATCATACCTAATGAGGAATTCTATTTCTATACGGGGAAGAGCTTGGAGAAGGTGGTGTGATCACTATAAAAATAAGGCTACACCCTAATTATCAGATACAACATTATTTTCAGCACTATAGCAATAAGTCTTCACTATTAAAACCTTATTCAGCATGTACTTATTCTCATACTAGAGCTATCCCCCGACGGCACAAGCCGTCAAGCTTCACGTGTGATTTCGTTTCTATGCATGATTGGATACGCTCTTCGTGATTGAGGCGCGTGAGCGAATCTTGACTTTAACAAGTACAATACTAAAATATTATTAAAAAAATGATAAGAATTCCCTTTTAGATTAAAAGGATGAACCTGGGCTTTTCAAAATTTAACTAGAAGGTTTGTGGATATATAGTTGTATATACTCTGATACAACACCAATGTTGTCAAATACAGCGACCGTTTTCAAAACCGTTAGAATTTAAAAACGAATAATAGACAATCTCACACAAATTTGAAAAAACAGAAAGAAAAATAACACAAGATATATTCAGGTTCATCAATTTGACTAATTTTGTTTGTCTGATATATTTAGTCACACACACTCTACAATGATCCACATATCAAATAATATTTTATAATAGTAAATAGAAAACCCTAACTACTATAACATTAACTTAAACCCATTAGACCTAATATATTAGTAAAACTCAAGAGTGGTATATTAATAAATTTTCAAACCTAAATACACATTACGCTTAGCTTCCAGAGGGCAACAACCCCCGTCTGTTCACGGGAGAGTGGGACATCAACTCCCGCTTGTTCACGAGTGAGCAGGCCAGCCACTCGCTTACCGGTGAGCGAGACCCCCAACTACTGTATCGTAGTGACTATTGATCAGACCTACATAAGTATAAGTCAATCCTAACAAAAAATGATACAATTTTAGTTCAATTTATAAATAATTTTGTTAATAATTAAATATTAATTTTATTTTTCCTAAAAACATAGTTGAATTGGAAAATGTAAGTTACTATTTTTTTTATTTCGCTTGGAAAGTTAAATTCTTTTAGTAGATAATTTAATAATTAACTTCATTAAAATTAAAGAGTCCATTAGGGTTTAGGTAACTCTTATTATTTCCTTGTTATATTTAAGGAATAGAGATGTAACTCTAATCATATTCTAATTTGATTAGTTGAATTCTCGAATAGAATACTTATGAAAAATCAAAATTAATTCATCTGATGTTAGAATTGAGTGAATCCAAAGTCAGTTTTTTCATATTTTTTTTTCATCCTCTACAATTATAAAGAGGAAGAGAAGTTATTTGACGTCATCTTTATGAGTTAAATTGCTGAAAACCACAATCTGTCCTGATTCCTGTCACTATTTTCAGTCGTAGTTTTGAAATTTTGTAACTTAGTCATATTAATTCCGAATCTAGTGATTCTTGAGTCTATTTCGTGTATCTTTTTGAAAGCTGCAATTTACGTGAAGAGATAAAAAGATTTTGAAAACTCTAGAAGACCCGAAAGTCAGATTCTTTACTTGCGCATTAAAGAAAGACAAACAAGAAAGGTAAATTTTATTTCGTATTTTGATTTTAAGTTTATTTATGAGGGTTTTTTAATTGGATATTGTTTTTAAATAAAGTAGAGACATGGAATTAGAAGGCATGATAATCGAAATAAGGAGATAAATTTATAAAAAGGAATATAATTTGATTGAATGTAAACGTTAAAATCTAAAAATGAGTTTTTTATATTTTAAGGTGTATTGCATATGTTATATCTCTTAATCCGACCGTTAGATCGTTATAATTTTTGGATATGTTATACATATATAAGCTGAGAACATGTGCACCAATTTTGAATCGTTAAAAATTAACGTATGCTTTGTTATGAATTTTAAGAAGTGGTTGGTCTGAGATTTTTCAAGTAGATTTTCAACAGTGAGTTTTAATATTTAAAAATAGATAACTTAATGCTTTTAAATCCGATTTGGGTTATTCTTGAGGCTAAATTGGAGTATTTGGAGTCTAGTTTCTGATAAAATTAATTAATTGGATAAGTAAGTTTTAATTAATGGTGATAAGAATAGAATAGTGGACTGATATCTTAAGAATAATTTTTCATATTAGGGTTTTAAGATTTCTTAAGTTTTTTTATTTACTTTTAAGCTTAGGAGTATTAATAGTGATCTAAGGTGATAATTAAAAGGCATATTGAATGAATTACAAATTATTTTGGAATTATTATTTTGGATTATATCTAATTCGAGGTTAATATGTTTAGGTGGTGAATAATATTTCGTATTTGATATCGTTGGCATTTTAGGGTAAGATTTTGTGGTGAATGTTATAAGTGATTTTGAGTATCAGGTACGTATTCCATACTCCACTCCTTTGATTATTGATTCTATATATCTCATGATATCTCGTAGTTTGTTATATTTTTCTTATAGTTCTATTGGTACTCTAGGATAGAGGTTTGATCTTTGATAACTTGACTTTATTCTATTATTTGAACTTTTTTTTATTATAATTTGAACATATTTTATATTTCTTCAGCGATACTATCATTATGTTGATTTGTTTGTACTGCTAATCGTTCAAAATTTTGGATTCTCTTTTAATTGTTTAGTTTCTAATCAAATTCTTATTTTGCTTTGGTTTGGTCTAGATGTTCCAAACTTCATATTTTGTAATCTTTTGAATTTGGTTTTTATGAATAGAACTTTATTGTTCTTTGTAGAGCGGTACATGTTGTTACCTTCTTTTGGAGATATTGTGTTTATGATTTGTTTTGGTTTAACATGTACGTTTAGAACATTTTTGTTGGTATTATGTCACATGTGCTGTGACATCATATCTTTATAGAATTAACGATAGGGTATACCTGAGCTAAAACCACATGTGGGGGTACCACATGCATGTCCTTTTAGCATCGAGGCATGACACTTTTCGCGGCGATGTGATCAGTCCATGACATATCCTTTTTTATGTTTGCTCTTGGTGTGTGGGAGCTTTGACCATTTGATATGTTTGTTAAGAATACATATGGGTTGACCCAAATCGGTGATGTTTGTGATAGACACGCCTTCCAATTTGCATGCATTTGGATTCATGATCCAATGTGTGATTTACCCATGTGACATTATTTTCACTTGCCTGTGTGGCAAGACATATTTGTGTTTTGTTTTGAGCTCGGTATATATGAAATAACCACTTAGCCACTTTGATTCAGTCTTCTGTTTATTTCGTTAATTCTGTTGATTCAGATATATTCTATTCAAACTTTGGAGATTATATTATCATTGATATTTATGTTTGAGGTCTTGTTCATTTTGTTAATTGATTCCTTATTTTAGTTGTTCATCTTTTGTATATCTTTTTTTGTACTGGACATTTGACTCATGCCATGTTTTTTCTTCCAGCAAGTCTGCTAAAGTGCTTTTAAGTTTTTGTGTGAACAAAGCTATATTTGTTAGTAAAATGTGGAAATAAGGAGATAAAAGAACCAAGAACAAAATAATAATAATAAAAAAATTATATAAAATGAAATAAGAACACAAATAAACTTGAAGTAGAAAAAGGGCTTGGAACGCGTAAAATCGCTTTCCTAAAAGCAATATTTGCTCCCTCTTCTTCTTGAGATTGCTATAGGATGAATGCAAATAGCCTTAGTGGGTATGACAAACCTTGAGAAGTTTTGTACTTAGCAAATAGTGAAAAACTTCAAAGTAGGAATATGAGATATGAGAATTTGATCTTTTGATTTGAAGTAAAGATAATTTTAGAGAGATTAAGAAATTTGAACAAAAAAATTCAGCACAGATAATAATCTGAAAATTCATATATTTATAGTAGAAATCTCAAAAGATGTAACTATAGGAATGAACACAATATTTGGTATATAACTACCAATAACTTCCTTTTAATAACTACCTTTTTAAATATGAAATTTCATTTTCTTATTTGAATAATTTATAACAATCCCCAACTTATTGAAATATGAAAACTTTTCAAAAAAATCAAACTATATTTATGAATAAAGTAATATATCTTTCGATTTGAATATTACCTTAGTGTAAATGCCACAAAACAAAGCTGAAATCCCAAGTAGCATGAAAACTTTGAACTTGTTTTTCCTTGTGACAATATCGATGACATTGCATTTATAAACACAAAGAATTCTCATATTCCACACAATCACACGCTCAGCTTTCGTAAGGCCATGAGCTAATCCAACATTCATTTTAAACTTTTATGAGATAAACTTCAAATCTCAATCGAAGCGTCGCCACTTCTAAGTTCATATAAGTGAGGTTCTTTCAGTGTTTTTACCATATTTTAGACACTTTTTCTACTAACTAAACTTTATTAAGAGATTAAATCTCAACCTTCCAACCATGGCAACATGTACTTTTATCTTAAGTGGCAATAATAGTTTAAGTATTGAGCATTCACTTTTCAATAACTTGTTACCCTTTGAACCTAAAACTACTCATTTCATAGTGTTAGGTAGGGTTGTCGTTATTGGTGAATTAATTTAGGAGTTTTAGCCCCATCAAATTTGAGGTTTTTATCACCATATCTCTCAATCTTACATATGTGAGCGAAATAATCCTATCCTCGATTAATTTCCTCACATAATCATGTCAAAGACTAATATGTCTTGACTTTCCATTGTATATCTCATTATATGCTCGAGCCAAAGTGGCTTGACTATCACAAATAATTGAGACTGAACTTATATTCTTAGAAGTCAAACGAAATTTCTATAAGAAAATCCCTCAGCCATTCAGCTTCTTTTCCAGTTTTTGCTAAAGCAATAAAATTTGACTCCTTAGTTGAGTGTGTTATACAAGTTTGTTTCTTGAATTTCTAAGAAATTTCACCTCGTCCTAAGGTAAACACCCAACCTGTAGTGGATTTACTTTCTTCCAAACTCGATATCCAACTAGGTCGGTATATTCTTCTAATATAGCAGGAAACTTTGAGTATTGTAGGCCTAAATCTTTAGTCCTCTTAAGGTATCCAAGAACTCTCCCAATGGCCTTCCAATGTTGAACACTTGGGTTACTGGTAAATCTACTGAGTTTACTAATCACAAATGCTATATCCGGTCTTGTACATTGCCTTGCATACATTAGACTTCCAATAGCACTAGCGTACTCTAATTGAGCTAATGCTCTTCCTACATTCTTGATTAACTTGATACTTGGATCAAAAGGAGTACTTCTTTAAATTTTAAGTGACTGAATTTTTTCAGCACTTTCTTAATGTAATGAGATTGACTCAATACATATCCCCCACTATTTCTTTTTACCTTGATACTAAGGATTATATCCACTTGTCCAAGATCCTTCATCTTAAATGTAGAAGACAAAAACCTCTTCATTTTTGTAACTCCTTCCATATGATTGCTCACAATCAACATATCATTAATATACAAGCATATTAACACAAAATAATTATCATAAGTTCTGATATAAACACATTTATCAACTACATTATGTTTAAAACCATATGATAAAATTATTTTATCAAATTTCTCATGCCATTGTTTAGGTGCTTGTTTTAAACCATATAAAGACTTGACTAATTTACAAACTTTATTTTCATTTCCCGGTAAGACAAACCCTTCTGGTTGTTCCATATAGACCTCATCATCGAGATCTCCATTGAGAAATGCCATTTTGACATCCATTTAACAAACATATAAGTTATAAATTGAAGTTAATGCAAACATTATTCGGACTGAAGTTATTCTTTCTACTGGTGCATATGTGTCAAAATAGTCATTACCTTAGCTTTATCGAAAGCCTTTGGCCACTAATCTAACCTTGTAGGTATGCAAAGTACCATCGGTATGATACTTTCTATGAAACACCCACTTACAGCCAATACATTTAGAACCAGGAGGCAAATCAACAAGCTCCCAAGTGTGGTTTGATGTTTTAGAATTAATCCATTTCATCTGTTATAGCATCCTTCCAAAAAGCTGCGTCTCTAGAAGTTATAGCCTCTTTAAACGTCTTTGGATCATCTTTCACTTGAAGAACTATAGGGATCATTATCAAAACTCCATCTCTATTACCTTCTACAAGGTAAAAAGAAATACGTTGAGAGTCAATCTCATTCGGTCCTAAAGATTTTACTTTTCGTATACTTTTGCTTTTCCTTTGTTCATTTGATTGATGACCAGTCAATTGTGAACAAGGTTGCTCAATAATCTCTTGAGATGGTTCTCCTAGTGCTTCACCACTAGATGGATTTTGAAACCTATTACTTTTAATTAATAATAAAAAAATTATATATAATGAAACAAGAACACAAATAAACTTGAAGTAGAAAAATGGCTTGAAACGCGTAAAATCGCTTTCCTAAAAGCAATATTTGTTCCCTCACCTTCTTGAGATTGCTATAGGGTAAATGCAAATAGCCTTAGTGGATATGACAAGTCTTGAGAAGTTTTACACTTAGCAAATAGTGAAAAACTTCAAAGTAGGAATATGAGAGATGATAATTTGATATTTTGATTTGAAGTAAAGATAATTTTAGAGAGAATAAGAAGTTTGAACAAAAAATTACAGCACACATAATAATCTAAAAATTCATATATTTATAGTAGAAATCTCAAAAGATGTAACTATAGGAATGAACACAATGTTTGGTATATAACTACCCATAACTTCCTTTTAATAACTATCTTTTTAAATAGGAAATATCATTTTCTTATTTGAATAATTTATAATAATATTTGACCATCTACGTTTATTTGATTTTTGGTTTTAATTATTGTGTAAATTTTTGGAAAATTGTATTTAGTTCGATATTGATAGATTATCAACTATTAAATATTTTGAACTTATAAGTGCTCTATTTACTTATTTTGAAATTTGTTGTGCTTTACACGTGACCTCTCTTTCCTATTCGGGAATAGAGTGTTACAGATATGGTTACAACCACGTACCTTGACTTCTACTATTGCAACTATAAGTGAAGCTGCCTTTGGTTATTGTTGTATTGCACCCATAGCAAACAACATCTGCCTGAGCATGATTTTCATTGAGCTCAATACGGATTAGTGGATGTTCATGGCTAAAGTGGTTCAGCTGCTCCATGTAACACCCCCTTCCCGAAAAGAAAAGGGAGGTCACGTGCAAAGCACAACAAACCTCAAAATAAGTAAACAGAGCACTAATGACTTCAAAATATTAATAATGATATCCATCAATGAATTACTAATTACAATTCTCCAACCAGAGTCAAAATAATCAAAACTTAAAATCGAAACAACCTAGATGGTCAAAGGAAACACTCTCGTCACACTAGCTCTAAATCACCACTGCAAACCAGCCGGAAGAAAAACACAGAATGAGCCAATTGCCCATTACGGATATAAAGATACAAAAGATATACAACTGAAATATGAAATCAATAGACAAAATATTGCCTCTGGCAAAAATAAAACTCGAAAGATCTGAATAGAATATATCTAAACCAACATAATTAACAAAACAAACAGAAGAGTAAAGAAAATAACAAACTAAAATAACTAACCCAATTAATTGAACCGAACAGAAACCAACAAAACTAATACACTAAAATAATAGGCTGAAACAAATGGTTGGGGTTATTTCATACCAATTGAGCTCAGAAATATATCTTGCCATATAGGTAAGTCAAACTAATGCCACAGAAGCAAATCAAATGATGCCACACAGGCAATCAAAATAATGTCACACAGGCAAATCAAATGATGCCACACAGGCAATCAAAATAATGCCACACAAGCACTCACACATTGGACCGCGAATCCAAATGTATGCAAATCGGATAGGTGTGTTTGGCACAACATCACCAATCCACAGAACAGAAAACTAGGGTTAACCCATATACCTCCCACAATAAAACACCAAATGGCCCACTTCCTCCGGAGCCCAAACGGAGACGCCGTGGACTAATCACACCTCCACGGAGAGTGTCATGTTTCTCGTTGTAAGACCCTAACTTTTATGAATAAAGATTAATTTTCTCTAAATATCATTTTTGAATATTATGGCGTGGAGTTGATATAATGGTATAGTTGTGGGTAATATTTATAAATTTTGCAAAGTAAGCAAGTTGTTATAAAATATTCGTTTGGTCGGGGAATATTCTTTTTGTCGGGAAATATTAGATGCGACGACCACAATCATTAGTGGACCCCTACAATGTAATTATTATTTGAGTTAAAAATGACAAAAATATTTTTATGAAAATAACGGCGAAATTTTTTACCGTTAACAATCGTTGGAATACACGGTGGTTAAAATACGAACACACGCGTTGTTACAAAGATGCTATTACGGTATTGCACAATATTTTTGAATTATTGATTCTTACGTAAGAAGGCACTACTCAATAATTTTTACAGTAATTACTATTTAATATTTTATTTTATTGATTCAATAATTGTTACGTTGATATTTTTGATTCAATGATTGTCATTACACAATATTTCAAATTATCAAATCAATAATTTATTTAAATATATTATTATAATATTATATTATAGTAGTATGATGTGATTATATGATATTATATTTTTTTAATTTGAATGGTAACATTATTATAGTAAATTCATGGTATAAAAGTAAAATGAGGTGGAAGAGAACAAATTAAATTTGAATTTTGATGATGTAAGCGATGATGTCATCGGAACGATGAGGTAAGCAATGATGTCATCAGAAGGATGATGTGAGCAATGATGTCATATGATCGATGATGTAAGCGATGATGTCATAAATTATGGCAAAAGGACTATTTTACCCTTACTCTACTAAGCTTATAAATAGAAGCTCATTCCTTCATTATTTTTCACTTAATTCAAGAAAGTTTATAGAAAGCGAGAAAGAATAGAGAGAATAAGAGAGAAAGAAGAAGAATCTTACATTACTACAATATGCAATGTATCCAATTTCCTACTAAGGTAAGGGGTATTATTTATTTTGTATTCATGAAGAGAACTTCTGGTATTCCATTCTTTATTATGCTGTTGGAATAACCTGTATACGCGGACTACCCTATACTTAGTGAAATTCTTCTGTTATTCCATTCTTTATTATTCTGTTGGAACATCCTGTCTGTGCTTTACGCATGACCTGGTTCCATTATTTATCATTCTGTTGGAACACCCTGTCTGTGCTTTACGCATGACCTGGTTCCATTATTTATTATTCTGTTGGAATATCCTGTCTGTGCGTTACACATGACCTGGTTCCATTATTTATTATTCTGTTGGAATAACCTGTTTGTGCGGTCTATCGCATGCTTGGTGATTTCGTTTGTTATTCCATTCTTTATTATACTCAGTTGGTTAAAGTTTTGATTTCTATACTCCATGAAATTAGTGGAATATCCTTGATATTTGCGCTTCATCCAGTATCTTTTCATGAAAATATTCTTCTGAGCATTCTTGAATTTTACTCTACAAAGAAGTATCTTGTTGACAATTTGGACGTTATTGGTTCCTAGATAAATTAATTCGTGAACTTGTTTTATTGAATCTTATATCATTGTCCTCATCCTCATGCTTATATTGTGATGAAAGTCATCTTTGGCTTAAGTGCATAGATGGACTTGGTATGATTATGACCAGGGATTATTTGATATAATCATGACCGTAATGTAATGAATGATGTGGTAAAAATCCTCATTGGCCCGTAGTGCATTGATGGACAGTTGTTGAGATGATCATGACTAACTGGTGATAATAACGAATATCCTTGGCTTGTAGTGCATGGATAATTCAGTGATATGGTTTATTTATTAAGCTGAGTCTCAGCGATAAAATTGATGATAACTATTAAATCATAGAAGATAGTAGATATCATGCTCTACTTGACTCTTCTAATGGATTATTTGTTCCGCTACAGTTAAACTTGTTGTCTATTATATTCTATCAGTTTAACACTATTGAAGGCTAATGATAATTTATTTGTATTATCTTAGTTATAATATTTCTTACTGGGCTAGTTGAGCTCACCCCTTTTCTTTCTTTGTTCTCTTCAGGAAATGAGAATATAGTTGGGACTAGTCGGGAAACGGAGTGACGGTCCAGATGGGTGTCTTAGTAGTCCTCACTATTCTATGAAATAGTGTGATAATAATTGTAATAAGATTGAATTTGAGTGTGGATATTGTCTAGAAGATACTATTCGTATTTAAACTCTCAGCATATGTTTTGTCATATTTACACGACAGTTGTAATAATTAAGTTGTATTTGAATTTTGTACCACGTATTTGACGACTCAAAATGGGTGATGTATACCTATTTTGGGGGCGTCACAGTTCGTATAAAAGCTTAGGGATATGATCCCTGGATAAGATGTGAGACTATAACTAGGAGGGGAGAGACGGGTAATTCCTTCGCTAGTATGACCTACCTAAGTTTATTTGTTATTTAATTGGTCGGTCAGAGTATAGGGATAATATGTGGTATGTCAATTAACCCTTATTTTGTGGTAGTATTTGAAAATGACATCCGAGAATATTGAGATAAGCAATGGAGCACATGAGACCGTTGAGTCACCAACGATCAATACCCAGGATAATGTGCATCAAGTAGGCCATAATCCTCAGATAAACAACAATACCGATCAAATGACGAACGATGGGATGTTTAGAAGCTTTATGCAATTCATGCAACATCAAGCGAGAGCGGCTCCTGTACAAAATGCAAGTGGAAACACTAACAACTCTCGGACGGTCATCGCTAAGCAGTTCAAGGAGCTGGGACCACCAGAGTTTATTGGAGAGCCAAAACCACTTAAGGCGGAGACATGGATGAAGCAAATCACCAAGATATTTGATGTCTTGGGATGCTACGAGGAGCAAAAGGTTCCCTTTGCCACCTTCATGTTGCGAGGCGAGGCAAATTACTGGTGGAAATCTGTAAAGCGTACTCAACCTGCCCCACTAAAGATGACTTGGGATAAGTTTCAAGAACTATTCAACGACAAATACTTTCCTGAAAGTATTTATCACATGAAAGAGATAGAGTTCATTAAACTGGAGCAAAACAACATGATCGTGTCATAGTACGAAGCCAAGTTTGCCGAGTTGTCCTGGTTTGCATCCCACTTAGTTGATAACAAGGAGAGAATGACACGGATGTTTCTAAGAGGTTTGAAACCCGAGATACGTCAATACCTTATCTCTCACAAACTATGTTTGTATTCTGATGTTGTAAATAGGGCTCAGTTATTGGAGTGCGATAATGAGTTAACCTATGACGCCCCCAAAATAGGTATACACCGCCTATCTTAAGTCGCCAAATACATGGTACATAATACTAATACAATCTTAATTATACAACAAGAGAGCTGTGAGTTTTAATACAAATACTGTCTTCTAGACAATATCCACTCTCAGAATAAGTCCTCATTACATTTACTTTCACACTATTTAATAGAATAGTGGGGACTACTAATGCTATCATCTGGACCGTCATTCCTTTCCTCGACTCGTCCCAGCTATATTCTCATTTTCTGAAGAGAACGGTGAAAGAAAGGATAGCTCAACTAGCCCAGTAAGAAATATTATGACTAAGATAATACAGAATAAATTATCATTAGTCTTCAACAATGTTAAATTGATAAAATACAATAGACATCAAGTTTAACTGTAGAGAATAAAATCTATTATCTTCTATAATTTAAAAAGATTTTCATCAATTTTATCGCTGAGACTCGGATTAATAAATAAAACACATCATCTAATCATCCCTGTACTACGGGCCAAGGATATTCATTAAATCATCAATGGTCATGACTATACCGAACCATCCCTGGTCATAATCACACCAAGTCCATCTATGCACGTAAGCCAAAGATGACTTTTATCACAATATAAACATGAGTATGATGACAATGATATAAGCATTAATCAAACAAAAACAAGGATAAATATTAAAGACTTTAAATTTATCCATATATTGTCAATCACTTAATAAACTCATAATCTAATATTGTTAATATTATAACAATATTTTAATCACTTCTTAAACTTATAAACAATTTAATTTAATTGTTTACACTTTACCAAAAAATGCATTTAATCATTCAACAATGCCATACTCATAAGATTTCATCTCCAATGATCAAATCACTCATCAAAAATCTGTACATACCTTATATAGGATTTCCAAGCCATAAAATCCTATTTTCCAACTTTGTTACTTCACATAACATATTTAACTCATATGTTCGTAACTAAACCATTATTATGAAAAATATCAAATCAGTCCCAAAAATATTTCTTTTCTGGGATTTAGTAGAATATAGTCCCATAATGAACATATATTTTTCTCAGAATTTTTAAAATTCATTTACTATTTTTCAAAAATCAATTTCTAATTAATTCCTTAAGAAATTAGCTACCTCAAGTTTAACTCTAAAAGTTCTCAAATCTTGGCAGAATCTTACACATGTTAACGTGAGCTTCCAGTTTAAATTTTATGGTCATCGGAGTTATAGAACTCCGGTTATAGCATTTTTCGTCAGAAAAACCTAAATATTTAAATGGTCATAACTTGCTCATTTTAAGTCAGAATGAGCTCATTTTTGGACAGAAGGTACTTTATACCATATACTTTCATTTTCCAAAAGGCCAGAAATTTTCTCACAAATTAAGTGGCCGAAATAGCCCTTTTAAAAACATGGGCAGTAGCTTTTTCAGTATTGGCAGCTTTTGACTCATTTGCTAAAATCAGTCCACACGAAAATCTACAACACCTTTTCCAGTGATTCCACTTAGAGATGCTACAAAAATCATAGACCTAACTCTAGAACTTGACCTCACTCAAAAATTCAAAATATACTAGGAGATATGGTCAATTGAATTTCATGTTCCATTTTCACCAAAATCTGATTTTTCAACCCTTTGTGATTTCTAAGAAACTTTCATGTTTTCACATAATATCCAACATAACTCATCATAACACTTACTAATACCACATATATCCATGATTTTCATTAGTCCAATGCTTTTATTATGACTTTCATCATAATCCACGTAAACAGATCATTTCCACAATTTAACAAGGAATGAAATACAAAGGATCATTCACCATGCATGTGGTAATCCACATAGACAAGTTATTCCAACAGAATAATAAAGAATGGAATAACAGAAGAATTCACCATGCATGCGATAGAGACCGCACAAACAAGTTATTCCCAATGTAATAATAAAGACGAAAACCGAGTTCAACGTAAAATGCACAGACGAGGATATTCCAAATGAGAATAGTAAAAAAGAGCGGAACCAGTCCTACAGTAAAATGCATAAACGAGGATATTCCAATGAATAATAAAGAATGGAATAACAATGAAATCACCATGCATGCGATAGACCATACTGATAAAAGTTATTCCAACAGAATAATTAATGGAACCAAAGTTAAGCGTATAATACGCACCAAGCGTGATATTAGATAAAATCATAAAGAAATGAATAATAGAAGAATTTTATCTCATGTATGCGGTAGATTGCGATAAAACAAAGTTATTCCAACATAATAATAAAGAATGGAATAACAGAAGTTCTCTTCATGAATACGAAAGAAATAATACCCCTTACAGGTACAACAAATAATATTCCTTACCTTTGAAAGAAACTGGATATAGGAGTAATGAGGTAGAAGACTTCTCTTCTTCTATAGATTTTCTCTCTACAATTTCTCTCTGTAATAATTGCTCTATAGCTTTAGTGAATTGGTGAGAAATGAAGAAGAATGAGCTTCTATTTATAGGAAAACATAGTTTCGATAATTGCATGTTTTGGGGCTCAAAATATTACAGTATAATACCTTCCTCTTTTTCTTCCTTTTTAATTTAGTCCTGCAAGTATTATCAAACTTGCACCACCTCCCCTAATAGTAAATAATGTGATTCAATAGTAAATTATGTGACTCAATAGTTCTAGACATGTGAAAATACGAATTACAGTATAGTACCTCCATCTATACCTCCATTTTTAACTTAGTCATTCAAGTATTATCAATCTTGCACCAACTCCCCTAATAGTAACAAGAATATGAATCAATAGTACACACATGTGAACAAATAGTTATAATCATATAAATTAATAGCAATCAATTGCTCATTTATCCGGTTAAATACTCGATTGATCAATATAACCTCCAGACATCAATTATTATCAAAATAAATGTCGATTTTTACTAATACAAATAATTCCAACACAATGAAACTATTTTTATCAAAAATATAAATTTTGAAATTTCGAAGTTTGACTTTTCTCAAAAAGTCAACTGTTGACTTTTTGACCAAATAGTGAATCCCGGAAAATTTTGTGTTTATAGACTATTTTTACTAATTTCGTCGTTCCGGACTCAAATATCACGTCCACGTCTCCAAATTCAACCCTGAACACAACTTTAATTTTTAATAACATTCATCATTAATATTATAACTCACAATATTTATCAACTAGGTTGTTCCCAGGAAAGAGGGGCTTTCCGATAAGGATTTCTCCCTATTGGCACGCAATTAGATTATCTAACCTCTCCTTGACAGAACTTCTAGACATTGTAAATATTGAAATTTATAATATGAATAACTTTGTCGTCTCAATTATTGATTTAATAACATATCATATAATGCAGATGATACTGTGACAATAATTGAATCAATAATATGAGAGATATGATGCAGCAATTACTATAGCAATAATTGAGTATAACTAAGTGACTTCTTACGTAAGCATCAATAATTAATATTGTGTGCTACTATGCAACCACGCGTATTAATGTACTTTTACTACCGGGTATTTTATGACAACTTGCTTACTTTGCAAAATTTATAAATACTACCCACAACTATAAAAGTATATCAAATCCACACCATAATAACAAAAAAAATTATTTCGAGAAAATTAAATATTTATTCATAAAATCTGGGTTCTCACATAACCCAACCAAGAGAGAGCAGCCGACAAGTCGATAATACCAATGGTAGTAGTCATCGAAGCGGTGACAACAAACATGGAGGAAATCAACATGCCAGAAATGGTAACCACTTCGGTGGTAATCATGGCCAAGATAATAGAAGTGGAAATTTAAAGAAGAAGAGATTTAATAATGATGGAAAGACGTCAGCACCAGCACCTGTTGTTAAAGAAGGAGAACGACCACCGGTCGTATGTTTCAAATGCGGACAGGGGGAAACATCAGTCCAAACTGTACGCAGCAGTCCAAAGCATGTTACAATTGTGGAAAAGAATGTCACCTAGCCCGATTTTGTCGTGCACCAAAGTCAAGTCCAGCTGGGATGGAGGCATCAAAAGCAGTCCCAAACAAGACAAAACCGGTAGTTCAAGGTAGAGTGTTTGTCATAATCTCCCAAAAAGAGAGGAATCCGAACGAGGTGATCACGGGTAAGTTAATCATAAACTCTAGCGAAGTCTATACCTTATTTGATACCGGTTCTACCCATTCTTTTATTTCTCCTACTTGCGCTCAACGTTTAAATTTGACTCCGAAGAAATTAGACTTTGACTTATCTGTTGAAACTCCATTGGGGGAAACCTTTATTAAATCCACGGTTTATAAATCTTGTTTGATTCAAATAGGCACCCTCACATTCCTTTCGATCTATTTCCTTAAAAATACTTGCATTCGATGTGATTTTAGGGATTGATTGGTTAACCACTCATCATGCTAAAATTGACTGTTTTCGTAAGGTTGTTAGCTTTCATATTTCTAACCAACCTATTATGTGAAATTCAAGCAACCAAACCATTAAAGTCAATCACTGTTATCTCAAGCCACAAAGCCATTTGTTTATTGAAAAACGAATGTCAAGCCTTCTTAGCCCATGTCACGGATTTAAATAAAAATACGTCAGAGTTAAATGATATTTCTATTGTTAACAAATTTCTTGACGTATTCCCTGAAGAACTTCCTGGTCTACACCCGGAGCGTGAAATCGAGTTTTTTACTGACCTTGAACATGGTACAAAACCCATTTCCAAAGCCCCATATCGAATGACTCCTATTGAACTTCAGGAGTTAAAAACCCAACTACAGGAATTGTTAGACATCGATTTCATTCGTCCTAGTACGTCTCCATGGGGTGCTCCTGTTCTGTTCGTGAAGAAGAAAGATGGAAGTATATGACTTTGTATTGATTATCGGGAGTTAAATCATGTCACCATCAAGAATAGGTATCCGTTACCTCGCATTGATGACTTGTTCGACCAGTTGCAAGAAGCATAATTCTTTTCAAAGATCGATCCTCGTTCAGGATATCATCAGCTGAAGATTAAAACTGAGGATATTCCGAAGACAGCCTTCAGAACTCGGTACGGATATTATGAATTTTTAGTCATGTCTTTTGGATTGACTAATGCTCCTGCTGCTTTCATAGATATGATGAATCGAGTATTCAAGGAATATTTGGATCACTTTGTGGTCGTCTTTATTGATGACATCCTTATTTATTCCAAAAGCCGTGAAGATCATGAGCAACACTTGAGGCTGATACTCCAAAAGCTTCGTGAAAACAAGCTTTATGCCAAATTGAAGAAATGCGAGTTCTGGCTTGAGGAAGTAGCATTCCTTGGGCACGTGATATCAAATCATGGAATATCTGTTGACCCAGCAAAGATTGAAGCAATACAAAGCTGGGAATAACCTAAATTAGTGACCGAAATACATAGCTTTCTCGGCCTAGCTGGTTATTACCGGAGATTCATAGAAGGGTTTTCCCGAATCGCTACTCCATTAAATCAGCTGACTCGGAAAGATACAAAATTCGGTTGGACCGAGGAATGTGAGAAGAGTTTTCAAGAACTCAAGAGGAGACTTATTTCGGCACCTGTTCTGGCAATACCATCTGGATTGGAAGGATTTGTCATCTACAGTGATGCTTCAAGCAAGGGTTTAGGATGTGTTCTCATGCAACATGGGAAAGTCATAGCCTATGCCTCACGACAACACAAAGAATATGAGAGGAATTATCCTACTCATGATCTAGAGTTGGCAGCTGTCGTTTTTGCACTTAAAATCTGGAGGCATTACCTGTATGGGGAGAAGGTGGAGATCTTTACGGATCATAAAAGCCTCAAATATTTCTTCACCCAAAATAAATTCAATATGCGGCAACGACGTTGGCTTGAACTGTTGAAAGATTATGATCATACCATTCAATACCATCCTGGAAAGTGAACGTGGTAGCTGACGCATTGAGTAGAAGATCATATGCGGGTACGAGTGCGATATTGTCAACGCAAAGGCCCATTTTGTATAACTTGCAAAGGATGGAGATAGAGATAAAGACTTTAGGGACCCACGTGATGATGCCAAATATACGAGTAGAACCGACTTTAATCGAAAAAGTTAAAGCTGCTCAAGCTACAGACCTGGAGCTGATGCGCATGAAGAAGAAATTGCAAGAAGGTGCTATTCCGGAAGCAAGAATCGATGAAGAAGGAATACTTAGAGTCAACTCCAGACTTTGTGTTCCTAACGACTCTGATTTGAACTATAAGATTATGATGGAGGCGCACAACACACCGTTTGCAATCCATCTTGGGAGTACCAAAATGTATCGTGATCTTTGACATACATTTTGGTGGAGCAATATGAAGAGAGAGATAACGAAGTTCATCTCAAGGTGTCTAACTTGTCAACGAGTCAAGGCGAAGCATCAAGTACCAAAAGGTCCATTGTAACCACTTGAAATTCTAGAATGGAAGTGGGAACACATTACCATGGATTTCGTTACTGGTCTTCCCAAGGTTTCTCAAGGTATTGATGCAATTTGGGTCATTGTTGATAGATTGACCAAGTCTGCTCATTTCTTACCTATACGAGAAACTTATACACTTGAACGTCTTGCTCGTATTTACATAAATGAGATTGTAAGACTGCATGGTATGCCAGTATCTGTAGTTTCTGATCGAGACCCAAGATTCACTTCACGATTTTGGGTAAGTTTGCAAAAAGCTATTGGAACAGATTTACGATTTAGTTCGGCATATCATCCTCAAACGGACGGACAATCAGAGAGGACTATTCAGACTCTTGAGGATCTATTAAGACTCTGTGTCCTTGACTTCAAAGGAAGTTGGGACAAGTTCTTGCCATTAGTGGAATTCTCCTACAACAATAGTTATCAACCAAGTATCGACATGGCTCCATTTGAAGCGTTATATGGAAGAAAGTATCGTTCTCCAGTATGCTGGGATGAGGTGGGTGAAGCAACGTTGTTGGGACCGAAATTAGTACATATGACTACAGAGAAGATTCAAATAATCCGCCAACGTATAAAAACCTCACAAGATCGACAAAAGAGTTATACTGATCTTCATCGAAAAGACGTGGAATTCAATGTTGGAGAACATGTGTTGTTACGTGTTGCTCCATGGAAAGGAGTTACAAGATTTGGAAAGAGAGGAGAGCTTAATCCTTGATTCATTGGCCCATTTAAAATTCTTGACCGAGTAGGAACTGTAGCCTATAGACTCGCTTTACCGCCAAGTCTCGTGTTCATAACGTTTTTCACATATTCATGTTACGTAAATATGTGAAGGACCCGAACCACATTATTGAGTTAGAACCGGACGAAATAGCGGAAGATTTAACGTATGAAGAGGTTCCTGTTAAAATCTTGGATAAGAAGGAACATATTCTACGCTCCAAAGTTATACCTCAAGTCAAAGTTTTGTGGAGAAACCACGATGTTGAGAAAATGACTGGGGAGTTAGAATGTGAAATGAAATCAAGGTATCCTCACCTCTTCGTCATACCAGGTATGTACCCTAATTTTGAGGATGAAATTTCATAAGAAAGGGAGGTTATAAGACCCCAACTTTTATGAATAAAGATTAATTTTCTCTAAATATCATTTTTGAATATTATGGTGTGGAGTTGATATAATGTTATAGTTGTGGGTAATATTTATAAATTTTACAAAGTAAGCAAGTTGTTATAAAATATTCGTTTGGTCGGGGGATATTCTTTTTATTGGGGAATATTCGTACGATGACACAATCATTGGTGAAACCCACAACGGAATTATTGTCGGAGTTAGAAAACGACAAAAATATTTTTTATGAAAATAACGGCGGAATTGTTACCGTTAACACTGTTGGAATACCTGATGGTTAAAATACAGTAACACGCGTTATTGTACAGTAGCACACTGTATTGCACAATATTTTTGAATTATTGATTCTTACGTGAGAAGGCACTACTCAATAATTGTTACAATAATTACTATTTAATATTTTATTTTATTGATTCAATAATTGCTACGTTGATATTTTTGATTCAATGATTGTCATTACACAGTATTTCAAATTATCAAATCAATAATTTATTTAAATATATTATTATAATATTATATTATAGTAGTATGATGTGATTATATGATAGTATGTTTTTTATAATTTGAATGGTAACATTATTATAGTAAATTCATGGTATAAAAGTAAAATGAGGTGGAAGAGAACAAATTGAATTTAAATTCTTATGATGTAAGCGATGATGTCATCGGAACGATGAGGTAAGCAATGATGTCATCGGAAGGATGATGTAAGCAATGATGTCATATGATCGATGATGTAAGCAATGATGTCATATGATCGATGATGTAAGCGATGATGTCATAAATTATAGCGAAAAAACTATTTTACCCTTACTCTACCAAGCTTATAAATAGAATCTCATTCCTTCATTATTTTTCACGAATTCAGTAAAGCTATAGAGCGAGAAAAAATAGAGAGAATAAGAGAGAAAGAAGAAGAATCTTCTGTTACTACAATATTGCGGTATCCAATTTCCTACTAAGGTAAGGGGTATTATTTCTTTTGTATTCATGAAGAGAACTTCTATTATTCCATTCTTTATTATTACATTGGAATAACTTGTATATCACGGACTACCCTATACTTGGTGAAATTCTTCTGTTATTCCATTCTTTATTATTTCATTGGAACATCCCGTCTGCGCGTTTTACGCATGACCTAGTTCCATTATTTATCATTCTCGTTGAAACACCTATATCGTGCTTTTTACGCGATAACCTGGTTCCATTATTTATTATTACATTGGAATATCATGTATGCGTATGCTACGCATTTAATTGGTTCCATTATTTATTATTCTGTTCGAATAACCTGTTTGTGCGGTCTATCGCATGCTTGGTGATTTATTTTGTTATTCCATTCTTTATTATACTTAGTTGGTTAAAGTTTTGATGTCCATACTCCATGAAATTAGTGGAATATCCTTGATATTTGCGCTTCATCCAGTATCTTTTCATGGAAATATTCTTCTGAGCATTCTTGAATTTTACTCTACAAAGAAGTATCATGTTGATAATTTGGACGTTATTGGTTCCTAGATAAATTAATTCTTGAACTTGTTTTATTGAATCTTATATCATTGTCATCATCCTCATGCTTATATTGTGATGAAAGTCATCTTGGGCTTACGTGCATAGATAGACTTGGTATGATTATGACCAGAGATTATTCGGTATAATCATTACCGTAATGTAATGAATGATGTGGTAAAAATCATCATTGGCCCGTAGTGCATTGATGGATAGTTGGTGAGATGAACATGACCAACCGGTGATAATAATGGATATCCTTGGCTCGTAGTGCATGGATAATTCAGCGATGTGGTTTATTTATTAAGCTGAGTCTCAGCGATAAAATTGATGATAACTATTAAATCATAGAAGATAGTAGATATCATGCTCTACTTGACTCTTCTAATGGATTATTTGTTCCGCTGCAGTTAAACTTGTTGTCTATTATATTCTATCAGCTTAACACTTTTGAAGGCTAATGATAATTTATTTGCATTATCTTAGTCATAAAATTTCTTACTGGGCTAGTTGAGCTCACCCCTTTTCTTTCATTGTTCTCTTCAGGAAATGAGAATATAGCTGGGACTAGTCGGAAAACGGAGTGACGGTCCAGATGGGTGTCTTAGTAGTCCTCATTATTCTATGAAATAGTGTGATAATAATTGTAATAAGATTGAATTTAAGTGTGAATATTATCTAGAAGACAATATTCGTATTTAAAGTCTCAGCATATGTTTTGTCGTATTTACACGATAGTTGTATTAGTTGTATTTGAATTTTGTACCACGTATTTGACGACTCAGAATGGGTGATGTATACCTATTTTGGGGGCGTCACACTCGTGCCAAGATGACATGTCTGTGGTACCCCCACAGGTGGTTGTAGCTCAGGTATACCCTATGGTATATTCTAACAAAAATACCATGTCACAACACATGCGACATAATACCAACAAAAGAGTTCTATATGTACATGTTGAACCAAATCAAATTATAATCACAATGTCTCAAAAAGAAGGTAGCAACATGTACCGCTCTACAATTATCAAATAAATACTAAATATGATAACCTAATTCAAAGAGTACAAATACGAGTCATATATATCAACTCCAAAATGAAACTATTATATGAATTTCACAAGAAACAATTATGTGAAAGAATAACGAAATTTGAAATAAGGGACAAAATGAACAAATCAAATTTAACAAGAATGTCGCTGAAAGAGTACGGAATCTGTACCTGGATTAATCAAGGCAATACCCAGAAATTTTATTCCAAATGTAACTCTTTAAATCCCCTTCGTTCGAACTAATTACACAAATTAATAAAATAAATTAATAAACTTTGTGTTAAATTTCTAATTACCAATTTCTTCTTCTTTTTTTTACTCATGTTATTTTTATTATTATTAGTATTTTTATTATTATTATATTCACATAAATTCTCAATTTAAACTTCCAAATAGTTTAATATAATTCCATAACAAATATTATAACAATAGATTTCTTGATATGGACTTATTAAAAAATATATGAATAATTTCAATCTAATAAAATAATAATAAATTTTATTACAAATCTAACCATTACTAACATAATAGTGTTAAATAATTTTATCAACAAAATTAATTAATTTGATGAATTAATAAATAATTTTTTTGATCTACAAAATATTATATATATATATATAACCCACGGATGTATGAATAGAATGGCATACTGCCTTCTGTACTATAGTTTTTTTTTTCAAGTCTCCATATATACTTGATTTATTAATACCCAATCCCATCAACTCTAAAAACAACCAAACTTCACATCACTAGTAAATGCATACTGAGACCATTTGAATGAGCCAACTAATGAAGTCATGATATATATAGTCACCATGATATATATAGTCTTAACAGACAAAGTTGATTTTCATAATTACTGTATATATATACATATATACACCTGCAATCTATTGGTTATCAAATAAGTTAGGTTATAAAATTGTTAATTTCTAATGAATGTACGCAATTCAAGTAAAATTCACAATTAATCAAACTTGTTAAATTTCCTGCTCCTTTCTTAACCCAGTATTTCAGGCTACAACCCTTTGCCTTTTCTTTCCTTTCCGAGCAGTCGCTGCAATACTTTTCGCCTCTCTCTCTCTCTCTCTCTCTCTCTCTCTCTCTCAGTTCGTATATATATAATAAAATAGTTAGGGTTTGCTTATTTATTTACCAATTAATATATCTTATTAACTCTCCTATTTTTAATAGGATTTATTATTAGGAACAATTATATTTTATAGTACATTTGAAAACATAATTACAAAAAAAGTGCACTCATTAAATATTTACACAATTACTCACATATTAATTAAACCCAAATAAATTTTAAGGCCCAATTTACTAAATTAGTACCCATCACTTATTAATATCTATTACCCCAAATAAATTAAATAACAAGTTTGACTCAAATAAAAGATAAAGTCCAAACAATATGTTTTAAGAATATATATATATTTTTTCTTCTGGGTATTACATTACATCCCCCTTAAAAAGGATTTCGTCCCCGGAATCAAAAGAAGAACAAATATTTACCCATCATCAAAGATGTGAGGATATTCTTGTCGAATAGTCTCCTCCGCCTCCCAAGCAAGTTGGCTCTCCGAATGATTTTTAGGAAAAATAAAATTACTATTTAATTATTAACAAAAATTCTGATTATTACACTACATCTCACTATTTTGTGAGAGAAAACTCTAGGTAGGGAGAGAGAGAGAAGAGAGATAACAATTGGCAAGTCCTATGAAAGTTCTAAAATCAAGAACTCTATAAATAATGTTTGTTGTATCCAAGTCTACTATCTAGTCTTTCTTTTTCTAAAGCTAAATTACACCAATTGAATTGTACTCCCTTGTTCTACAGAAATGGTCTTGTTTTTCTTAAATATGTCATTATAATTTTATTATTATGCTATCATTCCTAAACTAATAATTTATTAATTTTAAGAGTAAACATAGGACAGAATATGTCTTAAATATTTGTAAATGAATGAGACTCCATCTGCGAAAGTGAGCTAGTATACATTTCTCCAACTCGATCACTTTAAGTATTCTTTGATACCTAAGACTCAATAATAAATTAAAAACAATTACAACTCAAGAAATTAGATGAATTAATAACTATCCAGTGTTTTCCTTAAGAAACCTACCCACTTAAAAAATTAGATGAGTAACTATCCAATTTTTTCCTTAAGAAACCTAACCACTTTAAGAAATTAAATGAATATGAAACTTTGTTCGAGTTATTCCAATAATTACGGATCCATATCATTTTAAACGTAGTTTTTTAATTGGAGTCAGTTTCATGTTGATATAATTAAGGTGTAATGTACGTAGTGTTTGTTGTTCCCTTTCTATATATTCTATTTGTTTAGTTGTCTTACGGAGGTAAAGAAGCCCACCATTGTTGAATATTCAGCTCCTTCCATTGACTTGTGGAACCACACCAAAATTATTGGGCAAACATATTCCAAGTATATTAATTTATCTATTCCCAAGTAGAGATATTCAGTAGTACATTTGATATGGGCAAAAAATCTACAATTGCCACAATAATAAAGCCACATGCTTTGGCGCACTTTGTTACCACACACATGTAATAACCCAAATTTTTAAAATTTTATTTATAAAAATATAAATAAATTAAAAAAAAAGTAATCCTATATTTAATTAAAATAAAAGAGTCAATTAAGACTTTGGTATATCTTATATTATTTTCTATTTATATTTAAAAAGGGGAGGTGTAACCCTAATCCTATTCTAATTCGATTAGTTGAATATCCGAGTATAATACTTAAACACACTACATCTCAATAGAAAAATCATAATTAATTCATTCGGTGTCAAAATTGAGTGAATCCAAAGTTTGTTTCTTCATTTTTTTCGTCCTCCACAATTGTGAAGAAGGACGAAAAGTTATTTGACGTCATTTTCATGCCTGAGAACCACAATCTATTGTGACGCCCCCAAAATAGGTCCACACGACCCATTCTGAGTCGCTAGATATCACATTATAAAAATCAAATACCAACTTCATTTATACAATTGTTGAACTGTCGTATAGAATACTTATTAACAGTTAATCGTGAGTTTTAATACAATATTGTCTCTCAGACAAGTATCAAACTCAAATTGTTACAATGCCATATAAAATACAACAGCAAATATTTTAAGACCCCAAAGAGGAACGAGAAGATTACTATCATATTCATTCTAATGAGGTGCACTTTTGACGCTATCAAAGTCGGGTTCTCATCACCCTATTGTTGTTCGCCAAAATCAATTATTAAGTGACGTATAAAATACGACACACACATCTTACGTCCTCAATACAATTATCTGTTGCATGTCATGTCGTTTTATAATGTATTGAGAAACTTCAACAGTCTCGGACTATCACACTATTTCTCTGTTATCCCCGCTCGATCCAGCTACACTCTTATTACCTGAAAGGAATTGTGAAGCAAAAAGGTGAGCACAATTAGCCCAGTAAAGAATATCATGGCTAAGATAATTAATTTATCAATGACTTTTATCGTAATAAATCGTAGATTTATAACATATGGTAGATAATAAAAGTTTTCAACCATAATTGCAGCGGAATCAACAATCCATTGGAAGAGTCAAGTAGAACATAATGTCTACTATCTTCTCTAAATTAAAAGTCCATCGTTGATATTTTATTCCTGTAATACTCATCAACAGTTCTTTGTTATACTTAAGACAAATAGAACTTTCAACACTTGTCTTCACCTGAACCACTAAAGATGTTAGTTAAATTCACAATTCATATTTATAATAATGTGAATTAACAGTTCCTTCTTGCCACAAAGGCTTAATAGAACGTTTACTCAATATCCTTACCCCAAAGGCTGAAGATATTCAAATGTAATAACAATGATCATACCAATAAGTTGTCTATCTTTGCACTACGGGCCAAAGATATTCAACTATTTAAAAAAATGGTTATGATCATACCAATCAATTGTCTGTCAGTGCACTACGGCCAAAGACATTCAACTGTTAACTAATGGTCATGATCCTGCAAATCACATCATTGAATTATCCATGCACCACTACGCCGAGGATATTCGTTCGTATCACTAAGTGGTCATGATCATGTCATACACCTGTCCATCTTCGCACTACGGGTCAAAGCTATCAAATAACAGATCATCTTTGCACTACTGTGCCAAAGATATTCAACAACATATCATCTTTGCACTCATGTGCCGTAGACATACAAATTGTAAAACCAATAACCAACAAAGATAATAAAGAATATATGAAGCTCGCAAATGGATTTCCACCGCCATGCGGTAATCCACGTATCTGAGATCATTTCCATAATTTAATAAAGAATGAATACAAAGGATCATTCACCATGCATGTGGTAATCCACATATGCAGAGTTATTCCAATGAATAATAAAGAATGGAATAATGAAGGATTCACCATGCATGCGATAGAGACCGCAGATGCATAAAAGTTATTCCCAATGTAATAATAAATGCGGAATAATAAATAATGAAACCAGTCCGGCGTAAAATGCATGCATGGATATTACGGCGACGAATAATAAATACGGAATAATAAATAATGGAACCAGTCGTGAAATTACATTCGACGAGGATATTAAACGTAATATTAAATGCGAAATAATAAATAATGGAATAACAACAGAATTTCACCAAGTATAGGGTAAATAGCATATACAGGTTATTCCACCAAGTATAGGGTAAACCGCGCATAAAGGTTATTCCAACAGAATAATAAATAATGGAATAATAGAAGAATTTCACCAAGTATAAGGTAAACCGCATATACAGGTTTTTCCACCAAGTATAGGGTAAACCACGTATACAGGTTATTCCAACAGAATAATAAATAACGGAACTAGGTTAGGCGTAATACGCACCGACAGGATATTCCAATAGAATAATAAAAATAGAATAACAACAGAAATCACCGGTATACCAGAATCACAGTATACAAAAGTTATTCCAATGAATAATAAAGAATAGAATAACAACAAACTTCATCAGGTATACGGTAATCCGCGTATACAGGTTATTCCAACAAAATAATTAATGGAACCAGGTCAGGCAAAATTTGCACCGATAGGATATTCCGACAGAATAATAAAGAATGGAATAACAACAAAAAAATCACGGTATCTGAGAATCCCAGATACTGAGTTATTCCAATGAACAATAAAGAATAGAATAACAACAGACTTCACCAGGTATATGGTAATCCGCGTATATAGGTTATTCCAACAGAATAATAAAGAATAGAATAATAGAAGAATTTCACCATGTATGTGGTACTTCGCATAAACAGGTTATTCCAACATAATAATAAAGAATGGAATAATAGAAGAATTTCACCATGTATGCGGTACTTTGCATAAACAGGTTATTCTAATATAATAATAAAGAATAGAATAATAGAAGAATTTCACCATATATGCGATACTTCGCATAAAAAGGTTATTCCAACATAATAATAAGGAATTGAATAACAATAACTCTTTTCATGAATACGAAAGAAATAATACTCCTTACTATAATAATAACATCTCTTACTATAATAATATCCCTTTACCTTTCAAATAAGAGTATTCCGACTAGTAGGGCGAGGATATACTCGAAGAAAACTTGCACTACTCTCAAAGTTTTCTTAAACTCTAAAGAAATACGCTCAAGATTATAGAAGAAGAACTCTCTCTATAGTTTCTCTCTCTAGAGTTTCAATGAATTCGTAAGAAATAATGAAGGAATGAACTTCTATTTATAGAAGAATGGAATGAATAGTAACCAACCCATGAACGGTCCAGATTGATTTACTTTAATCGGACGATCCAGATTTAAAGAAAAATCTTTTAAATAAAATATAATATATTCTAATTATTTCCTAATAAAACAAATAACTTTATAAAAGTATTTTGTTTTATATAAAAAGATTTTACTATGCAAAACACTATGCAACACTATGCAAAATAAAATATAATATATTCTATTTATGAATAACTTTAATAAAGTATTCGCATTTTATATAAAAATATTTTACTATGCAAAACACTATGCATAATAGAATATAATATATTCTATTTATAGAATAACTTTATAAAAGTATTATGTTTTATATAAAAAGATTTTACTATACAAACCACTATGCACAATAGAATATAATATATTCTATTTATAGAATAACTTTATAAAAGTATTCTGTTTTATATAAAAAGCTTTTACTATTATAATTTCAACCAACGGTCTGAAAAAATAGTACATCTCTTCATGGAATAATATTGTACTCAAAAATGATTTGAACCGAAAAGAAATATATTTCTCGGGTGAATAGTACCCCGTGAATAGTAACTTCTGAACAGTAACTCTGACACAAAAAGTGTCCCAAATACTCGAGTGAACAATACTAGAGTGAATAGTAATTTGGGTGAATAGTAACCCGTGAATAGTAACTCGTGAATAGTAACTTCGACACAAAAAGTGTCATAAATACTCGAGTGAACAATACTAGAGTGAATAGTAATTTGGGTAAATAGTAACCCGTGAATAGTAACTCATAAATACGACACAAAAAGTGTCCCAAATACCCAAGTGAATAATACTAGAGTGAATAGTGACCAGGTATTTTATGACAACTTGTTTGCTTTGAAAAATATTTTCACATATCACCCTTAACTTTAACCTTTTATCAATTTAACCATTTACCAAAATAGAAAAATTGAATACTTTTATTTCATAAAATTCGGGGTCTCACAATCTCCCCTCCTTATGGAATCTCGCCCTCGAAATTTACGTACGTACCTGATATTCGAAGAGATGAGAATACCTTGCTTTCTTTTTGGATTGTACCTTCTCGGATAATTCTGCTCTATCATGATTTTCCCATTTCTCATCTCCTGTATTTCAGATATCATTCTAGAATATACCTTCAAAACAAAGGTTAATTGACATATCACAATTTGTCAACTTATCAAGTAAACAATTTCAACTTAGGTAAGTCACACACTAGCTAAGTATATTACTCGCCTCCCTCCTAGTTCCAAACTCTTATCTCCGCGCCAATGACCATATCCCTAAGCTCGATACCAATTGTGACGCCCCAAAATAGGTCTACACGACCCATTTCGAAGTCGCCAGATATCACATTATAAAAATCAAATACCAACTTTATTTATATCTAACTATTGAATCTGTCAGATAGAATACTTAATAGCGATTAAATCGTGAGTTTTAATACAATATTGTCTCGTAGGCGATGATTCAAACTCAAATTGTTACAATGCCATATAAAATACAATGACAAATATTTTAAGACCTCAAAGAGGAATGAGAAGATTACTATCATATTCATTCTAATGAGGGTGTACTTTTTGACGCTTTCAAAGTCGAGTTCTCATCACCCTATTGTTGTTCGCCAAAATCAATTATTAAGTGACGTATAAAATACGACACACACATCTTAGGTCCTCAATACAATTATCTGTTGCATGTCATGCTGTTTTATAATGTATTGAGAAACTTCGACAGTCTCGGACCATCACACTATTTTCCTGTTATCCCCACTCGACCCAGCTACACTCTTATTACTTGAAAGGAATTGTGAAGCAAAAGGGTGAGCACAATTAGCCCAGTAAAGAATATCATGGCTAAGATAATTAATTTATCAACAACCTTTATCAGAATAAATCAGAGATTTATAACATATGGTAGATAATAAAAGTTTTCAACCATAATTGCAGCGGAATCAACAATCCATTGGAAGAGTCGAGTAGAACATAATGTCTACTATCTTCTCTAAATTAAAAGTCCATCGTTGATATTTTATTCCTGTAATACTCATCAACAGTTCTTTGTTATACTTAAGACAAATAGAACTTTCAACACTTGTCTTCACCTGAACCACCAAAGATGTTAGTTAAATTCACAATTCATATTTATAATAATGTGAATTAAAAGTCCCTTCTTGCCACAAAGGCTTAATAGAACGTTTACTCAATATCCTTACCCCAAAGGCTAAAGATATTCAAATGTAATAACAATGATCATACCAATCAGTTGTCTATCTTTGCACTACAGGCCAAAGATATTCAACTATTAAAAACAATGGTCATGATCATACCAATCAATTGCCTGTCAGTGTACTACGGCCAAAGACATTCAACTGTTAACTAATGGTCATGATCCTGCCAATCACATCATTGAATTATCGATGCACTACGGCCAAGGATATTCGTTAGTATCACTAGTGGTCATGATCATGTCATACACCTGTCCATCTTTCACACTACGGGTCAAAGCTATCAAATAACAGATCATTTTTGCACTACAGGCCAAAGATATTCAACAACATATCATCTTTACACTACAGGCCAAAGATATACAACTGTAAAACCAATAACCAACAGTATAATAAAGAATATATGAAATCGCAAATGGATTTCCACCGCCATGCGGTAATCCACGATCTGAGATCATTTCCATAATTTAATAAGGAATGAATACAAAGGATCATTCACCATGCATGTGGTAATCCACATAGATAAGTTATTCCAACGTAATAATAAAGAATGGAATAATGAAGGATTCACCATGCATGCGATAGAGACCGCATGCATAAAAGTTATTCCCAATGTAATAATAAATGCATAATAATAAATAATGGAACAGTGCGGCGTAAAACGCATGCGAACAGGATATTAAACGAGAATAATAAATACGGAATAATAAATAATGGAACCAAGTCAGGTGAAATTCACACCGACAAGATATTCCGACAGAATATTAAATGCGAAATAATAAATAATAGAATAACAACAGAATTTCACCAAGTATAGGGTAAATCGCATATACAGGTTATTCCACCAAGTATAGGGTAAACCACGCATAAAGGTTATTCCAACAGAATAATAAATAATGGAATAATAGAAGAATTTCACCAAGTATAGGGAAAACCGCATATACATATTTTTCCACCAAGTATAGGGTAAACCGCGTATACAGGTTATTCCAACAGAATAATAAATAACGGAACCAGGTTAGGCGTAATACGCACCGACAAGATATTCCAACAGAATAATAAAGAATTGAATAATAACAGAAATCACCAGGTATACGGTAATTCGCGTATACAGGTTATTCCAATAGAATAATAAAGAATAGAATAACAACAAACTTCATCAGGTATACGGTAATCCGCGTATACATGTTATTCCAACAAAATAATTAATGGAACCAGGTCAGGCGAAATTTGCACCGACAGGATATTCCGACAGAATAATAAAGAATGGAATAACAACAGAAATCACCAGGTATACAGTAATCCGCGTATACAGGTTATTCCAATAGAACAATAAAGAATAGAATAACAACAGACTTCACCAGGTATACAGTAATCCGTGTATATAAGTTATTCCAACAGAATAATAAAGAATGGAATAATAGAAGAATTTCACCATGTATGCGGTACTTCCCATAAACAGGTTATTCCAACATAATAATAAAGAATGGAATAATAGAAGAATTTCACTATGTATGCGGTACTTCGCATAAACAGGTTATTCTAACATAATAATAAAGAATAGAAGAATTTCACCATGTATGCGATACTTCGCATAAAAAGGTTATTTCAACATAATAATAAGGAATTGAATAACAATAACTCTTTTCATGAATATGAAAGAAATAATACTCCTTACTATAATAATAACATCCCTTACTATAATAATATCCCTTTACCTTTCAAATAAGAGTATTTCGACTAGTAGGGCGAGGATATACTCGAAGAAAACTTGCACTACTCTCAAAGTTTTCTTAAACTCTAAAGAAATACGCTCAAGATTATAGAAGAACTCTCTCTATAGTTTCTCTCTCTAGAGTTTCAATAAATTGTAGTGAAATAATGAATGAATGAGCTTACATTTATAGAAGAATGGAATGAATAGTAACCAACCCATGAGCGGTCCAGATTGATTTACTTTAATCGGACGGTCCAGATTTAAAGAAAAATCTTTTAAATAAAATATAATATATTCTAATTATTGCCTAATAAAATAAATAACTTTATAAAAGTATTTTGTTTTATATAAAAAGATTTTACTATACAAAACACTATGCAAAATAAAATATAATATATTCTATTTATAGAATAACTTTAATAAAGTATTCGCATTTTATATAAAAACATTTTACTATGCAAAACACTATGCATAATAGAATATAATATATTCTATTTATAGAATAACTTTATAAAAGTATTCATTTTATATAAAAAGATTTTACTATACAAACCACTATGCACAATAGAATATAATATATTCTATTTATAGAATAACTTTATAAAAAGTATACATTTTATATAAAAAGCTTTTCTATTATTATAATTTCAACCAACTATTCGAAAAATTAGTACATCTCTTTATGGAATAATATTGTACACAAAAATAATTTGGACCGAAAAAAAATATATTTCTCGGGTGAATAGAATCCCGTGAATAGTAACTTGTGAATAGTAACTCCGACACAAAAAGTGTCCCAAATACTCGAGTGAACAATACTAGAGTGAATAGTAATTTGGGTGAATAGTAACCCGTGAATAGTAACTCGTGAATAGTAACTCCGACACAAAAGTGTCTCAAATACTCGAGTGAACAATACTAGAGTGAATAGTAATTTGGGTGAATAGTAACTCCGACATAAAAAGTGTCCTAAATACCCAAGTGAATAATACTAGAGTGAATAGTGACCAGGTATTTTAAGACAACTTGTTTACTTTGAAAAAAAAAATTCACATATCACCCTTAACTTTAACCTTTTATCAATTTAACCATTTACCAAAATAGAAAAATTGAATACTTTTATTTTATAAAATTCGGGGTCTCACATCTATCATGATTTCCGTCACTATTTTCAGCCCTAATTTTGAAAATTCGTAACTCAATCATATTATATCAGAATCGAGTGATTCTTAAGCCTATTTCGTGTATCTTTTTGAGAACTACATTTTTTGTGAAGAACTAAATTTTTTTTAAAGACTCTAGAAGACCTAAAAGTTAGATTATTTATTGTCGCGTATTGAAGAAGTGCGAATAAGGAAGGTAAATATTATTTTATATTTTGATTTTATGTTTAGTTACGAGAATTTTTAAATTAGAGATTATTTTTGAACAAAATATAGACATGGAATTAAATATCATGATAATCAAAAAGAGGAGATAAATTTATATAAAGGAATATAATTTAATTTAATTTAAAACATTAAAAATCTGAAAATCAGGTTTTATATTTTAAGGTCTATTGCGTAGGTTATATCTCTTAACTCGACCATTATGATTTCTAAATATGTTATACATATATAAGTTGAGAATATGTTCACCAATTTTGAACCGTTAAAGATTAGCATATGATTTGCTATGAGTTTTAAGAAATGGCTGATATGCAATTTTTGTAGCTGAATTTCAACAAGTTCTAATATTTAAAAATGTATAACTCTATGACTTTAAATTCTAATTGAGTGATTCTTGAGTCTAAATTGGAGTACTATTTGAAGTCTAATTTCTGTTAAAATTAATTAACTTGACAAATAGGTTTTAGTTAATGGTCATAAGATCAGAAAAGTGGACTAACGTCTTAAGAATAATTTGTCATATATAATAGGGTTTTAAGATTTCTTAAGTTTTGTTATTGGTTTTTTAAGTTTTGGAGTATTGATAGCAATCAAAGGCAATAATTATAGGCACCTTGAATGAATTATGAATTATTATGAAATTATTAGTTGGGATTATATTTAATTCGAGGTGAATATGTTTAGACGGTAAATAACATTTCGTATTTGATATAGCTGACATTTGATGGTAAGATTTTGTGGAGTGTGCTATAAGTGGTTTTGAGTATCAGGTACGGATTTTTTAAGACCCCAACTTATTATTAATGAAATTGAATTTCCTCTATTTATTATTTTGAAATAGTAAGGGTTGATTTGATTAATGTGGTTAGTTATGGGTAAAATACGCAAATATTTCAAATAAGCAAGTGGTTATAAAATATTCATTGTTATCGGAGAATATTCGTTTGGTCGTGAAAAATATTCTTCGTGTTAGGGGAATATTAAATGCGGCAGTAGCGACCTTTGTGTGGGCCCCATAACGAAAAGCGATTAGATGAAGAAAACGACAAGTATAAGTTTTTTATAAATAATGGCATAGTTCTTACCGTTAATACTGTTAAAATACCTGGTGGTTAAAACACAGTAGCACACGGTATTGCACCAATTATTGATTCTTACGTAAGAAGACACTACTCAATAATTGTTACAGTAGTTACTATTCAATATTTTATTTTATTGATTCAATAATTGCTACGTTGATATTTTATATTATTGTTGTTTCAATAATTGTCACTACTACGAAGATTTTTATTATCGGATCAATAATTCATATTATTTGAATAATATTATTAGATAACATTATTGGCAATGTCTAGAAAGTTCTGTCTAATGAGAGGTTTGGTCACCTAATTACGCGCTAGTAAGGAAAAATCCTTATTGGAAAGCCTTCTCTTTCCTGGGAACGGCCTGGTTGCCAGTATTGTGATTCTGTAATATTATTTATGAATAATTAATTATTGATTTATATGATAAGAAAAATATTCATTTTATGTGGATATAGATGGAGAAAATTTTTAATGTGACAATTGTTGAAAATTGGTATTTTATCTTTTTCTGATAAAATAATTCATATTATTATAATAATATAATAATAGTGATATTTTTACAATGAATGTGTGATATATGAATAAATGAGGAGGAAGAGTATTTTTGTTGCAATAAATGTTTAACACATGTTTTGTGTGTCGATGGACCCCATTTCTTGACTGAAATTTGATTATAGCTTGTAAAATCGTCCGTATGTGGATTTCAGTCAATTTTTGTTTGGAATTTAGAAAAACTTTATTCTACAAAGTTGTAGAGAATTGAATTTCCTATGAAATGGACACGAGATTTGAATTTTTCTGATAAAAAGGCTATTTATTATGATTTATTGAAGTTTTGAAGTTTCGGAATAATTAATTTTTGAAGTTTTAAATAATTATTTTTAGAAAAACAATTTTTTTGCAATTGAGTGGGCTCACATGTGATATAAATGTGCTGAATTCAGTTGGTCTAAGGTGGGCTTGAAATTTTTTTAAATTCTCTACTTTGGTGTTCTAAGTATTTTCCTATATATAGGGTGCTTAGGTTAAAATTGAAAATCACACCAGAAACAAAAGATTTCTCTCTTTATATTATCGAGCGTATTCTTGTGAGTATTTTGATACTTTGAGTGTTCTTTATACGATTGCAAGTTCCTCAAATACGTATATATCGATATCCAACCGTAAGTCTTATTCTTTTCGAGGTAAGGGATATTATTTTTTTATAAATGATATTATTTCTTTCAATATCATTATGCCGAAATATTGGTAAGATTTTTCTTGTGAAATTCTTGTCTTTTAGTGTCGGAGTTCTTATTCACGATATCAGCCACTATTCACGATATCTGACCTCTATTCACAAATACGACACTATTCACAGAAAAATTAAATTTTAGTTTTTCGTCCAAAATATCTATTATGGATACTAGCTTTGATTGTATCCATGTTTTGATCATTCTTAAATTTTACTCTACTATGATTATTTATGAGGTATTTTTGGACATGGATAAACCGAAATACGAATCCTTAATATTTATTCTTTTGTTTCACTGGATTCGTTTTCTTTAAAATAATTTTAATCATCCTCAGTCCTAAATGATGATATAATTGAATATCTTTGGCCTGTAGTGCAAAGATTAATGATTTTATGATGAATATCTTTGGCCCGTTGTGCAAAGATGAACAGGTGTTGAGATGAACATGATCAACTGATGAATATCTTTGGCCTGTAGTGCAAAGATGAATATTTGATTCAAGATGTATATTGATTGATGTTACAGGGATAAAATATTGATGATGAACTTTTAAATTCATAGATAATAGTAGATTTTATTCTATACGTAACTCTTCTATGAATTATTATTTCCGTTGCGAATATTGATCTGAAACTTGTTGTCTATTATATTCTCTCAGATTTTTCCATGTTAAAGACTAACGATAATTTGTTCTATATTATCTTAGTCATAATATTCTTTACTGGCTAGTTGAGCTCACCCTTTTCCTTTTTGTTCCATTTTTCTTCTCAGGAGGCGAGAATGTAGCGAGTACTAGTCGGGGTATGGAATGATGGTTCTAGAAGTTGTTTTAGTAGTCCTCACCCTTTTTGTAAAATAATGTATCAATAATTGTAATGAGGACTTATTTGGGTGTGAATATTGTCTAGAAGACAATATTTATATTTAAACTCACAGTTTAAGTGTTGTCGTATTTTGCATGACAATTGTATTAATAAAGTTGTAGTTGTTTCTGTACCATGTATTTGACAACTTAGAATGGGAGATGTATACCTATTTTGGGGGCGTCACAGATTTTGTACTTCACTCATTTGATTATTATTGTATTCTATATATCTCGTGATATCTCGTCATTCGTTACATTTTTATTATATTTCTGTTGATACTCTTGAATAGAGGTTTGATATTTGATACCTTGACTTTATTCTGTAATTTGAAATCTTTTCCTTCTATTATAATTTGAACATATTCCATATTTCTTCAACGATACTATCATTATGTTGATTTGCCTGTACTACTAATCATTCGGAATTTCGTACTCGCTTAATTATTTCGTTTCTAATCAAATCCTTAATTTGTTTCGGTTTATTCTAGATGTTCCGAACTTCATATTTTATAATTTTTTGAATTTATTCATCATGCATAGAATTTTATTGATATTTGTAGAGCAGTACATGTTACCATCTTTTGGAGACATTGTGTTTATGATTTGATTTGGTTCAACATGTAAGTGTAGAATTATTTTGTTGGTATTATATCGCATGTGTTGTGACATTATATCTTTGTATACGAATAAGTGGTGAGGTATACCTTAGCTATAACCACCTTTGGGGGTACCATAGATATGTCCTCTTAGCACCGATGCATGATACCTTCTCTAGCAGTGTGATTACTCCACGTCGTATCCTTTTGTATTTTTTCTCTAAGTGTGAGCTTTAACCATTTAATATGTTTGTTCAGGATACGTATGGGTCGGCCCTAGTTTCTATTCTATTTTGCAGATTGTTGATGTTTGTGCTAGACATACCTTCTGATTTGCATACATTTGGATTCGCAGTCTAATGTGTGATTTGTCTATGTGACATTATTTTGACTAGTCTGTGTGATAAGATATTTGTGTTTTGTTTTGAACTCCGTATAAAATAACCACTCAACCACTTTAATTCAGCTTTTCATTTGATTGGTTAATTCTGTTGATTCAAATATATTATAATCAAACTTCGGAGATTATATTTCCGTCGATATTTATTCTCAAGGTATCGTTCAGTATTTTGTCAGTTAGTTCCCTATTTCAGTTGCACATTTTTTGTATATATTTAATTATCCGTACTGGACATTTAACTCATCTTGTGTTTTTCTTGTTGCAGGTTTGCAAGGGCGATTTAAGATTTTGTGTGAAGAGAGTTACCTTTGACCGAGTAAGTTTATTTGATTTTATGTTTTTATTATTGTGTACATTTTTGGAGAATTCTTTTTAATTCAACATTTATAGATTATCAACTATTAAATATTTTGAAGTTATTATACTGTCATGTTTATATATTTTGAGGTTTGTTGTGCTTTACACGTGACCTCCCTTTTTTATTCGAGAAGGTGATGTTACAACACATGCTACAGTGTTGCTGAAAACTTCGAAATTGTTTGGGAAGAGAGTATTCCAAGATGAGAAGGTGACTGGAATCTACATTTCCATGTTTCTTGGAGCCGACGCACAACTCTTGTGGATCCAAAAAGGACAAGTGGTACATACATATTATAAGTCTTCACCTTTGACGCCGCAAACATCACACAGAGTAATGTTAACGCGTGCTGCTTGTGACCATTATGATGAAATCTGCGTTCCTAGCTTTTGAAATATCCACTCCTAGAAAACATCGAAAGCACATATCATGCAAATGTTAAATATACATTTAATATAGGTAGGCCTGCAAACGAATCGAATTATTTACGAACCGATTCGGTTCGAGTTTAATGCTTTGTCGAGTTGAGTTCGCACATGATTTTACATTCGATTATTCGATCGAACATGTTCGCGAACCATGTGATTCGGTTTGTCTGTCGTTCATTTTTTACACAGGTTCGAGTGGTTCGATTTTTTACATGTAAAATTTTTTAACCGACTTGGAAGTTGGAAATATAATCAGCCGACATGATCAGTCAAAATATTCGCGAACTTGATCATATTCGCGAACGAGTATGTGTTCGATAACGTTCGCGAACTCTTCATGTTCGTGAACTCGATCATGTTCGCGAACAACTAACGATCGAACTCGCACATAAGTGTTGGTTCGATTATATTACTCGAACAAGTTCGAGTTCGACTAACAGTACTGTTCGAGTTTGGTTCAAATTCAAAAAAGTTTGGATCAATTCGGTTCATTGGCAGGCCTAAATTCATAGGTGAACGACTTCCCATATTGATGAGTCGTACAAAAGGTTCTGTATCGTGGGCGTGACTGGAGGTTAGACTAATTTGATCGGTGCTGGTTTTCTGCAGAAAGAAGTTGCTAAAAATACTAATGTTGCAATTATATATTTTTCTTTATAACTCACCAACTAATGAAATTTTATTTTTTTATTTTTTTTGTGATTTTTGTGTTTTTGCGTGTCATAAGTTCATTTCCAATTACTTCTCAAATTCATAAACCAAATATATTCCAGTTACATGCTCATTTTTTTTCTATGTAAACCGAACCAATTCATTCAAGTGAGTTGAGTGCTTGAAATTTTTAGATTTTTTAATTCAAACAATTAATGCTTTGCACGGGTGATAAACTTGTGTTCTACTAAAGGACCTTTTTTAAGTTTTAAAAGCAATAAGTGTTTGAAACACTTGTGAAAACATTATTAAGTCACAGTTACTCAACAAATATATAAGTTTAAGGTAATCAATTGAATGTAAAATTCAGTTAGGACTTTGATGATATAATTATAGAATATTACTAGATTTTTACTAGGCTGATTAGTTGAACTATATAGTGTCTATTTCTTTAGTCAGTTATCAAAATAAGTAATTATATTGTAGTGTAAATTTATTCAGTTGTGTCTGGCAACAAAGCACATTTCATACAGAGTCGAAAGTAGCAGTTCCCACATTCAAGGATTGTGTGAGTGATAGTCAACTTTCACGGTAGCCCCAAACTTTGTTAAGATTTATTATTTAAGTTTGGCAGTTCTAGTTTGTCCTAGTCTTTAGGGATTTATTTAGATGAAAAGATCGTGCTTTTGTGGCTACAGAAAGTGCAAAAAATGGTTTTCATTGTCCTGTTTTGTAGGATCTTAAGTTAGTGGTAATTGTATTATGTTATTTCCCTTCCTATGTAATGCCTATTTATAGGCTGTTTTTATCACTGAAAATTTATGAGTTTCCAGTTCACACATAGGAGAGAAAAATGTGAGTCCTGCAATAGTGTGCAAGTCCCCAAGCAGTCCATAATAGCAAAGCAGTGAAGCGATGGCTTCAGACTTCAATTTTGTGAAGGCGACTATCCCACGTTTTGATGGTCACTATGACCATTGGAGTATGTTAATGGAGATGTTGTTCGATTTTAGATAGTGATAAATATGTGCAAGTATACATGATCAACAAGCAATATAGAGTAAATATATAGAGTGTCGAACCCACAAGAATCTATGCCTAATATATTCTAACTACTAATTTTTTATCAATTCAATTTTGTTTAAACAATCCCAATTGTGAAAATTATATAAAAGTGAATTAAAACTAAAACTAAAATTTAACACAAACTTTGAAAATCAAATGTTTAATACTTAAAACTACAATATCCCCAATTACGTCACACGGATCAATGATCTAAATCATCAAATAACTAAATAGAGTTATTAACATTAATTCAATAGTATTTATTAGCCCTTTTCCTAGGATCAAATAAAAATATTTATTTCAATTAATTTTGATATATATATATATATATATATATATATATATATATATATATATATATTCCTATGCAAAACAAGAGAAACATATTCATTACTTCACGTTCTCATCACTGGCCAACATAATGGTTTCTATATTTCAAACACTATATGCACTAACAAAAAAATATGCAAAACAACCACATAACTATGTAAAGAAATACAAAACATGCAAAAAACCTAATGTAATGAAAATGCAACCTAATATGAAAATACAAACAACCCCCAAACTTAAATGAAATAATGTGCTCATGCGAAGATATAAAAATTGAAAATTGAGTGGTGACGCCCCCAAATCTGAGTTCCCTAACCTCGGGTGTGTTGCTCACGATCCATTATACATATCACATCTAACTATCCATTAATTCATTGATGAAATACATCATTCATTACATGTTCTTAATAAACATATAACTTAAAACATAATTATATCATCATCATCATCATCCCAGGTTAACTAATCTTCAAATAACTTACATACCCTTAGATACTCAAAAGGTTTACATAATTAATTTACATAAAGTAACATAATAAGTAAAGTTCACAATAACTACTCTTGAACTTTTCCTTTGCCCTTGTCTTTCTTTGACCCCTCAACTACCTCACCCTTAACTGAAATGCTTTATTTAAACAAGGGTGAGCAACAAGTTTGCTCAGCAAGTTAAAGCGTACAATAAAAGATATAGAAGAATCTAACTTTACTTTCTAGAATGTCAACAATGTTCAAAAGATTTCGAAGTAGCTGAACAATAACTCATTTTCAATAACAAGAATTTTCTTGAATTCCAGAATAATTAACATTTCAAGAATAAAAGAATGAAATTAGTTCGAAGATTCAATAATATTCAGTTGATTAGGAACAATTAGCAATAATGCAACAATATTTAATAAAGTGAGATATTCCCAGATTTCATGCTGAGTGATCACAAATAGATCAAGAACTAATAAAGGAATTATCAGTTAATTAATACTGAATTACCTCAAGAGTATCAGTTAACCATAAAGATTAAATCATACTCTTCTGCGAGTACATGAAGTGATCAACCTCAGTGTACCATATATTATGCATAATACTCAAAAATAGTGCAAAGGTCGAATGTCCGACAATAAAGTTCCCCTTTTTATAAGGGTTGTTCATCTCAGTCTTACATCATGGGTCCGTACCACAACAATATGGTTTGGGTTGCTTTCAAAGAAATGTTATGATTTCAACATATAATATCAATATTGATCTAGCCGAAATAAATGGCATAAATCTATCAATAACAACTTAGTTCAAATAATAGAATGATTCATCAATTATTAGTCTAGCCGAAACGAATAGCTGAGACATGGCTCATAAACAGTTCATGAATAAAAGAACTTTAAATTTATTTCACAGTTCAAAAAATAGAACATGAAATCAAATGCACGATGTGCGAATAACAATAATCATTATAAATGTGAATAACCAACAATAATTATCCACTAATCACGCTTTAGAATTAATAACTCAAGTTGAGTTAGGAAACTCTCCTGTTCGACGAGCTACGACTAACTAGGTTTAATTAAAACTCTTTGTACAACCTAGCATTGACAATGTTGGTCTATTAATTAGTACTGCATATAATTGTATGTCTATACACTTATTTATGCTATTATCCAGCAAATAATTCAATCACAAGGTACACATAATATAATGTATTATCATTAATCCTATAAGATATTTAATAAATCTTAGGTTAATGATTTAATTAATTTATAAGATTTTTCTTAAGTAATAAACACTTATTAGATCCTTAAATAATTTATTATAATTATTTAATTAATGAGTTATTTAAATTCTCTTCATTTATTAACTCTATCTTCATTTAATTACCATTTAATATTAGTTAAACAAGAATTAATTAATTACCTTTAGTTTTTATTTAATAATAAATAATAGCTAATAACATCTACTTATTATTTAATGTTAATTAAATAATAATTAATCAAATTATTAATATTATTTATTTTTAATTATTATTTAATATTAATTAAATAATAATTAATTAATCATTCATCCTTGAATAATAAACAATTAATTTATTTACTTCATAAGTCTTTAATTATTCTTTCTTATTAATATCGAAAAATAATTAATTATCATTTGTTCTTATTTATTATTTAATATTAATTAAATAATGAATAATTATTTTATAAATTTTATGTCAATGTAAGTAAGTAATTACATTATTATTATATAATCTTACTTAAACATTATTTATTCATTAATTAAATATTAATTAATCAATGGTTTAACTCTATTTATTATTTAATCTTAATCAAATAATCAATAGTTAGTTTATTAACACTAACTCTACTTAATTATCACTTAATATCACTTAAATAATAATTAAATATTTAATTAGATTTAAATTATATGTAATTAGTTTAATAATCATTTACTAGCATTAATAATTACTAATTAGTAAGTTTTAAATGATTTAAATGAGTTTAAACTAATAATTACTTAATAATTACATAATTGTTCAGATAAATTTTGAATTAAATATTTTAACATTCTTCACAATTTTAGAAAATTTTGGGTCCCGGACTCACCATCGTAAGCCGTACGGAAAGTTGGTGAATCTCGTTCGTGAAAAGTTTCAATTGCTCACCAAAAAAAAGTGAATGAATGGTAGCTTCCTTAATTTTTCTTATTTTTCCAGATTTGGGGTCCTTCACTAAAACTTGAATAAAATGAAATCTACAACTCTAATTTAGGTCGAGTCGGTCTCCTTGGATTTGTATCTTCCCGAACTACAATTTTCATTTATCAAACATCAAATTTGGATCTGTTTTGATCATGGAAAACATTCCAGAAGTGACTGGTCAGCAACATGATTCCAACAATTGGAGTGTTTTGTTAATAAATCCATATCTTGCTCATTTTTTAACATTTTTACATGATTTAATCCTAAGAGGTTTTGCCCTTAACTCAAAGATCTAGCATACCAAGAAATAAAATCACAAAAATCCTTTGTAGATTTCAAAATGAAAAGCTTCAATCACTCTTTCAGATAAAACTCATTTTCATTCTTTTTAACAAACTTTTCTACATAAACAAATATCAATACACAAGTTAAATCCATTAAACTCTATATCTATCATTCTAGCATGCCTCTAGCCATTTAAAGCTTGAACTACATGTATCTAACATAAAAAGAATACAAAATACATGAAACTAAAGCTTGAGATTTAATATTTTTACCTTGATCTAAAGGCACACTTTCTTGTTTTACCAAAATAAGAGATGAATTTTGGATCGGATTCATAAGGCTCAAAGCTCTTCTCCCCCACCTCTTCTATGGCTTCTGCACACTCACCCTTTCTCTCTCTCTATGTTTTGTATTTGCTAGTTAAGTTTGGAAGGAAATGTAAACTTTATTTACTAATGAGGTGTGGGTTTATATAAGTAGTAAAAATATGTATATACCATATCTATATGTATATGTATATTACCCACATCTCTTGCTTTACTTGATCAAATAAACAAAATAATTTGGCTAAGAATCAAGGTAACACATGGGCTAGGAAGTGGTAAAGAGTTGGTGACCAACTTTGACAAATAAGAGACCAAAATAATTTTAGTCATATGCCTTAAAACACCCACAAGGGGCCGGGTACTCCCCCTTACTTTGCTCCAATTTAGTTTATTTTTATTGTTAAAATTGATTATCTAATGACCAAAAAGTCCCTCTTTAATTGGGCTAAAAGTTGGGCCATTTTATTTAATGTTTGGGTTTTTAAATTAATTAGTTTGGACTATGTAAAAATGATCGACATGGTCCAACAATTTAGCTTTACATTACCCTAATTATTTAATTAGGGTTTCCATTCCCCTAATTCTAGAATTTAATTGATTACTTATGTACATTTAATTTTATAACCCAATTAGACTTGTTTTAATTAGGTTTAAAATAAATAATAAATTGAGATAATAAAATTAATCTCTTAGGTTAGTATAATTTTAAATACAAAAATTCTTCAATATTCTAACCCTTAGATTATTTAATTCTCATCACTAGTATTTAATATTAGGTTATTTAGCTTTCTTATTAATTCACTATACAAAATAAATAAATATATATACACATTTATAATATATATTCATTTAGTCTAATACATATCCCACATATGTCATAACATATTTATCAAAGCGGGTGGAAAAATTGAACAAAGTGGGTGGCACCAGAAATTGAACTGGTTCCATTGTCGGGTTCATTCGGGTGAACAAATCGATCAAAGCGGTATTGAAGTTGAAATAATCAAATCCTTCATATTAACCTGCACTTTCAACAAGTGATTAGGCATGACGAAATCAAAATTTTTCAAGTTGGCTAACACATGATTATGAACAATCTCATGATAAATCTTAATTTTTACGATATCCGTTTTCTTATGTTCCATTAAATCCAAATCATGATCCTCCTCAACCACTAAGCTTGGTTCGTCTTTAACTATAACTGCTTCTTCAACTACCTCCTTTATATCTTCCACGCTTTCTACTAAAAAGGACAAATCACATGTCTGAGAAATAGGATATAACGCTACAACTTTCTTGAAGATTTTTCCCACAGGCTTTCAAATTCTTGCAACACCTCTTAACTTCATTAATACATCAAAAAAGAAATCTCCCTTTGTAGCTCGTCTCTAGCTTTTCTTTTCTCAACGTCTTGATACCGATATTTCAACTTGTCAAGTTGTGCTTCCCTTAATTCCTCCAAAAGATCATCATATTGGGGCAACGAGTTTTTACGATGACGAACATAAATCTTATAATCTAACAAATCACATTCATTCTTAATAAAGTAAATATAATCATATACTTGTTCATTTCTTGCCTTTGTAGTTCTATACAATTTTGATGCACAGATTGAAAGAGCTTTTGGTCAAATTTAATTAATCAAAACTTGAGGCAACAATATGTAAGTGTACAAACTATCAAGGACCCGAGAAAAGCTTATGATTAACAATGAATAATCAAATTAAAATATTTCCAATACTAACCCAACATCAAATCATGTTAACTTTGTTGCTTGGTTTCGTTAGTGACTGTTGTTAAACTTTGTTTTGCTTGATTCCGATGTGACTGTTGTTAAACTTTTCGTGACAGAGATAACAATTGATTTCTCATGAGATGGACTGTTTTGAGTCTTTTTCTAATAAACAAAAAATTAAAAGATAGATTCGACTAGTTTTACCTAGTCTTGACGATGAACGAACGGTTGCTTGCATTCTCCAACTAAGCAGGTCCCATAGATATCATTCTCCTTCACACTGACATCGAAGTGGGCTCAATTCAAGAAAAAGGTTTAAACCTAACAGAATTATCCTCTGCAGACTAAATTCCATTAACATTAACTTAAGACCGACTGAATAATCCGTTGACGATATGGCTCTCGAAAATAATGTAATTCCGACGGAATTTCGTCAGAAACAGAATAGCCTCATTGGCGCCAAGTTTCTCGCCAATGCGAAAACTAATTTCGACTGAACTTTGGTTATTTACGAGGGAATATTCGTCGAGGTTTATATAATTTTAAGGGAATTATTTTTGACGAAATTTTCGTTGGAAATAACTTATAAAATCTAATTAAGCTTCGTCTTCAGCTAGCCGCCTCATTTCATTTCATTTCCCTATATATCTCTCTTCACATCCCTAGTTCTCTGACTCTCTGCATTGTCTTACTCTCATCTCTCACAGCCTCCTCACGCTGGTAGTTGGTTCAAACTCCACACATCGCCTGTGCCATCTCGTCATGCCGCCTCATCTCTCTCTATCTCTCTCTCTCTCTCTCTCTCTCTCTTTGTAAATACATAAGGTAAGTATCTAAATTTTATCAAGTTAAAATTCGTTATTAATGTTGTAGAATCTAATATTAGGAATGGATATATAGTATCTAAATTTGGGAATGGAGTTTTACTATCTAAAATTGATAATATTAATGGAGAAACTAAAATTGGTGCATATTATTGTTAAATCTTGTGGGCCCAAGTGCAAATTAGGGTTCATATAACCTAATTGAATTAAATTCACAAATTAGGGTTCACACTATGATTAAATGAATGACATAAAAGATGGATATGAATAAACAAGATCACAATTAATAAACCAAACATTAAATAAGTAAAAAGGGAAAAACCCTAGGGTTTTGGGTCCTTAAGGTTCGGCCACCCTAGGGTTCAACCACTCTTAGATGGTTCCTCTTTAAGAAAAAGATAAATCAATATGTTCCCTGACTGGATTTGGGTGGAACTATCAGAACGAAACAAAAAAAATAGATAAAAGATGAACAAAAGAAAATCAAAGTAACTCCTAGAGTTTGACCTCCTAGCTAGGGCGCGCACTATCTTATTTTTCTGATTTGTGTGTCAGAAGGGTTTTGATCTATGTAATGACAGAGAAATGAGCCAGGACTACAGAAAGAAACTAAAATCTTGTGAAACTCCAAGAAATGAGTAGCTTTATAATCTCGATGATAAGAAAAGCATCTTACAGGACCAAGAATAATGAGAAAATGATGAAAACTGACCAAGAAAGGCTGAAATGAAAGAAAAGAACAGAAAGAGGCCTCTTAAGGTTTAGCCCGCTAGGGCGCGGTGTGACGCCCCCAAAATAGGTATACATCACCCATTTTAGGTCGTTAATAACATGGTACAGAAACAACAACAACTTTATTAATACATCATAAAAACTGTGAGTTTAAATACAAATATTGTCTTCTAGACAATATCCATACCCAAATAAATCCTCATCACAATTATTGATTCATTATCTTACAAAAATGGTGAGGACTACTAAACAACTTCTAGAATCATCATTCCATACCCCAACTAGTACTCGCTACATTCTCGCCTCCTGAGAAGAAAAATGGAACAAAAAGGAAAAGGGTGAGCTCAACTAGTCCAGTAAAGAATATTATGACTAAGATAATATAGAACAAATTATCGTTAGTCTTCAACAGGGAAAAATCTGATAAAATACAATAGACAACAAGTTTTAGATCAATATTCGCAGCGGAAATAATAATTCATAGAAGAGTTACGTAGAGAATGAAATCTACTACTATCTATGAATTTAAAAGTCCATCATCAATATTTTATCCCTGTAACATCAATCAATAAACATCTTGAATCAAATATTCATCTTTGCACTACAGGCCAAAGATATTCATCAGTCGGTCATGTTCATCTCAACACCTGTTCATCTTTGCACTACGGGTCAAAGATATTCATTATAAAATTATTTATCTTTGCACTACAGGCCAAAGATATTCAATAATATCATCATTTAGGACTGAGGATGATGAAAATATTTTAAAGAAAACGAATCCAGTGAAACAAAAGAATAAATATTAAAGATTCGTATTTCAGCTATTCCATGTCCAAAAATACCTCATAAATAATCAAAGTGGTGTAAAATTCAAGAATGATCAAAACATGGATACAATCAAAGCTAGTATCCATAATAGATATTTTGGACGAAAAACAAAATTTTAATTTGCCTGTGAATAGTGTCGTATTCGTGAATAGTGTCGTATACGTGAATAGTGTCGTGTATGTGAATAGTAACCCCAACACTAAAAGACAAGAATTTCACAAGAAAAATACTCCAATATTCCGGCATAATGATATTAAAAGAAATAATATCATTTAAAAAAAATAATATCCCTTACCTCAAAAAGACAGTATGTGACGCCCCCAAAATAGGTATACATCACCCATTCTGAGTCGCCAAATACATGGTACAGAAAAACAACTACAACTTTATTAATACAATTGTCGTGCAAAATACGACAACAAATACTGTGAGTTTAAATACAATATTGTCTTCTAGAAAATATTCACACCCAAATAAAGTCCCCATTACAATTATTGATGCACTATTTTACAAAATAGTGAGGACTACTAAAACAGCTATCTTGAGTCATCATTCCGTACCCCGGCTAGTCCCTGCTAAACTCTCACCTCCTGTGAAGAAAAATGGAACAAAAAGGAAAAGGGTGAGCTCAACTAGCCTAGTAAAGAACATTATGACTAAGATAATATACAACAAATTATCCTTAGTCTTCAACAGGGAAAAATCGATAGAATACAATAGACAACAAGTTTTAGATCAACAATCGCTGCGGTGAAACAACAATTCATTAGTAAGAGTTAAGTAGAGAATGAAATCTACTATCATCTATGAATTTAAAAGTCCATCATCAATATTTTATCCTGTAACATCAATCAATATACATCTTTGCACTACGGCCAAAGATATTCATTTGTATCACCAGTTGGTCATGTTCATCTCAACATCTGTTCATCTTTGCACTACGGGCCAAAGATATTCGTCAGGTAATCATTCATCTTTGTACTACATGCCAAAGATATTCATCAAGTATCACCATTAAGGACTGAGGAAGATGAAAAACATTTTAGAGAACGAATCCAGTGAAATAGAAGGACAATTATTAGGAATTCGTATTTCGGTTTATCCAAATTCAATAATACTCCATAATAACCAAGTGTGAAGTAGAATTCAAAAATAAAGATCAAAACATGAATACAATCAAAGATAGTAACCATAAAAGACATCTGGAAGAAAAAGAGAAAATCTCATTTTTTGGTGAATAGTGTCGTATTTGTGAATAGTGTCGTATACGTGAATAGTAACCCCGACACAATAAGTTCCAAATTTGATTAAAAGTTCAGATCAATAACTCGGCATAATGATATTGAAAGAAATAATATCATATATGAAGAAAATAACATCCCTTACCTCAAAGAGACAGTACTTCAGAATGAAACGTCGGATATGATGTTGAATGCAACTTGTACTGAATAGCAACTCTCAAAGTATCTAAATACTCACAAAATACTCTCGATAATATAGAGAGAGAAAGACTTGACCTGCTACCTGATGGTCAATAAAATTCAGACTTGACCTGCTACCTGATGGCTTTACCTGCTACTATTGCCACCCACCACATTTGAAATACAATTCAGCACATTTTTTCACCAACCACAAGTGGGGACCACTCAATTCTAGAATTTTCCACCAAAATCAATTATAACCCTAATTTTCGAAGCAGTCACCTCTTAAAATTCATAACAAATCATTCGTTCATTTTTAACGGTTCAAAATTTGTGGACATATACCCAACTTATATATATATATATATATAACATATCCAAAAATCACAACGATCCAACGATCAGATTAAAGATTATAACTCACGCAATATATCATAAAAATACTGATTTAATTTTTAATACCTCCATTCAGACAAAAATACCTCAACATTAATTCCCTTAATTATATCCACATAAAATAAATATATCCATCAATTATATCCATATAAAATAAATATTTCCTTATCGTATAAATTAATAATTAATTATTCACAAATAATATTACAGAATCACAATTATGACAACCAGACCGTTCCCAAGAAAGAGGGGGCTTTCCAATAAGGATTTCTCCTTACTGGCGCGCAATTAGATGACCAAACCTCTCCTTAGACAGAACTTTCTAGACATTGCCAATAATGCTATCTAATAATATTATTCAAATAATATGAATTATTGATCTGATAATGGAAAATATTGTGCAGTGACAATTATTGAAACAACAATAATATAAACTATCAACGCATCAATTAATAAAATAAAATATTGAACAGTAATTACTGTAACAATTATTGAGTAGTGCATTCTTACGTAAGAATCAATAATTCAACTATCTTCGTGCAATACCGCAAGTAACATCTTTGTGCAACTACTGCCGACATCGTATTTTAACCACGTGTATTCCAATAGTGTTAACGGTAACCATTACGCCGTTAATTATAAAAACTCATACTTTGTCATTTTCTTCATCCAACAATTATCTTGTTATGGGGCCCACGAATGACTGCGCCGTCATACGGATATTTTCGACAAAAAGAATATTCCACGACCAAACGAATATTCCCCGACAGAAGGAATATTTTATAACCACTTGCTTATTTTGTAAAATTTGCACATTTCACCCATAACCAAAGCATTATATCAAATTAACTCCTTACTATTTCAAGATAATAAATAGAGAAAATTCAATTTTATTTATAATAAGTTGGGGTCTTACAACCTCCCCTCCTTATGAAATTTTGTCCTCGAAATTGACGTACGTACTTGGTATTTCGAACAGATGAGGGTACCTCGCTTTCATTTCCGATTCCAACTCCCAGGTCATTTCTTCAATAGCATGGTTTCTCCACAAAACCTTAACTTATGGTATAACCTTGGTGCGTAGGACATGCTCTTTTCTATCCAATATCTTAACAGGTACCTCCTCGTATGACAAATCTTCGGCTATCTCGTCTGGTTCTAACTCAATAATGTGGTTCGGGTCTTTTACATATTTACGGAGCATAGATATATGGAAAACATTATGAACGTGAGACATGCTTGGAGGTAACGCTAGTCTATAGGCCACATTTCCTATTCGGTCAAGAATCTCAAATGGACCAACAAATCTTGGATTGAGCTTTCCTCTCTTTCCAAATCTTGTAATTCCCTTCCATGGAGCAACACGTAACAATACATGATCTCCAATATTAAATTCCACGTCCTTTCGATGAAGATCAGCATAACTCTTTTGTCCATCTTGTGAGGTTTGAATACGTTGTCGAATCATTTGGATCTTTTTCGTAGTCATGCGTATTAATTACGGTCCCAACAACGTTGCTTCTCCCACCTCGCCCCAAAGATACCGAGAGCGACACTTTCTTCCATACAACGCCTCAAATGGAGCCATGCCTATACTTGCTTAATAACTGTTGTTGTAGGAGAATTCCACCAGTGGCAAGTACTTATCCCAACTTCCTTTGAAATCTAGAACACATAGTCTTAATAGATCTTCAAGGGTTTGAATAGTCCTCTCCGATTGTCCGTCTGGTTTGAGGATGGTATCTTTGAATCAATCGTGAATTCGTGCCCATAGCTTTCTGCAAGCTAACCCAAAAACTTGAAGTGAATCTTGGGTCACGATTCGAAACTATAGATACTGGCATGCCATGCAATCGCAAAATCTTATTCACGTACATACAAGCAAGACGTTCAAGGGAATAAATCTCACGTATCGGTAAGAAATGAGCAGACTTGGTTAATCTATCAACAATAACCCAAATCGCATCTATGCCTTGAGAAACTTTGGGAAGACCTGTAACGAAATTCATGGTAATGTGTTCCCACTTCCATTCCAGAATCTCAAGTGCTTGCAATGGACCCTTTGGTACTTGATGCTCCGCCTTTACACGTTGACAAGTTAAACACCTCGAGATAAACTCTGCGATCTCTCTCTTCATATTGTTCCACAAAAATGTATGTTGAATATCATGATACATTTTGGTACTCCCAGGATGGATTGCAAACGGGGTGTTGTGTGCCTCCATCATGATTCTATGCTTCAAGTCGAATCGTTAGGACGCATAAAGTCTAGAGTTGACTCAAGTATTCCTTCTTCATCGATTCTTACTTACGGAATAGCTCCTTCTTGCACTTTTTTCTTCATACGCGTCAGTCCCAGGTCCGTAGTTTGAACAGCTTTAACTTTATCGATTAAAGTCGGTTCTACTCGTATATTTGCCATCATCATGTGGGTCCCTAGAGTCTTTAATTCTATCTCCATCCTTTGTAAGTCGTACAAAATGGGCTTTTATGTTAACAACATTGCACTCGTACCCGCATATGATCTTCTACTCAATGCGTCAGCTACAACGTTTGCTTTTCCAGGAGGATATTGAATGTTATGGTCGTAATCCTTCAATAGCTCGAGCCAACGTCGTTGCCGCATGTTGAGTTCCTTTTGGGTGAAGAAATATTTGAGGCTTTTATGATCCGTATAAATCTCTACTTTCTCCCCATACAGGTAGTGTCTCCAGATTTTCAACGCAAAAACGACTGCTGTGAACTCCAGATCATGAGTAGGATAATTCCTCTCATATTCTTTAAGTTATCGCGAGGCATAGGCTATGACTTTCCCATGTTGCATGAGAAAAAATCCTAACCCTTTGCCTGAAGCATCACTGTAGATAACAAATCCATCCGAACCAGATGGTATTGTTAGAACAGGTGCCGAAATGAGTTTCCTCTTGAGCTCTTGGAAACTCTTCTCGCATTCCTCGCTCCATACGAATTTTGCATCCTTCCGAGTCAGATGAGTTAACGGAGTAGCGATTCGAGAAAATCCTTCCACGAATCTCCGATAATAACCAGCTAAGCCCAAAAAGCTACGCACTTCGGTCACCGACTTCGGCTACTCCCAACTTTGGATTGCTTCAATCTTTACTGGGTCAACAAATACTCCATGTATTGATACCACGTGCCCAAGGAATGCTACTTCCTTAAGCCAGAACTCGCATTTCTTCAGCTTGGCATATAGCTTATTGTCACGAAGTCTTTGAAGTACTAGCTTCAAATGGTGCTCATGATCTTCACGGCTTTTGGAATAGATGAGGATGTCATCAATAAAGACAACAACGAACTGATCCAAATATTCCTTGAATACATGGTTCATCATATCCATGAAAGCAGCAGGAGCATTAGTCAATCCAAAAGATATGAATAAGAATTCATAATGCCCGTACCGAGTCCTGAAGGCAGTCTTTGGAATATCCTCAGTTTTAATCTTCAGCTGATGATATCCAGAACGAAGATCGATCTTTGAAAAGAATTATGCTCCTTGCAACTAGTTAAACAGGTCATCAATGCGAGGTAGCGGATACCTATTCTTGATGGTGACATGGTTTAACTCTCGGTAGTCAATACAAAGTCTCATACTCCCGTCTTTCTTCTTTACGAATAAAACTGGAGCACCCCAAGGAGATGTACTATGATGAATGAAACTGATGTCTAACAATTCATGTAGTTGGACTTTTAACTCCTGAATTTCAATAGGAGCCATTCGATATGGGGTTTTAGAAACGGACTTTGTACCCGGTTCAAGGTCAATAAAGAATTCAACTTCACGCTCTGGGGGTAGACCATGAAGTTCTTCAGGAAATACATCAGGAAATTCTCTAACAACAGAAATATTATTCAAATCTGACTTGTCTCTATTCAAATCCATAACATGGGCTAAGAAAGCTTGGCATCCGTTTTTCAATAAATGAATAGGTTTGTGGCTTGATATGACAGTGACTGATTTTAGTGGTTGAGTTGTTTGAATTCGTATGACAGGTTGGTTAGGAATATGAAAACTAACAACCTTACGGAAACAATCAATTTTGGCATGATGAGTGGTTAACCAATCAATTCCTAAAATCACATCAAAAGCAAGTATCTTTAAAGAAATAAGATCAACAGGTAATGTGATTGTGCCAACTTGGATCATGCAAGATTTATAAACTGTAGATGTAACGAAGGTTTCACCCAACAGAGTTTCAACAGATAAGTTAAAATCCAATTTCTCCGAAGTCAAGTTTAAACGTTGAGCACAAGCAGGAGAGATAAAAGAATGGATAGAACCGGTATCTAGTAAGGTATAAACTTCACAAGAATTCAAGATTAGCTTACCCGTGATCACCTCGTTCGAGTTTCTAGCGTTTTGGCCAGTCACGACAAATGCCCTTCCTTGAACCACCGACTTTGTTTTGTCCCTAGTCGCCTTTGGTGCCGCCATCCCAGTTGGACTTGACTTTGCTACTGGACAAAATCGGGCTATATGACCGTCTTTTCCACAATTGAAACACACCTTGGAAGGCTGTGAACAGTTTGGACTTATGTGCCCCTCCTCTCCGTGATCTCAAAGATTCGATCGGCGGTCGTTCTCCACTCCTAGAATTTGTTGTTGGTGCGGCTGCTGATGTCTTTCCGTCATTATTGAATCTCCTCTTTTTGAAATTTTCACTTGAATCACCTCTTCTATTATCATGGCCACGATGACCACCTGAGTGGTTACCGCTTTTGTCCGTATTTTTCCCTCCTCGTTGGTTATCATCGCTCCGATGACTGTTGTCACTGGTATGACCCTGGTTATGGTCCCTCGGTTGAACATACTTGTTATCACGCTCTAATAATTGAGCCTTGTTTACAACATCTGAATATAAATAAAATTTATGAGAGATAAGATATTGCCGAATCTTGGGTTTTAGACCTCTCAGAAACATTCGCGTCATACGTTCCTCATTTTCTACCAAATGAGGTGCAAACCTGGATAACTCCGCGAACTTCGCCTCGTACTGGGACACCGTCATGTTATTTTGTTCCAGTCTAATAAACTCTACCTCCTTCATATGACGAATACTTTCAGGAAAGTACTTGTCATTAAACAGTTTCAGAAATCTTTCCCAAGACATGTTGAGTGCGGCTGGATGGGTACGCTTCACAGACTCCCACCAATAATTTGCCTTACCACGGAACATAAAGGTGGCAAATGGAACCTTCTGTTCCTCCATGCAGCCCAAGACATCGAATATCTTGGTAATTTGCTTAACCCACGTTTCTGCCTTAATCGGATCGGGCTTTTCCCAGAAATCTGGTGGTCCCAACTCCTTGAACTGCTTGGCTGTGACAGATTGCGCATTGCTATCATTTCAACCTGTATTTTGTACATGAGTGTCCCTCATCTGATTTTACATGAACTGCAAAAAGCTTCTAAACATCGCATCATTCATCGTTTGCTCAGTAGTGTTATTTACAGGAGGCATATTGCCTTCGTGTTGCACGTTCTCTTGGTTGGTAATCAAAGGTTATTCCACAGTCTCATAGACTCCATTGTTAATGTTCTCAGCTGCCATTCTTAAAAACTGCCATAAAACAGAGGTTAATTAAACAAATTAACATATCACAAAATATCCCTATATTATGACCGACCAACAAATAAGCTTAGGTATAACACACTAGCGAAGGATTTACTACACTCTCCCCTCCTAGTTCTATTCCCCGATCTCCGCTAGAGACCATATCCCTAAGCTCTGATACCAACAATGACGCCCCCAAAATAGGTATACATCACCCATTCTGAGTCGCCAAATACATGGTACAGAAAAACAACTACAACTTTATTAATACAATTGTCGTGCAAAATACGACAACACATACTGTGAGTTTAAATACAATATTGTCTTCTAGACAATATCCACACCTAAATAAAGTCCTTATTACAATTATTGATGCACAATTTTACAAAATACTGAGGACTACTAAAACAGCTATCTTGAGTCATCACTCCGTACCCCGGCTAGTCCTTACTAAACTCTCACCTCCTGAGAAGAAAAATGGAACAAAAAGGAAAAAGGGTGAGCTCAACTAACCCAGTAAAGAACATTATGACTAAGATAATATACAAAAATTATCCTTAGTCTTCAACGAGGAAAATCGATAGAATACAATAGACAACAAGTTTTAGATCAACAAGCGCGATTGGAAACAACAATTCATTAAAAGATTTAAGTAGAGAATGAAATCTACTATCATCTATGAATTTAAAAGTCCATCATCAATATTTCATCCCTGTAACATCAATCAATATACATCTTTGCACTACGGGCCAAAGATAATCATTTGTATCACCAGTTGGTCATGTTCATCTCAACACCTGTTCATCTTTGCACTACGGGCCAAAGATATTCATCAGGTAATCATTTATCTTTGCACTACAGGCCAAAGATATTCATCAAGTATCACCATTAAGGACTGAGGAAGATGAAAAACATTTTAGAGAACGAATCCAGTGAAATACAAGGACAATTATTAGGAATTCGTATTTCGGTTTATACAAATTCAATAATACTCCATAATAACCAAGTGTGAAGTAGAATTCAAAAATAAAAATCAAAACATGGATACAATCAAAGATAGTAACCATAAAAGACATCTGAAAAAAAAAAAGAGAAATTTTCATTTTTCGGTGAATAGTGCCGTATTTGTGAATAGTACCGTATACGTGAATAGTGCCGTATACGTGAATCGTAATTTCGACATAATAAGTTCTAAATTTGATTAAAAGTTCAGATCAATAACTCGGCATAATGATATTGAAAGAAATAATATCATATATGAAGAAAATAACATCCCTTACCTCAAAGAGACAGTACTTCGGAATGAAACGTCGGATATGATGTTGAATGCAACTTGTACTGAATAGCAACTCTCAAAGTATCTAAATACTCACAAAATACGCTCGATAATATAAAGAGAGAAAGAGAGAAAGCTTTGTTTCTGGTGTGATTTTCAATTCTAACTTAGCCCTCTATTTATAGGAAAATGTTAGCCCGCCGAAGCAGACTTGACCTGCTACCTGATGGCTTTACTTGCTACTATTGCCACCCACCATATTTGAAATAAAATTCAGCACATTTTTTCACCAACCACAAGTGGGGCCCACTCAATTCTAGAATTTTCCACCAAAATCAATTATAACCCTAATTTTCGAAGCAATCACCTCTTAAAATTCATAACAAATCATTCGTTCATTTTTAACGGTTCAAAATTTGTGGACATATACCCAACTTATATATATATATATATATAACATATCCAAAAATCACAACGATCCAACGATCAGATTAAAGATTATAACTCACATTAATATATCATAAAAATACTGATTTAATTTTTAATACCTCCATTCAGACAAAAATACCTCAACATTAATTCCCTTAATTATATCCACATAAAATAAATATATCCATCAATTATATCCACATAAAATAAATATTTCCTTATCGTATAAGTCAATAATTAATTATTCACAAATAAAATTACAGAATCACAATTATGACAACCAGGCCGTTCCCAAGAAAGAGGGGGCTTTCCAATAAGGATTTCTCCTTACTAGCGTGCAATTAGATGACCAAACCTCTCCTTAGACAGAACTTTCTAGACATTGCCAATAATGCTATCTAATAATATTATTCAAATAATATGAATTATTGATCTGATAATGGAAAATACTGTGCAGTGACAATTATTGAAACAACAATAATATAAACTATCAACGCAAAAATTAATAAAATAAAATATTGAACAGTAATTACTGTAACAATTATTGAGTAGTGCCTTCTTACGTAAGAATAATAATTCAACTATCTTTGTCGCAATACCGTGTCTTTCATGCAACTACACATACATCGTATTTTAACCACTGTGTATTCCAATAGTGTTACTATTCGGTAACCATTACGTGAATTAATTATAAAAACTCATACTTTATCATTTTCTTCATCCGACAATTATCTTGTTATGGGGCTCACGAATGACTGCACCGTCATACGGATATTCCCGACAAAAAGAATATTCCACGACCAAACGAATATTCCCCGACAGAAGGAATATTTTATAACCACTTGCTTATTTTTTAAAATTTACACATTTCACCCATAACCAAAGCATTATATCAAATTAACTCCTTACTATTTCAAGATAATAAATAGAGAAAATTTAATTTCATTTATAATAAGTTGGGGTCTTACACAGTACTTCTGATTGGAATTCTGAATATAGTGCTGAAGGGAACTTGCACCGTATAACCACACTCAAAATACTTACAAGAATACGCTCAATATATAGAGAGAGAAATAGAGAGAACTTCAGTTTCTGGTGTGATTTTCAATTCTAACCTAAGCACCCTATTTATAGAAAAATGCTTAGAACACCAAAGCAGAAAATTTAATAAAATAATAATATATTTATATAATTTTCCTTAGCCCACCTCTAGACATCTTAATTCAACACATTGATAACACATGTAAGCTCACTCAATTGAACAAAAACGTTTTTCTTAAAAAAAATAACTAAAACTTCCAAAAATCAATTATTTTAAAATTCCGGAACTTCAATAATTCATAATAAATAGCCCTTTTATCAGAAAAATTCAAATCACATGTCCTTTCCATAGGAAATTTCATTCTCTACAACTTTACAGAAGAAAGTTTTTCCAAATTCCAAACAAAAATTGACTGAAATCCACAAACCAAGCGATTTTCTGTTTATAATCAAATTTCGGTCAAGAATTGAGTCTACTGACACACACAAAATATGTGTTAATCATTTAATTCCACAAAAATACTCTTCCTCCTCATATAATCATATATCCCACATTCATTGTAAAAATATCACCATCAATATATTATTAAAATAATATATTTAAATGAATTATTTTATCAGAAAAAGATAAAATATTAATTTTCAACAATTGTCACATTAAAAATTTTCTCCATCTATATCCACATAAAATCAATATTTTTCTCATCAATAATTAATTATTCGCAAATAATATTACAGAATCACATTACTGACAACCAGGCAGTTCCCAGGAAAGAGGGGACTTTTCAATAAGGATCTCTCCTTACTAGCGCGCAATTAGATGACCAAACTTCTCCTTAGACAGAACTTTTTAGACATTGCCAATAATGTTATCTAATAATATCATTCAGATAATATGAATTATTGCTTCGATAATAGAAAATATATGCGTTGACAATTATTAAAACAACAAAGAATATAAAATATCAACGCAAAGCAATTATTGAATTAATAAAATACAATCTTGAATAAGTAATTCTTTGTAACAATTATTGAGTAGTGCCTTCTTACGTAAGAATCAATAATTGGTGTAATATCGTGCATCTTGTGTTTTAACCACTTTGGGTATTCCAACAAGATAACTGTGAATAACTACGCTGAATTATTTATAACCAACTTATTTTTGTTGTTTTCTTCATCCAATCGCTTTTACATTATGGGGCCCACATAAAATTTTACTTGGTCGCATGCGAATATTCTCCGACAGTATGAATATTCTACGACCAAACGAATATTCCCCGACAACAATGAATATTTTAAAACCACTTACTTGTTTGAAATAATTCCGCATTTTACACATAACTTACCACATTAATCAAATCAACCCTTACTATTTCAAGATAATAAATAGAGGAAATTTAATTTCATTAAATAATAAGTTGGGGTCTTACACGCGGCCTCCCGTGTCCTGCGCTGAGTTCTTCCTAGGTTTTTCGGCAACGAGATTCTCAAATAAAAAAGGAAGAGCAGAAAAACATGGTTTGAGCAACAAGAGCTTTGAAGCATGAGATTGAGGAGCCTCCATGAGTACTAAGGCAGAAAGCTTATGGAGACAACTCATTTTGGAAAATTGATTGAGGGATTAGATTGGTGGCTAGAAGAACATGACGATCTGGGTATTATTCTGATGACTAAGGGTATTTTTGAAATTTCTCTAAAGTCATGTGCCTGGCATGTGACCAATTTTCAGGAAACTCTATAAATACTCCTTCCATTCTATGAAGAAGGAACTTTTTGGAAAATTGAAGATTGACGGATTCTCTTTCAATCCTAGACACTCAAGAAGGCTCTCTGGATCCTTGATACCCTAAGAACGTTCTCGGATCCTGAGAGTTCTGCCACGTGTCATTAGATTAATTGCTCACTTGTTCTTCTCCGCTCTTCAATTCATCAATCAATTCCGTACTCTTCGTGAATTTCTCTCCTCCTTAGCCAATACGAAACCCTAAACCTAGCAAGGTACGATATGATTTCCTTGCCCACAAATCTAAAATTGAGAATATTATTTTGTAAAATATGAAATTGTTATTGATTTGAAAAATCTGCATATTGAATCTGAAATTGGTAATATTATTATGTAGAATCTAAAATCTACATATTTTGTAAAATCTGAAATCTTCATTTTGTATTTGGGAATATTATGGTACTTTTGCGGAACTTGTTAAAATTGGGTTTAATTTAATGTGTGCAATTAGATCTTATGTTAGTGTATTAAATTTGTTAATTACTCCAATTTGTATTTGTTTTCCTGAGTTGTATGTAGACATATTTTTGACGGAATTTCAGATAGAATTTTCGTGAAAGTTATTGAAGGTAATAAATAAATAAATACTTAACTATAAAAAATAATTAGGATTTAGTTTGCCATATAAAATAAACTAAACTTTACTTAGTTAAGTACCACTAAAATAATGCAAAAAATTATAATTAACTATAACATACATAAATATTATAGTAAATAAAATAAATAAATTATAAATAATTTAAATTAAATTAAAATATTATAATATAATTTAAATTAATATAAAATAACTATATAATATAATATAATAAATAAATAAATTTAATTTTAATTAAAATAATATAATTAAAAATAAATAAATAATAAAATAAAATAAAATAAAGCAATATTAAGTAATAGATTATAATATAGTACAATACAAAAAAAATATAATCACAATTATTTAATTAAAATAAAGTATTATAACATAATTTATTAAAATAAGTAGCATTTACTTGTTCCATTGCTACATAAAGTAAAGTAAAAAATAGTACAGTAAAATCTCTATTTAGGAATAGACTTGGGACCAAACTATTTGTATTCTAATTGGGAGGTTATTACTAAATAGAGGTATTGGTACAAAATATTTTCGGAACATCCAAAAATATCCACTTTAACAAAAATATAATTCTTTATAGGAAATGTGGTCTTTTATAGGAAAATGTGGTCTTTTATAAGAAAATGTAGTCATTTATAGGAAATGTAGTCTTTATAGGAAAATATAATTTTTTTTATAGGAAATGTAGTCTTTTATAGAAAATGTAGTATTTTAAAATGAATATTGTCTCTCTCTCTCTCTCTCTCTCTCTCTTATATATATATATATATATATATATATATATATATATATATATATATATATATGAAATTATTACCATATAGAGGTATAGTTTCTTAATACGGGACTTAAAAAGTATATAACATATTACAATTTAGAGGTTATTCCTATTTATAACTGGCCCAAATTGGGACCAATTTTTTTTATAATATTGTAGAGGTTATTCTTATATAGAGTATTCTTAAATAGGGGTTTTACTGTATATTATATCCATATATATAATAGTTCTTATAAACTGAGTAGCATTTACTTAGTTTATCATTAAAAAAATAAAATAAGTAGCATTTGTTTGGTTTTCCACAATTACGATAAATTGCATATATACCTGTGCATGTAGTATATTTTGGAGCTTAGAAACCCGTTTGACATTCATTCATTAAGAGTGAATGTCGAATAGTCTCCAGTCTGGGACTATTACTAAATGTTATGTTTCTCATTTAGGTCGGTGCCAATTCACATGGTAAGTTTAGTTTTCAATATTACCCCAAGTATTAAATATAACTTTAGTTCTCTCACTATTTTTTGTCCAATAAATAACACTCTTTTTCCAATATAAAGGCAATATAGACAATTGATATTATATTTAATGCTATGCAATTATTTTCTTAATACTTGTGCATAACTCTAAAATGTCTTATATTAAGAGACCGAGGGAGTATATACTTTTTGGGTAAAATGCAAACTAGACCACTGAACTTTAGGGGTTTTTAGGTATTGAGCCTTTTTCTTTTGGTCAACGTAAATTGAGACCCTTTTTATTAAAAAATTTGGGCTTTGAACCCCAGGCGCCACATGTGCGTTGACCTGCGTACGTGGCGCCTACCTGGCAAATCTGACGTTTTTTTATTTTATTTTACACGTGGACATGCTAACATGGCAAATATTGAATTTAATTCCAAAACTTATGTCTGCGACCAAGAGTTGAACTTAAGACCTCTTGCTTAGAAATTGAACCCAATGACCAACTGAGCAAATAAGATTAGTTATAATTTTGTAAGGATTAATATTTATAACTGAACAAATTATTTCCCCCAATAACAATAATAATAATAATAATAATAATAATAATAATAATAATAATAATAATAAACATCCGTTGATTTTGCTTCCATTGGTATTGCATATTTTTTTGGACAGCATCTAATACTAGTTGATGAACTCTACATCCGTCTAGATGAATTCATTTTATTATTATTATTATTATTGGCGAAAATAATTTGTTCAGTTATAAATATTAATCCTTACAAAAATATAACAACTAATCTTGTTTGCTCAGTTGGTCATTGGGTTCTAATTCTAAGGTAGAGGTCTCAAGTTCAACTCTTGGTAGGGAGACATAAGTTTTGGAATTAAATTCAATATTTGCCAAAATTAAAAAATGCTGACGTCAGATTTGCCAGGTAGGTGCCATGTACGCAGGTCAACGCACATGTGGCGCCTGGGGCTCAAAGTCCAAATTTTTTAATAGAAAAGGGTTCAATTTGCGTTGACCAAAAGAAAAGAACTCAATACCCAAAAATCCCTAAAATTCAGTGGTCTAGTTTGCATTTTACCCCACACTTTTTTGTTAATATTGATACCTAACTCTATCCCTATATATCCTTACCCATGTATAATATAGTACATAATTTTTTTTGTTAATATTGATATTAACCCCTCTCATTGTATAAATATTTTTAGTAATTAACTTTCGTATTTTGAGAATATAAATTTATATTATATTATACGAAATAATATATATATATATATATATATATATATATATATATAATTTATTTCAAATTTTGAATACATTTTAAAGTTTAATTATAATTCTCAAATGCTTGTAAATAAGGTTAATATTTAAAAAGTTGGCTTAGCTTTAAAGCCAAATGAATAAAATTAATATTATGGTTAAGTGTCTCAAATTTGGTCTCTCAAATTATCTTAAATATATATGTTACTATTGTCTTGATATGTAACGAAATTCTTAAGATACACCATGATATACAAACGATAACATTTATGATTGAAAAGTATTTGAAAACAATTGAGACCTTTAATTTTATTATAATATTAAAACATTTTGATACAGATGAATTCACAAGTATGTTAAAACTATAAAATTATAAAATTTTATTTTATATTTATATCTTTTTTAATATTATTTTAATACTTTTTAGTGCTGAAATTTTTTTTCTTGAGTTTTTGGTCCCCTCCCACTCAAATTCTTTGCTACGCTTGTGACGCCCTCAAAATAAGTATACATAACTCATTCTAAGTCGCTAAATATATCGTACAGAATACAAATGCAAACTTAGTTATATAACTATCATGAAACATAAACTGAGAGTTTTAACTCAAATAGAGTCCTCATTACAATTATTATCACACTATTTTGTAAAATAGTGAGGACTACTACAGCCATCATCTCGGACCGTCACTCTATTCCCCGACTAGTCCCTGCCACGTTCTTATTTCCTGAAGAAAACAATGAAAGTAAAAGGGTGAGCTCAACTAGCCTAGTAAGAAATATTATGACTAAGATAAAACAGAATAAACTATCGTTAACCTTCAACAGTATAAAGACTGATAGAATATAATAAACAATAAGTTTTAGATCAACAATTGCAGCGGAATAAGCAATCCATTAGAAGAGTCAAGTAGAGCATGATATTTACTATCTTCCATGATTTAAAAGTTTATCATCAATTTTATCGATGAGACTCAGCTCAATAAATAATCTTCATCACTGAATTATCCATGCACTACGGGCCAAGGATATTCGTTATTATCACCAATGGTCATGATCATGCCAATCAACAATTCTTCTTTGCACCCTTGGCCGAAGAGAACCCATGGTCATGATCATACCAACTGTGACGCCCCCAAAATAGGTATACATCACCTAGTCTGAGTTGTCAATACATGGTACAGAAACAACTACAACTTTATTAATACAACAATAAAACTGTGAGTTTAAATACAAATATTATCTTCTAGACAATATCAATACCCAAATAAATCCTCATCACAATTATTGATACATTATTTTATAAAACTGGTGATGACTACTGTGAGACCCCAGATTTTATGAATAAATATTTAATTATCTCGAAATATTTTTTTTTAAATTTGAGATAATGTTATAGTTGTGGGTAATATTTATAAATTTTGCAAAGTATGCAAGTTGTCATATTATATTCGATTGGTGGAAATATTCTTTTTGTCGGAGAATATCCGCATAAATAATACAATCATTGGTGGATCCCACAACTGAATTATTGTCGGATTGAGAAAATGACAAAAATATTTTATTGAAAATAACGGCGGAAGTTTTATCGTTAATACTGTTGAACTACTCGGTAGTAAAAGTACAGTAATACGTGTGGTTGCATAGTAGCACACTGTATTGATTGTTGATGTTTATGTGAGAAGTCACTCTGTTTTGTTCAATTATTGCTATAATAGTTGCTGCATAGTATCTTACATTATTTGATTCAATTATTGTTGATTTATAAGTTTTTTTTTATTAGTATTATTAACGTAATAAAACAGAAACATCTTTTTATATAAAACAGAATACTTTTATAAAGTTATTCATTTTATTAGGCTAATAGTAAAATCTTTTTATATAAAACAGAATACTTTTATAAAGTTATTCGTTTTATTTGATAATAATTAGATTATATTATATTTTATTATCCATAATGTTGCATAGTGTTTTGCATAGTAAAATCTTTTTATAAAGTTTTTCGTTTTATTAGATTATAAATAGAATATATTATATTTTATTTAAAAGATTTTTTGCTTTAATTATGGACCGTCAGATTAAAGTAAATCAATCTGGCCCGTTCATGAATTAGTTACTCTGCAATCCATTCTTCTATAAATAGAAGCTCATTCCTTCATTATTTTCTTACGAATTCACTAAAACTCTAGAGTCGCCAATAGGTATACATCACCCATCTTGAGTCGCCAATACATGGTACAAACTTCAAATACTACTTAATTATACAACAGTCGTGTAAAGTACGACAAAATACATGTTGTGAGTTTTAATACAAATATTGCCTTCTAGACAATATCCACTCTCAGAATAAGTCCTCAATACATTTATTGTCACACTATTTAACAGAATAGTGAGGACTACTAGTTAACACTATCATCCAGAACATCACTCCGTTTCCAGGCTCGTCCATACCACGTTCTCATTTCTCAAGAGAACAATGAGTGAAAGAAAGGGTGAGCTCAACTAGCCCAGCAAAAAATATTATGACTAAGATAATACAAAATAAATTATCATTAGCCTCCAACAATGTTAAACTGATAAAATACAATAGACATCAAGTTTAACTGCAGCGGATCAAGCAATCCATTAAAAGAGTCAAGTAGAGAATAGAATCTACTATCTTTTATGATTTTAAAAGTTTTTCATCATTTTTATCATTTGAGACTCGACTTAATAAATAATCCACATCATCCTCGCACTACTGACAAGGATATTCATTAGGTCACGACCATAAATTCCATGCACCACTGTGCCAAGGATATTTGTGTATTCATCAATGGTCATGATCATGCCAACAACTGTCCATTAATGCACTACGGGCCAATGAGGACTTTTACCACATCACTTGTTAAATTACGGTCATGATTACACCAAATAATCCCTGGTCATAATTATACCAAGTCCATCCATGCTCTACAGGCCATAGATGACTTTTAAAAAATATATATATAAACATGAGGATGATGACAATGATATAAGAATTCAATAAAACAAGTTCAAGAATTAAGTTATTCAGGAACTAATAACGTCCAAATTGTCAACATGATACTGCTTTGTAGAGTAAAATTCAAGAAGGCTCAGAAGAATATTTCCATTAAGAATACTGGATGAAGCGCAAATAGCAAGGATATTCCACTAATTTCATGGAGTATAGAAGTCAAAATTTTAACCAACTGAGTATAATAATACGAATGGAATAACAAAAGAAATCACCATGCATTTGGTACTCCGCGCCATATAAAAGTTATTCCAATGTAATAATAATAACGGAACTAGGTCGGGTGAGATTCACAAGCGGATGTGATATTCCACAGAATAATAAGTAATGGAACCGGTCAAAGGTGTAAAACACACAGCATGCGAGGATATTCCAATGTAATAATAATAAAAGCGGAACCAGTAGGTGTAAAACACATGCATGTGATATTCCAAAATGTAATAATAATAAAGAGCGAAACCAGTCCAGGTGTAAAAACACACGCATGTGATATTCAAGAGAATAATAATAAAAGCGGAACCGGTTAGGTGTAAAACACACAAACAGGATATTCCAATGTAATAATAATAATGTAATAATAGAAGAATGTCACCAAGTATAGGGTAGCCGCGATACAAAAGTTATTCCAACGAGAACAATAAAGAAATGGAATAATGAAGGTCTCTTCTTGAATACAAAAGAATAATATCCTACTGCTTTTAAGAAGGCTGAAATAAAGAAGTAGTTAAGTAGCAGAATACTTTTTTTCTTTCTCTCTATAGTTTCTCTCTCTAGAGTCTCAATGAATTCGTAAGAAATAATGAAGGAATGAACTTCTATTTATAGAAGAATGGAATGAATAGTAACCAACCCATGAACGGTCCAAATTGATTTACTTTTAACGGACGGTCCCGATTGGTTTACAATAAAATATAATATATTCTATTTTTTATATAAAACAAAACTTATTATATATATATATATATATATATATATATATATATATATATACATATAAAATAAAAAAAATGACCCCGTGTTCCCAGATTTCCCCACCCCAAAATCATTAAGATTATATATATATATATATATATATATATAAATATATATATATATATATAACATATCTATACATGACTTTTGGAAAATCTTCCACGTGAATCACTTTGAAAAACCTTCCCCTGACAAACCCATTTTCAACATATGGGCCCCACAGTGGGCCCCCACCAATTTTATATTAAATAATTTTCTATCAATTATTTAAAAATATGGGTAAATGGAAATCCAAATAATAAGCAAAATTTACAACAACTACTTCATAAAAAAAAATCCTCTCAATATTTTTAACAACATTTATCATCATTATTATAATTCACAATATTAATCGACTGTGTCATTCCGAGGAGGAAGAGGGCTTTCAATAAGGATTTCTCCCTATCATGGCGCTTGATTAGGTGACCAAACCTCTCATATCAAGAGAACTTCTAGACATCGTTAATATTGCAATTTATAATATTAATAACTCTGTCATTTTAATTATTGATTTAATAATATATAAAATATCGACAATAATTGAACACCACTAAGTGACTTCTCACGTAAGCATTAATAATCAATATCGTGTGCTACTATGCAACCACGCGTATTACTGTACTTTTACTACCGAGTAGTTCAACAGTATCCACGGTAAAACTTCCACCGTTATTTTCAATAAAATATTTTTGTCATTTTCTTAATCCGACAATAATTCTGTTGTGGGGTCTACCAATGATTGTGCCGTCGTACGAATATTTTCTGTTAAAACGAATATTCCCCGACCAATCGAATATTATATAACAACTTGCTTACTTTGCAAAATTTATAAATACTACCCACAACTATAACATTATATCAAATTATTCCATAATATTCAAAAATGATATTTTATAGAAAATTCATTTTTATTCATAAAAGTTGGGGTCTTACAATCTCCCTTTTTATGAAATTTAGCCCTCGAAATTAAGGGTGCGTTACTGGCATGTCGAAGAGGTAAGGATACCTTGATTTCATTTCAGATTCTAACTCCCAGGTCATTTCCTCAACATCATGATTCCTCCATAACACTTTGACTTGAGGTATAACCTTGGAGCGTAAAATATGTTCCTTCTTATCCAAGATTTGAACAGGTACCTCTTCATACGTTAAGTCTTCCATTATTTCGTCCGGTTCTAACTCAATAATGTGGTTCGAATCTTTCACATATTTACGTAACATGGATATGTGAAAAATGTTATGAACACGAGACATACTTGGCGCTAAAGCGAGTCTATAGGCCACAGTTCCTACTCGATTGAGGATTAAAAATGGGCCAATGAATCGAGGATTGAGCTTTCCTCTCTTTCTAAATCTTGTAACTCCTTTCCATGGAGCAACACGTAACAACACATGATCTCCTATATTGAATTCCACGTCCTTTCGATGAAGATCAGCATAACTCTTTTGTCGATCTTGTGAGGTTTTTATACGTTGTCGGATCGTTTGAATCTTATCCGTAGTCATACGTACCAACTCCGGTCCTAACAACGTTGCTTCACCCACCTCATCCCAACATACTAGAGAACGACACTTTCTTCCATACAACGCCTCGAATGGAGCCATGCCAATACTGCGATAAGCTGTTGTTGTAGGAAAACTCCACCAATGGTAAGAACTTATCCCAACTTTCCTTGAAATCAAGGACACAAAGTCTTAATAAATCTTCGAGTTTGAATAGTCCTCTCGATTGTCCGTCAAAATCGAGGATGATATGCGAACTAAATCATAAATCGTGCCTATAGCTTTTTGCAAACTAACCCAAAATCGTGAAGTGAATCTTGGGTCTCGATCGCAGTCTTACAATCTCGTTTATGTACGTACGAGCAAGACGTTCAAGTGTATAAGTTTCTCGTATTGGTAAGAAGTGAGCAGACTTGGTCAATCTATCAACAATGACCCAAATTGCATCAATACCTTGAGAAACCTTGGGAAGACCAGTAACGAAATCCATGGTAATGTGCTCCTACTTCCATTCTAGAATTTCAAGTGGTTGCAATGGACCTTTTGGTACTTAATGTTCCACCTTGACTCGTTGACAAGTTAGACACCTTGAGATAAACAACGCTATCTCTCTCTTTATATTGCTCCACCAAAATGTATGACAAAGATCACGGTACATTTTGGTACTCCTAGGATGGATTGCAAAAGGTGTGTTGTGCGCCTCCATCATGATTTTATACTTTAAATCAGGATCGTTAGGAACACAAAGTCTGGAGTTGACTCGAAGTATTCCTTCTTCATCGATTCTTTCTTCCGACATAGCACCTTCCTGCACTTTCTTCCTCATACGCATCAGCTCCATGTCTGTAGTTTGAGCAGCTTTAACTTTATCAATTAAAGTCGGTTCTACTCGTATATTTGCCATCATCACGTGGGTCCCTGGAGTCTTTATCTCTATTTCCATCCTTTGCAAGTCATACAAGATGGGCCTTTGCGTTGACAATATCGCTTTTCGTGCATATATGATCTTCTACTCAACGCGTCGACTACCACATTTGCTTTTCAGGATGGTATTGAATGGTATGATCATAATCTTTCAACAGTTCAAGCCAACGTCGCTGTCGCATATTGAGTTCCTTTTGAGTGAAGAAATACTTGAGGCTTTTATGATCCGTAAAGATCTCCACTTTCTCCCCATACAAGTAGTGCCTCCAAATTTTAAGTGCAAAGACAACAAATACCGCCAACTCTAGATCATGAGTAGGATAATTCTCTCTCATATTCTTTGAGTTAATCGAGAGGCATAATTTGTGACTTTCCCATGTTGCATGAGAACACATCTTAAAACTTCCGCCGTTATTTTCAATAAAATATTTTTGTCATTTTCTTAATCCGACAATAATTCTGTTGTGGGGTCCACCAATGATAGTCTTGGTCGCATACGAATATTTCTGTTAAAACGAATATTCCCCGACCAATCGAATATTATATAACAACTTGCGTACTTTACAAAATTTATAAATACTGCCCACAACTATAACATTATATCAAATTATTTTATAATATTCAAAAATGATATTTTATAGAAAATTCATTTTTATTCATAAAAGTTGGGGTCTTAAATTTATCACAATATAAGCATGAGGATGATATGATGACAATGATATAAGAATTCAATCCAGTGAGATCAAGGATAAATAATAAAGATTTATAATTCAATTTATCCAAAGTTCAAGAATGTTCAAATTGTCAACATGATAACTACTTTGTGGAGTAAAATTCAAGAATAATATTCATGTATCAAAAATAATTTGGACAAAAAAGAAATCAATTTTTGTCGTGAATAGTACTCGAGTGAATAGTACCCTGTGAATAGTACCGTACGTATGAATAGTGCCGTATATATGAATAGTACTCATAAATAGTACTCCGACATGAAAAGATTAAAATTTAACAAGAATGTTCAGAAAAATATTCTTGTGAAACGATACTATTTTGAGAATTTTCCAGTTGGTATCTCTACATGCATGTTCTCCGAGTGCATAGTTAGACTAAGTTTTCTTGGTCTATTTCGTGCACTTGGAGACCATGGGGGAGGTGCTGCTGAAATTTTCTTAAAACAAAATAAACGTGCTCAAGATTGGAACTGGTGAGGAGACGCATCCAAGAACGGGATAAAAGCCTAACCCATGTAGAGTGGAGATACTAGGAAAATATTATTCATGCATGGACCACATACATGAATATCCATGTTCTGAATGTGTCTTTTTTTCAGTTCAAGATGTCAGCCGACTGGAGTTGGATGCACCATAGGATACCCATTGATGGGAGGGGATTAGTCTCAGCTTATCGTGATGGGGTATATGTGACGCCCCCAAATTCAGGTACTTGAAACCCGAACTCGGTGCTTCACGATACCATTTCTATGAGCGGAATAATACTAATAATAATAACAATAATACATATTATCAAAATTAATTTAAATATTATCAGAGTTTAGTTCCCAAGTACGAAACCTTTAAACATTCGTTACATGATAATAATAATATTTATCATCCTTATCATAAAGTCAGACTATTACATAGGATAACTTAAACATTCATTCATCAATCTTCCCTTTTCCCTTGTTCTTGGCAGAGCCTTCAGGTTGTTCACACTTAGCTGAAAACATTTAAATTAAGCAAGGATGAGCATTTGTGTGCCCAGCAAGTTATAACAACAATAATAGTTAACTGAATGAATTAAATGTTTTCTTTGCATGATACTTCTACAACGAATCAACAGTTGTGAAGTAAGCTGAACCAATAATAAACAATATATCCTTTTGATTTCAAAATTTTGAAACTACGTATTGACTATAAATGAGGATCAATCGACAGACTATGAACATTGTTTTCTATTTTCGAAAAGGTTTAAACAGAACTTCATCTGTAAACCATCATAACTTACGGGCACGGGGGTGATCAGCCCGTTATGCCCTGTATTAATCAATACTATATTACAAGAACAATATTATCGTTCATCCTTTGTCCGCCTTAGCGCATAAAAATTTCCCATATTTGGGATATTCATAACAGTCTAGAATCCGAACCAAAACAATTCGGTTGGATAATAGTAAAGTTTTATCTTGTTCAACAACAATTTTAAATTTATGTCTAGCCAGATCAAATAGCTTAGACGACTTTTAATTCAACATATACATACTAGACACCGATAAGTATGTATCAACATGTGATAAAATATAATGATTATCCAAGTGAGGACACTTTTATAACCATGTTTTAGAAATTAACGAACAGTATATATATCTTGATCAACAATAACAGGATAAAGGAACTTGTACAACAATTATAATTTAACAACTTACTTATACAGAATCATTACATAAGTATATTCAAAGGTTGAAATATTTGAACAATTGAAATGAAAAGTTCAGATATTATCTTACGCATGTCCGTTGCATAAAGTAAATGCAAAGTGTGACGCCCCCAAAATAGGTATACATCACCCATCTTAAGTCGCCAAATACATGGTACAAAATTCAAATACAATCTTTAATATACAACAAGAGAGCTGTGAGTTTTAATACAAATATTTTCTTCTAGACAATATCCACTCTCAGAATAAGTCCTCATTATATTTATTGTCACATTATTTAACAGAATAGTGAGGACTACTAATACTATCATCTGGACCGTCACTCCATTCCCCGACTAGTCCCGGCTACGTTCTCATTTCCTGAAGAGAATAGTGAAAGAAATGGTGAACTCAACTAGCCCAGTAAGAAATATTATGACTAAGATAATGCAGAATAAATTATCATTAGTCTTCAACAATGTTAAACTGATAAAATACAATAGACATCAAGTTTAACTGCAGCAGAACAAGCAATCTATTAAAAGAGTCAAGTAGAGAATAAAATCTACTATCTTTAATGATTTAAAAAGTTTTTTCATCACTTTTATCGTTGAGACTCAGCTCAATAAATAATCCACATCATTAAATCATCCCTGCACTACAGGCCAAGGATATTCTTTAGTATCACGACCACGAATTATCCATGCACTACGAGCCAAAGATAATCGTGTTTTCATCAACGGTCCTGATCATGCCATAAAAAAATTCATCTTTGCTCCCTTGGCCGAAGAGAATCCATAGCCATAATCATACCAAAAACTGTCCATTAATGCACTACGGGCCAATGGGGACTTTTTTCACATCATTTGTAACATTACGGTCATGATTATACCGAATAATCCCTGGTCATAATCATACCAAGTCCATCTATGCACTACAGGCCACATATGACTTTCAACATAATATAAACATGAGGATGATGACAATGATATAAGAATTCAATAAAATAAGTTCACGAATTAATTTGTCCAAGAACCAATAACATCCAAATTGTCAACATAATACTTCTGTGTAGAGTAAAATTCAAGAATGCTCAGAAGTATATTTCCATGAAAAGATACTGGATGAAGCGCAAATATCAAGGATATTCCATTAATTTCATGGAGTATAGAAGTCAAAACTTTAATCAGTTGAGTATAATAACGAATGGAATAACAAAAGAAATCACCATGCATGCGGTGCTTGGCATGATAAAAGTTATTCCAAGCAGAATAATAAGTAGCGGAACGGTTAGAGGCATAATACGCGCGGTGATATTCCAAATGAATAATAAAGAATGGAATAAATGAAATCACCATGCATATGGTATCAGGCGTATAAAAGTTATTCTATCGTAATAATAAAGACGAGAATAATAAAAGGCGGAATCAGTAAGGTGTAAAACACATAAGCAGGATATTCCAACAGAATAATAAAAGACGAAACCAGTCCGTGTAAAACACATAGGCAGGATATTCCAAATGAATAATAAAGCGGAACCAGTCCTGTGTAAAACACATGAGACAGGATATTCCAAATGAATAATAAAGATAGAATAAATGAAGAATGTCACCAAGTATAGGGTATTCAGCGTATACAAAAGTTATTCCAATGTAATAATAAAGAATGGAATAATGAAGTCTCTCCATGAATAAGAAAGAAATAATACCCCTTACGGGTACAACAAATAATATCCCTTACCGTAAAAGAATCTTTGATATCGGAATAGTAAAGTAGAATAATACTCTTTTTCTTTCTCTCTATATTTCTCTCTCTAGAGTTTTTGTTGAATTAAAAGAAAATAATGAAGGAATGAGCTTCTATTTATAGAAGAATGGATTGCATATTAACTAATTCATGAAGCGGTCCAGATTGATTTACTTTAATCTGACGGTCCATAATTAAAGCAAAATCTTTTAAATAAAATATAATATATTCTATTTATAAACTAATAAAACGAAAAACTTTATTAAAAGATTTTACTATGCAAAACACTATGCAACACTATGCATAATAAAATATAATATAATCTAATTATTATCAAATAAAATGAATAACTTTATAAAAGTATTACATTTTTATATAAAAAGATTTTACTATTAGCCTAATAAAATGAATAACTTTATAAAAGTATTACATTTTATATAAAAAGATGTTTTACATTTTATTACGTTAATAATACTAATAAAACAAAACTTATAAATCAACAATAATTGAATCAAATAATGTGAGATACTATGCAGCAACTATTGTAGCAATAATTGAACAAAACTGAGTGACTTCTCACATAAACATCAATAATCAATACCGTGTGCTCTCTTATGCAACCACGCCAGACATCGTATTTCTTTACTCTGAGTAGTTCAACAGTATTAACGGTAAAACTTCCGTCGTTATTTTCAATAAAATATTTTTATCATTTTCTCAATCCGACAATAATTCAGTTGTGGGGTCCACCAATGATTGTACCGTTGTACGGATATTCTCTGACAAAAAGAATATTTCCCAACCAATCGAATATAGTATGAAAACTTGCATACTTTGAAAAATTTGTAAATATTACCCACAACTATAACATTATCTCAAATTTTAAAAAAAATATTTTGAGATAATTAAATATTTATTCATAAAATCTGGGGTCTCACACAAAGGGTTAGATACTTGCCTTGTCTGCTGCTTACACAAATTAGATTTATCTTTTATATCAAGCCCTATCATTAAATAGATCATTCGTTCGATTAGAATAACATACTATAACACATAGTACCGCTATTCACAGTCAGCACATAATCTAATCACATTGTCACATATGTTTAACAACCATTGAATCACAAATAAACATTTATCAAATCATTTTATCTAAGTCCAGATCAATTTCTGAAACATGTCGGTCTACCGACAACTTTATCGGGTATTTATCGAGTCTAAGACTCTATCCTGAAGTTCAACATCCATAAATATCAGTCATATTATTTTTAAATGACTTAATATAATTTTTAAAACATTTATTATAATTTACCAATAATTTTCAAACACCGGAATCACAATTAACTGATTTAAATATTAAACAATTCTAATATTATTAATATTCAATTAATATTAATCTATTAATGAATCCATTGCCAAAATATTAAAGTTATGTATAATAACTCAAAATATTTTTAAAATATTTATATTACCCTTAAATGATTTTTAAAATATTTAAAATTATTTTAAATAATTACCATTAATATTAATATATTAATGTACTATTTATCTAAATATTAAAAGTAATTAAATATAAATTAAAATATTTTTAATTCATTTCTATCCTTTACAAATGATTTTTAAATTAATAAAACCATTTCTAAACCATTTATTTAATATAATTATTAAATAAATTTAATATCATTAATATTAAATAAATATCATTAATATTAAATTATTAATGAAATTATCCTTTAAATATTAAAAGTTATATTTTATAACTTAAAATATCTTTAAACACTTTATTTTTATTTAAAATGATTTTTAAAATAGTAAAATCATTTTAAACTAAATTATTTAATATAATTATTAAATAACTTTAATATCATTAATAATAATTAAATAATGAAATTTACCACAAAATATTAAAAGTCATAGAAAATAACTTAAAATATTTTCTTCTACTATAATATAATTTTAAATGATTTTTCATGTATTAAAATCATTTTTAAATAATTTATTTAAAATAATAATTAAATAAATTAAATACTTTTAATATTCCAAAAATAATAAATATTTATAAAATATATTCAAAATAATTAAAATATAATTTTCGGACATTAAAATAATTCTTACTAATTTAATTTGTATTTTTAATAATTAAAAACTAATTTTTTTCCTATTTATTTAATAGAAATAATTAATTTTTATGCAAAACTGTCGCTAAAGATCACCTATAGTGACAGAACTGTCGCTATAGGTGTTCTTCCTTGACCCAGAACATTTAAAGGCAGATTCGAGGTTGCTACTTTGACCAAGCACATGGATCAGATCATGAGATTTTTAGACATGTTGTTGGTTAGAAGTTGTAGTTCTAATGTAAGACTGCATGTTCTAACAACAATCACGGGCAAACAACATAAAACCAATAAGATCAAAGCCTTCAAAGTGGTCGTCGAGTCGTTTCTTCATTTCAGGTTTGCCCGAAATGAAGAAACGATTCGATCGCCTCTACTGGGCTTCCACAACTTGTGATTTGTGTGATGTTTAAGTGATCTAAGGGTTCTAGCTTGTAGAAAACATGTAACACTATAGATTAATCACAAAACATCACTAAAAAAACAACAGAAAAGCCAGATCCATCTCGGTCAAACCATGTCAGAAATAAGCCTTAAAAATTTCTGAAAATTTTCCAGAAACCGAAAACATGACCGGATGGTCTACTTTGACCATCCACCACCTTCGATTCGTATACTTTTAAGGAGATTTTAAGGCATAAAATTAGAGTTCATATACCAGACTACGATCTAGATGCAACAAAAACAACAAACAATTAACAACAAGCAAGATCGTGGTTTTGAACTTCTAGCGTCGCACTAATCAAGGCAAGTTCTCGCCCGCCGAGAATGCTTCCGGCCAATGTCGGCCAACGAGATTTGACGAATTAATACCTTCAATTCTATACATCAAATGACCTTGATTCTTTTTGCATATTAAAGACCACATTACAGGCTACCAATAACAACTTATAAACAACAAAAATCATAAACAGAAAAAGATTTATCGGCTCTGACATTCACTGTCAGACCACCAAAAATAAAATTCCCAGATTTTTGAAATCTTCAAATCCGAGCCCTAGATGTTATGGATTCAACATCTAGCAACCTAGATTGTGAGACCCCGAATTTTATGAAATAAAAGTATTCAATTTTCTTATAATTATTCTATTTAGTAAATGGTTAAATTGATAAAGGTTAAAGTTAAGAGTGATATGTGAAAATTTTGCAAAGTAAGCAAGTTGTTATAAAATAATCGGTGGTAAAATACGCGTGGTTGCATAGTAGCACACGATATTGATTATTGATGCTTATTTGAGAAGTCACCTAGTTATACTCAATTATTGCTACAGTAATTGCTGCATCATATCTCTCATATTATTGATTCAATTATTGTCACAGTATCATTTGCACAATATGTTATATTATTAAATCAATAATTGAGACGAAAAAGTTATTCATATTATTAAATTGCAATATTTACAATGTCTAGAAGTTCTGTCAAGGAGAGGTTTGGTCACCTAATTGCACGCCAATAGGGAGAAATCCTTATTGGAAGGCTCCCTCTTTCCTAGGAACGACCTGGTTGTTAAATATTGTGAATTATGATATTAATGATGGATAAGTTCGAGTTGATTAAAGATGAATTTTATAGTTCCATTGTGTTGAAATTATTTGTATTAGTGGAAATCGACATTTATTTCGATAATAATTGATGTCTGAAGGTTATATTGTTTAATCGGGTATTCGGGGCACTTTTCGTGTCGGAGTACTATTCACGAGTTACTATTCACGAGTTACTATTCACGAGTTACTATTCATGAGTTATTATTCACGAGTTACTATTCACGAGTACTATTCACGGGGTACTATTCACCCAAACAATATATTTATTTTCAGTCCAAAACATTTTTGGGTACAATATTATTCCATGAGGAGATGTGCTAATTTTTTTGAATAGTTGGTTGAAATTATAATAGTAAATCAATATGGATCGTTGATTTAAAGTTTTAATAGTAACTTGCCCTTTCGGTATTCCAAGGGTTAATTGCCCCTTCGCAAATAGTAGTTGTCTCTTCAATATTACCAAGAGTTACTTGCCTCTTCGGTGTTCCAAGGGTTAATTGCCCCTTCGCAAATAGTAGTTGTCTCTTCAATATTACCAAGAGTCATTTTGACCCTTCGTTAAGACCAAGAGCCACTCTCAGTTTTTCTATAAATAGAAGCTCATTCCTTCATTATTTCTTACGAATTCATTGAAACTCTAGAGAGAGAAATTATAGAGAGAAATTATAGAGAGAAGCTATAGAGAGAAAATCTATAGAGAGAAAGAAGAAGAGTATTCTACTACTTCACTACTTCTATATCCAGTTTCTTTATAAGGTAAGGGATATTATTTATTGTACTCGTAAGGGGTGTTATTCTTTCTTATTCATAAGGAGAACTTCTGTTATTCCATTCCTTATTATTCTATTGGAATAACTCAGATATCTGTGAGATACCCTATACATAACTCAGACACGTGGCATACCCTATACTTGGTGAAATCCTCTGTTATTCCATTCTATATTATTATGTTGGAATAACTCCTGCTTTATCTAATCCGCATACATGGTGAAATTCTTCTATTATTCCGTTCTTTATTATTCGTTTAATATCCGCGGTCTTAATTCGCTTTGACACAGTTCTATTTATTATTCTGTTGGAATAACTTTGTATATCGTGGATTACTAGTATACCGGTGATGTCTGTTGTTATTTCATTCTTTATTATTCTGTTGGAATAACCTTGTATATGTGGATTACCGTATACTGGGTATTTCTGTTGTTATTCCATTCTTTAATATTCGAGAATATCACATGCTGCATGCGTTTACGCGGGACTGTTCCATTCTTTATTATTCTGTTGGAATAACCTGTCTATGTGGATTACCACATGCATGGTGAATGATCCTTTGTATTCATTCCTTATTAAATTATGAAATGATCTGGTTATATTGATTATGATGAGAGTCATAATAAAAGCATTGGACTGATGAAAATCAAGGGTATATGAAGTATTAGTAAGTGTTATGATGATATATGTTGGTTATTATGTGAAAACATGAAAGTTTCTTAGAAATCACAAAGGGTTGAAAATCAGATTTTGGTGAAAACGGAACATGAAATTCAATTGATCACATCTCCTATTATATTTTGAATTTTTGAGTGAGGTCAAGTTCTAGAGTTAGGTCTATGAGTTTAGTAACTTATCCAAGTGGAATTACTAGAAAAGGTGTTGTAGATTTTCGTGTGGACTGATTTTAGCAAAGGAGTCCAAAGCTGTAATTTACGAAAAAGCTACTGCCTATAAATTTAAAAGGGCTTTTCGGCCACTTAATTTGTGAGAAATATTCTGGCCTTTTGGGACATGAAAGTATATGGTATAAAGTACCTCTTGTCCAAAAATGAGCTCATTCCGACTTAAAATGAGCAAGTAACGACCATTTCAATATTTAAGTTTTTCCGACGAAAAACGCTATAACCGGAGTTCTATAACTCCGATGACCATGAAATTTAAACTGGAAGCTCACGTTAACATGTGTAAGATCCTTCGAAGATTTGGGAATTTCTGGAGTTAAACTTGAGGTAGCTAATTTCTTAAGGAATTAATTAGAAATTGATTTTTGAAAAATAGTAAATGAATTTTAAAAATTCCGAAAAAAATATATGTTCATTATGGGACTATATTCTGCTAAATTCCAGAAAAGAAATATTTTTGGAACTGATTTGGTATTTTTCATGAAAATGGTTTAGTTATGAATATATGAGTTAAATATGTTATGTGAAGTAACAAAATTGGAAAATAGGATTTTATGGCTTGGGAATCCTATATAGGGTATATGCATATTTTTGATAAGGGATTTGATCATTGGTGATGACATCTTATGAGTATGGTATTTTGAATGATTAAATGCATTATGTGGTAAAGTGTAAACAATTGAAATAAATTGTTTATAAGTTTAAGAAGTGATTAAAATATTGTTATAACATTAATGATAGATTATGAGATTATTAAGTGATTGATAACATTGGGATATTCTTGAACCCTGGATAAATTATATTATTAATGTTTAATATTTATCCTTTATCTCATTTGATTGATTCTTTATATCATTATCATGATCCTCATGCTTATATTGTGTTGAAAGTCATCTGTGGCTTACGTGCATAGATGGACTTGGTATGATTATGACCAGGGATTATTCGGTATAATCATGACCGTAATGTTACAAATGATGTGGTAAAAGTCATCTTTGGCCCGTAGTGCATAGATGGACTTGGTATGATTATGACCAGGGATTGTTCGGATAATCATCGAGTAATTGAAAAACACGAATATCAAGTGGCACGTAGTGCATGGATAATTCGTGGTCGTGATACTATTAAGTTGAGTCTCGGCATTATTGGTTTCTGAGTTGTATATCTTTGGCCTATAGTGCAAAAGATGAAGCGTTGATTCTTTGGTTATCTGATTGTATATCTTTGGCCATAGTGCAAAGATGAATTTATTAGTATGATTATGAAAGCGAAATTGTGATTTGGTATAACCATGATTTTTGATGTTTGGTGAAGATAGGTGATGAAAATTATCTTCGCCCTAAGTGCGAAAAAGAATTCAAATCACAATTATGATTATGAGTTATTCATATGATTGTGGACAGGAATTGTTGATTGATGTTACAGGGATAAAACATTATTGGTGGACTTTTAACTTGGAGAAGATAATAGACCTGATGGTCTATTTGACTCTTTTAATGGATTGCTTGTTCCGCTGCAACTATGGTAGAAAAGTTTTATCATCTACCATATGTTCTAAATCTTTGATTTATTACTGATGAATGCTATTGATAATTTAATTATCTTTAGTCATGATATTCTTTATTATTGGGTTAGTTGTGCTCACCCTTTTGCTTCATAATTCCTTTCGGGTAATAAGAGTGTTGAATGGGTCGTGAGGGATAATGAGGAAAATAGTGAGATGGTCCGAGAGGCTATTGAAGTTTCTCAATACATTATAAAAGCGGCATGACATGCAATATATATTTGCATTGAGGACCTAAGATGCGTGTGTCGTATTTTATCGTCACTTGATAATTGATTTTGGTGAACAACAATAGGTTGATGAGAACCCAACTTTGAAAGGGTGTTTTGCCACTATCATACAAGATGTCTAATGACATACAATCTCGTGTTATCATAAGACAAGGTTGTGCACATCCACTTGCTGAGAATATCTACGAGCACTACCTATATGATCTTGGAGTATATTTGAAATATAATTCTCACTTGGAGACAACTGAGATAATTATATGTCAAGAGAAGACTCATCATTGGAAAGAACATGATAGTAATCTTCTCGTTTTTCTTTGGGGTCTATTGGATCAACCAAGGATAATTCTCTGGGTATATGATATCTATCATAACTTAGATTCATGGCCTCCCATGTACGAAGGTTTCCTTTAGCACTTCCCAAAGATTTTAATTTCTAAAACAGTTATTGACTGTACTTTTATGTAACGTACCTTTGTAAGGTGTTGTGGTCGAGGTACCATGAGAGTTACATAAATTTTGTATTGAAACTCACAGCTTATCTGTTGTCGTACTCTGCACGACAGTTCAACAGTTGTATAAATGAAGTTTTTATTTGATTTTTATAGAGTGATATCTGACGACTCGGGATGGGTCGTGTGGACCTATTTCGGGGGCGTCACACAGATCATCATTAGACACTAAAATAAACATATTCTAACATTAAAAACTAACATCTAACAACAGATCATTGGACAGAATTTATGGCTAGGGTTTATACCTTTCTAAGAATGATTTTTTGATTTTTGGCTCCTGATATGTTATGATTAATAGTGGGGCTTGAAAATGGGAATTAAATGCTAGAGATTTTCGTTGGTTTTAGAGAGAGAGGCTCAAGGATGAGAGTTGGCAAAATTTTAGTGAACAAAATGCATTATTTCTCTCTCCAATCTATATATAATGGGTTGTAGTGCATGAATTGGCTGATAAAAGAGCTAAATGCTGTCAAATATGAGCATGTGGGGTTGTTGGGTTTGGTCACCAACTTCCCCTAAATGTCAAAACCTATTATTTAGCCAAAATAATGCACTAGGGGCAAAATGGTCAATTGATAAATCATTTTAATGGCAAAAATATAATCTTTACAAATCCTTAGGGTTTAACCCTAAGGTTTAGCATAAAGCATTTGTAGAATTAACCAATTAGGGTTTGTATAAAATACAAATTTTAGTTTCTAAAATAATAAAATTAAGGTTTTGTAATTAGATTAGGTTAATAATAAAGTTATACAGGAACATTAGGGTTTAGTATCACTAATCATAATTAACTTTGCTAATATAGCAATTAGAATTTAGGATTATGATAATTAGGGTTACTAATACACAATTAGGGTTTCTAATAATTAAATTAGGGTTCTGGTATTAAGGTTTTAAATTACTAATTAGGTTTACCTTAATTAGCAATTAAAATCTATCATACATGTTATTAATCACAGTAACACATAACATAATTCATATAACACAGTTATATAACAGTCTTAAATTTCCCATTTAAATTGAAAAAAATAGGGTTAAACCAATTAATGCTAGGGTTTGATCAATATACACCATAATTGACCAACCATCAACAGTATGTACATACAGTACATATTTATAGCACTGAAAAATTAAAATATTATAATATTATAATATTATTATCATTCCTTGATCAAAACCCAGAATTAGGGTTTGGATTCCATATCTGATTTTTCTGTCGTAATTAACCTTATTAATTTAGTTAAAATAATTAACTTAATAACCTTAACAAACTTCATATAATAAAATAATTATTATAATTATTCTAAAATAATTTCATATATTATTTAAATAATATATACTTATATTTTTATGGAAAACTAATTAATAAAACATTTCTAATATAAAATTAATTATTATAAGAATATAATTTATAATAATCAATATTTCTAAAATAAATTTATTTGCAATTATTAATGTAATAAATAAATTTTATTTATCACACATATAAATATAAATACGCATTACCTTTGCACATATCACCCATATTTATTTTAATAAAAATAAAAAAAATTATATGCAAAATTTATGATTTATTTATATAGAAAATATCGGGTTGTCACAGTATATAAATTTTTGAACAAAGCAATAGAATATGTTGATAATCCAAACGGAAATATAAGATGCTCGTGTGTCAAGTGTAAAAACCTGATATAGAAGAAAGCCGACGAGATTAAATTTGACTTATTTTCCCGGAAGTGCGTGCCATCGAGAATCATTTCGATTAAGGATAACTCTCGACCTCTGAAAGCCAATCTAACACAGCGGAAGACAGAAAAGAGAATAGAAACAATCACATGAATTGAATTTTTGTAATATTGCAGTCACATTAATTCACAAAATTGGATAAATTGACTATAAGCAGTCACAATGTTTATGGAATCAGAAATAATAAGAGGTGTTGTTCCATACTAATAACCCTAAGAGACTATTTAACCTACCTAAAGCCTAAAAATACCAAAAATCTAATAAACTTAAAAAGTAAGCCTAAAACATAAACGGGCCCACATAATTAAACCTACCTGACTACAAATTAATAAATAAAAATAAATTAAATATTTAAATTATCCATAAATACAAAAAAACATAAATTATATTAAATCCCAAAATGTCTCTACATATCCCAGAATAGAATAAAGGGTAATACATGGAATTAATTCTGCATAATGTAATCAAAGCCAAGTGGTATACGATCTAGTAAAATTATGAGGTGAGTGGACTAGGATACTCTCCATTTCAATTGAAATGAATAGTTTTCATTCTTTTTATATTCCCCATCATCATCATCTCTCTATCTACTGTTATCATGATGTCACATTCCAATACATTTTAAATCTAGACCATGAAATGGAGACTCTTCAATTCATTTGAAATGGAGAGGATCCTAATTCGGGAGGACTAGGATCCTTTCTATTTTAAATGAAATGGAGAGTATCCATTCTTTAATTTGTACATTCCTCATCATCATCATCTCTCTCTCCTATCATCATGATGTCACATTCCAACACATTTTAAATCTAGACCATGAAGTGGAGACTCTCTAATTCATTTGAAATAGAGAGGATTCTAATTCAGGGAAACTAGAATCATCTTCATTTCAAATGAAATGGAGAATCTCCATTCTTTGTATATTCCTCATCATCACCTCTCTCTCTCTCTCCTGTCATCACGATGTCACATTCCAATATATTTTAAATATAGACCATAAAATGGAGACTCTCTAATTCATTTGAAATGGAAACTCTCTAATTCATTTGAAATGGAGAGGATCCTAATTCGGGAGACTAGGATCCTCTCTATTTCAAATAAAATGGAGTCTCCATTATTTGTATATTTCTCATCATCATCTCTCTCTTTCTTCTCATCATCATGTCATATTCTAAAAAATTTTAAATCTAGACCATGAAATGGAGACACTCCAATTCATTTGAAATGGAGAGGATCCTAATTCAGGGAGACTTGGATCCTTTCTATTTCAAATGAAATGGGGAGTATCCATTCTTTGTATATTCCCGATCATCATCTCTCTCTCTCTCTTATCTTCATGATGTCACATTTTAACGTATTTTAAATCTAGACAATTAAATGAAGACTCTCTAATTCATTTGAAATGGAGAGGATCCTAATTCAGGGGGACTACGATCCTCTCCATTTCAAATGAAATGGAAAGTCACTTTATATATTCCTCATCTTCATTTCTCTCTCTTTCTTCTTTCATCATGATGTCACATTTCAACACATTTTAAATCTAGACCATGAAATGGAGACTCCCTAATTCATTTGAAATGGAGAGGATCCTAATTCAGGGGGACTAGGATCCTCTCCATTTCAAATAAAATGGATATTCTCCATTATTTGTATATTTTCCATCATCATCTCTCTCTCTCTCCTGTCATCATGATGTCTCATTTCAACACATTTTAAATCAAAACCATAAAATGGAGACTCTCTAATTCATTTGAAATTGAGAGGATCCTAATTTGGGGAGGACTAGGATCCTCTCTATTTCAAATAAAATGGAGAGTCTCCATTCTTTAATTTGTATCTTCCTCATCATCATCTCTCTCCATTTAATTGAAATGGAGAGTCTTCATTCTTTGTATATTTCCCATCATAATCTCTCTCTCCTGATGTCACATTCCAACACATTTTAAATTAAGACCATGAAATGGAAACTCTCCAATTCATTTGAAATGGAGAGGATCCTAATTCGGGGGGACTAGGATCCTCTCCATTTCAAATGAAATGGAGAGTCTCCATTATTTGTATATTCTTCATCATCAACTCTCTTTGTCCTGTTATCATGATGTCACATTCCAACATATTTTAAATCTAAACCATGAAATGGAGACTCTTCAATTCATTTGAAAAGAGAGGATCGATCCTAATTCGGGGGGACTAGGATGCTCTATTTTTCAAATGAAATGGAAAGTCTCCATTCTTTGTATATTCTCATCATCATCTCTCTCTCTCTCTCTCTCTCTCTCTCTCTCTCTCTCTCTCTCTATAATCATGATGTTACATTCCAAAACATTTTAAATTTAGACTATGAAATGGAGACTATCCAATTCATTTGAAATGGAGAGAATCCTAATTTGGGGGGACTAGGATCATCTCCATTTCAAATGAAATGGAGAGTCTCCATTATTAATTTGTATATTTCCCATCATTCTCTCTCTCTCTCTCTCTCCTATAATCATGATGTCATATTTCAAAACATTTTAAATCTAGACCATAAAATAGACTCTCCAATTCATTTGAAATGAAGAGAATCCTAATTCGGGGGGACTGGACTAGGATACTCTCCATTTCAAATGAAATGAAGAGTATTCATTCTTTGTATATTCCCCATTATCGTCTCTCTCCTGTCATCATGATTTCACATTCTAACACATTTTAAATTTAGACCATAAAATAGAAACTCTCCAATTCATTTGAAATGGAGAGAATCCTAATTTAATGAGACTAGAATCTTCTCTATTTTAAATAAAATGAAATGGGGATCCAATTTGTGTTTCATTGTAGGCGGAAATAAAGAACATTTCATACAGAGTCGAAACCATAAAACTGAGGAAGGCAACTTAGTTGAAATGATTGATTGCAAGCACCACAAAAATAGAACCAGTAATTAGGGTCTATTTCCTCCAAGATCAACTGCTGAAATCCAAATCCCTAGTTTCCAGAGCAAATCAACCAAATTTTCATGTAAAAATAGGGGAGTATATATCCAAATTTTCATATGATTTAATGACTTATGTTAACGACTTTATGGTAATGCAAACTTGGTATTGGATGAAAGGAATGATCACAATCATGACAAAAATAGAATCAACAATTAGGGTCTATTTCCTCCTCGTAGAATGTCTGGATGATCTTAGTTTTTCTAAGTGTAATTATTTAATTTGTCTAAATAATTTTATTAGTTTTTTAAGTAATTTTTTGAAATTTTAAAAATAATTTATTATTTTTAAGAAATTTTAATTTGTTTAAATAATTTAATAGTTTTTCTAAGTGTAATTTTTAATTTGTTTAAATAATTTAATTAGTTTTCTAAGTGTAATTTTTAATTTGTTTGAATAATTTTATTAGTTTTTCTAAGTGTAATTATTTAATTTTAAAATGATTTCATTAGTTTTTCTAAGTAATTTTTAAATTGTTTAAATAATTTTATTAGTTTTCCTAAGTGTAATTATTTAATTTATAATAATATTTATATTAGTTTTTCTAAGTGTAATTTTTTAATTTGTGTAAATAATTTTTATTAGTTTTTCTAATTGTAACTTTTTGATAAACATAATTTTAATAACTAATTGTAACTTTTTCTCATTGTAACTTTTTAATTTGTTTAAATGACATTATTTTATAAAACTTTTTTAGCATATTTTATTTTATTTTCTTAATTGATCTTAAGATTAAAATTCTATTACTTTTCTATTGGAGGAATCAATTGATTAAATATATAACTTATTTGTTAATGGAAAAACTAAGCAACTAGGCTTTTGTTAAGCTTGGGTGGTCTTACGATCAATATTTTAAAGGGTTAAATATATTTTTCCCTATTCTACTCGACTTCGATTTATAAATGAATCATTGAACTGAATTTTTTTTCATTCGACTTACTAAACTACAATTTTTTTACAAACCATTACAAATTCTGTTAAAGTGTTTGTGACATGTCTAGATGGAAAAACAATCATTCTTCTAAAATTCATTAATATTTTTTAAAATTCTGTCTAGTTTAAAATAATGCATTCAAAATAAAAATCCTACATGTCAAATTACATCTAGTTTTTAAAATTCTGTCTAGTTTTTGAAGAATTTAAAATTTTATTTTAAAAATAGAAGTAGGATTAATCTTAATGATTTTATCTTAATGTAAAAATCATTAAAAATCATTAATCTTATTTCTTAATGTAAAACTCATTAAGATTAATCCTACTTTTATTTTTTAAAATTTTATTTTAATCAATTAATATTTTTACAATTTTAAATAAATTATATAAATTTATATAATTTTCTTTTAATTTAAATAACTCATTAAATTCATTAATTTAATTAACTCTCTTGAGATAAAACTTAAATTAGTAATATAACATATAAATGTTCCGACATGTTATTGTATTAAGATATATTACATATATTATTAAAAAAGAAAATTTTGGGTAAATTTTGAATTTGAGTAATGTCTTTAACATTATTCATAAGTATTTTATAATAAGCACAAATTAAAAATTAAAATTTATAAAAATAAATTCAAACTTCAAAAATATAACTAAAATTTTGAAAATTAATTTTTATTTTTATTTTTCAAAACTAATATAATTATTAATTATATTAAATAAATATTAAATATTAAATATATTAACAAATAAGTAATGTAATTAAAAATATATTAACAAATAAGTAATGTAATTAATAATATATTAACAAATAAGTAAAGTTATTAAATAAAATATATTAATTAAAGTAATTAATAATAAAATATATTAATGTGTAATTTTTACAAATATATTTATATAAAATTAATGAATTCATATTTTTTAAAACAGAGGATCATATTTATATAGTTAAGCAATTATAGAGGATCGTGTTATTCAAAATAGAGAATCATTACAGGAGCCCAGAACCCATTTCTTCAAAACAGAAGATCAAAATAGATGTGAAAAACAATCAGTGGAGAAATCGGTGGAAATCAAAAGTTCAGATATGGATTTGTTCAGATCTAGATCTGAATAGACCTAATTAAAAAAAAGCCTCTCCCTCTTCAAATCATTATTCTAAAATCCACTCCTCAAAGCAATTGGGTTCATCAATGGTGTTCAAGCAACCACGCTCATCAATGGACGGATTTGGGTTGTGGTAAAGAAGATGAAGTAGATTTGGATTTCGCCAACAATTTCGACTACGGATCTGGATTGATTTGATTTTGAATTATTTTAAATTTTGGATCTCGGTTGTGGTGAAGAAGAAGAAGAAGATGAAGTAGTTTCAGATTTTTGATTTCGAATTATTTTTTATTTGGATTACTATGATGAATTATATTTGGATTAATTTGTGGTGAAGAAGATGATGAATTAGATTTGAATTTGGATTTGTGATGAAGGAGATGATGAATTCATATTTGGATTTGTGGTGGAGAAGATGATGAAATATATTAGATAATTTTGTTAACTTCAAATATTTAAAAATTAAAAAAAATATTAGTATTCATTAATTTTATATAAATACATTTGCAAAAATTATATATTAATATATGTTTTATTAATTAATATATGTTTTATTAATTTAATTATTTGTTATTTAAAAAAAGAGAATTCAAGTTTGAAAATCAAAAAAATTTAAACTAACGTTATTTTATTATTATTATTAAAAAAAAATTCACAGTGAGTCTTATATTCCACGTCAGCGTTGTCATGTAGACTTTCCGTTACCTTTTAACATTTTTAAACGGAATTTTTCAATTTTTGTAAAAAATTTATAGTTCAATGAGTTGACCGTAAAAAAATTCAGTCCAGTGATATATTTGTAAACTGAGGTCGAGTAGAGTGGACAAAAATATATTTAACCCATATTTTGAGGTTGTGGGATTAAATCCATGGAACAATAATATTTGAGATCGTGTTGTTGATGTATAAAGGAGCTTTAATCGATAATTGAAAGCTTTTTGTTTTTAATTTGATATTAGACTTTTATTATAAAATAAATTAGTCTTTTACTATATAATAATGATAACTAATTTCAAAATTTAAAAACAATAATCAATGTTTTTGTGGTTATTTTTTTAAATTTCATTTAGTTTTTCTTTTTAATTACTATTGTTTTGTCTATATTTTTTATTTTATTTTACATAGTACAATATCATTTTAATTTTTGTTTTCTGTTTTAATAATATATATGTTTAAAATTTTATTTTGGGTTTGTATTTTAATAATATATATGAATAATGGAAAAGAGAAATCTGCCCTTAAAAAAATGAAGTTAAACAATATCTAAATACGGTCAATTTTCGTCGAAAAATGAATTTGGGTGGAGACATTGTATGAAATTAAATAGTTTATGGATAAAATTATAAGTCCAATTATTTTAGGGGTTAAATTATGAGAAAAGTGAAATTTGGTATAATATAAGTATATATTGCCCTTAAGAAATATTTTTTAATTATTACATGATGACTTTATTTTTAATAATTACAAAAATATCAGGGTACCAAACTTTGTCTAATTGTGCCTTGAAATATTCTTCGACGTGGAAATCTCCTATATTTTCATTGTGGAAGTCACTTTCGTGCTGACACCTGTAGACCAAGTCTTGGAGAATGACCTCCCTAGGCTGTTACAGAACCTTGAACTATTTGAGAGCAGATCTCATGTTTATATTTTTTCTAATTTTTTTTGTTTCCTTACTTAAATTTTGACATTTGATTTTTTATTTAATTTTACATTTAATTGATGTTAAGTATAAAATTAAATGTCAAAATTTATGTGAAAAACACAAGGAAAACAGAAAAAATAAGAACATGAGATCTGCTCTCGAACTATTTAAACACATTGATTATATCATTATTAAATTTATGGGTTGTCATTAATAGGATAGGTGGCCTGTCATCTTCTTTCTCAACTTCTTTTGAGAGATGCATTTGATTTGAAGATTATAATCTTTATCTACTAAAATTAAAGATAAAAATTTAAATAATAATTTTATAAAATAAAATTAATTTTAAATAATATTTTTTTTGGTATTGTTGGTATTTAAGAAGTTTTTAAATAATAATAATTTTAATTAAGAATGACAAGTTTTTAAGAAATACTATTGGTATTGTTACTTTTGAGATATCTAGTATCACGCAGTCCACCGGTTGAGTCGGCCGAAATACACAGTTATCAACCACAAAGGATTGGAGTAGCATAGTGGTGGTAACAAGCAAATAGTAGTAGTTATTATTTATCATAAATCACATGCCGGGTGACCATCAGGAATATCACCACCACAACTCTACAGCGTATTATTTAAGTGGGGGACAGGGATCTGCTCTCATCAGGAATATCACCACCACAACTCTACAGCGTATTATTGATCACATTCAATACAGCGTTGAAAGCCACATGATTCACATGCATAGACCGGGTGACCATCAGGAATATCACCACCACAACTCTGACATTCTTGATAATAGAATTTATGCTTTTCCATACCAACAAATGTGAGTCTATGTGGGTGATCGTCAACATTAATATTGGCTGTCCCAAATTTGATATTGGAGTAAGCATAATATGGATAAAGGCATGTAGGATGAAAGGACTGATCACAAGTATGACAATGATAGAGCCAATAGTTTGGGTTTATTTCCTCTTCGCATTTTTCACAATAGAATTCATCTGGATGATTTTTGACCGGAGGATAGAGTAATGGAATTGGGTGAGGATCCCATCTGTGCCTAACCATACTTGGCATAAAAGTACATGATTTCGCTAGCAGGAAATCACAAACTTTACATGCAAAGGCGTCCGTCTCAGAAAATTTGTATTCGCATCCCTTGCAAACACTACCACCTGGTACTTCGAGTTGACTAAGAGGGTGCTTGTGACCTTCATGTTTAATTGTATCTGGTAGCGAAGCACACCTGAGATCAAGGTAGAAATTGCAGGACTTACAATAAAAGAAAATCCCATTGCCTACGAATCCGCATTTATTGCACTCGATGTAATAGATAGGTTTGGTGTATTTATGTCTAACGAGCTCGTGTTCTGGGTGTGATGCGTGTTGCAACTTTGGTGGCAACTCAGCACAATATTTGTGAAGAAAGAAATTACACTGAACACAACCATAGAATTGATCATCAATTAATATAGGTCTCACACAACCGTCACATAGCATTTGATCATCATCTCGATTCGCCATCTCAATAGCGTTGCTCTTTTTGAGTTGGTCAGAAAGCACTAGTGGATGATCTTTATGAGCCCAATGGTCCATATAATCTGGTGCTATGGCTGTATCATCTGTGAGACTAATTGCCTTGATAAATTGTTTCTCTATCGCATCAGTCAACGGGAAGTGTACCATATTAGACTCATCAAGATGATTTTTTTCAGCATCTTCAACATTCTTAATAGATCTGAAACCAAAAGTTTACAAATGTTAAAATGGCCGTGCCTGAATAGAAACTAAACACACGAAATTAGTGTTCAACGAGTAGTACTAGGCAACTAGACAAAACATTTCGTGGTTTATACCTTATAATTCACCAATGTTTCGTCTAGGTAAACTACATATTTTTATCTAGAAACCGACATTTTTTTCATGTTTAATAAAGAAATAGTGGTGGTCATAAAACTCACATCAAAGATGACTCTGTCTCAGTTGATGTAGCACATTTGATATGCGCAAAAAATCTGCAATTGGCACAATAATAAAGCCACTTGTAATGGTGCACTTTGTTACCGCAGATGCTGCAGAGTTGCGGAAAACTACGAAATTGTTTGGGAAGAGAGTAGGTCAGGCGGAGAGGGTGATCGTGGAATCTACAATACTCCATGGTACTCGGAGCAGAAGCACAACTCTTGTGAATCCAAAATGGACAAGTGGTACATACATAGGACAAGTCATTATCTTTACAGTCGCAAGCATCACATTGGAACAAGGCTGTCCTTTGTACAAGGGTTAATGTGTGCTGCTTGTGACTTTCATGTCGAAAGCTGCGTTCCTCTGTAGATTGTTGTTTAAACATATACTCCTCTAAAGCGCATCTCAAGCAGACGTCAAACTCGCAAGGAATACATTCATAAGTGAACCATTTCCAGCCAGATTCCCTACATATGCTACAAATGCAAGATTTGTTATTATAATGTGGGCGGGAGCTGAGATTAACCAGGTGTTCTAGGTGCATAGGGTGCTCCACTGTTTGCGGCAATTCTGCGCAGGTTTTGTGCAGAAAGATATGGTCACAACCACCTTGACTACTACTACTATTGCAAGTATAAGTGAAGCTGCCTTTGGTTATTGTTGTATTGCACCCATAGCAAACAACATCTGCCTGAGCATGATTTTCATTGAGCTCGATAAGGATCAGTGGATGTTCATGGCTAAAGTGGTTCATCCCCTCCATCTCACTATTTGAATGTGGTTGTGAGAGAAAACTCTAGGGAGGGAGAGAGCGAGAGGTTGTTGGTTTTCAGAGAAGGAAATCGGATGAGTTCTTGGAGGGGTAAAGGGATTAGATCTGAAAAAAATTTAAGAGATAGAAAAATAATTTATTGGTGTGAGGTGGGCGAAGGAGAAGGGAAGTCTTCAAAGGTTGATTATTGCTGGGTTTGGCCGCCGGACAAGCTCTCACGCACGGGAGCCATCAGATCTGATTTTTCGTGATTGGCGAATCCTTTTCTCATGTTAGTAGTAGTTAGTGGGTGGGGAATATACTTTTCTAATTTTTATTATGGTAAATTGATATTTTCACATTATTTTTTTGATATTTTTATACATAGAGTTTACATGTTAGTTGATATATCGAATTTTTATTGGTATATGGACTATAGATGTGAAAATATCAAAAAATGATGTGAAAATATCAATTTTCTTATTATTTTGTTTTTTATATTAATTTTGTTATTTTCTATTTAGTGCTCTAAATTTTATAAAATGTTTTTTTTATTCGACTTAATTTATACACGTAACATGTGCGTCATTATGCTAATTGAAATTAAGGCTGAAAGACACTTCCTACCCTCCACGTTAGCAACCAATTTCAAGGTAGTCCTTTATGTTAACAAAAATGACACATTAGCTGTCCAAGTGCTAAACTATTTTTTTGTAATCCTGTTCCTTCAGTTGACTTTTGTCTAATTTCTCAAATGAACGAGATGATGTAAATGTAGGAGTTCGGTTCCATTTGAGTTAGGCCGACTTTAATAAACTCTAAGAGGGTGATAATAAAAGCGTGGAGGGAAAGGCGAACCTCGTTTTTGAAGGTAAAGAGGGCGATGGGAGTCCACCCATTAGGTCAATAATACATCCATTCAGTTAAATAAGGGGCTCGAAGGTCATAGGTCGTTGGGATACGATATACTTCACGTATTTCGACAAGGTCTTCAGCAGTGATTGAGGATTCAACGTTAATATGGGTAAAAGCTTTTTCCTTGGAGTATTCTTTGATCATTTTTTGTATATCAAGCTCGGCCTAAGAGAGAACTAGATCTTGAGTGTAAGACCCCAACTTTTATGAATAAAGATGATTTTTATTATAAATATCATTTTTTGAAAATTAAGGTTTGAATTTGTTATAATGTTATAGTTGTGGGTAATATTTATAAATTTTGCAAAGTAAACAAGTTGTTATATAATATATTTGATTGGTCGGGGAATATTCGTTTTAACAGGGAATATTCATATGACGACACAATCATTGGTGGACCCCACAACGGAATTATTATTGGAATGAGAAAACGACAGAAATATCTTTTTATAAAAATAACAGCGGAAGTTTTACCGTTAAAACTGTTAAAATACCCATTGATAAAGTAAATGCGATGTCTGGCGTGGTTGTATAGTAACACTGCGGTATTGATTATTAATGCTTACGTGAGAAGTCAATCGGTTTTGTTCAATTATTACTCACGATAATTCTTTGCATAGTATCTCACGTTATTTGATTCAATTATTATCGATATTTTATATATTATTAAATGATCAATAATTGAGATGACAAAGTTATTAATATTATTATTTACAATATCGACGATATCTAGAAGTTCACGAGGAGAGGTTTGGTCACCTAATTGTGCGTGATAGGGAGAAATCCTTATTGGAAAGCCCCACTCACAGAAGCGACTTGGTTGTTAAATATTGTGAATTATAATAATGATGATAAATATTATTAAAAATATTGAGGGAATTTTTATGAAGTATTTGATGTAAATTTTGCTTATTATTTGGATCCCTACTTACCCATTTTTTAAAATAATCGATCGAAAGTTATTCAATATCATAAAGGTGGGGCCCACATTAGGGGCCACATGCGGGGTCCACATGTGGAGGAAAGTCTTGGGGAGTGGATGATTAATTTGGTCACGGAAAGTTACTGAAGTTGGATTATATATATATAAATATATATATTATAACAAGTTTTGTTTTTTTATAAAAAATAGAATTATTATATTTTATTATGCATAGTGTTTGCATAGTAAGTGCATCGTAAAAAATATGAAAACTCAGATGAAAATTTTGCAAAACCCGTGATGGCTACTGTTGCGTCCGTGATTTCCTTTCCAAATAGTGTCTCTTCCATTCTCATATAAATAGGATGCTTAGTTAGAATTGAAAATCACACCAGAATCAGAGAATTCTTTTCCTATAATCTTGAGCGTATTTCTTTCGAGTATTAGAAAGCTTTGAGCGTAGAAAATAGTGAAAGTTTTCTTCAAGAATATCCCCGCTATACCAGTTGGAATACTCTTCTTTTCAAGGTAAGGGATGTTATTTTTGTTCAATATTTGCTTGAAATAATATTTTCTTCCATACTCTGTAGTATGTAAGTAATATTATTTCATTTCAGATTTCGAATTCTATACTCATTTAGTTAAAGTTTTGACTTCTATACTCTATGAAATTAGTAGAATATCCTTGATATTTGCGCTTCATCCAGTATCTTTTCATGAAAATATTATTCTAAGCATTTTTGATAAGTTTTAACTTTTTCATGCCGAAGTACTATTCACGGGTTATTATTCTCGAATTACTATTCACAGGGTACTATTCACTCGAGTACTATTCACCCGGGGTACTATTCATGATAAAAATTGATTCGTTTTCGGTCCAAATCATTTTTGGTACAATATGATTCTTGAATTTTATTCCACAAAGCAGTATCATGTTGACAATTTGGACGTTATTGATTTCTGGATAAATTAAATTATAAATCTTTAAAAATTTATCAATTGCTTTCATTTAATTGAATTCTTACATCATTGTCATCATCCTCATGTTTATATTATGATGAAAGTCATCTTTGGCCGTAGTGCATAGATGGATTTGGTATGATTATGACCAGGGATTATTCGGTATAATCATGACTGTAATGTTACAAATGATGTGGTAAAAGTCCTCATTGGCCCGTAGTTCATTGATGGACAGTTGTTGACATGATCATGACCATTGATGAATACACGAATATCCTTGGCCCGTAGTGCATGGATAATTTATGGTCGTGATACTAAAGAATATCCTTGGCCGTAGTGCAGGGGTGATTCGATGATGTGGATTATTTATTAAGCTGAGTCTCAGCGATAAAAGTGATGAAAACCTTTTAAATCATAGAAGATAGTAGATATCATGCTCTACTTGACTCTTCTAATGGATTGCCTGTTTCGCTGCAGTTAAACTTGATGTTGTTATATTTTATCAGTTTAACACTGTTGAAGACTAACCATAAATTATTCTGCATTATCTTAGTCATAATATTTCTTACTGGGCTAGTTGAGCTCACCCTTTTGCTTTCATTATTCTCTTCAGGAAATGAGAACGTAGCCGGGACTAGTCGAGGAACGGAGTGACGGTCTAGATGTTTGCATTAGTAGTCCTCATTATTATATCAAAATAGTGTGATGATAAATGTATTGACGACTCCATTTGAGTTTGAATACTGTCTAAAAGACAATATTAGTATTAAAACTCTCAGTTTATTTTTTGTCGTATTTTACACGACAGTTGTATTATTAAGTTGTATTTGAATTTTGTACCATATATTTGGCGACTCAAGATGGGTGATGTATACCTATTTTGGGAGCGTCACAGTTGGTATGAAGGCTTAGGGATATGATCCCTAGCTGAGATGTGAGACAGGAACTAGGAGGGGAGAGACGGGGAATTCATTCGCTAGTATGACCTACCTAAGTTTATTTGGTATTTAATTGGTCGGTTAGAGTATAGGGATACTATGTGACATGTCAATTAACCCTTGTTTTGTGGCAGTATTTAAAAATGACATCTGAGAAAGTTGAGAATAACAATGGAGCACAGGAGACTGTTGAGTCACCACAGATCAATACCCAGGATAATGTGCAACAGGAAGACAATAATCCTCAGGTAAACAATAACGATCAAATGATGAACGATGGGATGTTTAGAGGCTTTATGCAATTCATGCAACATCGACGAGAGGCGGCCTCTGTCCAAAATGCACGGTGGAAACATTTGGCAACTCTCGAGATTGGCCACCGCTAAGTAGTTCAAGGAGTTGGGACCACGAGTTTATTAGAGCCAAAACCACTTAAAGGTGAGACGTGAATAAAGCGAGATCACCAAGATATTTGATGTCTGGGATGCTCAGAAAAAAAGGTTCCCTTTGCCACCTCATGCGAGGAGAGGCAAATTACTGGTGGGAATCTGTAAAGCGTACCCAGTCTGCCCCACTCAAAATTTCTTGGGAGAAGTTCCAAGAACTGTTCAACGACTAAGTACTTTCCCGAAAGTATTCATCACATGAAAGAGGTAGAGTTCATCAAGTGGAGCAAAACAATATACGACGATTTGTCGCAAAGACGGGGCCAAGTTTGCCGAAATCAGTGTTGTCGGTTTGCGTCCCACTTAGTTGATAATGAGGAGAGAATGATGCAAATATTTTTAAGAGGTTTGAAACCCGAGATACGTCAATACCTCATTTCTCACAAACTTTGCTTGTATTCAAATGTTGTTAATAGGGCTTAGTTATTGGAGCGCGATAATGAGTCAACTCAACGAAGAGAGAGCAGCCGACAAAATGATATCAACAAGTAATAAAGTGATAAGATAGGGTGTCGATCCTACATAGAATTCTAATTAATAAATCCCAACTACTAGCACTATATCAATCCAATTTTATTTAAACAACCATAAAATGTGATTTTTCAACTTAAGAAAACTAAATTAAAATAATTAAAAGAGATTATTCTAAAATAAAGCAAATAAACAAAACTAAGATTTAAATGAATTCAGATAAATAAGGATTAAGACTCTAATATCCCTAATTATGAACTATAAATCAATTATCCAATTATCCCAATTATTATGTCTACTGAATTGTTAACAGGAATTCTTAAGTGCCAAAAGTCCTTTTCCAAGTGATCAATTGCCTTCTATTTAATCCAGATTAATCTTGCTATATTCCTATGCAAAATAATTGAATTAAACTCTTTTCAATCCCAATTCCTTATGTGTTACATGCGGCGAACAAATATTTCCATTCTATTCACAAACCTAATTATTCACTATGCAAATAACTAAGTCACATGTCACTATGCCCAGTTCTAACCCTAGAATTCATTTGTCAATTCCTTCTAGAGTAACAAGGTAATTATTGGCCAGATAATTAATCAATCAGCACAAAACAAGATGAACAATTCACTTCAACATAAATAATTAGAATAAATCAAATAATTAATTCACAACCATAAAAGGTTCAATTGGAATCTTAATTAAAGAAATTAGTTCATAATGGAAATTAAAACCAACAATAATTGAAAAATCATCCTTAATGAATTACACAAATTGAAAGAATAAAGAAGAAGAAGAACTCCAAGTAAATTTTGCAAAATTCTCCTCTTACTCCTTGATCAACCCCTAAATTGTGTAGATTCGTACCCTACTCCAATAAAAATATTCCTTACATACTTCACTTGTCTAACTCTAGCAATCCAAATCCAATTTGGCTTCAAACAACATCCAATTGAGTGGTCAAACGAAAAGTCAACGCGCAAGCCTGGTCAACCAACTTCCCGGCCCAGCTCCCCGGTACTAGGATTAGTAATGGGTAGAGCGCCCCGGTGCTAGGGAGAAGAAAGTGGCCACTATGCCCTTTTCAACTCAAAATTCCCCAAGTGCTCTTACAGCTCCCAAACCTGTAAATCAAAACATAAACACAGTAAAAATGCTACAAAAGGACTCGAGAATACACAAATCTAAGCCCAAGTATATCCGATTCATGGGTATATTACCCAATCATCAAATACCCCCAAACTTAAATCGTTGCGTGTCCTCAAGCAACAAAACACAAATAACACGAAAAACTAAACATCATGCAAATGCAAACAATCTATATGTTCTTAATTCTAGCAATCCAATAGCACACATATATTCATAAGCCTCAGAAAAATCGCAAAAATATGCTAATACATCATGTTAAAGTAGATCAATAATACCCCAACAATCAATGAATCTAAATCTGTTATTACTGATATTGTGAGTGTGTGTTCAATAATCATGCTAACCAATGAACAGCAAAATATGAAAGATAATAAAGTTCTTAATAGGCATCATACAGTTTCAATTCGAGAACTCATCAAATAAACTTGATTCAATTGAAATTAAACAATCACTAAAGTCCAGGGGTCAAAATGGAATACTTATGCTTGTTTTTTTTTGTTATACGGGGGCTTTTTGCATTTTTCCCGCTTTATTATTATTTTTTTTCATCATTCATTTTTTTTCTAATGACTATGCATTGTATTATTCCCTTAGGCTTTTCAGTGTTACCTTAACGAGCTTTCGACCAAAGACTCCCAAGCCATTAAGACCTTAGGGCGCTAGGTGTAGAGACAATCCCCTCGGGCTTACTTACTCAAGTAACAAAGGCCACAAAACTAGACAAGCATGCCACGATTTTTTTCCCCAACTTATATACTCCAAATATTTTTCCCCCAAACTTGAGTTTATATCTAAATTCAGTCTTCACTAGCTATTCAAAATGTTCCTTCATTTCACTAGCATTCATCCTTTAGAACTCTATTATCTATGCATTTAAACTATCATAGCCAACATGGTCATTTTTTCAAAACGTGTTATCCTTATAATATCAGTCTCAAACATATGAAGATTTAAATCATGTCAAGAAAATCATACCACTAGCTTAACAATCCTTACTAGACTTGTTCATGCAATTTTAATTTCATCATTGGCCCCAAACATACGTACTATCAAAGGCTGAAATTAACATGCAATCCTAAAATGCAACACTTAACCAACAATACTAAAGATCCAAATTAAAACCATTAACAATCTAATAATGCAAAATAACAATTAACTACCCCCAAACTAAACAAGAGCAATGTCCTCATGCGAAAGATAAAACAATTGAAAACAGAGGACTTCCCTGACGAGCTTATTCCTCGGGTGGAGCATCCTCATCCTCGCCCATCTCTTGATCAGAAGGGGGGAACACAGGCAGAATGGGAGCAGTGGGGAACTGGCTAAGAGTAACGCCCGGGTACAGTTGAGCGTACATGGCATTCTGAGCAGTAAATTGGTCGACCATATATTTATAGATGACATCTTGACGTTCTGGAAGACGGACATTCTGAGATTCAATATTGTAAAACCATCCGCTACATTTCGTATTTGAAGCAGCTTCAGAACCACACCATGGTGAGCTGCGGAGAAAGGACCATAAGTAGGTGGAGCTTGAGGTGGTGGAGCTTGTGTAGCTTCAACTTGGGGAATTATGAAACCCAATCTGTGACGCCCCCAGAATAAGTATACATCACCCATTCTGAGTTGTCAAATACATGGTACAAAAATAACTACAACTTTATTAATACAACATAAAAACTGTGGGTTTAAATACAAATATTATCTTCTAGACAATATCCATACCCAAATAAATCCTCATCACGACTATTGATACATTATTTTATAAAAATGGTGAGGACTACTAAACAACTCTCTAGAACCATCATTCCATACCCCGACTCGTACTCGCTACATTCTCGCCTCCTGAGAAGAAAAAATGGAACAAAAAGGAAAAAGGTGAGCTCAACTAGCCCAGTAAAGAATATTATGACTAAGATAATATATAACAAATTATCGTTAGTCTTCAACAGGGAAAAATCTGATAAAATATAATAGACAACAAGTTTCAGATCAATATTCAATAATGAAATAATAATTCATAGAAGAGTTACGTAGAGAATGAAATCTACTATAATCTATGAATTTAAAAGTCCATCATCAATATTTTATCCCTATAATATCAATCAATATTCATCTTGAATCAAAATTTTATTTTTGCACTATAGGCCAAAGATATTCATCAGTCAGTCATGTTCATCTCAACACTTGTTCATCTTTGCACTACGGGCCAAAGATATTCATCCTAAAATCTTTAATCTTTGTACTACAGGCCAAAGATATTCAATTATATCATCATTTAAGACTGAGGATGATGAAAAATATTTTAAAAAAAATGAATCCAGTGAAACAAAAGAATAATTATTAAGGATTCGTATTTCGGCTATTTCATGTCCAAAAATACCTCATAAATAATCATAGTGGAGTAAAATTCAAGAATGATCAAAACATGGATACAATCAAAGCTAGTATCCATAATAAATATTTTGGACGAAAAACAAAAATTTAATTTTTCTGTGAATAGTGCCGTATTCGTGAATAATGTCGTATACGTGAATAGTGCCGTATACGTGAATAGTAATCTCGACACAAAAAGTTCCAAATTTGATTAAAAGTTCAGATCAATACTTCGGCATAATGATATTGAAAGAAATAATATCATTTAATAAAAAAGTAATATCCCTTACCTCGAAAAGACAGTACTTCTGACTGGAATACTGAATATAGCGCTGAAGGGAATTTGCACCGTATAGCAACACTCCAAATATCAAAATACTCACAAGAATACACTCAATATATTGAGAGAGAAAGAGAGAGAAGATTTCAGTTTCTGGTGTGATTTTCAATTCTAACATAAGCACCCTATTTATAGGAAAATGCTTAGAACACCGAAACAGAAAATTTAATAAAATATTAATATAATTATACAAATTTTCCTTAGCCCACTTTTTTGGTCTAGACATCAGCCACCAACCCACCAAAATCATAAAAAAGGTTTTTCTTAAAATAAATAATTAAAACTTCCAAAAATTAATTATTTCAGAACTTTGGAACTTAAATAATTCATAATAAATAGTCTTTTTGTCAGAAAAATTCGAACCTCACTCCTTTCCATAGGAAATTCCATTATCTAAAACTTTGTAGAAGAAAACTTTTCCAAATTCCAAACAAAAATTGACCAAAATCCACAAACGGGCTATTTTACAGGCTATAATCAAATTTCAGTCAAGAAATGGGGTCCACCGACACACAAAACATGTGTTTATCATTTAATGCAACAAAAATACTTTTCCTCCTCATATACTCATATATCCCACATTCATTGTAAAAATATCACCATTATTATATTATTAAAATATAATAAATTATTTATCAGAAAAAGATAAAATATTAATTTTCAACAATTGTCACATTAAAAATTTTCTCCATCTATATCCACATAAAATCAATATTTTCCTCATCATATAAATTAATAATTAATTATTCACAAATAAGATTATAGAATCACATTACTGACAACCAGGCAGTTCCTAGGAAAGAGGGGGCTTTCTAATAAGGATCTCTCCTTACAGGCGCGTAATTAGATGACCAAACCTCTCCTTAAACAGAACTTTCTAGACATTGCCAATAATATTCTCTAATAAAATTATCTAGATAATATGAATTATTGCTCCGATAATGGAAAATACTGTGTAGTGACAATTATTGAAACAACAGTAATATAAAATGTGACGCCCCCAAAATAGGTATACATCACCCATCTTGAGTCGCCAAATACATGGTACATAAATCAAATACAACTTAATTATACAACTGTCGTGTAAAATATGACAAAACATAAATTGAGAGTTTAAACAAGAATATTGCCTTCTAGACAATATACATTCTCAATGGAGTCCTCATAGACAGTATACAAACTCAAATTCAGTCCTCATTACATTTATTATCACACTACTTAACAAAATAGTGAGGACTACTAATGTTATCATCTGGACTATCAATCCGTTTCCCGACTCGTCCCAGCTATATTCTCATTTCCTGAAGAGAATAGTCAAAGAAAGGGTGAGCTCAACTAGCCCAGTAAGAAATATTATGACTAAGATAATGCATAATAAATTATCATTAGTTTTCAACAAAGTTAAACTGCTAAAATACAATAGACATCAAGTTTAACTGCAGCGGAACAAGCAATCCATTAGAAGAGTCAAGTAGAGAATAAAATCTACTATCTCCTATGATTTAAAAGGTTTTTCATCACTTTTATCGCTGAGACTCAGCTCAATAAATAATCCACATGATTAAATCATCCCTGCATTACAGGCCAATGATATTTTTGTATCACGACCACGAATTATCCATGCACTACGGGCCAAAGATAATCGTATTTTCATCAACAGTCCTGATCATGTCATAAAATAATTCATCTTTGCACACTAGGCCGAAGAGAATCCACAGCCATAATCATACCAAAAACTTTCCATCAATGCACTACGGGACAATGAGGACATTTTTCACATCATTTGTAACATTACGGTCATGATTATACCGAATAATCCCTGGTCATAATCATACCAAGTTCATCTATGCACTACTGTGCCCATGATGACTTTCAACATAATATAAGCATGAGGATGATAACAATGATATAAGAATTCAATAAAACAAGTTCACAAATTAATTTGTCCAAGAACCAATAACGTCCAAATTGTTAACATAATACTTCTGTGTAGAGTAAAATTCAAGAATGCTTAGAAGAATATTTCCATAAAAAGATACTGGATGAAGCGCAAATATCAAGAATATTCCACTAATTTCATGGAGTATAGAAGTTAAAACTTTAACCAACTGAGTATAATAAAGAATGGAATAACAAAAGAAATCACCATGCATGCGGTACTTCGCATAGACAGGTTATTCCAACAGAATAATAAGTAACGGAACCAGGTCAGGCAAAATTAGCACCGACAGAATGTTCCAACAAAATATTAAAGAATGGAATAACAACAGAAATCACCATGCATGCGGTACTTTGCATAGACAGGTTATTCCAACAGAATAATAAATAATTAAAACCAAGTCCGTAAAAGAAAACGCATGCATGGATATTCCAACAGAATAATAAAAGCGAGAATAATAAAGACGGAACCGAGTCCGATGTAAAAACACATGCATGGATATTCCAATGAGAATAATAAAGACGGAACCAGGTCCGGTGAAAAACACACAAACAGGATATTCCAACAGAATAATAAAGGCGGAATAATAGAAGAATGTCATCAAGTATAGGGTAATCCACAGATACAAAGTTATTCCAATGAATAATAAAGAATGGAATAATGTAAGAATTTCACCAAGTATAGGGTATGTCTGCGTATCTGAGTTATTCCAATGTAATAATAAAGAATGGAATAATGAAGTTCTCTTCATGAATAAAAAGAATAACACCCCTTTCATCGTAAAAGAAACTGGATATAAGAGTAGTTAAGTAGCAGAATACTTTTCTTCTTTCTTTCTACAGTTTATCTCTCTAGAGTTACAATGAATTCGTAAGAAAATAATGAAGGAATGAGCTTCTATTTATAGAAGAATGGATTGCATAGTAACTAACTCATGAACGGTCTAGATTGATTTACTTTAATCGGACGATCCATAATTAAAGCAAAATCTTTTAAATAAAATATATTTTAATTATTGCCTAATAAAATAAATAACTTTATAAAAGTATTTTATTTTATATAAAAAGATTTTACTATGCAAAACACTATGCAATACTATGCAGGCACTATGCAACACTATGCATAATAAAATATAATATAATCTAATTATTATCAAATAAAACGAATAACTTTATAAAAGTATTTTGTTTTATATATAAAAAGATTTTACTATGCAAAACACTATGCATAATAGAATATAATATATTCTATTTATAGAATAACTTTAATAAAGTATTCTGTTTTATATAAAAAGTTTTTTTACATTTTATTACGTTAATAATATTAATAAAACAAAAAGAAAGTGACTTATCACATAAGCATCAATAATCAATATCAATATGTGCTATTATGCAACCACGCCAGACATCGCATACTTTGACTCTTTGAGTAGTTCAACAGTATTAACGGTAAAACTTTCGCCGTTATTTTCATAAAATATTTTTATCGTTTTCTCATTCCGACAATAATTCTGTTGTGGGGTCCACCAATGATTGTACCGTCGTACGGATATTCCTTGACAAAAAGAATATTTTCCAACCAATCGAATATAATATGACAACTTGCATACTTTGCAAAATTTGTAAATACTACCCACAACTATAACATTATATCAAATCCACATCATAATATAAAAAAAAATTATTTCGAAAAAAATTAAATATTTATTCATAAAATATGGGTTCTCACAATCTCCCCTCCTTATGGAATTTCGCCCTCGAAATTTACGTACATACCTGGTATGTCGAAGAGGTGAGGATACCTCGTCAGATTCTAGCTCTTGAGGTACAACCTTTAAGCGTAGAATATATTTCAGGATTTTAACAGATACTTCTTCATTCGTTAAATTATCCGTTATCTAGTCTGGTTCTAAATCAATAGTGTGGTTTGGGTTGTCCACATATTTACGTAACATCGATATGTTAAAAACGTTATGAATACGCGACACACTTGGTGGTAAAACGAGTCTATAAGCCACAACTCCTACTTAATCGAGAATTTCAAATGGGCCAATTAAATCGAGGGTCGAGATTTCCTCTCTTCAGTAACTCTTGCCTTTAAAATAACGCCCTCTTGAACCTTCTTCTTAGTATTCATCAGCTCTGGGTCTGTAGCTTGCACGGCTTTAACTTTATCGATTAAAGTCGATTCTACTCGTATATTCGTTATCTTCATGTGGGTCCCTAGTGTCTTTAACTCTATCTTCATCATTTGTAAGTTATACAAAATGAGTCTTTGTGTTAACAACATCGCACTCATAAACTCATAAGATCTTCTACTCAACACGTCAGCTACGGCGTTCGCTCTTCCACGATGATATTGAATGGTACGATCGTATTCTTCAAACTCGAGCCAACGTCTTTGGAGCATGATACGTTCATTTTAAGTAAAGAAATATTTGAGGGTTTAAGAAATGGGTTTTGTACTGGAGTCAATACAAAATTCAATTTCACACTCTAGGGGTAGGCTAGAAAGTCTTCATGAATACGTCAGAAAATTTAATAACGATAGAAATATCATTCAAAATTGTGACCCTCATCTAGGACTTGGATAACATGTCACATTGATACCTATCAACTTGCCATCGTCATTCACAATGTCTCCTACGAAAAGTTTGTCTTCGGTGAATTCCACACAAGAAAATCAACAATGGAAGGATTGGGGCTCTTTAATTATGGCTTGATATGACAATGATTGACTTTAGTGGTTTGGTTACTTTGAATTCTCATAACAGGTTGGTTAGGAGTATAAAAGCTAACAACCTTAAGAAAAGCATGATGAGTAGCTAACCAATCGTTTCCAAAAATCACATCAAAGGCAAGTATTTTCAAAGAGATAAGATCGACAGATAACGTGAAAGTGTTGATTTGAACATGATTTATAAATAGTAGAGGTAACGAAGGTTTCTCCCAATCAAAATCTAACTTCTCCGGAATTAACTTCAAACATTGAGCACAACTAGGTGAAATAAAAGAGTGAGTAAAACCGGTATCTAACACGGTATAGACTTCACAAGAGTTTATTACTAACATACCCGTGATAATTTTATTCAGGTTCCTCGTCACGAAAAAAAAATGCTCTCTCTTAAACTACCGGCTTTGGCTTGTCTGGGATATCCTTTGACATCACTATCCCAGCTGGACTTGACTTCACCATACGACAAAATCGAGCTAGGTGACCTTCTCTTCCGCAATTAAAACACGCTTTGGATTGCTGCGTACAATTTGGACGGATGTGTCCCTCCTGTCAGCATTTGAAACATCTGACCGGTGGTCGTTCTTCTTCCTTTGAAATGAGTCTTTGGTGTCTTTGTCTTTCCATCATTATTGAACCTCCTCTTCTTGAAATTTCCACTTCTATTATCTTGGCCATGATTACCAATCAAGTGGTTACCATTCTTGGCATGATAATTTCCTCCATGATGGTTATCATTGTTAGATGACCATTGCCAATTTGTATGATGATTATTATCATGTTGTTGGTCGTTGCTTTTTTTGGTCAGGTTGACTCATTATCGCGCTCCAATAACTGAGCCATATTCACAACATCTGAATATAAACAAAGTTTGTGAGAAATGAGGTATTGACGTATATTGAGTTTCAAACCTCTTAGAAATATTCGCGTCATTCGCTCCTCATTATCGACCAAATGGGATGCAAACCGGGATAACTCCGCAAATTTAGCCTCGTATTGCGACACGGTCATATTGTTTTGCTCCAGCTTGATGAACTCCACCTCCTTCATGTGACAAATACTTTTAAGAAAGTACTTGTCGTTGAACAATTCTCGAAATTTCTCCCAAGACATCTTGAGTGCGTCAGGTTGGGTACGTTTTACAGATTTCCACCAATGATCTGCTTCTTCACGTAACATAAAGGTGGCGAATGGAACTTTTTGCTCCTCTGAGCATTCCAAGATATCAAATATCTTGGTGATCTGCTTAATCCACGTCTCTGCCTTAAGTGGGTCTGGTTTTCCCAAAAACTCCGGTAGTCCCAGCTCCTTGAACTGCTTAGCGGTGACCAACCGTGGGTTGCCATTGTTTCCACCTGCATTATGAACAGGAGTCTCTCTCGTTTGGTGTTGCACGAATTCTAAAAAGCTCCTAAACGTACCGTCGCTCGTCATTTGATCAGTGTTGTTGTTTACAGGAGGATTATCACCTTCCTGTTGCACATTATCCTGGTATTGATCGTTGGTGACTCAACGGTCTCATGTGCTTCATTGCTGATCTCAACATTTTCAGATGCCATTTTCAAATACTGCCACAAAACAAGGGTTAGATAACATATCACATATTATCTCTATACTCTGACCGACCAGTTAAATACCAAATAAACTTAGGTAGGTAATACTAGCGAAGGAATTCTCCGTCTCTCCCCTCCTAGTTCTTGTCTCACATCTCGAGCCAGGATCATATCCTAAGCTTTGATACCAACCGTGGACGCCCCAAAATAGATATACATCACCCATCTTGAGTCGCCAAATACGTGGGTACATAAATCAAATACAACTTAATTATCTGTTGTGTAAGTGTAAAATACGACAAAACATAAACTGAGAGTTTAAACAAGAATATTGCCTTCTAGACAATATTCATTCTCAATTGAGTCCTCATAGACAGTATACAAACTCAAATTCAGTCCTCATTACATTTATTATCACACTACTTAACAGAATAGTGAGGACTACTAATGCTATCATCTGGACTATCAATCCGTTCCCCGACTCGTCCCAGCTATATTCTCATTTCCTGAAGAGAATAGTCAAAGAAAGGGTGAGCTCAACTAGCCCAGTAAGAAATATTATGACTAAGATAATGCAGAATAAATTACCATTAGTCTTCAACAATGTTAAACTGATAAAATATAATAGACATCAAGTTTAACTGCAGCGGAACAAACAATCCATTAGAAGAGTCAAGTAGAGAATAAAATCTACTATCTCCTATGATTTAAAAGGTTTTTCATCACTTTTATCGCTGAGACTCAGCTCAATAAATAATTCACATCATTAAATCATCCCTGCACTACAGGCCAAGGATATTCTTATATCACGACCATGAATTATCCATGCACTACGGGCCAAAGATAATCGTATTTTCATCAACGGTCCTGATCATGTCATAAAATAATTCATCTTTGCACACTTGGCCGAAGAGAATCCACAGCTATAATCACACCAAAAACTATCCATCAATGCACTACGGGCCAATGAGGACTTTTTCCACATCATTTGTAACATTACGGTCATGATTATATCGAATAATCCCTGGTCATAATCATACCAAGTCCATCTATGCACTACAGGCCACATATGACTTTCAACATAATATAAGCATGAGGATGATAACAATGATATAAGAATTCAATAAAACAAGTTCACAAATTAATTTGTCCAAGAACCAATAACGTCCAAATTGTCAACATAATACTTCTGTGTAGAGTAAAATTCAAGAATGCTTAGAAAAATATTTCCATAAAAAGATACTGGATGAAGCGCAAATATCAAGAATATTCCACTAATTTCATGGAGTATAGAAGTCAAAACTTTAACCAACTGAGTATAATAAAGAATGGAATAACAAAAGAAATCACCATGCATGCGGTACTTTGCATATGACAAAGTTATTCCACGTAATAATAAGTAATCGGAACTGTGTCAAAGTAAATTTAACAAATGCAGAATGTTCCAACAAAATATTAAAGAATGGAATAACAACAGAAATCACCATGTATGCGGTACTTTGCATAGACAAAAGTTATTCCAATGTAATAATAAATAACGGAATTGAGTCCTGCCGTAAAACGCATACAGGCGGGATATTCCAACGAGAATAATACCGGGCCCCGGTGTAAAACACACGCATGAGGATATTCCAACAGAATAATAAAGACGGAACCAGGTCCGGTGTAAAACACACAAACAGGATATTCCAACAGAATAATAAAGGCGGAATAATAGAAGAATGTCATCAAGTATAGGGTAATCCGTGTATACAGGTTATTCCAACAGAATAATAAAGAATGGAATAACAGAAGAATTTCACCAAGTATAGGGTATGTCATGATACAAAGTTATTCCAATGTAATAATAAAGAATGGAATAACAGAAGTTCTCTTCATGAATAAGAAAGAATAACACCCCTTACCGTAAAAGAAACTGGATATAAGAGTAGTTAAGTAGCAGAATACTTTTCTTCTTTCTTTCTACAGTTTATCTCTCTAGAGTTTCAGTGAATTCGTAAGAAAATAATGAAGGAATGAGCTTCTATTTATAGAAGAATGGATTGCATAGTAACTAACTCATGAACGGTCTAGATTGATTTACTTTAATCGGACGGTCCATAATTAAAGCAAAATCTTTTAAATAAAATATAATATATTCTAATTATTGCCTAATAAAACAAATAACTTTATAAAAGTATTTTGTTTTATATAAAAAGATTTTAATATGCAAAATACTATGCAACACTATGCAGGCACTATCCAACACTATGCATAATAAAATATAATATAATCTAATTATTATCAAATAAAACGAATAACTTTATAAAAGTATTCTATTTTATATAAAAAGATTTTACTATACAAATACTATGGATAATAGAATATAATATATTCTATTTATAGAATAACTTTAATAAAGTATTCTGTTTTATATAGAAAACTTTTCTGTTTTATTACGTTAATAATACTAATAAAACAAAACTGAGTGACTTATCACATAAGCATCAATAATTAATATCGTGCTACTATGCAACCACGCCGACATCTTTGTACTTTTACTACCGAGTAGTTCAACAGTATTAACGGTAAAACTTCCGCCGTTATTTTTATAAAGTATTTTTATCATTTTCTCAATCCGACAATAATTCTGTTGTGGGGTCCACCAATGATTGTACCGTTGTACGGATATTCCTTGACAAAAAGAATATTTCTCGACCAATCGAATATAATATGACAACTTGCATACTTTGCAAAATTTGTAAATACTACCCACAACTATAACATTATATCAAATCCACATCATAATATAAAAAAAAATTATTTCGAAAAAAATTAAATATTTATTCTTAAAATCTGGGTTCTCACATTAAATATCAACCCAGCAATTATTGAATCAATAAAATAAAATACCGAACAGTAATTACTGTAATAATTATTGAGCAGTGTCTTCTTACGTAAGAATCAATAATTGGTGCAATACCGTGTGCTACTGTGTTTTAACCACCGAGTATTTCAACAGTATTAACAGTAACAACTACGCCATCATTTATAAACAACTTATATTTGTCGTTTTCTTCATCCAATCGCTTTCCGTTATGGGACCCACACAAGGTGGCTAGTGTCGCACGAATATTCCAGAAACGGTAAGAATATTATTCCACGACCAAACGAATATTCCCCGACAATAATGAATATTTTATAACCACTTGCTTATTTAAGATATTTGCGCATTTTACCCATAACTGACCACATTAATCAAATTAACCCTTACTATTTCAAAATAATAAATAGAGGAAATTCAATTTCATTAATAATAAATCGGGGTCTTACATCCTCCCCTCCTTATGAAATATCATCCTCAAAATTGACGTACATACCTGGTGTTTCAAAAAGATGAGGATACCTCGCTTTCATTTCCGTTTCCAACTCCCAGGTCATTTCCTCTATAGCATGGTTCCTCCACAAAACTTTGACTTGTGGTATGACCTTTGTGCGTAGGACATGCTCCTTCCTATCCAAGATCTTGACAGGTACCTCCTCGTACGTTAAATCTTCGGCTATATCGTCCGGTTTTAACTCAATAACGTGGTTTGGGTCTTTCACATATTTACGAAGCACAGATATATGAAAAACATTATGAACACGAGACATACTTAGAGGTAACGTGAGTCTATAGGCCACATTTTCTACTCGGTCAAGAATCTGAAATGGACCAATAAATCGTGGATTGAGCTTTCCTCTCTTCCCAAATCTTGTAACTCCCTTCCATGGAGCAACACGCAACAATACATGATCCCCAATACTAAATTCCACGTCCTTTCGATGAAGATCCGCATAACTCTTTTGTCGATCCTGTGCCGTTTGTATACGTTGTCGAATCATTTGGATCTTTTCCGTAGTCATACGTACCAACTCGGGTCCCAACAATATTGCTTCACCCACCTCATCCCAACATATTGGAGAACGACATTTTCGTCCATACAATGCTTCGAATAGAGCCACACCTATACTTGTCTGATAACTGTTGTTGTAGGAGAATTCCACCAATGGTAAATACTTATCCCAACTCCCTTTGAAGTCGAGGACATAGAGTCTTAATAGATCTTCAAGAGTTTGAATAATCCTCTCTGATTGTCCGTCTGTTTGAGGATGGTATGCCGAACTGAATCGTAAATTCGTACCCATAGCTTTTTGCAAGCTAACCCAAAATCTTGAAGTGAATCTTGGGTCACGATCCGAAACTATGGATACTGGCATGCCATGCAACCTCACAATCTCATTCACGTACATACTAGCAAGACGTTCAAGAGAATAAGTCTCCCGTATCGGCAAGAAATGAGCAGACTTGGTTAATCTATCAACAATAACCCAAATAACATTTATGCCTTGAGAAACCGTGGGAAGACCCATAACGAAATCCATGGTAATATGTTCCCACTTCCATTTTGAAATCTCAAGTGGTTGCAATGGACCCTTAGGCACTTGATGCTCCGCCTTTACACGTTGACAAGTTAAACACGTCGAGATAAACTTTGCAATCTCTCTCTTCATATTGTTCCACCAAAATGTATGTCAAAGATCACGATACATTTTGGTACTTCTAGGATGGATTGAAAATGGTGTATTGTGTGCCTCCATCATGATCTTGTACTTCAAATCAGAATCATTAGGAACACAAAGTCTGGAGTGGACTCGAAGTATTCCTTCTTCATCGATTCTTGCTTCTGGAATAGTACCTTCTTGCACTTTCTTCTTCATATGCATCTGTTCCGGGTCTGTGGCCTGAGCAACTTTAACTTTTTTGAAAATGGGTCCCCGGAGTCTTGAATTCCATCTTCATCTTTTGTAAATCACACAAAATGGGCCTTTGTGTTGACAACAGCGCACTCGTTCCCGCATATGATCTTCTACTCAATGCGTCGGCTACCACGTTCGCTTTTCTAGGATGGTATTAAATGGTATGGTCGTAGTCTTTCAACAGCTCAAGCCAATGTCGTTGTCGCATGTTGAGTTCTTTTTGGGTGAAGAAATATTTGAGGCTTTTATGGTCCGAATATATCTCCACTTTCTCCCCGTGATAGATAGTGCCTCCGGATCTTTATACGAAAACGATCGGGCCGCTAACTCTAGATCATGAGTAGGATAATTCCTCTCATACTCTTTTAAGTTATCACGAGGCATAGGCTATGACTTTCCCATGTTGCATGAGAACACATCCTAACCCTTTGCTCAAGCATTGTCAGAGATAACAAATCCATCCGAACCGGATGGTATTGTCGTAACAGTGCTTGAAATAAGCCTCCTCTTAAGCTCTTGGAAACTCTTCTCGCATTCCTCGCTCCATACGAATTTTGTATCTTTCCGAGTCAGCTGAGTTAACGGAGTAGAAATTCGAGAAAATCCTTCCACAAATCTCCGATAATAACCAGCTAAACCCAGAAAGCTACGTACTTCAGTCACCGTCTTCGGTTGCTCCCAACTTTGTATTGCTTTAATCTTCGCCGGGTCAACAGATACTCCATGTTTTGACACCACGTGCCCAAGGAATGCTACTTCCTCAAGCCAGAACTCGCATTTCTTCAACTTGGCATATAGTTTGTTTTCACGAAGCCTTTGGAGTACCAGTTTCAAATGGTGCTTATGATCTTCACGGTTTTTGGAATATATAAGAATGTCATCAATAAAAACAACAACGAACTGATCCAAATAGTCCTTGAATACTCGGTTCATCATATCCATGAAAGCCGTAGGAGCATTAGTCAACCCAAAAGACATGACTAAGAATTCATAATGCCCATACCGAGTTCTGAAGGCAGTCTTTGGAATATCCTCAGTTCTAATCTTCAGCTGATGATATCCAGAAGGAAGATCGATCTTTGAAAAGAATTGTGCTCCTTGTAACTAGTCAAACAGGTCATCGATACGAGGTAGTGTTGCCTCTTTTATAGATCTTATAAAAGAGCTCTAACTCATGCAAGTATACACGGGTCAACAAGTAATACAGAGTAAGTAAAGTATCGATCCCATAGAGAAAGTTGTTAATTTAGACTACTATGCATTAATCAACTCACTATATTTATATGCTAAGACTATGGACTTAATTATTGATTTGGACTAACTATGATTACCAACTACAAATAAGAATATAAATGAACTAAATATGATGTGGAAACAATGGGATCCTAACTTCATTCAATATTTCACTCAATCGCCATATGTCATGCAAGAAGTGTTCACATATCACAGGATAATAGCCAAGGGCATAAAAGCGAGTTATAACCATTTTCCAATTCACTATAACCAACTCACATATCATCTACAGGTGTTAGAATGTATGTAATCACCAATACCATCACAACTACCATATTCCTATGCGCAATTGCAATCCTATCGATATTAAGCTCAACCCTTATTCTGGCTCATACGGTGAAACATTATATTCCTATCTGATTCACAAAATTTGCAAGACTTACTCTAGCCCCATATTCGCATGCTATCATGATTTCATCCATATTCATATGTTCAATTCCAATTCCATACAAATACTAACATGAAGATTATCAGTCATTCATACATACAAAACAACCATGATAGATAACCCATATGATATGCAAAACAAATCTAACACTTAGATGTGCAACCAAACTACATATTAAAATCCGTTAGAATCCCATAATGGAGTTTAGTTCATGACTGAACCAAAAGCCATTATGGGATCAAGGCTAAACATGATCAATACACAAACGAATAAGAGTAAGAGAGAAAGAATAATCAAACCCAAACGTTGAATAGTAATCAATGATTAACTATTGAAAACCCCAAAGAATTCCATTAACAATAATAAAAATCCACAATGGTGAACAACTCCAAGAAGAAGAAGAGAATAAGACGTTGTGGCTTCGTTCTCCGTTGGAATCCCTCCCAAGGTGTAAAACCCTAGTTTCTACTATGAAAAATACGTAAATAAAGTCTAGTCTCCTCTCTGACACGTCAGAATAGTTTAATACCAAATTACACATCATTAAGTTGAGAAATAAAAATTAAACAAATTACAGCATCAGCATCGCGCGCGGCCACGCGCGTCCCTAGTGTCTCTGTCTCGCGACCGCGAGACTTGCAGTAAGTTCAGTGCCTCCAAACGTCCTAACGCGCGACGCGCGCTCCTGCCTCACGGGCGCGCGCTGTGTCTCTCGCGGGCGCGCGTCCCTTCCTCGCGGGCGCTTGACTTGTAGAATATAGACCATGAAATGCCTTGCACTCACGCGGGCGTGCGAGCCTTCCATTGCTCAACCGCGCGGCCGCGCAACCTGTGTTCTGCAGTCCTGAGTCTGGTTTTTGCTCTGCTGCTGCTGCTACTTGCTTGCTCATGCCTTAACCTCTTGCTTGCTTGATTTCCATGCCTCATTGTACTCCCATGCCATTCACATCCTTGTCTTGTGACTAGCCTCCGCGCATACGCTCACCGATACTTCAAATTCCACCAGAACGACGCCAATTCCTGCACTTATTCACCAAAAGGAGTTTTAAGTATATGCAATGCAAAATAACGTAAAATGCAACTAAAACACAATGAAATGTACTCGAGGTGGGCACAATTCGTATGGATTAATATACAATAAGTGAGTAAAAATATCACTTATCAAATACCCCCAAACTTGAACTGTTGCTTGCCCTCAAGCAATGCATATGCATGAACACTGAAAATGTAGCTACTAAACTATGCAACTACTCTATGATGCAAACTAGTCTCACGTAATCTTAGCCGTAACAGAATTTCAGCCCAAATTGCCTCAGTGAATTATCCAAATTCCAGTACATAGTTTCAAACCAAACCATAGACATAACATCATACACTCAGATAATTCATGAATGCTATAGAGATGCTGTGTGTGTGTGTGTGGTGTTCACAAAAACTTGATCCAAGCAAAGATTATATATCCTACACTGCTCCACATAGAAAATTATAGTCTAAATCAAAACTCATGTATACTCATGCAACATAGACTGTTTAGACATATCACCGCAAACTAAGGTTCAACAATGGGTTTATTGCTTTATTCTTTACTCACGAGGCGATTTCGCACTTTCAGTGGTGTTTATTCTTTATTATTTCTTTTTTTTTTACTCTTTTTCTCTTTTTTTTCACATGATTGTGCAATGTCTCAATCCATTAGGCATCTTGTTACCCTTAGCGAGCTTTCAACCAATGACTCCTGCACCATGAAAGACCTTAGGGGCTTAGGTGTAGAGACAATCCCCCATGATTTCTTACTCAAGTAGCAGTAGGAAGGAGAAATATACAAAGAGAAGAACAAGTCAAGCATACAAAACACAATTAAATTACTAAATAAAAACAATTTTATTGATTAATACAAACTATTTACAAGGCGAATAACTAAAATGGACTTACAAGATTCTTGAAATAAGAACATTAGATGAAGGGGGTTAAGTAGGCTAAGCAATGGTAGAGGCTAAAGATTTGTCGAGAGAAGGATCTCGAGTCTTTCTAAGTCCTGCTGAACAAATGAATCCGAATTTCCTTTTATAGAACAAGGAAGCGAACTATTACAAGATTACTATTACAATAAGCGAGGTAAAGTAAAAGTAAGAAACATTTTACTAAAGTAAAAGTACAAGTAAAAACATTTTACTAAAGTAAAGGAAAAAGAATCGCTTTCGGTGGAAAAGCGACGCCTTTTTGACTAATGCGGTCGTGGGGATAGGATGCTTGATGAAAAGTCTGCAGCAGAAGATGTCGATGACAATGCATCCTGAAGGGTGGTTGAGGTTGCCGAGGCGGTGACTAAGGTGTCGCCAGAAGCGGTGACTAAATTTCACGGAGCGGTGACTAAGGTTTGCTGAGTAAGTCTTTGGCCGATCGAAATAGAGAATCACATCTTCACTTTGATTGATTAGAGATAGGCTCAAGAAAATGGATCTTGAGCATCTCGAAGAGCAATTGTGCCATAGGGGTCACTAATCGCCTTCATAATCGTAATCATGACTAGAAATATCTCCTCCGACCGAGAAGAAGCTTTGTCGACTCTTTTACGAATCGATCAAGTCTTAAATGAATAGCATCATCAAGAAGACGCTTAACTTTCGGAATTAGAGTAATCGAAACATCTGTGTGATCAAGCGGTGATGTAACCGATTTTGCTAATTTCATTGTTTTGCTTTATTGGAGGATGCAATTCAAGCAGAGGCCGTAGTAATCAGTATTAGCGTTAATCGGGAGGTAATGAGAGAGAGAAGGCGGAATTCTTTTTGAACTTGGCCTACTATTCTCGTTAACTCAAATTTATCCCACCATTTAATTGAAAAATGGCGAGAGACCCGAGAAATAGGAGAAAGAAAGTCTCGAGCAGTCCCGATTCCTATGGACGACGGAGATCGGAAAAATGATGACTTCTTGAGTGGTCAGAATTATATATTGCCATTTCAAAATCCAAGGGATTTTATATTTACTACAAAATATAAGGAAGACCTGGAATTTCCTCATATTTGGAATGATAGTTCTTGTGATGACAAAATGCTCTAATTGGGCAAGGAGAGGTTTAGGGAAAATGTCATGACTCAAACTGCACCGTGTCCACCAAAGAATGAACCATTTGGGGAATTGACTTTTAAATTTGTGGTCGAACCGAAAGAACCATTTAGTGACTATGATCATCATTTTGATGAAGCATGATTTTATGCCGAAGCTTCAATATAATCATAATAATAGCAAAACGAACTAGATTGATTAGAAAGAGATCGAGATCGATGGATGACTACTCCAATCGATGAATTAAGGACTTGTTTAATATACAATGAATGATAAAGGAGTTTTGATTTATCATCATTGGCATAGATTGGTTTTATAAAACCGACTGCTTCAATAAGGATATCTCTATAATAAACAAGTGACTTATATGGAGTGAAGGAGTAAAATGCCATCCAGAAGGAAAATCTTCGGGTCGCTAATCGAATAAGGTCATTTTTAGGTTTCATATTTAACTCAACATGAAATAAGTGATGATCATAAACCTCAAGATAATCGGATAATCGGATGACTAGGTTTTGACGAAGTTCAGCCGGAGCTCGACTAGCAAAAAATATCAAATGGCTTTGGTTGATTAGCAAGAATCGAGGAGTAGGGCTTGGGACCGTATACCAAGCACCGGAATTTATTATGTGTCTGGCAGGATTTGGGTGAGGAACAACAGTTCCCTTTGGTTGATTAATGGTTGATTAATCTGGACAAAAGAGAATGGCCATGACTACTAGAAGATGAACCTCCTCGAACACTCATTTTCTTTGTGATTGTACTGTGTTAATAAATTCACGAGTGAGAAAATCTGGGATTGAGTTATTATGCGCTTTAATATATTCAATATCAAAATCAAAAATACTTAAAATTGCTTGCCATCTAGCGAATGAATGTTAGAGGCGACGTTTTCAACGTCTTTTTCAAGAATAAATTTTCTTTGACTTACAATCTATTCTAACTAAGAATTTCTCGATTTAATAAATCTCTCTGGAATTTTTAATACATAAAACTAGAGATAAAATTTCCTTTTAATAATAATCGTATTTTAATTGTGTAGAATTCCATGCGCAGAATGGAAACGAACAATTTGTTCATTAGAAATAGAGTCAATTTACATTTGAGTATGCCTCTAAGAATCCAATGTCAGAGGCGTCAGTTTCAATTATTTTGAATGCTGAATCATTAGAGATGCCAAGGCAGGGCAAAAACTTAACATATTTTTTAACTATTGCTGGACGATAGAAGTATGAATGTCCGTCCAAGGAGGAGGATTACTTTGTAAGCGCTGAAAGAGAGGCTTACAAATCTTCCTGAGGTCCTTGTAAAACTGGCCAATATAATTGAGCGAGCCAAGAAACCTCTGTAGCTGATTCTTGTCGGTAATCTTATCGGGAACCAAATTCGGTGAATTGAATAGCTCTGTCAATTGGTCGCGTGAGTCCATGATAGAGGATTAAACCGAGAAATCTGACTTTAGTCAAAAACAGACTACACTTGGAAGGAGAAAGGACAAGACCATTGGTTTTAACTGTTTTGAAGAATGAATTCAAATGTTTAATATGTTCTTCAATAGTCTTGGAGAATACAAGGATATCATCGATGTAAACAATGATAAAATGGTGAAAGGATTCAAAATGTTATTAAGAATATTCGAAATTCATGGGTGCATTCTTAAGTCCAAATGGTGAACATTCCATTCGTAGTGTCCGAATCGAAGTGGTAAATGCGATCTTGTACCTATCATCCGGGTGAATGGCAACTTGCCGAATCCCCGACTTGAGGTCGAATTTACTAAAGATTGTGGAGACGCTTAACCTACCAAGGAGATCATCCTTGTTGGGCAAAGGGTACCTAATCCACTCTAAAACTTTGTTTAATGGTTTATAATTAATGACTAGGCGAGGACACCTCTTTCTTTCTCAAACTTCATTATTAACATAGAAATTTGGACAAGACCATGGTGACTTACTATGTCTAATTAGCCCTTTCTTGAGGAGATCATTGATTTCAATTTTACATAACTCCATTTGTTCATGACTCATTTGAATAGGCCTAGCCTTAGTAGGAATTAAATGCTCTTTAAATTCTTTAGCATAGGGTAACCTAAGCGTGTGCTTCTTCCTATGCCAAAAAGCATTGGGAGAATCGAACATAAGTTATTTATTAAATAATCTTTTAATTCTTTTATTTTTCTTGAACTCTGTTACTCTTAAGTTGGTCATCAACTTTTTGGTACTTAATTTCTTCTTTAAGAAAATTTAGGTGAGTAACTTTACAATTTATCAGATTTAACGATTTAGAAATTGATTCTTCTTGAATAAATTTTAAATCTCTTTCTTTTGGTTTAATTAAGAATTTAAATATAATTTTCTTTCCTAAATGTTCACAACTTAAACCTTTATTACTAGTGGTAAATGGGTAAAGCAAATATATGAATGGTAAACCTAAAATAATTTTGTCAGTAAGATTGCAAACTAAGACACTTAACGAGGTCTTGAAACACATGTTGTCCTCGATGATATGTACTTTAGGTAATTTGTACTTTATTTCCATTTAACTACCGTTAAATTTGAATTTAATTTTTCACTAGTTTTCTTATAATATCTAGTGGGGATAATACCTTCTTGAATATTAATTCAAGTCCGCACTTAAAGATTCTACTAGAAAGGGGAGTTGTCTTGAAAAGGTTTTATCAATGACTAAATTAATGGAAATATACCATTTTTGAATAGTAATATCTTTAATTCTTTTAAGAGAGAGACCTTGAATAAAGAGATCGTAATCTTTGGCAATAGATGACTCTGGATCCTCGTGACATTCATCACTGAAGAAGAATCATTAATTTGAAGATCCGATTTTTATTGTCAATCTCTTTTCTTAAACTAGAAATCTCAATCTTTAAATTAGAAATCTCCTTTTTAAGTTTATTAACCTCTTGATTTAATTCAGAAGTGTAATTTCTTTAATCGGAGATTTGAATCATCAAGAGTCTTATTTAAACCGAATATGGGTTTTTCTTTTAGCTCTAAGAACCTTGTCGTTGACCTTTTTATCTTTAGTTAATAAATCTTTTAATTGCTTTAGATATTGAGTTTTTAATTAGGATCGGTAATTTTACTTGATTAGATCAACTAATAAGGAGCTTTCTTTCTTCATCTTTTGTAATTACACTAACTCTTTTACTGTTAGCTTTTTATTACAATCTTCCGTATATATAGTGACTTCATTTTCACTATCGTAATTTACGTTGGATGAGTTGTTACTAGAAGATTCGGAACATCGAAGCTTCTTCATTCTTCGCTACTACTCTTATTGTCAATTCTCATTAATTCTAATAATTGTTCCAGTATCTTGATTGAAATATTTAATCGAGCTAATTTTTGTTTAACTCTGCATTCACTTTTGTAATGACCTTTTCATCCACAATTGTGACGAGATAATTTTACTTTATCAAATGTTTTTGATTTTTTATAAGATTTTTTCTTTGTTGACTTAGGTTTATTATAATAATTATCTTGATTATTATTCTTATTTTTGATGTGAGTATATCTCTTCTTACGGCATTTATGATTTTTGTGTGACTCAATATGTTTATCTTTATGTCTGTGCTTCCTTCTGGAGGGAGCCACCGGCGGTAAACCATACTGTTCACAAAATGTTCCTAACTCGTATTTAGCTTTATTTTTGTCTTTTCTAGCTTGTTTAGCTAATTTAAAATCAATGCACATTTTAATCCAATTTTTGGATATGACTAATAATATCTCCATAAGTTAAATTATCATAATCAATATATCCTAGGTTTTTGCTTAATTCTTCCCTAACTTTGTGAGCAAATAAAGATGGCAAACCATTAACGAATTTTTCTTTCCAAAATGGTTTATTACTGTCATTTCTCATCATAACTCTAGAGGTAAATACATCTTTGTACCATCTAAAATCACTTAGAGTGGGACAAGTAAGATTACTTAACTGATCATGAATTCTTTCTGTAATATTGCTAGGGGTTCCAACAAAATGTTTAATTATGGTGAATATTAAAGTGTTAACTCCATCTGGAAGACCAATACCAGCATCTTCATCAAAGATGGGATTGCCTTCTTTATCTCTTTGAATAGCATGAATTATGGATATTCTAATGTCTTCTGTGAGATGTTTTTCCCACCAAGACCTAAGAATGCCAGTGAATCCACTAGCTAATAATTCAACAATGTCTGGTTGAGACAAAGTGTTGAATTTAGTGATGTAACTGTTAGCTACCATAGACATATGATTTAGTTTATTAAGAATTTCTTGTTCACTAAATCCATCTATATTCCATTCATAAATTTTATTAGAGGATACCGAAAACTGTTTATCTAGATTTCTTTCTTCGAATTGTAAATCCGGAGGAGTTGGTCTAGAATACCAATTTCTGGTGATACTTGTGTTATTAACAGTTAATTTATTTAATTGGTCATTAAGGTTTGAAATAGAAGAGTGGTCAGAAGAACTTTCATTATTATCATCAGACTCTACCTGATCAATAACAGCAATAGTTCCGCTTGGACCGGGTTCTGTTTTGAGTTTTTTAAATAATTTTTCAATGGATTGGACCAATTCGTCATCTTTATTAGGTAAGCTTAAATTATATCTGTTTTCTGGTAACATGGGCACACAGCATACCCATGTTACCCCAAAATTCGCACTTGAATGACTTTACAATCTACAGCACTTTCCTCATGTTTCTCTTTTTAAACCTACATGTTCTATTGAGCAATGCAAGACGCACATCTTAGACTTACAAGTGAATGTGAACACAGTTGTGCAAACCGAAAGCATATAAACAGCAACATGAACCACATTGTGTAAAACATTATATCCAAGTTGTGTCGTGCAACATATTCTGAAATCGTTCACAATTCACTATCATCATTGGACGAAAAACAAAAATTTAATTTTTCTGTGAATAGTACCGCATTCGTGAATAGTGTCGTATACGTGAATAGTGCCGTATACGTGAATAGTAACCCCGAAACAAAAAGTTGATTAAAAGTTCAGATCAATACTTCGGCATGATGATATTGAAAGAAATAATATCATTTAAAAAATACTGAATATAGTGCGGAAGGGAATTTGCACCGTATAACAACACTCCAAATATCAAATACTCACCAGAATACACTCAATATATTGAGAGAGAAAGAGAGAAGATTTCAGTTTCTGGTGTGATTTTCAATTCTAACCTAAGCACCCTATTTATAGGAAAATGCTTAGAACACCGAAGCAGAAAATTTAATAAAATATTAATATATTATACAAATTTTCCTTAGCTCACTTTTTTGGTCTAGACATCAGCCACCAACCCACCAAAATCACATAAAATGTTTTTCTTAAAACAAATAATTAAAACTTCCAAAAATCAATTATTTTGGAACTTCGAAACTTCAATAATTCATAATAAATAGCCCTTTTGTCAGAAAAATTTGAACCTCATGTCCTTTCCATAGGAAATTCCATTATCTACAACTTTGCAGAAGAAATTGTTTCCAAATTCCAAACAGAAATTGACCAAAATCCACAAACAGGCGATTTTACAGGCTATAATCAAATTTCAGTCAAGAAATGGGGTCCACCGACACACAAAACATGTGTTTATCATTTAATGAAACAAAAATACTCTTCCTCCTCATATACTCATATATCCCACATTCATTGTAAAAATATCAACATTATTATATTATTAAAATATAATAAATTATTTATCAGAAAAAGATAAAATATTAATTTTCAACAATTGTCACATTAAAAATTTTCTCTGTCTATATCTACATAAAATCAATATTTTTCTCATCATATAAATCAATAATTAATTATTCACAAATAATATTACAGAATCACATTACTGACAACTAGGCAGTTCCTAGGAAAGAGGGGGTTTTCTAATAAGGATATCTCCTTACTGGCGCGCAATTAGATGACCAAACATCTTCTTAGACAGAACTTTCTAGACATTGCCAATAATGTTATCTAATAATATTATCCAGATAATATGAATTATTGCTCCGATAATAGAAAATACTGTGTAGTGATAATTATTAAAACAACAGTAATATAAAATATCAACGCAGCAATTATTGAATCAATAAAATAAAATACCAAACATTAATTCCGTAGAATAATTATTGAGTAAAGTGCCTTCACGTAAGAATCAATAATTGGTGCAATACTGCAGTAATATTCTTTATATTTTAACCACCGAGTATTTCAATAGTATTAACGGTAACAACTACGCCGTCATTTATAAACAACTTATATTTGTCGTTTTCTTCATCCAATCCCTTTTCGTTATGGGGTCCACACAAGGCTGCACCGTCGTACGAATATTCCCCGACAGTAAGAATATTCCACGACCAAACGAATATTCCCCGACAATAATGAATATTTTATAACCACTTGCTTATTTAAGATATTTGCACATTTTACCCATAACTGACCACATTAATCAAATTAACCCTTACTATTTCAAAATAATAAATAAAGGAAATTCAATTTCATTAATAATAAATCGGGGTCTTACACAATCCCCTAGGGTGGTTCTCCCCACCTGTCCACACTTTATACCTGTTGATTAACTTATGGTCCAACACGGGCATTGGCATCTGAATCATCTCATCCGACTTCCATTTTACCCCAAACTTAGCACACAAAACGCAGATGAGAGACGGATGTGGTAACCCTCCTGTGGTCCCTCGTCGAGATGCTCAGAGAATGGACTGCTGAATAAGGTGGCCGACATCAATCTTTAAGCCTTGTATAATTGAATATAGCACCACAGCCCTTTCTTTGGTGATGTGGCTCACATGTGTGCATGGCATGAGTTTGGCGCAAACAAAGGCATACCATGCCTTTCCATATAGACTCAGGTTAGATAGTGGAAAGGTCATGCTACCACGCTCATGCACAGTCCATGTGGTGCCCGGTTGACAAAGCTCACGAATTATCTTTTCATAGTCCGGCCCATCACTCACGAGTCTAGCATACTCATCATTCAGGCCCTCTAATGGCAATTGATAACACCCGTTTATGTCCTCTTCGCCAATTTCTACTGTTTTGCCCCTCAAAAAGACCCCATAATGGTAGTGTTCGGGCACGTTGGCGTAGAAGTCTTTTACAACTGCAATCACCGCTGGATCGGGCTTCTCGGTGAGTGTGAACCAATTCCTCTTAGCTATCATGACCGCTATGTCCCCGTCTTTGGATTGATCGGGCCTTAAACTTCGTTCGGGGATGAGAGAGCGGGTAGCCATCTTATTGTAGCGTTCCTGTGCCTCGGCGGAGACAAACCTTCGGCTATCAAATTTTGGAGGGGTCGAGGCAGAACTGGACCCTTCGCCGTGTTGTCTCTTGGATGCCATTATTCAATTCTGCAAGAATTTGCATCAATAAGTATTAAAGTTAGGCAAAAATCGAAGAGGAACATATATACAAATATCACTACCCCAAATTTTCACATAAGTGCATGGTGAGTACATGTTGGGTTAGTAGGAGACATATATGCATGGAGAAATTGTATCAAGTAGCCACATTGCAGAGCATAATGGTCAAAGGAATTCATTATATGCCCAAAAACAAAGAATTTGACGTGTAATAAATATATGGCAATCGAAGGCATACTATCGTGACATGAATAACACAACACATTGATACCGGAAACTCAGATGAGCATGTAAAGTACTAAACAGAGATCGCCACAGGAGTAGAGAAAGAGATATACATACCTTAAGAAGTGAAATTTCAATTAAAGTTCATTGAGGCAATACGCCAAATACCTTGTAGGTGTGGTGTAAATCTCTATATATTCACAAATAAGGTACATTATTTATACACTCATTCAATCTGCTAGTATCAACATCACCCACATGACCCACTTCAGACTAAAAATTGTCCATAAGAGTTGATAAATTCGACTGACATGCATAAGTGTAAAAGATTGTAATGATAGTAAGAAGAATTTGGGTATCTAATAATTAAATTGAATGTACTGGATACCTTTAATTCATGGCACGATAGAAGAAGATGTAAGATGAAGGTGGGGTTACACATATCTTTTACTTGGAGAGATTGAACTAAACGTAGATATGGAGCGGAAGTGTGTAAATTTCCAAGTGAGGATGGAATATGTCGTGCAAAAGATATATGAGATATGAGATATTCAAGTACATGGATAAATCAATTAGAATTCAAAAAGGAGTGGGATTATGGGGTTGAAGAGTTCATGCTAAACAAAACTGCTCATCTTCATAACAGTCCCCAACGCCGGGGCGCTGGGTTTTTTAACTGGACAGAGCGTCGGAGCGCTAAGGGTCAGGGATGTCATGAGTCATGTAGCGTCGGGGCGATGTGGCATGCCTTGTGTGGAGCGCCGGGGTGCTAGGGGTCAGGGAATTATGACAAGCCTCAGCGCCGAGGCGCTGAGTTGTAGAGGAAAGGTAGCGTCGGAGCGCTGAGCAACAGGGCTTTGTGGTAACCCCAAGCGCCGAGGCGCTACAAGTTCTTCTTCTCGTTTGGCCTTTGAGTGATGCGCCTTGTTTTGAAGTCTTTAGTGCACTGCATAGACATGATATATAGAGAATATTAGGCAAAACTTACACTAGCAAATAATAAACTAATGAAATAGAATACTCAACACATATATTAAATAAAGAAAAATAAAACATATTAAACTAAAATTTATTGGGTTGCCTCCCTAAAGCGCTTGGTTTCAAGTCGTCAGCCCGACTTTGCTGTTGTGCTCAATTGTCCTCTGGGTTAGAGAGATACATGACCGTTGATTGACGTTCAATGGGTCCACTCCAATAATGTTTCAATCATTGACCGTTGACCTTAAATTTGCATTTTGAATTTGGTTCCTCGACCCCAATGTTTCCGTGTGGTGCGACAAATACAACCTTGAAAGGTCCCGACCAATGTGATTTCAGTTTCCCAAGAAATAAACGCAGTCGAGAGTTAAAAAACAAGACTTGTTGGCCCGGTTCAAATGTCCGGTCAAGAATTTTCTTATCATGCCAAGCTTTGACTTTGTCCTTGTAGAGTTTTGCGTTCTCATAGGCATTGAACCGGAATTCATCCATCTCATTCAATTGTAGTAACCTTTTCTCACCCGCTGCTTGTAAATCGAAGTTAAGTTTACGAATGGTCCAATGTGCACTGTGTTTTAATTCGACTGGGAGATGGCACGCCTTTCCGTAGACCATTCGATAAAGTGACATGTCGATCGGATTCTTATATGCTGTTCGATATGCCCATAGAGCATTGTCAAGATGCAAAGACCAATCTTTTCGTGACGGATTGACCACCTTTTCCAGAATTCGCTTGACCTCTCTATTCGAGACCTCTGCTTGACCATTGGTTTGGGGATGATATGCGGCAACAATTTTATGACGAACCCCATACTTTACATGCAATTTTGTGAACTGCTTATTACAGAAGTGAGTTCCCTCATCACTTATTATCGCCCTTGGCGTCCCAAATCGTGTGAAGATGTTTTTCTTTAAGAATCAGATGACAACGTTGGCATCATTCGTGGGTAAAGCTGCGGCTTCTACCCATTTGGAAACATAATCGACCGCCAACAAAATATACCGATTATTGAAAGATGATGGGAAAGGTCCCATAAAATCGATTCCCCATACGTCGAACAGTTCTACCTCAAAAATTGAGTTTAGTGGCATTTCATTGCGCTTGGAGATATTACCTATGCGTTGGCACCGATCACACTTCAGTACATAGAGATACGCATCCTTGAATAGAGAAGGCCAGAAAAATCCTGATTGCAAAACCTTGGCCGCTGTTCGATCACCAGGATAATGACCTCCATAATCTGATGAGTGGCAATGACCCAATATGCTGTCCATCTCTTCATGTGGCACACAACGTCTAATCATTTGATCTGCGCAGGCCTTAAACAGAAATGGTTCGTCCCAATAATATTGCTTCACATCGTGGAGGAACTTCTTTCGTTGTTGTGAGGTCAAATCCGATGGTAACACCTTACCAACTAAGTAATTCATGTAATCTGCATACCATGGAAATATTATCGTCACTCGGAGAAGTTGTTCATCCAGAATATTCTCATTGATCATTATGTTGTCTTTATTCTGCACCTCTACATTTTCCAACCGAGAAAGATGATCCGCCACCTGATTTTCTGTACCTTTTCTATCTCGAATCTCCAAATCAAACTCTTGTAGCAGTAATACCCACCGTATTACCCGCCGTTTAGCATCCTTCTTCTCAATAAGATATTTGATAGCAGAATGATCCGTGTAGATAATTATCTTGGTCCCAATGAGATATGCTCTGAATTTATCGAAGGCAAACACAACTGCAAGTAATTCTTTTTCGGTGGTTGTGTAGTTCAACTGGGCATCCGTCAACGTCTTGCTGGAGTAATAGATTGTGTGAAAAATCTTGTCGTGACGTTGTCCCAATACTGCTCTAACTGCATAGTCGCTGGCGTCGCACATCAATTCGAACGGTAAAGACCAATCGGGCGCCACAATAATTGGAGCAGAGACCAACTTCTTCTTTAATACCTTAAATGCCTCAATATATGACTGATCCATCTTGAAAGGCACGTCTTTCTCCAGCAGTGAGCATAATGGTTTTGATATTTTGGAAAAATCTTTAATGAAGCGTTTGTAGAAACCCGCATGTCCCAAGAAGCTCCGGATTCCCTTCACAGATGATGGAGGAGGAAATTTCTCAATTGTCTCAATCTTCGCTTTGTCCACCTCTAACCCTGCTACAGAAACCTTATGTCCCAAAATAATCCCTTCTTTCACCATAAAGTGACATTTTTCCCAATTAAGAACCAAATTAGTCTCCACGCATCGCTTCAACACTAAAATCAGATTTTTCAAACATAAATCAAAGCTATCACCGAACACAAAAAAGTCATCCATAAATATCTCCAAATTCTGTTCGACCATATCGGAGAAGATCACCATCATGCACCATTGAAAGGTTGCTGGTGCATTACATAACCCAAAAGACATGCGCCGGAATGCAAACGTACCATAGGGGCATGTGAATGTAGTTTTCTCTTGATCCTCCGGTGCTATGACAATTTGATTATACCCAGAATATCCATCCAAGAGACAATAGAACTGATGTCCCGCTAGCCTATCCAGCATCTGATCAATGAATGGCAAGGGGAAGTGATCCTTGTGTGTGGCTTTATTCAACTTGCGGTAGTCCATGCATACTCTCCATCCTGTAACTGTTCGAATAGGGATGAGCTCATTAGCTTCATTCTTCACCACTGTCATACCCCCTTTCTTTGGTACACATTGTACATGACTTACGCATGAGCTATCCGAGATAGGGTAAATAATGTCGGCATCCAACCACTTTATAATCTCCTTTTTCACCACATCCTTCATAATGGGGTTTAGCCTTCTTTGCATCTCAATGGTTGGTTTTTCCCCCTCTTCTATTAAAATCTTATGCATACAGATTGATGGGCTAATACCTCGAATGTCCGCTATAGTCCACCCAATTACTTTTTTGAACTCTCGCAAGACCCGTAATAGTTTTTCCTTTTGCGTGTCAGTTAACTCCGTCGAAACAATAACTGGTAGGGTATCATCTTTTCCCAAGTAGGCATACTGCAGATGAGAGGGTAGTGGCTTTAATTCTAACACCGGTGGCTCTTTTATCGAGGGCTTGAACTTTTTACCTTCTGTTTTGGGCCTATCAAGGGTGTCGAAGGATTGATTGCTTTTCCAGAAGACAGATGATGTATCTAACCATTTGACATACTCCACGTCATCTTCAATATCATCTTCGTCCATCCCGAGCAAAATGGATTCTAGCGGGTCCTCTGAATAATTTCCACTAAACTTGTGATTAATCAATTCCTCCATGATATCAACCCGCAAACATTCACCTTTTCCTTTCGAATAAGACATTGACTTAAAAACATTAAAGGTGACCTGTTGATCTTCAACTCGCATCGTCAATTCTTCTTTTTGCACATCAATCAATGTTCTACCCGTTGCTAAAAATGATCGCCCAAAAATGATTGGGATTTTGCTATCCACTTCACAATCCAAGATAAAGAAATCCGCGGGGAAGATGAGTTTATCCACTTTAACTAAAACATCTTCAACAATACCTCGTGGATATGTAACCGATCGATTCGCCAACTGCAAACTGATATTTGTAGGTCGTGGAGCCTGAAGTCCAAACTGGCTGTAGACGGACAATGGCATCAAATTTATACTGGCCCCCAAATCACACAATGCTCTTCCCAAAAACTGATTTCCAATTTCACATGGTATATTAAAGCTACCTGGATCCTTAAGCTTCGGTGGTAACTTATTCTGAATGATCGCACTGCATTCTTCGGTTAATGCCTCTATTTTGAACTCACCTAATTTCCTTTTTCTTGACAAAACCTCCTTCATAAACTTGGCATAACTCGGCATTTGTTCCAAGGATTCGGCAAAGGGACAACATATGTAGTTTTTTGAAAATATCCAAGAATCGTGAAAACTGCTTATCCAACTTGGATTTTTGAAACCTCTGCGGATACGGTATGGGAGGCATTATGATGGTTGGTTCCGGTTCTTTCTGCTCTAAAGTCTCATCTTGACGTTTCCAGGTGTCCACCACTTCCTTTGTTTCACTTATTGTGTTGTCCCTCTTTTCCCTATCCATAACTGTATCTTGCAAATCCTTTCCACTTTGTCGAGTTACAGCCTTACAATGCTCATCTCTGCCCGGATTTTTCTCTGTGTCACTCAGAAGTGTTCCAAGTGGTTGGTTATTAAATGCATTATTTATCCGCCCTTGATTGATTTTCCATATTCTTGATTGGACGACCTCGCTTTGGCATATATCACTCCATTTGATTAAATTTCTTTTCATTTTCCTCGTTCTTTTTTTCAGAAGCTTTAATAAATTTCTCCAAGGTTTCTTCCAAACTTGATTTCCTTTCTGGTTGTTGTTGAGTCTAATTTTGGAATCCGGATGTGTTTTGTTGTCTAGGTACTTGAGCTTGAGCTTGATTGTTACTCCATGAAAACCCCGGATGATTCCTCCAACCCGGATTATATGCGTTTTGATTCGGATAAGGTTGGGTAGGTCGATTATAGCTCCCTAAGAACTGAGCTGATTCAGAATTTATGGCACATTGATCCGTAGCATGACCCCCAGCACATAATTCACAAACCATCGCTACCTGCTGTGTGGATTGTGGACGCCATATTTCCATTTGCTTAGCCATTGTGGCCACTTGTGTTGCTAATGCTGTTATCGCATCTACGTCATACTTTCCCGGTGTTTTCGGAGGATTAGCCCTAGTCATGGGCCACTGATAGTAGTTGGTGGCCATTGTCTCTAACAACTGATATGCCTCATCAAAACTCTTAGACATGATCGCTCCCCCTGCTGCTGCATTAATACTGGCCCTCGTGGATGCGTGCAAACCATCACAAAATATCCCTAACTGCATCCACTGCGGAATTCCATGATGAGGGCACTTACGGAGTATATCCTTAAATCTTTCCCGCACCTCATATAACGATTCTGAGTCAAACTGTGCGAAGGTGTGAAAATCATTCCGTAGTTTTGCCGACTTCGCTGGTGGAAAAAACTTAGCTAAAAATTTTTGAGCTAATTCATCCCAAGTGGTGATTGAGCCAGGAGGCAAAGAGTGTAGCCAACTTCGCGCTTTATCTTTCAAGGTTAATAGGAACATTCTCAACCTTGTAGCATCTTTCGATACATTGTTGAATTTGAATGTGTCGCAAACTTCTAAGAAACTTAAGATATGCTCATTCGGATCATCTATCGAACTACCCCCAAACTGACATGTATTATGAAGCATCTGAATTGTTCCCGGTTTAATCTCAAAACTGTTTGCATTGATCGCCGACCTCCTAATACTCGACTGTATATCCGTGACATTCGGCATGGCATAGTCCCTAAGTGATTTCTGGTCGTTCCCTGCCATGTTCGCTGGAATTTCTTGTTATGCCAGTTCTTCTTCCACAGGTGACTCCGCACTATTCAAACGCAATTTCTGAAACTTCCTTTCAATATCGTTCGTATAAGGAAAAAGTTCCTTTTTCGCCCTTGATCTAGTGTGCATACACTCGCAAAGAATTCCTATAAATACAAGAAGAAAAATAAGTAACGTTTAAATTAAGACCGAATTGATTATAACTAATATGGAATTAATACAAATAAATAATTCCCCGGCAACGGCGCCAAAAACTTGTTGGTTGATTTCACAATCAAAGCAAACGTGCAAGTATACACGGTCAACAAGTAATAAAGTGATAAGATAGAGTGTCGATCTCACAGAGAATTCTAATTAATAAATCCCAACTACTAGTACTATATTAATCCAATTTTATTTAAACAACCATAAAATGTGATTTTTCAACTTAAGAAAACTAAATTAAAATAATTAAAAGAGATTACTCTAAAATAAAGAAAATAAACAAAACTAAGATTTAAATGAATTCAGATAAATAAGGATTAAGACTCCAATATCCCCAATTATGAACTATAAATTAATTATCCAATTGTCCCAATTATTATGTCTATTGAATTATTAATAGGAATTCTTAAGTGCCAAAAGTCCTTTTCCAAGTGATCAATTGCCTTCTATTTAACCCAGATTAATCTTGCTATATTACTATGCAAAACAATTGAATTAAACTCTTTTCAATCCCAATTCTTTATGTGTTATATGCGGCGAACAAATATTCCCATTCTATTCACAAACCTAATTATTCACTGTGCAAATAACTAAGTCACATGTCACCATGCCCAGATCTAACCCTAGAATTCCTTTGTCAATTCCTTCTAGAGTAACAAGGTAATTATTGGCCAGATAATTAATTAATCAGCACAAAGCAAGATGAACAATTCACTTCAACATAAATAATTGGAATAAATCAAATAATTAATTCATAACCATAAAAGGTTCAATTGGAATCTTAATTAAAGAAATTAGTTCGTAATGGAAATTAAAACCAACAATAATTGAAAAATCATCCTTAATGAATTACACAAATTGAAAGAATAAAGAAGAAGAAGAACTCCAAGTAAATTCTGCAAAATTCTCCTCTTGCTCCTTGATCAGCCCCCAAATTGTGTAGATTCGTACCCTACTCCAATAAAAATATTCCTTACATACTTCACTTGTCCAACTCTAGCAATCCAAATCCAATTTGGCTTCAAACAATCTCCAATTGAGTGGTCAAATGAAAAGTCAACGCGCAACCCTAGTCAACCAACTTCCTTGCCTTACCGGTGTTGGGATTTCTTTGGGTAGAAGCGCCCGTATTGCTAGGGAGCAGAAAGTGGCCACTATGTCCTTTTTCAACTCAAAATTCCCCAAGTGCTCTTACAGCTCCCAAACCTGCAAATCAAAATATAAACACAGTAAAAATGCTACTAAAGGACTCGAGAATACACAAATCTAAGCCCAAGTATATCCGATTCATGGGTATATTACCCAATCATCAGTGACCAAAGTTTGTAGCTGGGCTTAGCTGGTTATTATCAAAGATTCGTGGAAGGATTTTCTCGAATCGCTACTCCGTTAACTCAGCTGACTCGGAAGGATACAAAATTCGTATAGAGCGAGGAATGCGAGAAGAATTTTCAAGAGCTTAAGAGGAGACTTATTCCGGCACCTGTTTTAACAATACCATCTGGTTCGGATGGATTTGTTATCTACAGCGATGCTTCAAAAAAGGGTTAGTATGTGTTCTCATGCAACATGGGAAAGTCATAGCTTATGCCTCACGACAACTTAAAGAATATGAGAGGAATTATCCTACTCATGATCTAGAGTTAGCGTGATGTTTTCAGCGCTTAAAGATCTGGAGGCACTATCTATATGGGGAGAAAGTAGAGATATATTCAGACCATAAAAGCCTCAAATATTTCTTCACCCAAAAGGAACTCAACATGCGGCAACGACGTTGGCTCGAGCTGTTGAAAGATTACGACCACACCATTCAATACCATCTTGGAAAAGCGAACGTGGTAGCTGACGCGTTGAGTAGAAGATCATATGCTGGAACGAGTGCGATGTTGTCAACATAAAGGCCCATTTTGTGTGATTTACAAAAGATGAAGATAGAATTCAAGACTCCGGGGACCTATGCGATGATGTCAAGTATACGCATATAACCAACTTTAATCGATAAAGTTAAAGTTGCTCAAGCCACAGACCCGGAGCTGATGCGTATGAAGAAGGAAGTTCAAGAAGGTGTTATCCCAGAAGCAAGAATCGGTGAAGAATGAATACTTCGAGTCAACTCCAGACTTTGTATTCCTAACGACTCTGATTTGAAGTACAAGATCATGATGGAGGCACACAATACACCATTTTCAATCCATCCTAAAAGTACCAAAATGTATCGTGATCTTCGACATACATTTTGGTGGAATAATATGAAAAGAGAGATCGCGAAGTTTATGTCGAGGTGTTTAACTTGTTAATGTGTAAAGGCGGAGCATCAAGTGCCTAAGGGTCCATTGCAACCACTTGAGATTCCAAAATAAATGTGGGAACACATTACCATAGATTTCGTTACGGGTCTTCCCACGGTTTTTCAAGGCATAGATGCGATTTGGGTTATTGTTGATAGATTAACTAAGTCTGCTCATTTTTTGCCGATACGAGAGACTTATTACCTTGAACGTCTTACTCGTATATACATAAATGAGATTGTGAGATTGCATGGTATACCAGTATCCATAGTTTTGGATCGTGACCCAAGATTCACTTCACAATTTTGGGTAGCTTGCAGAAAACTATGGGCACGAATTTACGATTTAGTTCGGCATACCATCCTCAAACGAACAGAAAATCAGAGAGGACTATTCAAACTCTTGAAGATTTATTAATACTCTGTGTCCTAGACTTCAAAGGGAGTTTGTGACGCCCCCAAAATAGGTCCATTCCATCCAACCTATTCTGAATCGCCAAATACATGGTACAGAAAATAACTACAACTTTATTACAACAATTGTCGTGCAAAATACAACAACACGTATGTTGTAAGTTTTGATACAAATATATACCAACTGTGACTCATGTCCCAACCTTAGATAGCACGTCACAATGGCACCTTATATAAAGGTACAATCAATAACTGTTTTAGAAATTAAAATCTTTGGAAAGTGCTCCAGGAAACCTTCGTACATGGAAAGCCATGCGTCTAGGTTATGATAGATATCATCTGTCCACAGAATTATCCTTAGTTGACCCAATAGACCTCAAAGAAAAATAAGAAGATTACTATCATGTTCTTTCCAATGGTGAGTCTTCTCTTGACATATAACTATCTCCATTATCTCTAGTTGAAAATTATATTTCACATACACTCCAAGATCATATAGGTAGTGCTCGTAGATATACTCAGCAAGTGGATGTGCACAACCCTGTCTTATGATAACACGAGGTTTCATGTCATTAGACATCTTGTATGATAGTGGCAAAACACCCTTCCAAATTTGGGTTCGCCTCACCCTATTCGGTTCACCAAAATTAAATATCAAATGACGTATACAATACGACACACTTATCTAAAGTTCTCAATAAAATTATTTCCATACTATTTAGGGAGAACCTCAACAGCTAAAGACCACCATTCTATTCCCCTGTTATCCCTCGCTCGACTCAGCTACACTTTTATTACCTGAAAGGAATTGTGAAGCAAAAGGGTAAGCACAACTAGCTCAGTAAAGAATATCATGACTAAAGATAATTAAATTATCAATAGCCTTCATCAGTAATAAATCAGAGATTTAGAACATATGGTAGATGATAAAACTTTTCAACCATAGTTGCAGCGGAACGAGTAATCCATTAGAAGAGTCAAATAGACCATAAAGTCTATTATCTTCTTCATGTTAAAAATCCACCAACAATATTTTATCCCTGTAACATCAATTAACAGTTCCTGTCCACAATCCTGTGAATAACTCATAATCATAATTGTGATTCTAAATTACTCTTCTCATCCAGGACGAAGATAATTTATATCACTTGTCTTTACCTGAAACATCAAAGATCATGGTTATACCAAATCACAGTTCTTGTTCATAATCATACTAATAAATTCATCTTTTGCACTACGGGCCAAAGATATTCATTAACAGTTCATCTTTGCACTACAGGCCAAAGATATTCAACAACAGGTCATCTTTGCACTACGGGCCAAAGATATTCAACAACAATTCATCTTTGCATTACAAGCCAAAGATATTAATATCTCAAAGAAATACATAATTATTTCAGAATTTATATAAACTATAATTATAACCATGTTGATCAATTCACCTTTGCACTTACGCTAAAAATATTCAATTGTAAATTAAATGTTCATGATCATACTAGTGAACAATTCATCTTTGCACTACTGGCCAAAGAGAACCCATAGTCACGATCATACCAATAATCTACCCATCTTTACACTCAAGTCAAAGAGAAATTTTTTCACCAGGATTATAAAAATGTTATATATGATAATCAAAACATGGATTTAATTTCAAGAGAAATATTCTTAAATCAACGATAATTTGATCAGACAAAGAAACCAATTTGTCGTGAATACTACCCCGTGAATAGTAACTCATGAATAGTAATCTCGACATAAAAAGATAAAGTTTTACAATAAAATCCATATCAATTTTTATAACACCTTAATCCAAATGTTATAACTCAATTCATAATATTAAAATCTAATATTATTAATATTACAACAATATTTTAATTATTTCTTAAACTTATAAACAATTTATTCTAATTGTTTACACTTTATTATTTAATGCATTTAATCATTCTAAAATGTCAAACTCAAAAGATTTCATCACCAATAACCAAAACCCTCATCAACAATCTGCATATACCATATATAGGATTTTCAAGCCATAAAATCCTATTTTCCAATTTTCTTACTTCACATAACATATTTAATTCATTTACTCATAACTAGTCTATTTTCATGAAAAATACCAAATCAGTTCCAAAAATATTTTTTTTTCTGGGATTTAGCAGAATATAGTCCCATATTGAACATATATTTTTGTCGAAATTTATAAAATTCATTTACTATTTTTCATATGGTTAAAACAGTCGAATATTTAGATATTTATCATAAATTTTACTTTTGTCCAAAAATTCCAAAATTTACAGAATATACTTCTGTTATATACATGTACTCCCAATAAAAATTTTACTAATTTTGGAGTTAACCACAAGGAGTTATAAGGATTTACTATTAAAATAGTCTTTTCTCATAAAATTCATAACTCCTAATCTATACATCCAAAAATCGCCATTTTTGGACACAATCAAGAAAACTCATCAAATTATCATTTCAAATTTTTCCAGAATTTTTGAAGCTCAGAAAAATTACGAAACTGAAAAACATAATAACCCTTAAAATCCCGTACCTCAAAAGAGCAGTATTTCTGTCCGGAATGTAAAGCCGAAGGAACCTTGAACTGAATAGCAACTCTCAAAGTATCTAAATACTCACAAAATACGCTTGATAATATGGAGAAAGAAAGAGAAAAAGCTTATATTTCTGGTGTGATTTTCAATTCTAACTTAGCCCTCTATTTATAGGAAAATATTAGCACGCCGAAGCAGACTTGACCTGCTATCTGATGGCTTTACCTACTACTATTGCCACCCACCACATTTGAATTAGAATTTCAGCACATTTCTTCACCAACCATAGGTGGGGCCCACGCATTCTAGAATTTTCTATCAAAATGATAAATTCCAAAACTTCAACAATTTCTGAACTAGTCACTTTTTAAAATTCATAACAAATCATATGTTCATTTTTAACGGTTCAAAATTTGTGGACATATACTCAACTTATATATGTATAACATATCCAAAAATCACAACGATCCAACAGTCGGATTAAAAATTATAACTCACGCAATATATCGTAAAAATATTGATTTAATTTTTAATACCTCCATTCCAACAAAAATAATGATAAAACACCTCAACATTAATTCCTTCAATTATAACCACATACAATAAATAAATCCATCATTTATATCTGCATCAAATAAATATTTCCTTATCAATAATTAATTATTCACTAATAATATTACAAGAATCACAATAATGACAACAGAGGCGGTTCGGGAAAGAGGGGCTTTCAGATAAGGATTTCTCCTTCTTGGTGGCGTAATTAGGTGACCAAACTTCTCCTTGATGAGAACTTTTCTAGACATTGCCAATAATCCTATCTAATAATACTATTCAAATAATATGAATTATTGATATGATAATGGGAAATACTGTGCAGTGATAATTATTAAAACAACAATAATATAAAATATCAACGCAACAATTATTGAATCAATAAAATAAAATATTAAATATATAAAATAAAATATTAAATATTTTATATATAATATAAAATATCAACGCAAACAATTATTACGAGTTTTGATACAAATATATATACCAACTATATATAATTGTCGATGCAAATATATAATTTATTTTATATACTCAATTATATATTTAATATTTTATTTTATTAATTCAATAATTGTTGCGTTGATATTTTATATTATTGTTGTTTCAATAATTGTCACAGCATAATATTTCCCATTATCGGATCAATACTTCATATTATTTGGATAATATTATTAGATAGCCTTATTGGCAATGTCTAGAAAGTTCTGTCAATGAGAGGTTTGGTCACCTAATTGTGCGCCAGTAAGGAGAAATTCTTATCGGAAAGCCCCCTCTTTCCTGAAAATCACCTGGTTGTCATTATTAATTATTGATTTATATGATAAGGAAATATTTATTTGATGCGAATATAAATGATGTGTGACGCCCCCAAAAAAGGTATACATCACCCATCTTGAGTCGCCAAATACATGGTACAAAATTCAAATATAAACTAATAATACATCAGTCGTGTAAAATACGACAAAACATATGTTGTGAGTTTAAATACAAATATTGTCTTCTAGACAATATCCACTCTCAGAAGAAGTCCTCATTACATTTATTGTCACACTATTTAACAGAATAGTGAGGACTACTAGCTAATACTATCATCCGGACCATCACTCCATTCCCCGACTCATCCCAGCTACGTTCTCATTTCCTGAAGAGAACAGTGAAAGAAAGGGTGAGCTCAACTAGCCCAGCAAGAAATATTATGACTAAGATAATGCAAAATAAATTATCATTAGCCTTCAACAATGTTAAACTAATAAAATACAATAGACATCAAGTTTAACTGCAGCGGATCAAGCAATCCATTAAAAGAGTCAAGTAGAGAATAAAATCGACTATCTTTAATGTTTAAAAAGTTTTTCATCACTTTTATCATTTGAGACTCGACGATAATTAATCCACATCATCCCTGTACTACGGCCAAGGATATTCATTAGGGTCACGACCACAAATTCTATGCACTATGGGCCAAGGATATTTGTGTATTCATCATTGGTCATGATCATGCCAACAACTGTCCATCAATGCCCTACGGCAAATGAGGACTTTTACCACATCACTTGTTACATTACGGTCATGATTACACCGAATAATCTCTGGTCATAACCATACCAAGTCCATCCATGCTCTACAGGCCACAGATGACTTTCAAAAAATATAAACATGAGGATGATGACAATGATATAAGAATTCAATAAAACAAGTTCACGAATTAATTTATTCAGGAACTAATAATGTCCAAATTGTCAACATGATACTGCTTTGTAGAGTAAAATTCAAGAATGCTCAGAAGAATATTTCCATAAAAAATACTGGATGAAGCAAAAATATCAAGGATATTCCACTAATTTCATGGAGTATAGAAATCAAAATTTTAACCAACTGAGTATAATAACGAATGGAATAACAAAAGAAATCACCATGCATGCGATTTACGATCGACAAGTTATTCAACAGAATAATAATAACGGAACCGGGTCGGTGAAATTCACTGCAAGCGGGATGTTCCAACGAGAATAATAAGTGCGGAATAATAAATAATGGAACTAGAGTGCAGTGTAAAACACACGCATGACGAGGATATTAAACGAGAATAATAAAGACGGAATAGTAAATAATGGAACCAAGTCAAATTGTAAAACACACACATGGATATTCCGATAGAATAATAAAGACCTGAATAATAAATAATGGAACCATAAATTGTAAAAGCAGAAGCCAGACGAGGATATTCGGCGAGAATAATAACAAAAAAGACGGAACAGTCAAGGTGTAAAACACATGACAGGATGTTCCAGCGAGTAATAATAAAGACAGAATAATAGAAGAATGTCACCAAGTATAGGGTAGACCGCGTATACAAGTTATTCCAACAGAATAATAGGAAATGGAATAACAACAGTTCTCTTCATGAATAAGAAAGAATAACACCCCTTACTAGTAAAAAGAATGAATATAAGAGTAGTTAAGTAGCGAGAAATTTTTTCTTCTTTCTCTCTATAATTTTCTCTTTATAGAGTTTGGTGAATTCGTAAGAAATAATGAAGGAATGAGCTTCTATTTGTAGGAGAATGGAAGTGTACTGTGCAAGGAAAAATAATTCTGCAGATTTATTTCTTCAACCAAATACAATAAAGTCAATCAACTAACCAATAAAATCACAACAAAAATTAAAATATAATACATATATATAAACACATGTTTTCAACTTATATATATCAATATTATATATACACCACTTAATTTTTCTCCCCCATAACCAACATCAATCCCCCACCCACCCAACAATCAAATTCACTACACTCTTACACATCACTATCACACTACTACTTTTCCACCATTTCCCATTCACACACACATCACACACCTATCACTTTCACATATCATTTTCTTCCACTATATACTCAAAACACACATATACTTCCATACGTATACTCTTCCATTTCCAAAATCATTTCCCAACACATATGGGCCCCACCTTTAAAAATTTTCTACCGATTATTTTGAAAAATGGGTAAATAGGAATCCATAAAATAAGCAAACTTCATAAAAAAAAAACACCTTAATAATTTTAACAACAGTTATCATCTTTATTATAATTCACAATATTAATCGACCGTGTTTTTCCCAAGAAAGAGGGCTTTCAATAAGGATTTCTCCCTATCAGTGCTGCAATTAGGTGACAAATCTCTCCTTGATGAACATCTAGACCACAGATTAATATTATAATTTATAATATTAATAACTTCATCATTTCAATTATTGTTTTAATAATATATAAAATATAAACAATAATTGAATCAAATAACGTGAGATACTATGCAACAATTACTATAGCAATAATTGAACAAAAGCGGTGACTTCTCACGTAAGCATTAATAATCAATCTTGTGTCTACTTATGCAACCACGTGTATTATTGTACTTTTACTACCGAGTAGTTCAACAAAGATTAACGGTAAAACTTTCATTTGTTATTTTCAATAAAATATTTTTGTCGTTTTCTCAATCCGACAATAATTCCGTTGTGGGGTCCACCAATGATTGTACCATCATACGGATATTTCCCGACAAAAAGAATATTCCTCGACCAATCGAATATAATATGACAACTTGCATACTTTGCAAAATTTATAAATACTACCCACAACTATAACATTATATCAAATCCACACCATAATATTAAAAAAAATATTTCGAGAAAATTAAATATTTATTCATAAAATCTGGGGTCTCACATGATGGATTTATTTATGTGGATATAAATAAAGGAATTAATGTTGAGGTGTTTTATCAGTATTTTGTCGGAATGGAGGTATTAAAAATTAAATCGGTATTCTTAAAACTCTATTGCGTGAGTTATAATTTTAATCCGACCGTTGGATCATTGTGATTTTTGGATATGTTATACATATATAAGTTGAGTATATGTCCACAAATTTTGAACCGTTAAAAATTAACGTATGATTTGTTATGAATTTTAAGAGGTGTTGAAAATTATCCGTTTGTGGATTTCGGATATTTTCTATCTGGAATTTGGAAAAACTTAATGCTACAAAGTTGTAGAGAATTCAATTTCGTGTGGAATGGAAATAAAATTCGTATTTTTCTGATAAAGGGCTATTTATTATAAATTACTGAAGTTTTGAAAAATAAAATAATTTTTATTAAAATTGGGTGGGACCTACTTTTGGTTGTTGGGAAAGATGGCTGATTTTTGGTGGGCCCCACTTGTGGTGGCTGAGTTTTATTCAAAGCATGCATGCGTAGAAAAATTATAATATTATTTTATTAATTTGGTCTCCTTTGGCATTCTAGTATTTTCCTATAAATAGGTGCTTAAGTTAGAATTGAAAATCACACCAGAAACATAAGTTTTCTCTCTATATATTATCGAGCGTATTTTTGTGAGTATTTAGATACTTTGAGAGTTGCTACTCAGTACAAGTTTCCTTCGGCTTTTCATCCGATATTCCAGTCAGAAATACTGCTCTTTTTAGGTACGGGATTTTAAGGGTTATTATGTTTTTCAGTTTCGTAATTTTTCTCATCCTCAAAAATTCTGGAAAATTTTGAAATGATAATTTGACGAGTTTTCTTGATTGTGTCCAAAAATGGTGATTTTTAGATGTATAGATTAAGAGTTATGAATTTTATGAGAAAAGACTATTTTAAAAATAAACCCTTATAACTCCTTGTGGTTAACTCCAAAATTGATGAAATTTTTATTAAGAATACATCTATATAATATCATTATACCCTATAAATTTTGGAATTTTTGGATAAAAGTACAGTTTATGATAAATGTCTAAATATTCGGCAGTTTTGGCTATATAAAAAATAGTAAATGAATTTTAAAATTTCCAAGAAAAATATACGTTCAATATGGGACTATGTTCTGCTAAATCCCAGAAAAGAAAATTTCTTTGTACTGATTTGATTTTTCATGAAAATGGACTAGTTATGAGTAAATGAATTAAATATGTTATGTGAAGTAACAAAATTGGAAAATAGGATTTTATGGCTTGGGAATCCTATATAAGGTATATGCAGATTTTTGATGAGGGTTTTGGTTATTGGTGATGAAATTTTATGAGTTTGGCATTTTAGGATGATTAAATGCATTAATTAGTAAAGTGTAAACAATTAAAATAAATTATTTATAAGTTTAAGAAATGATTAAAATATTATGGTAATATTAATAATATTAGATTATGAGATTATTAAGTGATTTATAATATTTGGATTAAGGTGTTATGAAATCATTGATTTATGAATCTTACTCTTAAAATTAAATGCAGTTGTTGTTCATATTGTTTTTATTATCATATATAAAATTTTTATAATCCCGGTGATGAAATTTGACTTAAGTGTAAAGATGGGTAGATTATTGGTGTGATCGTGACTATGGGTTCTCTTTGGCCAGTAGTGCAAAGATGAATTGTTGACTGGTATGATCATGACCATTGAATTTACAATTGAATATTTTTAGCTTAAGTGCAAAGGTGAATTGATCAACATGGTTATAATTGTGGTTTATATAAATTCTTAAATGATTATGTATTTTTTTGAGATATTAATATCTTTGGTCTATAGTGCAAAGATGAATTATTGATGAATATCTTTGGCCGTAGTGCAAAGATGACCTGTTGCTGAATATCTTTGGCATATAGTGCAAAGATGAACTGTTAATGAATATCTTTGGCCCGTAGTGCAAAGATGAATTTATTAGTATGGTTATGAACAAAAACTATGATTTGGTATAACCATGATCTTTGATGTTTCAGGTAAAGACAGGTAATGAAAATTATCTTCGTCCTAGATGAGAAAATGAATTTGGAACCACAAATATGATTATGAGTTATTCATATGATTGTGGGATGTGAAGCTGATTGATTGATGTTACAGGATAAAATATTGTTGGTGGACTTTTAACATAGAAGATAATAGACATTATTATGTGTGACGCCCCAAAATAGGTATACATCGATGAATGGGTAGTATACCCATAATCGGATATATTTAGACTTAAATTATTGCATTCTTAAGTTATTTAGTAGCATTTTATTGTGTTTATATCTTGTTTGGCGATTTGGAAATTTGGAAGGAAGCAATTATGGGAATTTCAAGCATTGAATGGCAATTTGGTAATTTCAATGAAGTCCGGTAGCGGCGCGGGCTACTGAAATTATACTATCCTCGTGGGCAAGGAAATTGAGCCTATCTAGCGTTGACCGAATTAAGCGTTTAACGGTTGGACTTAATTTGTCTATTAAGGGCTAATAATAAAACCTAATTGGAGAAGGATTGTGGGGGACTATAAAAAGAAACTCATTCTTTGAATTAAAAGGGGATTGGATTTATTTGGCGAGAGAGGATGAAGGAGCTTTTCCATTGAAGATTACAGGAGATTACTGGAGCTTCAAGATTGGCTACTGAGTTTCTTCTTTTCTCCTTATTTTTAATTTGTAATTCTTTAAGGATGATTTATCAACAAATAATGATTCTTATTTAGTGATGAACTAATTCTTTAATTAAGATTTCAATTGAACCTTTTATGATTATAACTTAGTTATTCGTCATTATAATTATTTATGTTGAAGTGGATTGTTTATCATGTTTTGATTTTAGTGATTAATTATTTGGCCAATAATTAGTGTGTTACTCTAGAAGGAATTGGGAGAGGAATTCTAGGGTTAGAACTAGACATGATGACATGTGACTCGATTATTTACGGTAAATAATTAGGTTTGTGAATTGAATGGAAATATCATTTCACCGCATGTAATATATAAGGAATTGGGATGGAAAGAGTTTAATCCAATTGTTTTGCATAGGAATATAGCAAGGTTAATCTGGGTTAAATAGAAGTCAATTGATCACTTGGAAGAGGGCTTTTGGCATTTGAAAATTCTCATTAACAATCCATGAGACATAGTAATTGGGATGATTAGATAACTGATTTATAATTCATAATTGGGGATATTGAAGTCTTAATATTTCCCTACCGGAAGTCATTCGCTCAAGTAATAGCTTAGTTAATTGTTTATCTTAGTACAGTATCTTTAAGTGTTTAATTTTGAGTTAATAATTCAGAAAATCGCAATTTCTCGTTGTTTGAATAAAATTGAATTGATATAGTATTAGTAGTTGAAATTTATTAATTAGAATTCCCTGTGGGAACGATACTCAACTTATCACTTTATTACTTGTTGACCCACGTATACTTGCGTCTTTGTGTGTAACTAGATTGTACTCAACAAGTTTTTTAGGCCATTGCATTGCGGGAATTTCTTTTATTAATATTAATTTCATATTAGTTATAATCAATTCGATTTTAATTTGAACACTACTTAATCTTTCTTCTTGGATTGGGGTGAATTCGTGTATGCACACTAGATCGAAAGCTAGAAAGGAACTTTACGATATCTGCACAACCTTGAGAAGGAGTTCGCATAAAGGCGCGGTTGAATAGTGAGGTGATACATTTGGAAAGCGAACCGACAACCCAAGAATTACTCGTGAACATGGCGAGAACGAATGAGCGAAATCACTTAGGATTACGCATACGCCAAATGTTCTGATTCTGATCAAGTATTAAGAGGCCGCAATCAATGCGAAGCAGTTTGAGATAAAACGGGATCAATTCGGATCTTCTCTGATCACGTGCGCATTTGGGGGTAATTCGATGAGCGATCCTAATGAACATATCTTGAGTTTCTTGGAAGTTTGCGATACCTTCAAATTTAACAATGTATCGGAAGACGCTTATAAGGTTGAGGATGTTTCGTTTACTTTAAAAGATAAAGCATGAAGCTGGCTACACTCCTTGCCTCCTGGTTCAATCACCACATGGGATGACTTAGCTCAAAAAATTTTAGCTAAGTTCTTCCCACCAGCGAAGTCGGCAAAACTACGGAATGACATTCATACTTTCGCACAACTTGAGTCAGAATCGTTATATGAGGCGTGGGAAAGGTTTAAGGATATGCTCCGTAAATGCCCTCATCATGGAATTCTTGATGGATGCAATTAGGGATATTTTGTGATGGTTTGCACGCATCCACGAGGTCTAGTATTGATGCAAAGCAATGGAGGAGCGATTATGTCCAAAAATTTTGATGAGGCAATCAATTGTTAGAAACAATGGCCAACAACAACTATCAGTGGCCCATGACGAGGACCAACCATCCTAAAGCATCAGGAAAATATGAAGTGGACGCGCTTAACAAAGATTAACAAAGACAAGGATCGCAATAGCTAAGCGTATAGAAATATGGCATCCACAAGCCACACAAAGCAGTAGAGATGGTTTGTGAGTTGTGTCTTTGAGGGGTCATGCTACGGATCAATGTGCCATAAATTCGGAATCAAGACAGTCAGAGTAGGAAATTATAATCGCTTTCAACCCAACCAGTATCCTACCCAAAATGCCTATAATCCGGTTGGAAGAATCATCCAGGGTTCTCATGGAGTAACAATCTAGCTGTAGCTCAACCACCTAGACAACAACACACCTCCGGATTCCAAAATCAACCTCAACAACCAGAGAGGGTATCAAGTTGGGAAGCAGCCTTGGAAAAGTTTATTAGAGCCTCTGACAAAAAGAACGAGGAACAAGACAAGAAATTGAATCAAGTAGATATGACGTTGCAAAGCCATGGGGCATCGTTAAAGAATCTGGAAAATCAATTGGGACAAATAGCACATGCATTGAATACCCGCCCACTAGAACGCCGAAAGTGATCTGTAAATAAATCGGCAGAAATGAGCACCTTTAAGAAATAATCTTACGAAGTGGGAAGGAGCGCAAAATGAGCAAGGACAAGGACAAGGGGATAACGCAACAATCAAAGCGGAAGAGGTTGTGGAGCAGGAAAGATAAAGAGGAAATAGGAGAGGAAAATGCATGTGGGTCATCGACAACAATGCCACCCATACCATATCCGCAGAGATTTGAAATCCAAGTTAGATAAGCAGGTTTTTAAGATTTTTGGATAATTTTAAAAATTGCATATCAACATCCCATTCGGCCAAGCTTTAGAACACATGCCGGGAGTTACGCTAAGTTCATGAAGGATGTCTTTATCAAAGAAAAGGAAGCGGGGATTTTGAAGCGATTGGCGCTTAATAGAAGAATGTAAGCGCAATTATTCGTAACAAGTTACCTCCTAAGTTGAAAGATCCGGTAGCTTTTCTATTCCATGCGACATTGGTAATCGCCGGGGAAAGTCTTTGTGTGATTTGGGGGCGATGATTAATTTGATGCCATTATCGATTCTCATCAATTCGGGCTCCAAGCACCTAAACCGACAAATATCGGTTCTTTGTTAGCGATCGATCGATTACATATCCACGAGGTATCGTTGAAGACGTATTAGTAAGGGTGGATAAATTCATCTTTCAAAGCAGACTTCGTTATCTTGGATTGTGAAGCGAGATCTGAGCGCCCATCATTCTCGGACGACCATTCTTAGCAACGGGGAGAACGTTAATCGACGGCAAAAAAGAGAGAATTAACGATGAGAGTTGACGATCAATGTGTCACTTTCAATGTGTTTAAAGCAATGTCGTATCCAAAGGAAAAAGGTGAGTGTTTGCGGGTGGATGCAATGGAGGAGATGGTGAATCACAAGATTTGTTTGCAATTACTCAGAGGATCCGATAGACTCCATGATGGTTAGAACAGACAACGATAGTGCAGATGCAGATAATGAGCAGGTCAAATGGCTAGACACACCATCATTCTACCAGAAAAATAATCAACCATTCGACACCCTTAAAAGGCCTAAAACGGAAGAAAAAAAGTGCAAACCCTCGATAGAAGTGCCAATTGTGTTGGAATTAAAGCCACTCCCTCTCATCTTGAATATGCTTACTTAGGGAAAGACTCGACTCTACCAGTTATTGTTTCGACAACGTTAACTAACACCCAAAAAGAAAAATTACTACGAAGTTTCACGCGAGTTCAAAACAAATGATTGGGTGGACTATAGCGGACATTCGAGGTATTAGCCCTCTTTACGTATGCACAAGATTTTAATGGAAGAGGATCAAAACCAACCATTGAGATGCAACGAAGGTTAAATCCCATTATGAAAGAGGTGGTGAAGAAGGAAATTATAAAATGGTTGGATGTCAGGTATTATCTACCCAATCTCGTATACCATGGGTAAGTCTGCATGCAGTGTGTATCAAAAAAGGGGCATAACTGTGGTAAAAATGAAGCGCATGAGCTTATCCCGACTAGAATGTTATTACAGTGGAGAGTATGTATGGATTACCGTAAGTTGAATAAAGCCACACACAAGGATCTCTTTCCCTTGCTGCTCATTGATCGGGATGTTGGACAAAGTTAGCGGGACATCAATTCTATCGTCTGTTAGATGGATATTCGGGTACAATCAAATTGCCATAGCACCGGAAGATCAAGAAAAGACCACGCTCACATGTCCATACAGTGACGTTTGCATTTACAGATGTCCTTTGGTTTATGTAATGCGCGGGCGACCTTTCAACGTCAGTATGATGGCAATCTTTTCCGATATGGTCGAAGCGTAATTTAGAGGTGTTCATGGATGATTTCTCCGTGTTTGGCGATAGTTTTGACTCATGTTTGAATAATCGATCTTGGTGTTAAAAAGATGTGTGGAGACTAACCCGGTACTTAATTGGGAAAAATGTCATTTTATGGTACAAGAAGGGGTTATTACGGGACATAAGGTTTCCAGATCCGGATTGGAGGTGGATAGAGCGAAGATTGATACAATTGAGAAGCCGCCTCCTCCTTCATCTCGTAAAAGGCATTCTGAGTTTCTTGGGACATGCAGGTTCTATAGACGCTTTATTAAAGATTTTTCAAAAATCTCAAACCCCTATGCTCACTCTTGGAGAAAGATGTACCGTTTAAGATGGATCATGCATGCATCGAGGCATTTGAGGTATTAAAGAAAGCTGGTCTCGCACTACCATTAGAAGCGCCCGATTGGTCTTTTACCGTTTGAATTGATGTGCGACGCCAATGATTACGGCAGTGGGAGCCAGATTGGGACAACGTCATGATAAGATTTTTCATACTATCTATTACTCTAGTAAGACATTGACGGATGCCCAAATTTGAACTACACAACAACCGAAAAGGAATTACTTGCAGTGGTGTTTGCTTTTGACAAATTCAGAGCTTATCTCCCCAAGACTAAGGTAATTGTTCACACCGATCATTCAATTATTAAATATCCGATTGAGAAGAAAGATGCTAAACCACGATTAATACTGTGGGGTCTTGTTGTTACAAGAATTTGATCGGAGATCCGGATGTAAAAGGTACGAGAAAATCAAGTGGCGGATCATCCATCTCGGTTGGAAAATAAAAAGGAAAGTAAAGAAGACAACTCAATTGATTAATGAGGAATTTTCGGATGAGCAAATCGTTCCGGTAACTACCATATCGCTTTGGTATGTCGACTATGTCAACTATGTGGTTGCCAAGGTGTTACCACGGATTTGACACCACAACAACGGAAGAAGTTTCTCCACGATGCGAAACAATACTTTTGGGATGAACCATTTCTGTTTAAAGCATGTACAGATCAAATGATAAGACGTTGTGTACCTCACGAAGAAATGGATAGTATATTAGGCCACTGTCACTCCTCAGATTACGGAGGTCATTATTCCAGTGATCGTACAGCAGCCAAAGTACTACAATCGGGATTCTTCTGGCCCTCTTTATTCAAAGATGCTTATCTCTTTGTGCTAAAATGCGATCGATGCCAACGCGTAGGTAATATCTCCAAGCGCAATGAAATGCCACTTAACACAATTTTAGAGGTGGAACTATTCGACGTGTGGGGTATCGACTTTATGGGACCATTCCCATCTTCGCTGAATAATCGTTATATCTTATTAGCAGTCGATTATGTTTCCAAATGGGTAGAAGCCGCAATACGTTACCCACTTAATGATGCCAACGTTGTCACCCGATTCTTAAAGAAAACATTTTACCAGATTTGGGACACCAAGGGCTATAATAAGTGATGAGGAACGCACTTTCGTAACAAGCGATTCACTAAATTGCTTGTAAAATATGGAGTTAAATCACAAAATTGCAACTACATATCACCCACAAACCAATGGCCAAGCAGAGGTGTCGAATCGGGAAATTAAGAGGATCCCGGAAAAAGTAGTCAATCCGTCATTAAAAGATTAGGCGTTGCGTCTTGACGACGCTCTATGGGCTTATCGAACAGACAAAAACCCGATCGGCATGTCCCCGCATGTAATGGTCTTTGGAAAGGCGTGTCATCTTAGGGCCGAGCTAGAACACAAAGGCACATTGGGCCATTCGGAAATTAAACTTTGATCTAGAAGCAAGTGAAGTGAAAGTTCTACATCGCAGCTTGAACGAGATGGATGAATTCAGTTCAACGCCACTCTGAAAACGCTTAAGCTATACAAGGAGAAAGTCAAATCTTGGCACGATAAAAAATTCTCGATAGAACATTGTGACGGGCCATCAAGTACTACTGCTCAACTCACGCCATGCGTCTATTTCGTGAAAATTGAAATCCGGGTGGTGCGGACCATTTGTAGTCATATTTGTCACTCCACACGGAAACATTGAGGTTGAGGAACCGAATTCAAAGCGTACATTCAAGGTCAACGGTCAACGCCCCGAAAACACTATTGAGCGGACCAATCGAATGCCAAGCTACGGTCCAAGACTCTCTCACTCCAATGGACAACCCGACCAACACCGCAAAGTTTCGAGGGCCGACGATAAACCAAGCGCTTCTTGGGAGGCAACCCATGCAGTTCCATAACTTTTTCGTTTTATTTGATTTAATGCCTCTTAGAGTTAACTTTTCTTATTTTCTTTGTTATTCAGTAGTAGAGAAGACTCCAAGTTTACTAAATTAATTCTTACCACCTGGTCCGTACGCACGCACGTGTACGCATTGTGAATCACCAAGTGCCAGGTGCCGGTACCATCACTATAAGGCCCCAGCGCCCGTACTGGATTCTAGTTCAATCACAGCGCTCCACCGCCAGGCTCCAAATCCGAAAATAAGGCCCGGCTTTGGCCATTGCCTGTCTTCCGATTCAAACCCCAGTCTTTGGCTACTGGGCATCCCACTCGATTGATCGCGCCTTGCCTGGCCTTGGCCTCAAGAGTTATAACTTGAATACTTTTGTGGCGGGGTCGTTAGAACCTTGTACTTTAAAACCTTGCTGCGTGCCCTTATATCCCAAATTCTTTCCACACGCCAAAGAAAAGGTCGTCACCCCTCTCTCCATCTTCATAGCACAAAGTCATTAAACTTTGGATAATTGTCTTCCACTCATCCACCACGCATCACTCCCTTCCTTTCATATTGGTCGTCGCATCTTGTGTGCGAATTCTACTCCTCCAACTTCTTTAGAAGTAACAAAGGTATGATTTGATGTGTTTTTCAATTATTGCGTAATTAAGATGCTCTTCATTCGTTATTCTTGTCATCCGGAAATCTAATGGAGCATATAGATAACGCATTGATGTGTGACGACTCTACACACGAGATTCATGCACGCACATGCATGGCATGAATAGACAGGGAATTAATAATGGATTGAACAAGTTCGATTCTTTGTCTAGGTGTTTGACAATTTGTTCGACTCAATAATCTCTGTGTAACTTACATACTTGCCAGCCATGCCTCACCCCCACCCACGCGTCTCTCACACTACAAATATTTTATACAATTTCTATGTATCGCTAAGCACATTTATCCAACCGTACATTCTTTTAAAGCTAAACTATGAATATGTTTTATTTGCAGAATTCTCGACATGGCATCCAAACGTCATCGCAGCTCAGGGTTTGGGGCCGCTTCAACTTCCCCGCCAAAATTTGACAAAGCAGGCGTTTTGTTAGTGTTATGCTCAAGAACGCCATACCATTGCATGGCCACCCGCTCACTAGTCCCCGAACGGGGTCTCCGTCCCGATCAAAACAAGGATGGAGACATATAGAAGTTGATGATTGTCGAAAGCGAATCGGTTCGTCCTCACCAAGAAACGACGACATAGCGATGATTGCAAAGTGGTCAAAGAATTCTATGCCAACTTGCTCGAGCATGACCATTATGGGGTGTTTGTCGGAGGTAAGACCGTGGAATTTGGCGAGGAGGATATCAATGGGTGCTATCAACTACCTTAGAGGGCCTTCATGATGAATATGCTCGCCATCTTGAGTGATGGGCCGGACTATGAAAAGATTATTCGGAGTCAGGTCAACCGGCACTACTTGGTCCATCCATGAGCGTGGCAAAGCATGACCTTCCCATTGTCTCACCTCTCGCCTATATGGAAAGGCATGGTATGCCTTCATATGCTGTGAAATTGATGCCCCGCACACATGTGAGTCACGCCACCAAAAGAAAAGGGTCCGTGCTATTATACTCCATCATACAAGGCCTACGAATCGATGCGTTGGCCATCTTATTCAAAGAATCGATGCTCCGCGATCTCATGGCGGGACCACGGGAGGTTACCACATCCGCCCCTCGTCTGCGTCTTATGTGCTAAGTTTGGGGTCAAATGGAAATCGACGAGATGATTCAAACTCCTATGCCCGTGTTGGACCACAACTTGATCCGTCGTTATAAAGTGTGGTCCCGTGGCGCTTAATCACCCTAGGGGACTGGGTTTCATTATCCCCACGTTACGTCTCCACGAGCCCCACCACCAGCTCCCCATCCTTACGGACCTCGATACCGCTTCATCGAGGTGTGGTCCCCGGTCGCCCAAATGGGAGAGATAGACTATTTGGTTTTACAACATCGAGTCCCGTAATGCGCTTTTATCGGAACGTCAAGACGTGATTTTCAAGTATTTAGTTGACAATTTTGTCGCCGTAATGCATCGACCATCCGCATTCCATCCCGCATTCCACTTAGCCATTTCCCACGGCCCTGCTTCCGCCAATATTTCCCGTCCGATCAAGAGATGAGCGAGGACAATGATGTTCCCCGTAAGAATAAATTCGCCGTGAAGTCCTCTGCTTTATTTTGCCTTATTTTTTTTTTCGCATGAGGACATTGTTTCTAGCTTAGTTTGGGGGTGGTTACGTTTTATTTTCACCAGGTTGTAGTTTATTATTAGTTTGTGGATTGATTATTAGTAAAGTTGCATTTAGGATTGCATGTTAATTCCAGTTTTTGAGAGTGCGTATATCTGGGGCCAATGAGGAAAGTAGAATTACATGAACACGCCTAGTAAGGATTGTTGATTCAAGGATATGATTTTCGTGACTTGAATTGGATCTTTATCTGCTTGACATTGATATTATAAGAAGGCACTTGGAAATAAAAAACGACCATGTTAGCTATGATAGTTTAAATGGTTAGAGAATAGAGTTCTAAAGGGGATTGCTAGTGATATGGAAGAACAATTTGAATAACTAGATGAGACTGAATTCATGCATAAACTCGAGTTTGGGGGGAAACATTTGGTATATAAAAAAAAAAAATGTTGAGTCTTGTGGTGGGTTGAGGGGAACCACTCCCCATAAACACAAGCGTGAGATGGAGCGTAAAACGCACTCACCAACCATCTATAAAATATATATATATATATATATATATATATATATATATATATATAAATAATAATGATAATATGCGTGGTGACTAGTCTTGTTTTGGGCCTGTGTTACTTGAAAAGCACGCGCTCAAGGGGTATCTTAAAACCTAAGCATACCTAAGGTCTTAAATGGTCCTGGGAGTCGTTGGTCGAAAAGCTCGCTAAGGGGTAACACTGCTAGCCTAATGGGATGAGACATTGCACAGTCATTTATGTAGAACTTAAAAATAAAATAAAATAAAATAAAATAAAATAAAATAAAATAAAAAAATATATATATATATTCTAGTTTGACTGTTGAATTCGGGTAAGTGTTTTGAGTTCAGTTGAAACAAGTTTATTTGATGAGTTCTCAAGTTCACAATCGTATGATGCCTACTAAGAAAGTTATATCTCTCATATTTTTGTCTTTCATGGGTTCGCATGGTCGTGGGACACACACGCGTTAATATCAAGAATAATGATTTAGATCATTGATTGTTGGGATAATGTCGATCTGTTTTTACATGAGGAATTAGCATGTTTACGTGATTTTCTCGAGGCATATGGATCTACGTGAGCTCTTGGATTGCTGGAATTACGAACATATAAATATAAATAGTTTCCATGTGCATGATGTTTAGTTTTGTTTGGTGATCTTAGGCTTTGTCGCATGAGGACACGCAACGATTTAAGTTTGGGGGTATTTGATGAATGGGTAGTATACCCATAATTCGGATATATTTAGACTTAAATTATTGCATTCTTAAGTTATTTAGTAGCATTTTATTGTGTTTATATCTTGTTTGGCGATTTGGAAGTCGGAAGGGCAATTATGGGAATTTCAAGCATTGAATGGCAATTTGGTAATTTCAATGAAGTCCAATATGTGGGGTGTCGGAAATTGTATTATCTCGGCAACGGGTATACCGAGCCTCTACCGACGTTGAACCGGATTAGCGCGTTTGACTTCTGGTTGGACTTAATTTGTCTATTAAGGGCTAATAATAAAACCTAATTGGAGAAGGATCGTGGGGGACTATAAAAAGAAACTCATTGCTGAATTAAAAGGGGGATTGGATTTATTTGGCAGAGAGGATTGAAGGAGCTTTTCCATTGAAGATTACAGGAGATTACTTGGAGCTTCAAGATTGGCTACAGAGTTTCTTCTTTTTCTCCTTATTTTTAATTTGTAATTCTTTAAGGATGATTTATCAACAAATAATGATTCTTATTTCCGTGATGAACTAATTCTTTAATTAAGATTTCAATTGAACCTTTTATGATTATAACTTAGTTATTCTGTCATTATAATTATTTATGTTGAAGTGGATTGTTTATCATGTTTTGATTTTAGTGATTAATTATTTGGCCAATAATTAGTGTGTTACTCTAGAAGGAATTGGGAGAGGAATTCTAGGGTTAGAACTAGACATGATGACATGTGACTCAGTTATTTACACGGTAAATAATTAGGTTTGTGAATTGAATGGAAATATCTGTTCACCGCATGTAACATATAAGAAATATCTGTTCACCGCATGACATGTGACTCAGTTTTTTTTTGCATAGGAATATAGCAAGGTTAATCTGGGTTAAATAGAAGTCAATTGATCACTTGGAAGAGGGCTTTTGGCATTTGAAAATTCTCATTAACAATCCATGAGACATAGTAATTGGGATGATTAGATAACCGATTTATAATTCATAATCGGGGATATTGAAGTCTTAATATTTCCCTACCGTAAGTCATTCGCTCAAGTAATAGCTTAGTTAATTGTTTATCTTAGTACAGTATCTTTAAGTGTTTAATTTTGAGATAATAATTCAGAAAATCGCAATTTCTCGTTGTTTGAATAAAATTGAATTGATATAGTATTAGTAGTTGAAATTTATTAATTAGAATTCCCTGTGGGAACGATACTCAACTTATCACTTTATTACTTGTTGACCACATATACTTGCGTGCTGTGTGTAACTAGATTGTACTCAACAACATCACCTATTCTGAGTCGTCAAATATATGGTACAAAATTCAAATATAAACTTAAATATACAACATGAGCTGTGAGTTTTAATACAATCATTATCTTCTAGACAGTACACAAACTCAAAATAAGTCCTCAATACATTTATTATCACACTATTTCATAGAATAGTGAGGACTACTAATACTATCATATGGACCGTCACTCCATTCCCCGACTCGTTCCAGCTATATTCTCATTTCCTGAAGAGAATAGTGAAAGAAAGGGTGAGCTCAACTAGCCCAGTAAGAAATATTATGACTAAGATAATGCAGGATAAATTATCATTAGCCTTCAACAATGTTAAACTGATAAAATACAATAGACATCAAGTTTAATTGCAGCGGAACAAGCAATCCATTAAAAGAATCAAGTAGAGAATAAAATCTACTATCTTTTATGATTTAAAAGGGGGTTTTCATCACTTTTTATCGCTGAGACTCAGCTTAATAAATAATCCACATCATCCCTGCAGTACAGCCAAGGATATTCATTAGGGTCACGACCACAAATTATCCATGCACTACGGGCCAAGGATATTCGTGTATTCATCAATTGTCATGATCATGCCAACAGCTGTCCATCAATGCACTACGGGCCAATGAAGACTTTTACCACATCATTTGTAACATTACGGTCATGATTACACCGAATAATTATTGGTCATAATCATACCAAGTCCATCTATGCACTACAGGCCACAAATGACTTTCAACATAATATAAACATGAAGATGATGACAATGATATAAGAATTCAATAAAACAAGTTCAAGAATTAATTTAACCAAGAACTAATATATAATGTCCAAATTGTCAACATGATACTTCTTTGTAGAGTAAAATTCAAGAATGCTCAGAAGAATATTTTCATGAAAAGATACTGGATGAAGCACAAATATCAAGGATATTTCACTAATTTCATGGAGTATAGAAGTCAAAACTTTAACCAACTGAGTATAATAAAGAATGGAATAACAAAAGAAATCACCAAGCATGCGATAGACCGCATGAAAAAAGTTATTACAATGAGAATAATAATGACAGAATCGTGTCCCAAGCCAGAAACGCATGCATGTGGATATTCCAATGTAATAATATAGACGGAACCAGTCCCAGCAGAAAAGCGCATGACAGGATATTCCAACAGAATAATAAAGAATGGAATAACAGAAAAATTTCACCAAGTATAGGGTAGTCCGCGTATACAGGTTATTCCAACAGAATAATAAAGAATGGAATAACAAAAGTTTTGTTCATGAATACAAAAGAAATAACACCCCTTACCTTAGAAAGAAACTGGATACTGGAGTAGAGAGGTAGCAAACTTCTATTCTTCTTTCTCTCTAAAATTTCTCTCTATAATAATTTCTCTATAGCTTGTGTGAATTGGTGAAGAATGATGAAGAAATGAGCTTCTATTTATAGGAAAATATAGTTTCGATAATTGCACATTTTGGGGCTCAGAATATTAAAGTATAATACCTTCCTCTTTTCCTTTATTTTTAATTTAGTCATGCAAGTATTATCAAACTTGCACCACCTCCCCTAATAGTAAATAATGTGATTCAATAGTAAATCATGTAAATCAATAGTTCTAGACATGTAAAAATACTTAATTACAAGATATAAGACTTCCATCTATACCTCCATTTTTAACTTAGTCATGCAAGTATTATCAATCTTGCACCAACTCCCCTAATAGTAACAAGAATGTGAATCAATAGTACACACATGTGAACAAATAGTTATAATCATGTGAATTAATAGCAATCAATTGCTCATTTATCTAGTTAAATACCCGATTGGTCAATATAACCTCCAGACATCAATTATTATCGAAATAAATGTCAATTTTCACTAACACAAATAATTCCAACATAATGAAACTATTTTTATCAACAATATAAATTTTGAAATTTCAAAGTTTGACATTTCCCAAAAAAGTCAACTGTTGACTTTTTGACCAAAAAGTTAATCTCGAAAATTTTTGTGTTTATAGTCTATTTTTACTAATTTCATCGTTCTGGACTCAAATATCACATCCGTGTCTCCAAATTCAACTCCGAACTCAACTTCAATTTTTAATAACATTCATCATTAATATTATAACTCACAATATTTAACAATCAGGTCGTTCCTAGGAAAGAGGGGCTTTCAATACGGATTTCTCCCCTATTGCAAGCAATTAGGTGACCAAACCTCTCCTCGATGTAATTTCTAGACATTGTAAATATTGCAATTTAATAATATCAATCACTTTGTCGTCTCAATTATTGATTTAATAATATAACATATTATGATATGATAATCGTGACAATAATTGAATCAATAATACGAGAGAGATATGAAGCAAATTATTATCGTAGCAATAATTGAGTATAATCGAGTGACTTCTTACGTAAGCATCAATAATCAATAACCGTGTGCTACTATACAACCAGCGCCAGACATCGCACTTTTACTCTTGAGTAGTTCAATAGTTTTAATCGTAAAACTTCCGCCATTATTTTCATAAAAATATTTTTATCGTTTTCTCGATCAATCCGATAATAATTTTGTAGGGTCCACTAATGATTGTGTCATCGCATCACGAATATTTCCTATTAAAACGAATATTCCCCGACCAATCGAATATTATAAAACAACTTGCGTACTTTGAAAAATTTGTAAATACTACCCACAACTATAATATTATATCAAATTCATTCTATAATATTCAAAAATGATATTTATAGAAAAATCATCTTTATTAAAAAGTTGGGGTCTTACAACCTCCCCTTCTTATGAAATTTCGCCCTCGAAATTAGGGTACGTACCTGGTATGTCGAATAGGTGAGGATATCTTGACTTCATCTCAGATTTTAACTCCCAAGTCATTTCCCCCACATCGTGGTTTCTCCACAAAACTTTGACTTGAGGTATAACCTTGGAGCGTAGAATATGATCCATCTTATCCAAGATTTTAACATGAACATCTTCATACATTAAATCTTCTACTATTTCATCCGGTTCTAACTCAATAATGTGGTTCGAGTCTTTCACATGTTTACGTAACATAGATATGTGAAAAACATTATGTACACGAGACATACTTGGCGGTAAAGCGAGTCTATAGGCCACAGTTCTTACTCGTTCGAGGATTAAAAATGGGCCAATGAATCGAGGATTGAGCTTTCCTCTCTTTCCAAATCTCGTAACTCCTTTCCATGGAGCAACACGTAACAACACATGATCTCCAATATCGAATTCCACGTCCTTTCGATGAAGATCAGCATAATTCTTTTGTCGATCTTGTGAGGTTTTTATACGTTGTCGGATCGTTTGAATCTTTTCCGTAGTCATACGTACCAAATCCGGTCCCAACAACATTGCTTCACCCACCTCATCCCAGCATACTGGAGAACGACACTTTCTTCCATACAACGCCTCAAATGGAGCCATGCCAATACTTGCTTGATAACTATTCTTGTAGCAAAACTCCACCAATGGTAAGAACTTGTCCCAACTTCCCTTAAAGTCAAGGACACAGAGTCTTAATAAATCTTCAAGAGTTAGAATAGTCTTTTTTGACTACCCATCCGTTTGAGGATGATATACCGAACTAAATCGTAAATCTGTGCCCATAGCTTTTTGCAAACTAACCCAAAATCTTGAAGTGAATCTTGGGTCTCGATCAGAAACTATGGATACTGGCATACCATGAAATCTTACAATCTCGTTTATGTACATACTAGTAAGACGTTCAAGTGTATAAGTTTCTCATATCGGTAAGAAATGAGCAGACTTGGTCAATCTATCAACAATGACCCAAATCGCATCTATGCCTTGAGAAACCTTGGGAAGACCAAGAATTTAAATCAATGGTAATGTGCTCCCATTTCCATTCTGGAATTTCAAGTGGTTGCAATGGACCTTTTGGCACTTGATGCTCCGCCTTGACTCGTTGACAAGTTAGACACCTTGAGATAAACCCCGATATCTCTTTCTTCATATTGCTCCACCAAAATGTATGTCGAAGATCACGATACATTTTGGTACTCCCAGGATGGATTGCAAATGGTGTGTTGTGCGCCTCCATCATAATTTTATACTTCAAGTCAGAATTGTTAGGAACATAAAGTCTGGAGTTGACTCGAAGTATTCCTTCTTTATTGATTCTTTCTTCTAGAATAGCACCTTCTTGCACTTTCTTCCTCATTCGCATTAGCTCCAGGCCTGTAGTTTGAGCAGCTTTAACTTTATCAATTAAAGTCGGTTCCACTCGTATATTCGCCATCATCACATGGGTCCCCGGAGTCTTTAACTCTATTTCCATCCTTTCCAAGTCATAAACAATGGGCCTTTGTGTTAACAATAATGCACTCGTGCCCGCATATGATCTTCTACTCAATGCGTCAGCTACTACGTTCGCTTTTTCAGGATGGTATTGGATGGTATGATCATAATCTTTCAACAACTCAAGCCATCGCCGTTGCCGCATGTTGAGTTCCTTTTGAGTGAAGAAATATTTGATGTGAGACCCCAGATTTTATGAATAAATATTTAATTTTCTCGAAATAAATTTTTTAATATTATGGTGTGGATTTAATATAATGTTATAATTATGGGTAATATTTATAAATTTTGCAAAGTATACAAGTTGTCATATTATATTCGATTGGTCGGGGAATATTCTTTTTGTCAGGAAATATCCGTACGACGGTACAATCATTGGTGGACCCCACAAAAGAATTATTTTCGGATTGAGAAAATGACAAAAATATTTTTATGAAAATAACGTCGGAAGTTTTACTGTTAAAACTGTTGAACTACTCGGTAGTAAAAGTACAGTAATACGCGTGGTTGCATAGTAGCACACGGTATTGATTATTAATGCTTACGTGATAAGTCACTCAGTTTTGTTTTATTGATATTATTAATGTAATAAAACAAAAAGCTTTTTATATAAAACATAATACTTTTATAAAGTTATTCTATAAATAGAATATATTATATTCTATTATGCATAGTATTTTGCATAGTAAAATTTTTTATATAAAATAGAATACTTTTATAAAGTTATTCTATAAATAGAATATATTATATTTTATTATGCATAGTATCAAGATAGTGCTCGTGATAGTATTTTGCATAGTAAAATCTTTTTATATAAAATGTAATACTTTTATAAAGTTATTCGTTTTATTAGATTATAAATAAAATATATTAAATTTTATTTAAAAGATTTTGCTTTAAATATGGACCGTCCGATTAAAAGTAAATCAATCTGGACCGTTCATGAATTAGTTACTATGCAGTTCATTCTTCTATAAATAGAAGCTCATTCCTTCATTATTTCTTACGAATTCATTGAAACTCTAGAGAGAAATTATAGAGAGAAAGAAAAAAAGTGTTCTGCTACTTCACTAATCCTATATCCAGTATTCTTCTTTCTAAGGTAAGGGGTATTATTGTTTTTCATATTCATGAAGAGAACTTCTGTTATTCCATTCTTTATTATTCTGTTGGAATAACCTATCTATGTGAAGTACCGCATGCATGGTAATTTCTGTTGTTATTCCATTCTTTATTATTATGTTAGAATATCCTATCAGTATGTATTACGCCTGACCTGGTTCCGTTATTTATTGTTTTGTTGGAATAACCTGCCTATGCAAAGTACCGCATGCATGGTGATTTCTTTTGTTATTCCATTCTTTATTATAGTCAGTTAGTTAAAGTTTTGACTTCTATACTCCATGAAATTAGTGGAATATCCTTGATATTTGCGCTTCATCCAGTATCTTTTCATGGAAATATTCTTCTGAGCATTCTTGAATTTTACTCTACAAAGAAGTATCATGTTGACAATTTGAACGTTATTGGTTCCTGGATAAATTAATTCTTGAACTTGTTTTATTGAATTATTATGTCATTGTCATCATCCTCATGTTTATATTTTTTTGAAAGTCATCTATGGCCTGTAGTGCATAGATGGACTTGGTATGATTATGACCAGGGATTATTCAGTATAATCATGCCCGTAATGTTACAAATGATGTGGAAAAAGTCCTCATTGGCCCGTAATGCATTGATGGACAGTTTTTGGTATGATTATGGCTATGGATTCTCTTGCCAAGGGTGCAAAGATGAATTATTTTATGGCATGATCGGGGATCAGTTGATGAAAACACGATTATCTTTTGCCCGAAGTGCATGGTTAATTCGTGGTCGTGATACTAAAGAATATCCTTGGCCTGTAGTGCAGGGATGATTTAATGATGTGGATTATTTATTGAGCTGAGTCTCAGCGATAAAAGTGATTAAAAACCTTTTAAATCATAGAAGATAGTAGATTTTATTCTCTACTTGACTCTCGGACGGTCACCGCCAAGCAGTTTAAGGAACTGGGACCACAGGAGTTTTTTGGAGAGCTAAAACCACTTAAGGCGGAGAAGTGGATTAAACAGATAAATAAGATATTTGATGTCTTGGGATGCTCCAAGGAGCAAAAGGTTCCCTTTGCCACATTTATGTTGCGTGCAGAGGCAGATTACTGGTGGGAATCTATAAAACGTACTCAACCTGCCGCACTGAAGATGACTTGGGAGAAGTTCCAAGAATTGTTCAACGACAAGTACTTTCCCGAAAGTATTCGTCACATGAAAGAGGTAGAGTTCATCAAGCTGGAACAAAATAACATGACCGTATCGCAGTACGAAACCAAGTTTGCTGAGTTATCCCGATTTGCGTCCCATTTGGTTGATAATGAGGAGAGAATGACGCGAATGTTTCTAAGAGGTTTGAAACCCGAGATACGTCAATATCTTATCTCTCATAAACTGTGTTTGTATTCAGATGTTGTTAATAGGGCTCAGTTATTGGAGCGCGATAATGAGTCAACTCAAACAAAAGAGAGCAGCTGGCAAAATGATAATACCGGTGATAATAGTCATCAAAGCGGTGACAATAATCATGGAGGGAATCAACATGCCAGAAATGGTAACCACTTCGGTGGTAATCATGGCCAAAACAATAAGAATGGACATTTCAAGAAGAGAAGGTTCAACAATGACGTGAAGACGTCGGTACTAGCACCCGTTTCAAAGAAAGAAGAACGACCACCGGTCATATGTTTCAAATACGGACAGGAGGGACACATAATGCAGCAATCCAAAGCGTGTTTTAATTGCGAAAGAGAAGGTCACCTAGCTCAATTTTGTCGTATGGTGAAGTCAAGTCCAGCTGGTATAGTGATGCCAAAGGATGTCTCAGACAAGCAAAAACCGGTAGTTTAAGAGAGAGCATTTTTTTCGTGACGAGGAACCTGAATAAAATTATCACGGGTATGTTAGTCATAAACTCTTGCAAATTCTATACCGTGTTAGATACCGGTTCTACTCACTCTTTTATTTCACCTAGTTGTGTTCAATGTTTGAATTTAACTCTGGAGAAGTTAGACTTTGATATATCTGTTTAAACTCAGTTGGGAGAAACCTTCGTTACCTCTACTATTTATAAATCTTGTTTGATTCAAATCGACACTTTCACGTTACCTGTCGATCTTATCTCTTTGAAAATACTTGCCTTTGATGTGATTTTAGGAATCGATTGGTTAACTACTCATCATGCTTTTAGTAAGGTTGTTAGCTTTCATATTCCTAACCAACCTGTTATGCGAATTCAAAGTAACCAAACCACTAAAGTCAATCATTGTCATATCAAGCCATAAGTAAAGAGCCTGATCCTTTCATTGTTGACTTCCTTGTGTGGAATGCACCGAAGCCAGACTTTATGTAGACAACATCGTGAATGAAGATGGCAAGTTGATAGGTATCAATGTGACGTACTATCCAAGTCTTGGATGAGGGTCACAGATTTGAATGATATTTCTATCGTTAATAAATTTCTTGACGTATTCCTGAAGACTTCTTAGCCTACCCCCAGAGCGTGAAATCGAATTTTGTATTGACCCCAGTACAAAACCCATTTCTTAAACCCTCAAATATTTCTTTACTTAAAACAAACGTATAATGCTCCAAAGACGTAGACTCAAGCTGTTGAACATTACGATTGTACCATTCAATACCATCGTGGGAAAACGAACGTGATAGCTGATGTGTTGAGTAAAAGATCGTATGCGTTTACAAGTGCGAATATACGAACCCACGTGAAGATAACGAATATACGAGTAGAATCGACTTTAATCGATAAAGTTAAAGCCGCTCAAGCTACACACCCGGAGATGACGAATGTGAAGAAGAAGGTTTAAGAGGGCGTTATTTTAAAAGCAAGAGTTGCTGAAGAGAGAAAATCTCAGCCCTCGATTTAATTGGCCCATTTGAAATCCTCGATCGAGTAGGAACTGTGGCTTAAAGACTCGTTTTACCGCCAAGTATGTCGCGTGTTCATAACATTTTTAACATATTGATGTTATGTAAATATGTGGACGACCTGAACCACATTATTAATTTAGAACCGGACGAGATAACAGAAGATTTAACATATGAGGAGATACGTGTTAAAATCTTGGATAAGAAGGATCATATTCGACGCTCAAAAGTTATACCTCAAGAGTTAGAATTTGAAGTGAAGTCAAGGTATCCTCACCTGTTCGGCATACCAGGTACGTACGCAAATTTTGAGAGCAAAATTCCATAAGGAGAGGAGATTGTGAGACCCAAGATTTTATGAATAAATATTTAATTTTCTCGAAATAAATTTTTTAATATTATGGTGTGGATTTAATATAATGTTATAGTTGTGGGTAATATTTATAAATTTTGCAAAAGTATGCAAGTTGTCAGTATTATATTTGATTGGTGGGGAATATTCTTTTTTAGGGAATATCAAACGCGGCAGTACAATCATTGGTGGACCCCCACGTACGTAATTATTATCGGATCGAGAAAAGCGACAAAAATATTTTTTATGAAAATAACGGTGAAAGTTTTACCGTTAAAAGCTGTTGAACTACTTTTAGTAGTAAAGTACAAGAATCTGGCGTGGTTGCGTAGTAGCGAATCGGTATTGATTATTAATGCTTACGTGATAAGTAACTCGGTTTTGTTTTATTGATATTATTAATGTAATAAAACGGAAAAAGCTTTTTATATAAAACATAATACTTTTATAAAGTTATTCTATAAATAGAATATATTATATTCTATTATGCATAGTGTTTTGCATAGTAAATTTTTTTTATAAAAAATGTAATACTTTTATAAAGTTATTCTATAAATAGAATATATTATATTTTATTATGCATAGTGTTGCATAGTGCCTGTATAGTGTTTTGCATAGTAAAATCTTTTTATATAAAATAGAATACTTTTATAAAGTTATTCGTTTTATTAGATTATAAATAGAATATATTATATTTTATTTAAAAGATTTTGCTTTAAATATGGACCGTCCGATTAAAAGTAAATCAATCTGGACCGTTCATGAATTAGTTACTATGCAATCCATTCTTCTATAAATAGAAGCTCATTCCTTCATTATTTCTTACGAATTTACTGAAACTCTAGAGAGAAATTATAGAGAGAAAGAAGAAAAGTGTTCTGCTACTTCACTACTCCTATATTCAATATTCTTCTTTCTAAGGTAAGGGGTATTATTTTTTTTCATATTCATGAAGAGAACTTTTGTTATTCCATTCTTTATTATTCTGTTAGAATAACCTGTCTATGTGAAGTACCGCATGTATAGTGATTTCTGTTGTTATTCCATTCTTTATTATTCTGTTGGAATATCCTGTCAGTGTGTATTACGCCTGACTGGTTTTGTTATTTATTATTCTGTTGGAATAACCTGCCTATGCGAAGTACCGCATGTATGGTGATTTCTTTTGTTATTCCATTCTTTATTATACTCAGTTGGTTAAAATTTTGACTTCTATACTCCATGAAATTAGTGGAATATCCTAGATATTTGCGCTTCATCCAGTATCTTTTCATGGAAATATTCTTCTGAACATTCTTGAATTTTACTCTACAAAGAAGTATCATGTTGACAATTTGGACGTTATTGGATCCTGGATAAATTAATTCTTGAACTTGTTTTATTGAATTATTATGTCATTGTCATCATCCTCATGTTTATATTTTTTTGAAAGTCATCTATGGCCTGTAGTGCATAGATGGACTTGGTATGATTATGACCGAGGATTATTGGTATAATCATGACCGTAATGTTACAAATGATGTGGAAAAAGTCCTCATTGGCCCGTAATGCATTGATGGACAGTTTTTGGTATGATTATGACTATGGATTCTCTTCGGCCAAGGGTGCAAAGATGAATTATCTTATGGCATGATCAGGACCGTTGATGAAAATACGATTATCTTTGGCCCGTAGTGCATGGATAATTCGTGGTCGTGATACTAAAGAATATCCTTGGCCTGTAGTGCAAGGATGATTTAATGATGTGGATTATTTATTGAAATGAGTCTCAAATGATAAAAGTGATGAAAAACATTTTAAATCATAGAAGATAGTAGATTTTATTCTCTATTAGACTCTTTAAATGAATGGCTTGTTCCGCTGCAGTTAAACTTGATGTCTATTATATTTTATCAGTTTAACATTGTTGAAAACTAATGATAATTTATTCTGCATTATCTTAGTCATAATATTTATTACTGGGCTAGTTGAGCTCACCCTTTCTTTCACTGTTCTCTTCAGGAAATGAGAATATAGCTGGGACGAGTCGGGGAACGGAGTAATGGTCTAGAGGATAACATTAGTAGTCCTCACTATTCTGTGAAATAGTGTGTTAATAAATGTATTGAGGACTTATTTTGAGTTTTAATACTGTCGAGAAGACAATGTTTGTATTAAAACTCACAGTTTATGTTGTATATTTAAGATTGTATTTGTATTCTGTACCATATATTTGGCGACTCAGAATAGGTGATGTTTACCTATTTTGGGGGCGTCACATTAGAGGCTTTTATGATCCGTATAGATCTCCACCTTCTCTCCATACAGATAATGCCTCCAAATCTTAAGCGCAAAAATGACTGCTGCCAACTCTAGATCATGAGTAAAATAATTCCTCTCATATTCTTTGAGTTGTCGAGAGGCATAGGCTATGACTTTCCCATGTTGCATGAGAACACATCCTAACCCTTTGCCCGAAGCATCACTGTAGATGACAAATCCTTCCTAGCCAGATGGTATTCTCAGAACAGGTGCTGAAATGAGTCTCCTCTTGAGTTCTCAAACTGAATTTTGTATCTTTTCGAGTCAGCTGAGTTAGTGGAGTAGCAATTCGAGAAAATCCTTCCATGAATATCTGATAATAACCAGCTAAACCGAGAAAGCTACGTACTTTGGTCACTGATTTAGGTTGCTCCCAGCTTTGAATAGCTTCAATCTTTGCTTGGTCAACAGATATTCTATGACTTGATACTACGTACCCAAGGAATGCTACTTCCTCAAGCCAGAACTCGCATTTCTTCAACTTGGCATAAAGATTATATTCACGAAGCTTTTGGAGTATCAGCATCAAGTGTTGCTCATAATCTTCACGTCTTTTGGAATAAATAAGGATGTCATCAATAAAGATGACCAAAAAGTGATCCAAATATTCCTTGAATACTCGGTTCATCATATCAAGGAAAGCAGCAGGAGCATTAGTCAATCCAAAAGACATGACTTGGAATTCATAATGCCCGTACCGAGTTCTGAAAGCCGTCTTTGGAATGTCATCGGTTCTAATCTTCAATTGGTGATATCCGGAACAAAGATCAATCTTTGAAAAGAATTTGGCTCCTTGCAACTGGTCAAACAGGTCATCAATACACGATAATGGGTACCTAGTTTTGATGGTGACGTGATTCAACTCCCGATAATCAATACAAAGTCGCATACTCCCATCTTTCTTTTTCACGAATAGAACAGGAGCACCCCAAGGAGAAGTACTAGGACGAATAAAGCCAATGTCTAACAATTCTTGAAGTTGGGTCTTTAACTCCTGAAGTTCAATAGGAGCCATTCGATATGGGGCTTTGGAAATGGGTTTTGTACCGGGTTCAAGGTCGATACAAAATTCAATTTTATACTCTGGGGGTAGGCCAGGAAGTTCTTCAGGGAATACGTCAGGACATTCATTAACAATAGAAATATCTTTCAAAACTAACGTATTTTTGTTTAGATCCGTGACATGAGCTAAGAAAGCTTGACATCCGTTTTTCAATAAACGAATAGCTTTATGGCTTGAGATGACAGTGATTGATTTTAATGGTTTGGTTGCTTGAATTCGCATAATAGGTTGGTTAGGAATATGAAAGCTAACAACCTTACAAAAACAATCAATTTTTGCATGATGAGTAGTTAACCAATCAATACCTAGAATCACATCAAATGCAAGTATTTTCAAAGAAATAAGATCGACAGATAACTTGCGGTTGCTGATTTAAACTAAATAAGACTTATAAACAGTGGATGTAATGAAGGTTTCTCCCAATGGAGTTTCAATAGATAAGTCAAAGTCCAATTTCTTCGGAGTCAAATTTAAACGTTGAGCGCAAGTAGGAGAAATAAAAGAATAGGTAGAACCGGTATCAAATAAGGTATATACTTTGCTAGAGTTTATGATAAGCTTACCCGTGATGACCTCGTTCGGGTTCCTTGATTTCTGGGAGGTCACGACAAACGCTCTCCCTTGAACTACCGGTTTTGTCTTGTCTGGGATGGCATTTGATGCCTCCATCCCAGCTGGACTTATCTTCGGTGCACGACAAAATCGGGCCAGGTGACCTTCTATTCCACAATTGTAACATGCTTTGGATGGTATCGCGCAGTTTGGACTGATGTGTCACTCCCCTCCACATTTGAAGCATATGATAGGTGGTCGTTCTCTTTCCTTAACGACATGTGCTGATGCTGACGTCTTTCCATCATTGTTGAATCTCCTCTTCTTGAAATGCCCATTCTTACTATTTTGGCCATGATTACCACCGAAGTGGTTACCATTTCTAGCATGTTGATTCCCTCCACGCTTATTGTCACCGCTTCGATGACTTTTAACACTGGTATTATCATTTTGTCTGCTGCTCTTTTTTGGTTGGGTTGACTCATTATCGCGCTCCAATAACTGAGCCCTATTAACAATATCGGAATACAAACACAGTTTATGAGAGATAAGATATTGACGTATCTCGGGTTTTAAACCTCTTAAAAATATTCGCGTCATTCTCTCCTTATTATCAACCAAATGGGACGTAAACTGGGACAGCTCGGCAAACTTGGCTTCGTACTACGACACGGTCATGTTATTTTGCTCCAATTTAATGAACTCTACCTCTTTCATGTGATGAATACTTTCGGGAAAGTACTTGTCGTTGAACAGTTCTTGAAACTTCTCCCAAGACATCTTCAGTGCGACAAGTTGAGTACGCTTTACAGATTCCCACCAGTAATCTGCCTCTGCCCGCAACATGAAGGTGGAAAAGGGAACCTTTTGCTCCTCGGAGCAACCCAAGACATCAAATATCTTGTTGATCTGTTTTATCCACGTCTCCGCCTTAAGTGGTTTTGACTCTCCAAAAAAACTCCGGTGGTCCCAGCTCCTTGAACTGTTTGGCGGTGGCCAAATCGAGAGTTGCCAGTGTTTCCACCGCATTTTGGATGGAGCCGCTCTACTTTGATGTTTCATGAATTGCATGAAGCCTCGGAAAATTCCATCGTTCATCATTTGGTCAGTGTTGTTGTTTGCATGAGGATTGTCGCCTTCTTGATGCATATTGTCCTAGTTATTGATCTGTGGAGACTCAACGGTCTCCGGTGCTCCATTTATGTTCTCAACATTCTGGGATGCCATTTTCAAATACTGCCACAAAACAAGGGTTAATTAACATATCACATATTATCCCTATACTCTGACCGACCAATTAAATACCAAATAAACTTAGGTAGGTCATACTAGCGAAGGAATTCCACGTCTCTCCTCCTAGTTCTTGTCTCACATCTTAGCTGAGGATCATATTCCTAAGCTTTGATATTAAGTGTGGACGCCCCCAAAATAGGTATACATCACCTATTACGAGTAAATCAAATACATGGTACAAAATTCAAATAAAAACTTAAATATACAACATGATTTGTGAGTTTAAATACAATCATTGTCTTCAGGATAAAGACACAAACTCAAAATAAGTCCTCAATACATTTATTATCACACTATTTCATGAATAGTGAGGACTACTAATACTATCATCGGACCCGTCACTCCGCTTCCCCGACTCGTTCAAATTTATATTCTCATTTCTCAAGAGAAACGGTGAGAGAAAGGGTGAGCTCAACTAGCCCGAAGAAGAAATATTATGACTAAGATAATGCAAGATAAATTATCATTAGCCTTCAACAATGTTAAACTGATAAAATACAATAGACATCAAGTTTAACTTCAACGGAACAAGCAATCCATTAAAAGAGTCAAGTAGAGAATAAAATCTACTATCTTTTATGATTTAAAAAAGGGTTTTCATAAATTTTTATTGCTAAGACTCAGCTTAATAATTAATCCACATCATCCCACACTTTACTGGCTAAAGATATTCATTGTGGTCACGACCACAAATTATCCATACGCACTACGGGCCAAGGATATTCGATGTATTCATCAATGGTCATGATCATGCCAACAACTGTTCATCAATGCACTACGGGCCAATGAGGACTTTTACCACATCATTTGTAACATTACGGTCATGATTACACCGAATAATCCCTGGTCATAATCATACCAAGTCCATCTAAGCACTACAGGCCACAGATGACTTTTAACATAATATAAACATGAGGATGATGACAATAATATAAGAATTCAATAAAACAAGTTCAAGAATTAATTTAACCAAGAACTAATAATGTCCAAATTATCAACATGATACTTCTTTGTAGAGTAAAATTCAAGAATGCTCAGAAGAATATTTCCATAAAAAGATATTGGATGAAGCGCAAATATCAAGGATATTCCACTAATTTCATGGAGTATATAAGTCAAAACTTTAACCAATGAGTATAATAAAGAATGGAATAACAAAAGAAATCACCGGGCATACGATAGATCGCACAAAAGGAGTTATTCCAAGAATAATAAAGACGGAACCTGTGTCCAACAGAAAAGCGCTATGAGCAGGATATTCCAAAAGAATAATAAAGAAGGAACCGGTCCCACAGAAATGCATGCACGAGGATATTCTAACGTAATAATAAAAATGGAATAATGTAAGAATTTCAATTAAGTATAGGATAGTTAGCGTATCTTTGGTTATTCCAACAGAATAATAAAGAATGGAATAACAGAAGTTCTCTTCATGAATACAAAAGGAATAATACCCCTTACCTTAGAAAGAAACTGAATACTGGAGTAGAGAGGTAGCAGACTTCTATTCTTCTTTCTCTCTAAAATTTCTCTCTATAATAATTGCTCTATAGCTTGTGTGAATTGGTGAAGAATGATGAAGAAATGAGCTTCTATTTATAGGAAAATATAGTTTCGATAATTGCACGTTTTGGGACTCAAAATATTACAGTATAATACCTTCCTCTTTTCCATTATTTTTAATTTAGTCATGCAAGTATTATCAAACTTGCACCACCTCCCCTAATAGTAAATAATGTGATTCAATAGTAAATCATGTGAATCAATAGTTCTAGACATGTGAAAATACGAATTACAGTATAGTACCTCCATCTATACCTCCATTTTAACTTGGTCATGCAAGTATTATCAATCTTGCACCAACTCCCCTAATAGTAACAAGAATGTGAATTAATAGTACACACATGTGAACAAATAGTTATAATCATGTGAATTAATAGCAATCAATTGCTCATTTATCCGGTTAAATACCTGATTGGTCAATATAACCTCCAGACATCAATTATTATCGAAATAAATGTTGATTTTCACTAACACAAATAATTCCAACAAAATGAAAATATTTTTATCAACAATATAAATTTTGAAATTTTGAAGTTTGACTTTTCTCAAAAAAGTCAACTGTTGACTTTTTGACCAAAAAGTTAATCCCGGAAAATTTTGCGTTTATAGTCTATTTTTACTAATTTCATCGTTTTGGACTCAAATATCACGTCCGCGTCTCCAAATTCAACTCTGAACTCCACTTTGAATTTTAATAACATTCATCATTAATATTATAACTCACAATATTTAACAACCAGGTCGTTCCCAGGAAAGAGGGGGCTTTCCAATAAGGATTTCTCCCTAATGGCGCTTAATTAGGTGACCAAACCTCTCCTTGACAGAACTTCTAGACATTGTAAATATTGCAATTTAATAATATCAATCACTTTGTAGTCTCAATTATTGATTTAATAATATAACATATTATGCAGATGATACTGTAGTAATAATTGAGTATAACTAAGTGACTTCTTACGTAAGCATCAATAATCAATACCGTGTGCTACTATGCAACCACGTGTATTACTGTACTTTTACTACCGAGTAGTTCAACAGTTTTAACTGTAAAACTTCTGTCGTTATTTTCATAAAAATATTTTTGTCGTTTTCTCTCAATCCGACAACAATTCTGTTGTGGGGTCCACCAATGATTGTGTCATCGTACGAATATTCCCTGTTAAAACCAATATTCCCCGACCAATCGAATATTATAAAACAACTTGCGTACTTTGAAAAATTTATAAATACTACCCACAACTATAACATTATATCAAATTCATTCTATAATATTCAAAAATGATATTTATAGAAAAATTATCTTTATTAAAAAGTTGGGGTCTTACATTATGGTCTATTTGACTCTTCTAATGTATTGTTCGTTCCGCTGCAACTATGGTTGAAAAGTTTTATCATCTACCATATGTTTTAAATCTTTGATTTATTATTGATGAAGGCTATTGATAATTTAATTATCTTTAGTCATGATATTCTTTACTGAGCTAGTTGTGCTCACCCTTTTGCTTCACAATTCCTTTCAGGTAATAAGAGTGTTGCCGGGTCGAGCGGGGATAACAGGGGAATAGAACGGTGGTCTATAGTTGTTAAGGTTCTCCCTAAATAGTATGGAAATAATTTTATTGAGAACTTTAGATAAGTGTGTCGTATTGTATACGTCATTTGATATTTAATTTTGGTGAACCGAATAGGGTGAGGTGAACCCAACTTTGGAAGGGTGTTTCGCCACTATCATACAAGATGTCTAATGACATACAACCTCGTGTTATCATAAGGCGAGGTTTTGCACACATCCTTGCTGAGTATATCTACGAGCACTACCTATATGATCTTGGAGTTTGGTTGAAATATAATTTTTAATTGCAAATAGTGGAGATAGTTATATGTCAAGAGAAGACTCACCATTAGAAAGAACATGATATTAATCTTCTAGTTTTTCTTTGGGGTCTATTGGGTCAACCAAGGATAATTCTGTGGACATATGATATCTATCATAACCAAGACGCATGGCCTCCCATGTATGAAGGTTTCCTTGAGCACTTCCCAAAGATTTTAATTTCTAAAATAGTTTTTGACTGTACCTTTATGTAAGGTACCATTGTGACGTGCTATCCAAGTTGGTGTCAAGAGTCATAGTTGATATATATTTGTATCAAAACTCACAACATATGTGTTGTTGTACTTTACATGATAATTGTAGTAATAAAGTTGTAGTTATTTTTTGTACCATGTATTTGGCGACTCAGAATAGGTTGGGTGGTTTGGACCTATTTTAGGGGCGTCACAGTTGGTATCAGAGCTTAAGGATATGATCTCTGGCGGAGATCCGGGATTAGAACTAGGAAGGGAGAGACGAGTAATATCCTTCGCTAGTGTGTGTCCTACCTAAGCTTATTTGTTGGTCGGTCATAATATATGATATTATGTGATGTTAATTTGTTCAATTAACCCTTGTTTTGAAGCTGTATTCTAGAATGATATCTGAAATACACGAGATGAGCAATGGAGAAATAATGAGGACATGAAAGATGAAATCTGAAATGAAAGCAAGGTATTCTCAACTCTTTGAAATACCAGGTACGTAAATTTCGGGGAGGAAATTTCATAAGGAGGGGAGATTGTAAGACCCTGAATTTTATGAATCAAAAGTATTCAATTTTTCTTATAATTATTATTCAGTAAATGGTTAAATTGATAAAAAGTTAAAGTTAATGGTGATATATATAAATTTTTTTCAAAATACGCAAGTGGTTATAAAATACTCATTGTTGTTGGGGAATATTCGTTTGGTCGTGGAATATTCTTGTTGTCATTTGGGAATATTAAATTTACGTGCAAGTAGCGACCATTTGTGGGCCCATAATGTAATAGTCATTGTCGGATGAAGAAAGCGCATAACTTTGAGATTTTATAAATAATGGCGTAGTTATTCTCAATTAACACTATTGGAATACCTTGTGGTTAAAATACGATGTAATGGCGTGGTTGCATTGAGTTATTACCAGATTGCACAATATTTTTGAATTATTGATTCTTATGTAAGAAGGCACTACTCAATAATTGTTACAGTAATTACTATTCAATATTTTATTTTATTGATTGTTGCGTTGATATTTTATATTATTGTTGTTTCAATAATTATCACTGCACAATATTTCCCATTATCGGATCAACACTTCATATTATTTGAATAATATTATTAGATAGCATTATTGGCAATGTCTAGAAAGTTCTGTCAATGAGAGGTTTGGTCACCTAATTGCGTGCCAGTAAGGAGAAATCCTTATCGGAAAGCCCCCTCTTTCTTGGGAACCACCTGGTTGTCATTATTAATTATTGATTTATATGATAAGGAAATATTTATTTGATGCGGATATAAATGATGGATTTATTTATGTGGATATAAATGAAGGAATTAATGTTGAGGTGTTTTATCAGTATTTTGTCGGAATGGAGGTATTGAAAATCAAATCGGTATTCTTAAAACTCTATTGCGTGAGTTATAATTTTAATCCGACCATTGGATCGTTGTGATTTTTGGATATGTTATACATATATAAGTTGAGTATATGTCCACAAATTTTGAACCGTTAAAAATTAACATATGATTTGTTATGAATTTTAAGAGATGTTGAAAATCATCCGTTTGTGGATTTCGGATATTTTCTGTCTTGAATTTGGAAAATTTTGAAATGATAATTTGATGAGTTTTCTTGATTGTGTCCAAAAATGGTAATTTTTGGATGTATAGATTAAGAGTTATGAATTTTATGAGAAAAGACTATTTTAAAAGTAAACCCTTATAACTCCTTGTGGTTAACTCCAAAATTGATGAAATTTTTATTGGGAGTACATCTATATAATATTAATATACCCTGTAAATTTCGGAATTTTTGGATAAAAGTACAGTTTATGATAAATGTCTAAATATTCGGCAGTTTTGGCCATATGAAAAATAGTAAATGAATTTTAAAACTTTCGAGAAAAATATATGTTCAATATGGGACTATGTTCTGCTAAATTCCAGAAAAGAAAATTTGTTTGTACTGATTTGGTATTTTTCATGAAAATAGACTATTTATGAGTAAATGAATTAAATATGTTATGTGAAGTAACAAAATTGAAAAATAGGATTTTATGGCTTGGGAATCCTATATATGGTATATACAGATTTTTGATGAGGGTTTTGGTTATTGGTGATGAAATTTTATGAGTTTGGCATTTTAGGATGATTAAATGCATTAATTAGTAAAGTGTAAATAATTAAAATAAATTATTTATAAGTTTAAGAAATGATTAAAATATTGTGGTAATATTAAAAATATTAGATTATGAGATTATTAAGTGATTTATAACATTTGGATTAAGGTGTTATTAAATCATTGATTTATGAATCTTACTCTTGAAATTAAATGCAGTTGTTGATCATATTATTTTTATTATCATATATAATATTTTTATAATCCCGGTGATGAAATTTCTCTTTGACTTAAGTGTAAAGATGGGTAGATTATTGGTGTGATCGTGACTATGGGTTCTCTTTGGCCAGTAGTGCAAAGATGAATTATTGACTGGTATGATCATGACCATTGAATTTACAATTGAATATTTTTAGCTTAAGTGCAAAGGTGAATTGATCAACATGGTTATAATTATGGTTTATATAAATTCTGAAATGATTATGTATTTCTTTGAGATATTAATATCTTTGGCCTGTAGTACAAAGAAGAATTATTGATGAATATCTTTGGCCGTAGTGCAAAAATGACATGTTGCTGAATATCTTTGGCATGTAGTGCAAAGATGAACAGTTAATGAATATCTTTGGCCCGTAGTGCAAAGATGAATTTATTAGTATGATTATGAACAAGAACTTTGATTTGGTATAACCGTGATCTTTGATGTTTCAGGTAAAGACAGGTGATGAAAATTATCTTCGTCCTGGATGAGAAAAGGAATTTGGAACCACAAATATGATTACGAGTTATTCATATGATTGTGGACAGGAACTATTGATTGATGTTACGGGGATAAAATATTGTTGGTGGAAATTTAACATAGAGAAGATAATAGACATTATGGTCTATTTGACTCTTCTAATAGATTGTTCATTCCGCTGTAACTATGGTTGAAAAGTTTTATCATCTACCATATGTTCTAAATCTATGATTTATTATTGATGAAGGCTATTGATAATTTAATTATCTTTAGTCATGATATTCTTTACTGAGCTAGTTGTGCTCACCCTTTTGCTTCACAATTTCTTTTCGTGTAATAATAGTGTTCACGGTAATTGAGGGGGATAATGAGGGAATAGTAACAATTGGTCTATAGTTGTTGAGGTTCTCCTAAATAGTATAGAAATAATTTTATTGAGAACTTTAGATAAGTGTGTCGTATTGTATACATCATTTGATATTTAATTTTGGTGAACCAAATAGGGTGAGGTGAACCCAACTTTGGAAGGGTGTTTTGCCACTATCATACAAGATGTCTAATGGCATACAACATCGTGCTATCATAAGATAGAGTTGTGCACATCCACTTGCTGAGTATATCTACGAGCACTACCTATATGATCTTGGAGTTTGGTTGAAATATAATTTTCAATTGCAAACAGTGGAGATAGTTATATGTCAAGAGAAGACTCACCATTGGAAAGAATATAATAGTAATCTTCTCGTTTTTCTTTGGGGTCTATTGGGTCAACCAATGATAATTCTGTGGACATATGATATCTATCATAACCTAGACGCATGGCCTCCCATGTACGAAGGTTTCCTTAAGCACTTTCCAAAGATTTTAATTTCTAAAACAATTTTTAACTGTACCTTTATGTAAGGTGCCATTGTGACGTGCTATCCAAGTTGGTGTCAAGAGTCACAGTTTGTATATATATTTGTATCAAAACTCACAACATATGTGTTGTTGTATTTTGCACGACAATTGTAGTAATAAAGTTGTAGTTGTTTTCTGTACCATGTATTTGACGACTCAAAATAGGTTGGATGGTTTGGACCTATTTTAGGGGCGTCACAGTTTCTATACCATGTATTTGACGACTCAGAATGGGTGATGTATACCTATTTTGGGGGCGTCATAAGTGATCTAAGGCACCTTGAATGAATTATAAATTATTTTAGAATTGTTAGTTTGGATTATATTTAATTTGTGGTGAATATGTTTAGGTGATGAATAATATTTCGTATATATTTGATATTGTTGGCATTTGATGGTAAGATTTTATACAGAGTGCAATAAGTGATTTTGAGTATCAGGTACGTATTCCGTACTCCACTTTTTTTAATTATTGATTCTATATATCTTGTGATATCTCATTATTTGTTATATTTTTCTTATATTTCTATTGGTACTCTTGAATAGAAGTTTGATCTTTGTTACCTTGATTTTATTATGAATTAGTATATCTTTAAGTGCTTTTTCCCAACTTAGACATGAAATATCATAAACAATATATCTTTTGAAATTTAGAAATATAGAATTCAAGACAATTCTCATAATAATATGAATACTTGAATTTCACTATATTTATAAAAATCAAAAAATAAATATTGATCTCAATTATAATATACAAAATTCATATAATCACATTAAAATTTAATACTTCTTGAACAAGAATTACACATAAAAATAAATCAACATATATATACCAATTGTGATTATCTCAAAAACACTACCAATAACATTTCTAAGTGTTTTCTCAACATCATAATCATATTGTATACAAGATTTACCCAACCAAAACTACTTCTATAATATCTCTTCTAACTATCAGTTGATAATGAATTTATTATCCACAAACAAAGTAATTTATCTCAAAATTCATGCATATAAACACCAAGTAATATTACACACTAAATATTATCTCAAACTTTATATGCATAATTTTGTTCAAGAAGAACATAAATTTACTTTATTCTCAAAATAAATTAATTCAAAACTAATTTGTTATACATAGAGAAGTAAATTTCTCAAATTTTACTACAACTTTCTCATAATAAATTAATCTCAATTAGTGTATATGAAAAATAATTGTCTCAAATTTCATACACATCATAATATTTTATGTACTTATACAATATTATAACCAAAATATATATGCATAAAATTAAATTTATTCTATCATGAACAAAAATTTAATTACTTTTCTTGTCCTAAAAAAATAATTATTAAATAATTTATTACAACAAAATGTATAATACCCAAGCATACAATATCATCTACACATAATATAATACATAATATGTATACTTTCAAGTATATACACATACAAAATGATACACAATTATCATTTATAAAAATAAAGACAAATCTTAAAAAACATACGAATTAAATTCGAAGAACACCATAATCTATTTAGAAATTTTCTTGACATCAATATTTGGTGTTTTTCTATGATGACTTCATCTCCTCCACATCAATTTAAAAACTTGTAAATTGCAAGTCGATCTTTTTCACTTTCATTTTTCTCCACAATCCATCTTCTAATAGGAGTCATCAATAAAAATAATTAGTTTAATATCTCAACTATTACTAATTATCATAAAACTCCATTGATAAAATAGATATAAGAAAAAATGACACTTATCTTTGAAAATTGTGTTGTCTTCCATCTCACCAAGATCATGACTCTAATGAACATATAAAGACCTTAAGATTATTGGAGTTGTAGCTTCGTAGAGTCAAAATCGTTGTCGAAGACATGACACGGGTTGCAGATGATATACCTCCAGGATATATGTCAAGCCTTGGTGAATTATCCGTAATAGTAATTCACAGAAAATTCTATTAGAACCCTGTTTTGTAGTAGTTGTAATTCTGTATATAAGGCACACCTAGAGGGGGGGTGAATTGGTGTTTAAGCTAAAAGTGATAAACGGTTAAATCTTTTTGAAATTTTCTGCAACAGGTTTAAATAAGACAACTACGTCTGTCTGCTTTAGTGTCTGCATTAGCTTATGTCCTTCATTTATTATTATCAGACAGCTAGACCTGTCTGCTTTAATGTCTGAATTAGTATATCTTCAAACGAATAAAGAAAAATATCCAGAAATTAAACAAACATAAAAGAAAAGTGCAGAATAGTAAAGACACTAAGATTTTTACGTGGTTCAACCCCTATCCTCTATTTAGTGGCGTAATCCACGTCCAATACCAATTGGTATTGGAGACTCTTTTTATTAAACTTATTCAATTAAATACAATAAAAAGAACTCACTGTTCAAATAAAGCTTTCCACTGATGGACACCACTGCATGTCCCCTTGCACCTCTGCAACCTTTCTCACCACTAAGATCTTTGCACCTCTCCAACCTTGAAAACTCCCTTTGAACGGATCCTATCTACTGCTAGATAGACCAAGTTAAACAAGACTTGAACTTTGAATATAATTGAAGAAATTACAATAGACTTCTTATTTTCTAGTCACAAAGAATTAAAGACAGTACAATAAATAGCTGAAAATAAACAATGAAAGCGCTCAATATGATTCTTCTCTGTATATCAACGTGAATTAGCTTCTTGTGTTCTCCACTGCTTAGCCGTGAAATAAGACTATATATAATGAGAGACCCAACAGCTATAAAATAATCGATATCAAAATTGCTCAGATCAAAGATGGAAAAAAAGAATAATATTAACAGTAATATATGTCGGATATAATATATTCCTTAGAATCAGCAGTCAAGAATATTATATTCAAATCAAATTGAAAAGGCTTAAATAAAGGAATAAGAGATATATTAGATAAAGTTTATTATATGCCAATCTCCAATCAATTAGAGTATTAAGAGTAGTTATCTTTTTAAAACTCCTTCCCAATATATACTGCCTTTCGTTACAAGTTATGATATTATTAAATATCTTTCTAGCAAAAATGCTATCTAAAATTAAACCCAGCAAGATATTATAACCTATAAAAATTCATGCAGACCTAAATAATGAATATTCTAATGGACTATAAATACATTCTTGGGTCAATAAGGAAAGCACCATATATATTAGTCCATCCAAAATATAAAATAACCAATTCTATAAAATTATATCCAATACAAATATTTTGTCAACATTAAAATCACTTCACCATATATGAATAGTTTTTCCTTTAAGCCCAAACGTGCTAAAAATCACTCTATGCAAAATATAATATTTTCATGCAAAGAATAATATTTCTTTGCAAAGTATATTATCTTCATGCACAAACATATATATATATATATATATATATATATATATTAGTCCAGATAAATCAAATAAGACCATTACACAAATTCAAATATATTGTCATTATTAAAAACACAAAAGGTATAAACCAACAGTAGTTATTTGTTTGAAAAAAAATTGGAGAAGATAGAAAAGAGAGAAAAATACATATGCAAATCTTATATGTAAACTTATATATATCATATGCATATATCTCATCTTATGTATATATATATATATATATATATATATATATATATATATATATATATATATATATATATCAACATATACATATATACATGCATATATATTGTAAGTTACACATTATAACTATTAAATTCTATTTAACTACACTAATTAGTACTAATATGTAAGTTACACATGCATTAGTAATAATTAATTGTTAGATAGAATTTAAATAGTTCTCAATATTTTTCTTTTATTTCAAAATAAAATAAGACTGCACCACTTGTACTTATAAAGTAACTAGTAGACTTTTCTATTAAATAGGACAAGGAAGAATTATTTTTATCAAACAATTTTACACCTTATTAAATGTCTCACTATAGACACAAATCAAATTGTTTTTACACAAATCAAATGAAGTTCTCTCTTATTCTCCAAAATATAGAATAAGGTGCAATTATAACAGTTTGGATTGAAATGGAGGTGAGGGTTGTTGGATTAATTTTTTATTAATCTTAATTGGGACCGCACATGTATATTATTAATGTGTATTATCATGTATAAGTCTAAATTTAAGTGATTTAATTAAGTTTTAAGTAGGCTAAAGGGTATGTTTGTCATGGTATTAATGTGTAAAGATTGGATTTGTATTTTTTAAATTGATGAGGGGCCAATTTAAAAATACTAAAAGATAGTAACTGCCATTTAGCAGTTTCTTCATACGGCAGTTTTTTTTATAAAGGGTCATGGTCCCCAATTGAGCGTATGTTTTTTTTATCCCTTCATTTTTTTCTCTGTATCCCCACCAATAGAGAAATTCACTCTAAAATATGCATCAATCGGAAGATCTCAACCCGTTTGATCAAACAATATTATGGAATCGGGTACGCTTTCGTTATGTTCTTTCTTCTTCTTTTGTTTCAACATGGGTTATATTTATAAACATGTTTTGTTTCAGTAATTTATTTTCTACAATACATGTATAGTTTCAGTAATTAATTTTAACAATTGGTATCAGAGCCACCCATGATTGATTCATAGAGAATTTATGAATTTTGAAAATTTTATTAAAATAAATAAATAAAATACTTCCCCCATCCCATTATATCTAACGTTCTAGAGATTTTCACATAAATTAAGAATAGATGTAGTTTTACTATTTTATCTTTAATTAATACTTTAATCTCATTTAATTCTCCATTAACACCAAACTTGATTTCACACTCTCTCTCTTAATTTTCTCTCCTAATTAAAGAATAGAATTTGAACTATTTTTTGAAAATAGAGAAATAGCCATTAATGGTGGTGGAGAAGGAAGGGTAGAAAAGGAAACAAGTAGGCAAAATATTCTTGATTTTGTAAAACGTCAAATATTTTGGGAAGAAAAAAACTCTCTAGAACATCAGATATAATGGGATGGAGGGAGTACATAGGAGTATAATGTTTGGGCATTAATCATTTTTATGAATTTGTTGGAGTTTTAGCGGTTAACAATAACAATTAATGCATTAGTAGTAGTGGAGTAGTATCCTATCTATCTTGTATGTTTAGAAGAGTCGTACCCGTACATAACATTTATAAACAATACAACACATAGTCGGTAGTATTTTTTAATTTCAAGATATTAGGTGAAAAGTTGATTAAAAAAACGGTTTGACTGTTTATTGAAAATTAGGAAGAGATAGTTGTCAATTTACTTTTGAAGTCTAAATCATAAAAAAAAAATATTTGGTTCAGTTATGATTTTGAATTTAATTTCACTATTTTTTTCAGTTATTATTATTTTTCAATCGCCAATTAAAGTGTATAGGCATATGCGTTTAAAAATTCTATCACAATTCTTCCAATAAAACTTGATTTTTCTGCAAGACTTAGTAGTCAACTTGTTAAATGGAACATAAAATCAGAACCAGACTTATGTTATTATGTTAAATGGAGAATATTTTTTTTTTGTAAGACTTTTCGCATGTCACTATTGTTATTATGTTTAACATGTCAGTTGATATTTTCGCATGTCATTGTTATTATGTTTAACATGTCAGTTGTTATCTAAGTCATGAATTGAGGATTGAATGATATAAATTTTCACTATTTCTAGCTATAATAATAATCAATTAAAACAAGATGTCACTAAAGTGACCTCTCTTGTCTAGATTGTTTTGTATGGATTATTTAAATGTTTATATATGTGTAATTCATGCAAATATTAACCAATCTAAAGATGGGTTCATATTTGATCTAATTTCATATATATTTGTGATGATAAACATGTGATACTTATCAAGGTAACTTAATATGAATAATGAATTCATGCAAACATGGATTTATTATTTGACATTATTAGTGTAAATGTTCATTTATTTTAACAAGAGTACCAATTACAATTAATATCACTGTCCAAAGGCATGATATTAATGTTGTGCTAGGTATCTTAAAATGTTGTCATAAAATTAATCAATTTAAAGGTTGTTTATTTGGTTATTTAATGTGAACATAGTAGTTTATTAATTTTATTTATTTTTATTAATATATATTTGTTCTCTATTTCAACTTTAATGTCTACTACTGCTATATCTGCTAACATGAATAATGTTCCAATGTTAAATGGAACAAACTTTAAGGACTGGAAAGAGAACATATTAATTGTTATTGGCTGCATGGACATAGACTTGGCATTAAGAATGCCGAAACCGAATGACCTCACTGAAGAAAGTACTCTCGAGGAAATTGGATACTTTGAAAAGTGGGACCGTTCTAACAAGCTAAGTCTTATGATCATGAAGCGTGGTATTCCAAAAGCCTTTAGAGGTGCAATTACAAATGACAATATCACAGCCATTGAGTTTCTTTCGGAAATTCAGAACCGTTTTGTCAAAAACGATAAAGCTGAAACAAGCACGCTTTTAGCAAGCTTGATTTCAATGAAGTACAAGGGCAAGGGTAAAGTCAGGGAGTACATCATGGAGATGTCTCATCTTGCTTAAAAGCTTAAGGCACTAAAGCTTGATTTATCGGATGATATGCTCGTACATTTGATCCAAATTTCTCTTCCTGTACAATTTAGTCAGTTTAAAGTTAGTTACAAGTGCCAGAAGGAGAAATGGACTCTCAATGAGCTCATTTCATTTTGTGTGCAAGAGGAAGAAAGATTGAAGCAAGATTGGACCAAAAGTGCTCATTTTGCAAGCACCTCTAAAGGCAAGGGCAAGAGGAAAGATAGGGGAAAAGAAGTTGATGTTCCTAAGGGTCCGGGGTAAAAGAAACAAAAGACTGAAAATGGTTGTTTCTTTTGTGGCAAGCCCAGACATAAAAAGAAGGATTGTACCAAATTTGCCGCCTGGCATGAAAAAAAAGGTACATTTCATGTTTTGGTCTGTTCTGAAATCAATTTAACTTCAGTACCAAGAAACACTTGGTGGGTAGATTCTGGTGCTACTACTCACATTTTTGTTTCTATGCAGGTTGCTCGCAGACCTTTAATGCCAATCTTTGAAAAGACGATCTATGTGGGTGATGGAAAATCAGTGGAGGTGGAGGCAATAGGGCATTTTAGATTGTTGTTAAGTAGTAGTTACTATTTGGATTTAAAAGACACTTTTGTTGTACCGTCATTTAGACGAAATTTAGTTTTTATTTCTGCATTGGACAAATTCGGTTATTATTGTTCTTTTGGAAATAAGAATTTCAATTTGTCTATTAATTCGAATATAGTTGGTATAATTTGTTTACTTAATTTTTGATAATCTATATTTCTTTGGAAACTATTTCATCTTACAATGAAACCTTGCATGTGAAAAAACGCGTGGTACTAAAAAAAAGAAAATTAGATAAAGAAAATTGACCTCATTATGGCACAAACGCCAGTCACATCTCTAAATCAAGAGTCGAAAGCGTCTTGTATCGATGGGATTTTGGACTCCCTTGATTTTTCTGACTTTGATGTCTGTGTTCAATGTATCAAAGGAAAACAGACTAAAACGAAGAAAATAGGTGTCAATCGAACTACAGACGTCTTAGAATTAATACATACAGATATTTGTGGTCCATTCCCTACAGCTTCTTGGAATGGTTAACAATACTTTATAACATTCATAGACGACTATTCTAGATATGGTTACCTATTTCTTATACATGAAAAATCGCAGTCTTTGGATGTGTTCAAAACATTTAAGGCTGAAGTTGAGTTACAACTCAATAAACGAATTAAAAAGGTCAGATCTGATCGTGGTAGTGAATATTACGGCAGATATGACGTCTCAGGTGAACAATGTCCAGGACCGTTTGCTAAATACCTAGAGGAATGTGGAATCGTCCCACAGTACACTATGCTAGGGTCTCCTAGTATGAATGGTGTATCTGAGAGATGAAACTAGACTCTTAAGGATATGGTAAGAAGTATGATTAGTCAATTTACTTTACCAGAGTCACTCTGAGGTGAGGCTCTAAAGACAACAACTTATATCCTCAATCGAGTGCCAACAAAAGCAACTGCAAAAACACCATATGAACTTTGGGTTGGGCGAAAGCCTAGTCTAAAGCACTTACGTGTTTGGGGATGTCTGTTGGGCTTCGGCACAGAAACGCACAGCGGAAATTAAAATTTTAAAGCAATTTCCGAAACCCTAAAACAGGATCCATGCGAAAATCAATTAATTTAGAGGTTTAGAGATTATACCAGATATAAACAAAAAACGAGAATCTGAAACCGACTGCGCCTCGAATCTCCAACGCAATACAAATCGATTGCACCTCTACTAAGTATCCACATCGAACGCCGCATTTGAACCGTCGAACGATTCTCGCAATAAGAAGGACTTCATGATTACTAGCCACCAAAAGGAATGGATTTTTGAAGCTGTTTTTTCTCTAGTCTCTCTAAGAAATGGCTAGGGTTTTTCAATTATGATATCTTACCCTAAGTAGTCATTATATATATATATATATATAGTAGTTAAAAGGAATTAATCAAAATCAAAACCTAATTTTATAAAATCCGAATTTATATATATATATCTCTTAATTAAGTCTTACTTAATTAATATACATATATACAAATTATCCTTTTAATTTAAAATCGTGATTTAAATACTATTAATCATATTAATATATTTAAATCCTTAAAATTTAAATTAATTCCCTTTTAAATAACGTTACATGTGTGTGTGACCTTATAGGTTATTATTACGTTGGCAATAATTTTAAAATCATATTATAAAATTATAAGCGTTGAAAATGGCATCTAGTAATGCATCACCGCTACCCAAGTAATAATAAGATCGATGATTCAATGCAACCTTTTGTGACCAATGTTTCAATGCAATTTAATCCTTTTAACCTTAATATCTTAGATTAAACTCGAGTCATGGAATGTGTCATACTCTTCATAATTTAATCGAAGTTTTCTTGATCAATGAGTGTAACTATATGAAACAAATCACTATTTGAGCATGGCCATGCATTTCATAGTCCTACTCAATCAAGAGGCCTATGGATATCACCCATAATATATAGGATGGTTAAATTCCATCTAGATCACTCATATTCTCACACGATTAATGATGAACCCAATAATCACCTTTATAGTCCACCCTATTAAAGGTGACATTTGATGATATCAAAGTACATAAATTCTCGTGTAGTAATATAGTGATTTCAGGTCGGAGGACCATTACATCATTGTCACTATGAGAATTTCTAATGACACTTCGCATAATGCTCCATATAGAATTCTCATGGTGGGTCTGTCCAGTACATCGTTCTCTAACATGTATCTATGCATTGACTTAATATCTCATATATTTATGACCAATGAGATTTGGTCATCAGTCAATCCACATACTAGTCTCAATGCATCATTGTTGTCCCATCAACAATGATACTCGACTAGGGACATTTAAGAACACCGATACTAATGGTAATATATAATCTCATGTTCAAGTCACATACTTGAAACTATATAATTTGTATCACTATTCTAAGGAATTTTATTATCTTAACAATTATATTACGCAATAAATAAAACCATAATAAAATCATATATTTATTCAATCAAATATAATATCAAAGCGTTAAGCAATTATATCAAATAATTGGCCTCTAGGGCATAAACTCTAACAGATCTCCCACTTGCAGCACGCAGAGCCAATCACTCATGTATCTAATACCCATGGAACTAGTGTGACCGGCGTGTAGCTTCTGCTGCGATAAAGCCTTGGTTAGTAGATCTGCGCAACATTATCATCCGTTGGCACTCTTCCTATATGTACATCTCTCTATCAATGATTTCACGGATGAGATGGTACCGCCTAAGTATATGCTTGGATCGTTGGTGAGATCCGGGTTCCTTAGCTTTGTGCAATGGCTCCATTATTATCACAAAGATAGAGCAATCGGATCAACAATGGTTGGAACAACACCAAGTTCAATTGATGAACTTTTAATCCATCTGACCTCCTTGGTCGCACTAGAAGCGACAATATACTCAACCTCATTGTAGAATCGACCATCTCTCTTGCTTGAACTTTTCCAAATAACAAAGACCACCATTAAGGCAAAACACAAAACCCGATCGAGACTTATAGTCATCATTGTCGATCTCGAAACTAGCATCCGTGTAACCCTTTATCGCTAGTTCGTCTTCACCTCCATATACCAAGAATGAATCCTTAGTCCTTTTCGTGTACTTGAGGATATTCTTGATCGGCATCGATGACCTTCACCTAGATTCGATTGGTATCTGCTTTCGTCATGCTCAAAGCATACTGAGACATCCTGGACGAGTACATATCATTGCATACATGATAGATCCAATTGCCAAAGCATAAGGGATCTTTCTCACGCTGACTCCTCATCATCTTGTGATTTAGGACATTGGGCCTTAGAGATCTTTACACCATGAGTCACGGGTAAGTTTCCTCTTTTCGCTTCTTGCATGTTGAACTGTTTCAACACTTTATCAATATATGTACTTTGACTTAAGTAGAGCATTTTCTTGATCTATCTCTATAGATCTTGATACCTAAAATGTAGGCAAAGATCGCCCCAAATCTTTCATGGAGAAACATTTTCCTAACCATGTTTTAACAAACTGTAAGGAAGGAATGTCATTCCTAATAATTAATATGTCATCAACATATAATACTAGGAATACAATGTGACTCCACTAACCTTCTTATATACACAAGGTTCATCTTCATTTTTAATAAAGCCAAATTCTTTCGATCGCTTCATCAAATCGAAGATTCCAACTCCGAGAGGCTTGCTTCAATCCATAAATGGATCATTTGCGACTTACATACCTTTCAAAGATCCTTTGGAGTGACAAAACCCTCGAGGTTGTGTCATATACACATCCTCAAGGAGATTTCCAGTTAAGGAAAGCGGTTTTGACATCCATCTACCGATTTAGTAATCATAAAAAAGTCTGTAATAGCAAGTAAGATCCCGATGGATTTAACCATTGCCACCGGAGAGAAGGTTTCATCATAGTCAACACCTTGAATTTGTTTGAAACCTTTTGCTACCAATCGGCCTTTATAGGTTTGTACATTACCATCCATGTCGGTTTACTTCTTGAAAACCCACTTGCACCTGAATGGTTTCATTTCTTGGTGGATCAACCAGAGTCCATACTTGGTTAAGTATACATGGAGTCCATCTCGCATTTCATGGCTTCAAGCCATTTCTCTAATCTGGTCCATTCATAGCTTCTTGGTAGGAAGCGGGCTCATCTTGATCTATGAGCATCACATCGCCGCTTTTGAGTCACAAGATATCCATAATATCTCTCGAGCTCTTGCCAGTCCTACCAGATCATTGAATGACTTGTGTAATTGAAAGTTGAGTTCACTTTCCACAATTTCTTGTGGTTCCCGCTCATGTTCCAACTCTCAGTTCAATGATATTTTGTGGTTCTCGAATTTCTTGAGTTCTACTTTCCTCCCAATCGCTTCCTTTAGAGACAAATTCTCTTCTAGAAAAATACCGATTCGAGCAACAACCATTTTGTTCTCGGAAGGTTTGTAGAAATAATACCCTTTTGTTTCCTTTGGGTATCCCACAAAATTACATTTGTCGATTTGGGTCCGAGCTTGTCGAGAATTAGGGACGCTTTTACTGAACGCCTCGCAACCCCAAATCTTTATGAACAACATACTAGGACGTTTCCATTCCACATTTCATATGGTGTCTTCGAACCGTCTTTGTAGGAACACTAAGTGTGAATGCAATTGCCTCAGGGCATGACCCCGAAGCTTATTGGAAGATCTGATAACTCATCATTGATCGTATCATGTCCAACAAGGTTCGATTCCTCCTCTCGAGATACACCATTCCATTGCGGTGTTCCGGTGGAGTGAGTCGTGATATAATACCACACTCCTTTAGAAGGTCATCAAAGTCTTGGCTTAAGTATTCACCTCCTCGATCGGATCGAAGGGCTTTTATGCTTTTGCCAAATTGGTTTTGAACTTCATTCTTGAATTCCTTGAACTTTTCAAAGGATTTGGATTTGTGTCTCATAAGATACACATATCCATATCTACTAAAGTCATCAAGAAATGTAATGAAGTAATAAAACCTACCTCTTGCTAATCTAACTCATGGGTCCACATACATCACTATGTATAAGTCCCAATACATCGCTAGCCCGTTCAATCGTGTGTCAAAGTGAAAGGGCTTTAGTCATCTTGCCTAATAAATAAGACTCAGCATTTTTCATATGATTCAAAATCAAATGAATCCAAGAACCCATCTTTATGGAGTTTGGATACGTTTCTCATTTATATGGCCTAAACGCAACGATGTAGAGATATGTCGGATTTGAATCATTTGATTTAAATTATTTTGTATTTATGTTATAGATAGGCATTTCTAAATCAAGAATATAGAGACCGTTAAACAATTGTGCAAACATAACAAATATCATTTAAGTAAAACAAACAACGATTGTTCTTTATTATAAATAAAAACCTTTTTGTCCAAACAAGAAAGCGAAATAATGTTTTTGCTTATAAAGAAAGCACAAAATAACAATCTTCTAATTCTAAAACTAGCCCGGTGGGCAAAGATAAATGATAAGTTCCTACTACCGGTCGCAAAGAACTTTTGCTCTATTTCCAACTCAGAGGTCAACCTCTCCTTTCGCTAAAGTTCTACTCCTTTGGAGTCCCCGCACATTAACACAAATGTGAGAACCACATCCAAAGATCCAATACTCATGATGTAGAAGTAGATAAGTTGACTTCTATAACATATATACACGAATCAAGTCGATACTTCCTTTTCTTTTCTTCACTTCTTCCGGATAAGCATGACAATTCCTTTTCCAGTGTCCAGGTTTTCCACAGAAGTGACATTCACCTTATTTAGCCACCCCACCTTTAGGTTTTAAAGCCTGTTTGGTTTTGGAATTGGGTTTGGCAAAAGATTTAGATCATATCTTCTTCTTGCCTTTCTAATTTCCCTTAGCATTCCCCTTTTGCACCATCATTATGGGAGCGGGTCCTGCCTTTTTCATGTTGTTCTCGACAATTCTTAACATGCTCAACAACTCAGTAAGTTGCAAAACACAGTCAGTTTGGGCTTCCGGAGTGATTGGAAAACCCAACCTATCAAGGTACTCAATATACCCAATCATTTTTAGCACATGTGGACCAACTGGATCACGTTCACCCATTTTGCGTTGATACAACGCCTTGCTTCATATCATACCTCTCTGTCGAGCATGCCCTTGAACAATTTCTTGAGATGCTCGATCATCTCATAAGCATCCATCAACTCATGTTGCTTCAAGCTCGGCGTTCATGGTTGCTATAGCATGACACAACTCACATCCAGAGCATCATCTTGATGCTTCTTGTAAGCATTATGCTCTCATACGTGGTGCGATGGATCGCCGGTGCCGCAGAATGGGCCCATCAAGGACATATAGCTTACGCCTTTGTTTGAGGACAATCCTCAAGTTCCTATGCGATCAAGGAAATTAATTCCACTTAGCTTGTCCTTTTCAAGGGGTGATCGTAATGAAAGACTATTTGTGTTGTTGTTGTTTGCCATTTGATATCTACAATTTATAAGTGCAACAACAATAATAAGTCAAATTACTGAGTTGATATTATATAATTGATAATAGTACATTCAAAATATACCTCCCACTATTTTATTCAAATTAATAGCCCTCACCATTAATTAGGAAAGCATTTTCTATTAAATCTTTCTAGTGAGCCAAGATCCATATTTCATTATGCCTTAAGTTAGCTTTGGCTATTCTCTCAAAACATAATTATTTAGGTAGACAACCCTTTGTCTATATCATATATAACTCCTGGATAGTTTGGTAAACAACATTTGTTTCTAGTCCATCTAATGGTACCAACCAAACTCTATGCCTTTAAGTCCACAATCCTATTGAGATAACTTAGTTAAGTTAGCCTGCCCAATGATTTTAATAGTTTGGATATCACAATTATCCTATCGTATCTTACCTAGATAAATAGGGTACTTTGCTTTGGCAAACCTACATCTATTGATCAAGGTCTTGATGAGTGTTATTCATTGGAAGGCATCCGATTTAGACTTAATAATTTAATGAGGATTTAATTAATTTAGATCTCACCAATTTTAATCTTGTTAAGCATGCACATTATTAATCATATCATATCACATACAAGCATAAATAAAGTACAAAATTAAATGTGTCACAGCTTATGGCCCAATCCAATCATCAATCTTTTTCAAGCTAATGAAAGATTGAAGGTCAATCTAAGGTGGTAAAGATCTTAAAATAAATAACTTCTTGGATCTTCCTCTAAAGACGCGCCTCCTCTCCATCATCATCTTTCCATCAGGTTCTCCATCTTGACATCTTCATCAATTCTGATTATTACATGACATAAAGAAACCTCGAAGTTACATTCGAGGGATTTAGATGAGAAGAGAATATTACATTAGAATTTATAGAAAGGCACTATACATGCAAGCCGTATTTCAAAACCAAAAACCACTAACCTATGGGTCAAAAAGGCCATAATCGCGCACCATGCATATCACAATAAGCACATAACAATTTATATATAATTAAAGAAAACTATATATAAAATATAGGGGACACGACCATCATGGCTACGACGGGGTCCAAGGGGGTCTCCCACAGCGGTGGTCCTACTGACGCCTCGAAAAAATTTGAACCATTCAGTATTGCGAAATTTTTCCATCTGAATCTCTCAAGCAGTTTTAATCATACATTTTAATCCACCAAAACACCCATAATAACAAATCATATATGTCCGGGCCGATTTAATCATATTAAAACGAATAAAGACACCCAATTTATCATATATTTCGGTTTGATTAATCATATTAAAACGATTCTTCATGCTTCTAATCCGATTAGAATAGTTATATTGTTATTCCACCGATTAAAGATACGATTAACGGTATCATCATATATATTACCGTAATACACATACAACGGAATATCATATATTCAATTTTATATCGGTAAACATGCATCATCATATATCATATATATCGAATACAATTAAAACACGTAATCGAATTAATCTTTTCGCAAGTAGCTCGATACCACCGTTGGGCTTTGTATTTAAACGCACAATGAAATTAAAATTTTAAAGCAATTTTCAAACCCCAAAAGCAGGATCTATGCGAAAATCAATTAATTCAGAGGTTTAGAGATTATACCAGATATAAACAAAAACGAGAATCAAACCGATCGCCTCGAATCTCCAACGCAATACAAACCGATTGCGCCTCTCTACAGTATCCACATCGAACGCCGCATGACGAACCGTCGAACGATTCTGCAATAAGAAGGACTTGCAGACTAGCCACCAAAAGGAATGGATTTTTAAAGCTGTTTTTCTCTAGTCTCTCTCTAAGAAATGGCTAGGGTTTTTCAATTATGATATCTTACCTAAGTAGTCATTATATATCATATATATAGTAGTTAAAAGGAATTAATCAAAATCACAACCTAATTTTATAAAATCCGAATTTATATATATATATCTCTTAATTAAGTCTTACTTAATTAATATACATATATACTAATTATCCTTTTAATTTAAATTCGTGATTTAAATACTATTAATCATATTAATATATTTAAATCCTTAAAATTTAAATTAATTCCCTTTAAATAACGTTCTATGTGTGTGACCTATAAGTTATTATTACGTTGGCAATAATTTTAAAATCATATTATAAAATTATAAGCAAATGAAAGCGGCATCTAGTAATGCATCTTCGCTACCAAGTAATAATAAGATCGATGATTCGATGCAACCTTTTTGTGACCAATGTTTCAATGCAATTTAATCCTTTTAACCGTAATATCCTAGATTAAACTCGAGTCATGGAATGTGTCATACTCTTCATAATTTAATCTGAAGTTTTCTTGATCAATGAGTAGACTATATGAAACAAATCACTATTTGAGCATGGTTATGCATTTCATAGTCCTACTCAATCAAGAGGCCTATGGATATCACCCATAATATATAGGATGGTTAAATTCCATCTAGATCACTCATATTTCTCACACGATTAATGATGAACCCAATAATCACCTTTATAGTCCACCCTATTAAAGGTGACATTTGATGATATCAAAATACATAAATTCTCGTAGTAGTAATATAGCGATTCGTGTGGGAGGACCATTACATCATTGTCACTATGAGAATTGCTAATGACACTTCGCATAATGCTCCATATAGAATTCTCATGGTGGGTCTGTCCAGTACATCGTTCTCTAACATGTACCTATGCATTGACTTAATATCTCATATATTTATGACTAATGAGATTTGGTCATCAGTCAATCCACATACTAGTCTCAATGCATCATTGTTGTCCCATCAACAATGATACTCGACTAGGGACATTTAAGAACACTGATACTAATGGTAATATATAATCTCATGTTCAAGTCACATACTTGAAACTATATAATTTGTATCACTATTCTAAGGAATTTTATTATGTTAACAATTATATTACGCAGTAAATAAAACCATAATAAAATCATATATTTATTTAATCAAATATAATATCAAAACGTTAAGCAAGTATATCAAATAATTGGCCTCTAGGGCATAAACTCTAACAATGTCCTGTTGAAGCGAGGCCTTATAAGCCTCATGAAAGGAAATTGGACTCCAAAACTGTTAGCAGCTACTTTATTGGCTATGGAGAACGATCATGGGGTTACAAGTTTTATGATCCCACTAGTAAGTCAATTTTTGAGACGGGAACTGCAACATTTTTTGAGGATGTTGAGTTTGGGGGAAGAAATCAAATAAGGAACAATGTCTTTCAGGAGGAAGAAGGAGAAAACTGAATCCGTACTACTATTTTTGACAATGTGCAAGTTTCTATACCTGTAACTCAACAACCTCAAGAATCTGAGCAATTAAGGCGATCCACGAGAGAAAGAAAATTTGCAATTTCAAATGATTATATCGTATATCTTCAAGAACAGGAGGTAGAAAATGGAATGTCGGAAGATGATCCAATTAATTTCTGGCAAGCCATGCAAAGTTCTAACTCTCAAAAATGGATTGAAGCCATGAATGAAGAATACAAGTCTATGCAAGACAATAAAGTTTAGGAACTTGTTCCATTACCGTATGGTACGAAACCCGTAGGTTGCAAATGGATATTTAAAACCAAAAGAGATTCAAATGGTAATGTGGAAAGGTATAAGGCACGTCTTGTTGCTAAAGGCTTTACTCAAAAGGAAGGAATTGACTTTAAAGAGACTTTCTCTCCGGTTTCTTCGAAAGACTCTTTTAGGACAATTATGGCGCTTGTAGCACATTTTGACCTTGAGTTACATCAAATGGATGTCAAAAAAAGCATTTCTCAATGGTGACATTGAAGAAACAATTTATATGGTGCAGCCAGAAAACTTTGTGTCTGGAGACCCAAAGAATATGGTTTGCAAGTTGACAAAATCCATCTATGGACTCAAGCAGGCATCTCGTCATGAGTGGTACTTCAAATTTCATCAAGTCATTGTTTCATATGGTTTTGAAACAAGTATTGTTGATAATTGTGTATATCACAAATTCAGTGGGAGTAAACATATTTTCCTGGTTTTATATGTCGATGACATATTACTTGCCACAAATGACATAGACATGTTGCTTGACACCAAGAGATTTCTATCAAAGAACTTTGAAATGAAAGATCTTGGTAATGCTTCTTTTATATTAGGAATTGAGATACACCGAGAACGTTCTCGACATATATTGGGATTGTCACAAAGGAACTATATTGAGAAAGTTCTCAATAGGTTTAACATGCAAAATTGCAAATCAGGTAAAACCCCCGGTCGCTAAAGGAGACAAGTTTAGTCTTAGTCAATGCCCAAAAAATAGCCTTGAAATTAAAGAAATGCAAAAGATTCCCTATGCATCGGCTGTAGGGAGTCTAATATATGCTCAAGTATGTACGCGTCCGGATATTGCGTTCATAGTTGACATGTTAGGCAGATATTTAAGTAATCCTGGCATGGATCATTGGAAAGCAGTCAAACGGGTTATGAGGAATTTACAGAGAACAAAGGATTATATGCTCACATATAAGAGATCGGATCGGTTAGAAATCATTGGGTATTCCGATTCTGATTTTGCTGGGTGCCAAGATAACTGGAGATCCACTTCAGGCTATGTTTACTTGTTGGCTGGTGGAGCGATTTTATGGAGGTCTGCAAAACAGACGCTCGTTGCTTCGTCTACCATGACTGCAGAGTTTGTAGCATGTTATGAGGCATCAAATCATGGAATATGGTTGCGAAATTTTGTCACTGGGCTGCGAATTTTGGAGGGTGTTGAAAGACCATTAAAATTATATTGTGACAATAAATCAGCGGTATTATATTCCAACAACAACAGAAGCTCGACAAAGTCAAAGCACATTGAAATCAAGTTTCTCGTTATACAAGAAAGAGTGCAGAATGAACAGATTTCTATAGAGCACATTGGGACAAACTCCATGATAGCGGATCCGCTCACAAAAGGATTATCACCAAATGTCTTTCACGAGCACACTGCTCATATGGGTGTTATTCTATTTGAGGATACTTTAGTTTAATGGGAGTTTTTATTTGGATTATTATTCTATGTTAAAACTACAAATTTTATTTATATATTTTCTACATAATTAAAATATTCAGTTTACTACACTCTATTAAGTATATTGAAGTATTGATCTCACTAAAGTTAATTAAATAGGACCAGTTGAAAATAGGCATGTGTGAATCACATTACATGTAATTTCCATGCTATGCATCCATGATTGATCTATATTATTTAGCTATGTTGGCATACGAGACCATTGATAGGTCCAATTACGGCTATTGTAATGAAGACCGCTTTGATCCTATATTAATGTAGCTAATGGACGAGATTGTTTGGATACCCTTTAGAACATGAAAACAAATTTCAGGAGCTCACTAAAGTTAAACACATTTCTTAGAATACATATGTGGTCCAGTGGGAGATTGTTGGATTAATTTTTTATTAATCTTAATTGGGACCACACATGTATATTATTAATGTGTATTATCATGTATAAGTCTAAATTTAAGTGATTTAATTAAGTTTTAAGTAGGCTTAAGGGTATGTTTGTCATGGTATTAATGTGTAGAGATCGGATTTGTATTTTTTAAATTGATGAGGGGCCAATTTAAAAATACTAAAAGATAGTAACTGCCATTTAGCAGTTTATTCACACGGCAATTTTCTTTATAAAGGGTCATGGTCCCCAATTGAGCGTACGTTTTTTTATTCCTTCATTGTTTTCTCTGTATCCCCACCAATAGAGAAATTCACTCTAAAATACGCATCAATTGGAAGATCTCAACCCGTTTGATCAAATAGGTACGCTTCCGTTATGTTCTTTCTTCTTCTTTTATTTCAACATGGGTTATATTTATAAACATGTTTTGGTTCAGTAATTAATTTTCTACAATACATGTTTAGTTTCAGTAATTAATTTTAACAAGGGTGAGATCGTGTTGTTGATGTACAAGGAGCTTTAATCGGTAATTAAAAGCTTTTTGTTTTTAATTTGATATTAGTCTTTTATTATAAAATAAATTAGTCTTTTACTATATAATAATGATGATGACTAATTTCAAAAATTAAAAACAATAATCAATGTTTTTGTGGTTATTTTTTTAAATCTCATTTAGTTTTTCTTTTTAATTACTATTGTTTTATCTATATTTTTTTTTATTTTACATAGTACAATATCATTTTAATTTTTGTTTTCTGTTTTAATAATATATATGTTTAAAATTTTATTTTGGTTTTTTATTTTAATAATATATATGAATAATGAAAAAGAGAAATCTTCCCTTAAAAAATGAAGTTAAACAATATCTAAATACGGTCAATTTTCGTCCAAAAATAAATTTGGGAGGAGACATTGTATGAAATTAAATAGTTTATGGGTAAAATTATAAGCCCAATTATTTTAGGGGCTAAATTATAAGAATGGTGAAACTTGGTATAATATAAGTATATTTTGCCCTTAAAAAATATTTTTTAATTGTTACATGATAACTTTATTTTTAATAATTACAAAAATATTATGGTACCAAACTTTGTCTAATTGCAAGTATTTTGCCTTGAAATATTCTTCGACGTGGATATCTCCTATATTTTCATTGTGGAAGTCACTTTCGTGCTGACACCTGTAGACCAAGTCTCGGAGAATGACCTCCCTAGGCTATTACAGAACCTTTATCTATTTAAACACATTGATTATATCATTATTAAATTTATGGGCTGTCATTAATATTTAATAGGATAGGTGGCCTGTCATTTTCTTTCTCAACATCTTTTGAGAGATGCATTTGATTTGAAGATTATAATCTTTATCGGATTGGGGGAGGACCGGTACTCAATGTACCGGTCATTAGTACGGTGCAAAATTTGAGTCATTGGATATTTTAAAACTGATCTCACGCTCACAATTTAACACTCACTATGTCACTATCTCAGCTTTTCTTTTGTCTCTCCAGTTCTCTCTTTCCTCAACATCTCTCGCCAGTTCATTTCCACCACCACCACCACCTCACCACCGTCGCTCGTTCTTCTCTCCTTCGCCACCACCGCCTCCGTCACGGACCTTTTCATCGCCCACGCCGGTAAATTTCACCCCAATTTCCAGTCGCCCACGCCGGTAAACTGATCTCACCCCAATTTCACCGGCTCAGATGGTATGTTTTCTGAGTTTATTTTGAGATTTAGTCAATGGATTTCTCTACTAGTTTAGGGCGTTTAGGGCTTTTTTATGGTGGTTTGTTTGTTTTAGTTTTGATAATTTTTGTAATTGGTGGTGGGCTTGTTTTGTTTAGATGTGAATCATGTGATATTTCATAAGTTGTGGAAATTATAGGATTTATTATATTATAGGTATTTTTAAGGGATTTGTGTTGTGAGTTTTTGATTACTTTAAATTTGTGATGAATACCCAGTTAGAGGGTTTACAAGATATGAAGCCACGCTTTATAGCAAACCAATTTACAATGACTCTGTCTTTAATTGTATTGGCTTGATACTAAGTTAAAAGCTTCTCATTTATATAGTTTTTGGTTGTTATTACATTGTACCAGCAAAATTTGTTTTTCACTGTAATAATATTCATTAAAGTGGATACTAATTAGGAACTGCCTCGTATTTTTATACATATCTTTCTTATTAGAAATAAAAAGGAACTGTGTTGTGCTATACTGGGAATGACACATTTGAAAATGTAGTATATTGTTTTCTGATTTGTACTCTGGTTATTTAGTATTATAAATCACCTTGTAAAGCTCCTGATGTTTTTTTCTGGAAAAGGTTTTCATATTGTCTTTTCATGTTTGAGAGTGATTCAAAACTGATTGCAAGTCCTAAAATGGTGAAATTGCACTCTTTTGACACTAAGGTACTAAAATTCTTTGTTGGTACTACTTGTCTGTGAAAAATAAAGATCTGTCTGTAATGGTAGTTAACTTGCTCGAGTTTTGTTTGATTGTTTATGCAGATACACAAAGTTGACACTCTGATATCCTACAAGAATGATGAATGGGATGAGCAGTAGAGAAAAAAGCCACTGGCATTTTTTACCTTTTGTTGTTTATTTGTGGGCTTCTCATTAACATATTCTGAGTAGTAGATGTAGCGTGAATCATTGAGTCATATTTTGTAATTTGATAGCTACGAATGATGTTTTCTATGTGTGGATGAGAGAGAATATGGAATCAAAAATATACTAGTGGCATTTTTACTTTTTGTTGAACTCATTTGTAAAGTGTTTTTGAAAGTAAAACAATTTTTTGCATCTTAGTTCTGAACCAACTTTTCTTTCTTTTGATTCAGCAACTCCCCGACCCTCTCTCTTTCTAGTATGCATGCTATATATCCAAACACTTGAGATGCTCTTGAACCTCGCTCATTTCTTTTTTTGATAACTTGTTTTGCAAATGTGATAATAATGGTTTTATATTGTCAATATAAAGTATATATGTGAGCTCAAAAAATCAGCAATTTTAAAAATTTGGAAATTTATTTGACTGTGATTAATTCCAAAGAGCTAAACAATGTATTAGTCGTTGCCCTGCTTTTCGTTCATAAACCTAAACTATTTTCTGAACACTTTGTTGTTGTCTATCTGAAACAACATTTTTGCACCAAAAGCAAGAATAAGATAATATATAAAGTGAACATACTAAAACAAGAATGTCAATAGCATGTCTGCTCAATAGTGTTTTGGAGTATGGTCTTCCTTAACTAAATCAAGATTGTATCCCTAATTTCTCCAAAAATACTCCATACTACACAGATACTCTAAAAATTTGTACTCCCCAACAAAAGTACTCCCCAATTTGATTTAAAGCTTTCACTTCTTCCACCAAATTTGTGTTTGCCAACCTCTCATCCTGTAACAAAAACACCAAATCAGAAAGATCTTAACCAAACAAAATACACAACCCATAAAAACCTGCAACACAAACCTGCAACAAATACCTGCTTCATTAGTCTCACCTCCCTTTGCTTTTCAAGTATTTGTTTTCTTGACCTTCTCAACACAAACCTGCAACAAAACCAAAAACACCAATTCAAAAATATCTCAACTAAATGAAATATACAAATTACAAAAAAATATTATTAACCTTTTAATGTATTTTCATTCAACTTTTTCCCAAATGTTTTAATAGAATTTAGATTGAAACTCGTTTGGTCATCCAAACTTGAAGGTCCAAACAAACACATAATGATACTTAAAAAATGGGAAACACGCGATGTACCTAGTAAAAAATTAAAGTAGCAACTTGGGCAAAAAAGTTAAAGCTATTGTCAAACAAAAATGGTGAAATACGGATGATCTAGCTCCATGCCACTTCTTGAATTGGCGTCAGATTAAGATCAAAAATTGGTTCTTGCAAACAAACATTGTGTGTTATATGTGGACTCGAGCAATCCTCCTACAAGTTTGAGAAATAAAAAAGTTGAAAATATCATCCAAACTTGACCTTCTTTACAACACACAAACAATTTACTAATCACAACTCCAGTTTTTCGATCCTTATTATCATACTCTTTTCTAACACCAAACCCCACCTTCTTTGAGTAGTCTTTCCAAAATTGAAATACACCATCTATTGTGTCAAACTCCATACCAATCTTAGGTATCCAATCTTGCTCCTCATATATCATTGGAGGACTATCATCCACTACAACAAAGAGACTTATTTACGACGGAATATTCAGTCGGCACTAAGGATATTCCGTCGAGGGTAACCTCATTCCCAACGGAATATTTAGTCGGAAGTTCGGTCGTATATAAGCACGTCAAAAATAAGTCCCTCGATTCTTCGGTCGGGAATTATTAGTGTCGACGGAACTATTGGCGACCGAATATTCAGTCGGGGTTAATATATCACCGACGGAAATGTGTCTGTCGAGAATATTCGGTCGATCATAAACATGCCACGTGGCAGACTGGCAAAAAGGAAAACCCAGCTTACGCGCGACTAAGGGTGTAAATGAGTCGAACCGGAGCGAACAGAGAGCTACTCGAATTCGACTCGAAATGATAAATTCGTACTCGAATTCTATTAATTAATTCAATTATATTTGAAAATTCCTACTCAGATTCGACTCAACTCGAATATTTATTACTCGGATTCGATCCGACTCGACTCGAATATTTATTCAAACTACTCGCGAGCTTCAAATTCAAGCTCGAATTCGAATCTTCACATAATAACTAGTTTTATAATAAATATAATTATAAATTGAATTTGTTATTTTACTTAAAAATGAAAAAATATATTTATTATTACACTTTACAAATATAAAATCACAATTAAAATTAAAAACAAAATAAAATAATAACTAATTATCCTAATTTGATTTAAATTTGTATATATTATAAGAGAATGTATCGAACATCTAATCGAATATGTATTAATCGAGTATGTATCGAATCACAATCAAAAATTCGAGTAGTTTGAACATTAAACGAGTCGAGTATAACATTGCTCAGATTCTACTCATATTTTTATTCGAACTATTTTTAATGCTCAGATTTGGATCATATTATTAACGAATCCGAGTCTCGCTCGTATTTTTCAAGTCGAGCCCAAATCGAGCCCGAACTGTGTTAGCTCGTTTACAGCCTTACGCTCGACGAACTTCCGTCGACCCTATAATTATTCGGTCGAGTTACTTCGATCAAGGATATTCGGTCGAGACTATGCGTGCCATGTGGCAATACACCGAAAATGGGGAGAACCTTAACCTCGACGGTTATCCGTCGATAATACCAATATTCTATCGAGGTTACTATTTTTTTTTAAAATAATTTTTTTGTTTTTGCAATATCCAGGGATTTAACCCACATCTTGTACCTGTACCTGTACTTGTACCTGTACCTGAACCTATTTTCCCAACATCACATACACAAGCTAAATTAAGCTAAATGTCAAAAACATCCCATTACTACTTACATAACTGCAACAAATATAAAATCACAATTAAAATTAAAAACAAAACAAAATAATAACTAATTATCCTAATTTGATTTAAATTTGTATATATTATAAGAGAATGTATCGAACATCTAATCGAATATGTATTAACCGAGTATGTATCGAATCACAATCAAAAATTCGAGTAGTTTGAACATTAAACGAGTCGAAAGTATAACATTGCTCGATTCTACTCATATTTTTATTCAACTATTTTTAATGCCGATTTGGATCATATTATTAACGAATAATCCGAAGTCTCGCCAGATTTTTTCAAGTCGAGCCTGAATCGAGCCCGAACTATGTTAGCTCGTTTACATAGTATGAAATGTAAAACCGCATTAATCAAAGTAAATTAAACTAAGGTAAATTACAAGTGATCCCATTAATCTAAACTAACTACAACAAACATCCCATTAAGCTAAATTAAGCTAAGTGTCAAATCGCAATAAAACCAAAGTAATTAATGATAAGGTACTTTAAACTACAATATGTACGTCAAAAGTTATGTAAAATTAATACAAAAGAATTTAAACTACAAAAGAATTTAAACTACAAAAGAATGTAAACTAAGTCAAGCTAGTAGAGCCCCCGTTGTGAGAAGGATCATGGGGCAAGGCCGACGCCTCTGACGAGTATGAAAATCGCCATCCCGCTCGTCAGTCCGCTCGTCACCCTGTTGATACAATATAATGTAACTCATTAGTCCATATATATGATTCAGTTAAAGATAACAAATAAAAATTAAATAACATGCAGAATATATATTTGTATTTAAAACGAAATATACCGAAAGAAATGAAATACCGACTCAACATCGGACCAAACGCGTCCTCGACTAAGGTAACCACCATCCGAACAATCTCGTCGCATATCGCGCCATCGCCGCCCGGAGGATACCGTATTTCTCGGCGGTGGCACCAACCATAACGTCGTGCCACAAGCTGAATCGATGGAGCAGTAATCTACCAAGGGTCCTAACGATGGAACAACGGATCGGTCTCAAACCTCTCCGACACCGCAGCCATAACACGCTGGAACAAAGCATCATCTAAGCCAGCGCCCGTATGTGATGGTCCCACGGGGGCTCTCGGACGCAGACGCTGGCTAGAGCCTACAAATATAAATATAACATGAATAATATTACAAGTTTACTTTATTCATAAACACGAAATAAACACAAATATTACACCTCCTGGAAATGTATAGTTGGTATCCTCAGTATCCTCAAAGACTCAATACCGAATTTAAGTAGTAGTACTAGTGGGAGTATCCTGAGATGCGACCCAAAGAGCCGTCTCCTCGTCCTGAGATAAACTAATCTCGGGTGGAGGGACGGTGGAATCTAACGTCCTCAAGACGCCTAGCGACTGTAACAGAATCGCTATATATTGGTGTGGAGCTTCTCAAACCGCTCTTGTAATTTGATATACAAGTGAGTTATCTTGGTATCATCATATAAATTACATAATATTATCCTAAATAATATTTGTTATAGTAAATGTATTACCCGTATAGCTATTGCTGCTGGAGATATCGTCGACCCAAAAGTAGAGCCCTTCGGCGTATGGACTCTATCCCAGAACTCGATCATAGTAGGAGGTCGGCCCAAGCTACTCCGCATGGCCTAGATCATATACATTAAATAAAATCACCTTAATTTACTATAGTTGCAATATAAGATTAAACTAAACTAAAGAGAAATACATACCGACTTAACCTCCTAAAAAACGCATCATGAGCGAGGAAGTATATGTACAACTCATGACTTGCTTGCGATTCTTCTTCATCTGCACCAACTTTATCTTGAATGCAGCATCATCCCAGTACGCACACATCACATGTGAGACCCCAGATTTTATGAATAAATATTTAATTATCTCGAAATATTTTTTTTAAATTTGAGATAATGTTATAGTTGTGGGTAATATTTACAAATTTTGCAAAGTATGCAAGTTGTCATATTATATTCGATTGGTCGGGAAATATTCTTTTTGTCAGAGAATATCCGTACAACGGTACAATCATTGGTCGACCCCACAACTGAATTATTGTCAGATTGAGAAAACGATAAAAATATTTTATTGAAAATAACGGCGGAAGTTTTACCGTTAATACTGTTGAACTACTCGGTAGTAAAAAAAGATGTCTGGCGTGGTTGCGTAGTAGCACTACCAGTATTGATTATTGATGTTTATGTGAGAAGTCACTCGGTTTTGTTCAATTATTGCTACAATAGTTATTGTGATAGTATCTCACATTATTTGATTCAATTATTGTTGATTTATAAGTTTTGTTTTATTAGTATTATTAACGTAATAAAATGAAATATCTTTTTATATAAAATGTAATACTCTTATAAAGTTATTCGCTTTATTACGCTAATAGTAAAATCTTTTTATATAAAAGCGAGAATACTTTTATAAAGTTATTCGTTTTATTAAAGCTAATAAGTAAAATCTTTTTATATAAAAATGTAATATTTTTATAAAGTTATTCATTTTATTTGATAATAATTAGATTATATTATATTTTATTATGCATAGTGTTGCATAGTATTTTGCATAATAAAATTTTTTTATAAAGTTTTTCGTTTTATTAGATTATAAATAGAATATATTATATTTTATTTAAAAGATTTTTCTTTAATTATGGACTGTCAGATTAAAGTAAATCAATCTGGACCATTCATGAATTAGTTACTATGCAATCCATTTTTCTATAAATAGAAGCTCATTCCTTCATTATTTTCTTACGAATTCACTGAAACTCTAGAGAGAGAAATTATAAAGAGAAAGAAGAAGAGTATTCTGCTACTTTACTATTCTGATATCAAAGTTTCTTTTACGGTAAGGATATTATTTGTTTGCATCCGTAAGGGGTATTATTTCTTTCTTATTCATGGAGAGAACTTCATTATTCCATTCTTTATTATTACATTGGAATAACCTGTATACTGTGAATACCCTATACTTGGTGACATTCTTCTATTATTAAAGTCTTTATTATTACTGCTGGAATATCTTGTCTGGGTGTTTTACACCGGACACGGTTAAAATCTTTATTATTACGTTGGAATATCCTCATGCATGTGTTTTACAGGACCTAGTTAAAATCTTTATTATTCGCCTTTTATTATTACATTTGGAATATCACATCGTGTGTTTTACACCGGACCTAGTTAAAATCTTTATTATTACATCTTTATTATTTCATTTGGAATATCACATGCATGTGTTTTACACGGATCCGTTCCGCCTTCTTTATTATTACATCTTTATTATTACGATAAAATAACTCGTATGCATGCAAAGTACCGCATGCATGGTGATTTCTGTTGTTATTCCATTCTTTATTATTCTGTTAGAATATCCTGTCGGTGCGTATTATGCCTGACCTGGTTCCGTTACTTATTATTCTGTTGGAATAACCTATCTATGCGAAGTACCGCATGCATGGTGATTTCTTTTCTTATTCCATTCGTTATTATACTCAGTTGATTAAAGTTTTGACTTCTATACTCCATGAAATTAATGGAATATCATTGATATTTGCGCTTCATCCAGTATCTTTTCATGGAAATATTCTTCCCACCATTCTTGAATTTTACTCTACACAGAAGTATTATGTTGACAATTTGGGACGTTATTGGTTCTTGGACAAATTAATTCGTGAACTTGTTTTATTGAATTTTTATATCATTGTCATCATCCTCATGTTTATATTATATTGAAAGTAATGTGGCCTCTGTAGTGCATAGATGGACTTGGTATGATTATGACCGAGGATTATTCGGTATAATCGGACCGTAATATTATAAATGATGTGGAAAAAGTCCTCATCGCCCGTAGTGCATTGATGGATAGTTTTTGGTATGATTATGGCTATGGATTCTCTTCTTGCCAAGGGATCAAAGATGAATTATTTTATGGCATGATCGGGGACTGGTTGATGAAAACACACGATTATCTTTGGCCCGAAGTGCATGGATAATTCGTGGTCGTGATACTAAAGAATATCCTTGGCCCGTAGTGTGGATAATTTAATGTTGTGGATTATTTATTGAGCTGAGTCTCAGCGATAAAAGTGATGAAAAAAACTTTTTAAATCATTAAAGATGGTAGATTTTATTCTCTACTTGACTCTTTTAATGGATTGCTTGTTTACCGCAGATTAAACTTGATGTCTATTGTATTTTATCGGTTTAACATTGTTGAAGACTAATGATAATTTATTCTCGCATTATCTTAGTCATAATATTTCATTGGGCTAGTTGAGCTCACCCTTTCTTTCACCGTTCTCTCTGTGAAATGAGAACGTAGCAGGGACTAGTCGGGGAATGGAGTGATGGTCCCGGATGATAGTATTAGTAGTCCTCAATATTCTGTTAAATAGTGTGACAATAAATGTAATGAAGACTTATTCTGAGAGTGGATATTGTCTAGAAGACAACATTTGTATTAAAAATCACAGCTCTCTTGTTGTATATTAAAGATTGTATTTGAATTTTGTACCATGTATTTGGCGACTCAAGATGGGTGATGTATACCTATTTTTGGGGCGTCACAGTTGGTATCAAAGTTTAGGGATATGATCCCTGGCTGAGATGTGAGATAAGAACTAGGAGGGGAGAGACGGGGAATTCCTTCGCTAGTATGACCTACCTAAGTTTACTTGTTATTTAATTGGTTGGTCAGAGTATAGGGATAATATGTGATTTGTTAATTAACCCTTATTTTGTGGTAGTGTTTGGAAATGGCAGGTAAAAATGTTCACAATGGAGTGAATAAGATCGTTGAGACACCTTTAATCACTAATCAGGTTAATGTGATGTCAGACGAAGAAGAAATAAGAGATATCTACGTGGTGAGTGAAGAACTAATAGTTCTCCGAGCCGATTCAGAGTAAAAGAAATTTGAGAGTGAGGAAGAAGAGGAACCTGAGGAGAATTGGTTAGACGAATTTTATGATCGAAACTTAGAATTACAAAATCGTGTTCATGAGTTAGAAGAGCAGGCTGAAGAACGGCAGGCGGTCGTGGAACAAAGAGATGTAACAATTAAAAATTATGTTACCCGATGTGCGATGCTTGAACAAAAGCACTCTTTGGCAGAGTATAAGATATTAGAGCTGGAATCTGAGAATGCGATGATCAAAGTTCTAATGAAAGAAGAAACAACTGAACGAAGGAGAATAGATGATGCGTGGGTAAAAGCCGCACGACGCGTGGATATGGTAGAAAAAGACGTCCGATCCAATAAAGTCAAAATAGATGAAATGGATTTTGGTTTTTGGACAACAATTGGGAGAATCCAACATCGAATTTGGAATTACCCTATGCATAGCGGTCAACCCCAATTCGATATGGATTAGAGAATAATGATTCAAATCATGGATCAGGAATGTGATAAAGCACTTAAGGGTGGAATGTACCCTGTAGTAAAGTTAAATCCGGTAGTTTAAGTGAGAGCGTTTGTCGAGAAACCCGAGCGAAGTTATTACGGGTAAGTTAATTATAAACTCTTGCGAAGTCTATACTTTATTCGATACAAGTTCTACCCACTCTTTTATTTTACCTAGTTGTGTTCAATGTTTAAATTTGACTCCGGAGAAATTAGACTTTGATTTATCTATTGAAACTCCGTTGGGAGAAACCTTTGTTACCTCCACTATTTATAAATCTTGTTTAATTCAAATCGACACTTTCACGTTACCTATCGATCTTATCTCTTTAAAAATACTTGCCTTTAATATGATTTTTGGAAAAGATTGGTTAACTACTCATCATGTTTTTCGTAAGGTTGTTAGCTTTCATATTTCTAACCAACCTATTATGCGAATTCAAGCAACCAAACCACTAAAATCAATCACTGTCATATCAAGCCATAAGTAAAGAGCCCCGAGCCTTTCGCTGATGGCTTCCTTGTGTGGAATGCACCGAAGCCAGACTTTCTATAGGCGACATCGTGAATGAAGGTGGCAAGTTGATAGGTATCATTGTGAGGTGCTATCCAGGGTAAGGAATATAAGTCATAGTTGGTATCAATGTGACGTACTATCCAAGTCTTAGATGAGAGTAACAGTTTTGAATGATATTTCTATCATTAATAAATTTCCTGACGTATTTTGAAGACTTCCTAGCCTACCCCTAGAGCGTGAAATTGAATTTTGTATTGACCCCAGTAAAAAAACCCATTTCTTAAACCCTCAAATATTTCTTTACTTAAAATAAACGTATCATGCGCCAAAGACGTTGACTCGAGCTGTTGAAGATTACGATCGTACCATTCAATATCATCGTGGAAGAGCGAACGTGGTAGCTGACATGTTGAGTAGAAGATCGTATGCGTTTACGAGTACGATGTTGCTAACACAAAGACTCATTTCGTATAACTTACAAATGATGAAGATAGAGTTAAAGACTCTAGGGACCCACGTGAAGATAACGAATATACGAGTAGAATCGACTTTAATCGATAAAGTTAAAGCCGCTCAAGCTACACACCCGAAGCTGATGAAAGTGAAGAAGAAGAAGGTTCAAGAGGGCGTTATTCTAGAAGCAAGAGTTGCTGAAGAGAGAAAATCTCAACCCTCGATTTAATTGGCCCATTTGAAATCCTCGATCGAGTAGGAACTGTGGCTTATAGACTTGTTTTACCGCCAAGTCTGTCGCGTGTTCATAACGTTTTTAACGTATCGATGTTACGTAAATATGTGGACAACCCGAACCACATTATTAATTTAGAACCGGACGAGATAGCTGATGATTTAACGTTTGAGGAGATACGTGTTAAAATCATGGATAAGAAGAATCGTATTCAACACTCAAGGGTTATACCTCAAGAGTTAGAATTTGAAATGAGTTCGAGGTGTCCTCACCTGTTCGGCATACCAGGTACGTACGTAAATTTTGAGGGCGAAATTCCATAAGGAGGGGAGATTGTGAGACCCCAGATTTTATAAATAAATATTTAATTATCTCAAAATATTTTTTTTAAATTTGAGATAATGTTATAGTTGTGGGTAATATTTACAAATTTTGCAAAGTATGCAAGTTGTCATATTATATTCGATTGGTCGGGAAATATTCTTTTTGTTAGAGAATATCCGCATAACCAAGACAATCATTAAGTGGACCTCACAACTGAATTATTGTCGGATCGAGAAAACGATAAAAAATATTTTATTGAAAATAACGGCGGAAGTTTTACCGTTATTATCTTTGTTGAACTACTCGGTAGTTAAAAAGTACGATGTCTGGCGTGGTTGCATAGTAGCACACGGTAAATTTTACCGTTAATTTTGTTCAATTATTGCTACAATAGTTGCTGCATAGTATCTCACATTATTTGATTCAATTATTGTTGATTTATAAGTTTTGTTTTATTAGTATTATTAACGTAATAAAACAGAAACATCTTTTTATATAAAATAGAATACTTTTATAAAGTTATTCGTTTTATTACGCTAATAGTAAAATCTTTTTATATAAAACAGAATACTTTTATAAAGTTATTCATTTTATTAGGCTAATAGTAAAATCTTTTTATATAAAACAGAATACTTTTATAAAGTTATTCGTTTTATTTGATAATAATTAGATTATTATATTTTATTATGCATAGTGTTGCATAGTGTTTTGCATAGTAAAATATTTTTATAAAGTTTTTCGTTTTATTAGATTATAAATAGAATATATTATATTTTATTTAAAAGATTTTGCTTTAATTATGGACCGTCAGATTAAAGTAAATCAATCTGGACCGTTCATGAATTAGTTACTATGCAATCCATTCTTCTATAAATATAAGCTCATTCCTTCATTATTTTCTTACGAATTCACTAAAACTCTAGAGAGAGAAATTATAGAGAGAAAGAAGAAGAATATTCTGCTACTTTACTATTCCGATATCAAAGTTTCTTTTACGGTAAGGGATATTATTTGTTGTACCCGTAAGGGGTATTATTTCTTTCTTATTCATGGAGAGAACTTCTATTATTCCATTCTTTATTATTCTGTTGGAATAACATGTATACGCGGAATACCCTATACTCGGTGACATTCTTCTATTATTCCGTCTTTATTATTCTGTTGGAATATCATGTCTCATGTGTTTTACAGGACTAATCTTTTTTTGTCTTTATTATTTCATTTGAATATCCTCACATGCGTGTGTTTTACAGGACTTGGTTAAAATCTTTATTATTCTGATAGAATAACCTGTCTATGCGAAGTACCACATGCATGGTGATTTTTGTTGTTATTCCATTCTTTATTATTATGTTGGAATATCCCGCTTGATGCGTATTATGCCTAACTTTGGTTCCGTTACTTATTATTACATTGGAATAACTCCATCTATCAAGTAAGCTAACGCATGCATGGTGATTTCTTTTGTTATTCCATTCGTTATTATACTCAGTTGATTAAAGTTTTGACTTTTATACTCCATGAAATTAATGGAATATCCTTGATATTTGCGCTTCATCCAGTATCTTTTCATGGAAATATTCTTCTGAGCATTCTTGAATTTTACTCTACATAGAAGTATTATGTTGACAATTTGGACGTTATTGGTTCTTGGACAAATTAATTCGTGAACTTGTTTTATTGAATTTTTATATCATTGTCATCATCCTCATGTTTATATTATATTGAAAGTAATCTGTGGCCTGTAGTGCATAGATGGACTTGGTATGATTATGACCAGGGATTATTCGGTATAATCAGGACCGTAATATTATAAATGATGTGGAAAAAGTCCTCATTGGCCCGTAGTGCATTGATGGATAGTTTTTGGTATGATTATGGCTATGGATTCTCTTCGGCCAAGGGATCAAAGATGAATTATTTTATGGCATGATCAGGACCGTTGATGAAAACACGATTATCTTTGGCCCGTAGTGCATGGATAATTCGTGGTCGTGATACTAAAGAATATCCTTGGCCTGTAGTGCAGGGATAATTTAATGATGTGGATTATTTATTGAGCTGAGTCTCAGCGATAAAAGTGATGAAAAAAACTTTTTAAATCATTAAAGATGGTAGATTTTATTCTCTACTTGACTCTTTTAATGGATTGCTTGTTCCGCTGCAGTTAAACTTGATGTCTATTGTATTTTATCAGTTTAACATTGTTGAAGACTAATGATAATTTATTCTGCATTATCTTAGTCATAATATTTCTTACTGGGCTAGTTGAGCTCACCCTTTCTTTCACTGTTCTCTTCAGGAAATGAGAACGTAGCCGGGACTAGTCGGAGAATGTAGTGACGGTCTAGATGATAGTATTAGTAGTCCTCAATATTCTGTTAAATAGTGTGACAATAAATGTAATGAAGACTTATTCTGAGAGTGGATATTGTCTAGAAGACAATATTTGTATTAAAACTCACAGCTCACTTGTTGTATATTAAAGATTGTATTTGAATTTTGTACCATGTATTTGGCGACTCAAGATGGGTGATATGTACCATTATTTAGGGGCGTCACATCGCAGTATCATGTCTGATCTCAAATCGCCCATGGTGATGATCTCAAGAAAGTAGTCCGGCGTTTTTTCTATCGCCTTGATCGCGCCTCCGTCAGATCTCGTACAACAGTAGGCATAATTCTTGAGATGTGGGCAATGATAACTGGGGTCACCATCCGCCTCGATGATCTTACCTCGATCTCGTAGTATCTCTATCAAACAGACATAACATACTTATAATTTATTATTTGAACAATATGTAAATAACATGCATGGACCTTGATTTAATATATGTAAGTCGACTTACGTGAAACTCCCGTAACATTGTAGCCATGAAGCCGGCATCGTAGCCCGCGTACTGACTAAATCGCATGCAGCCAGTAGGAAGATGCGCCAGGCAGATGGCGTGTACGGTCGCCTTAGCAACAGGATCCATAATACTAGAATACAAAATTTATTAATCACATGATAATATCATTCTAATTGAACATAAGTGATATATTATAGTTGAAACCTACACAGACGAGCCGACATCAACTGGAACTGTGGTTTGCAACGCCGCCATGATCAGACCTAATCGACCGAGGTTAGGCCCTCGCGAACGCCGACGTTTAGCATCTGTATGTTGATATATCTAGTTATGACATTTTCCAAAAATAGTAAATGAATGTGTAATATAGTTATGAAAATAATGTTACTGAGCCAAAAAAGAAATCAACTCACTAGTATCTGAAGACGGACCTCCACGGGAGCCACACTGAACCTGAGCGGCCGCCACCATGGCCACCTCCACCGCTATGTCGAGGCATATATAGCTGTACTACTGAAATAACAGACATAGATATGATGTACAATTAAAACACCAATTAATGAAGTAATTACAAAACACCAATTAGTGAAGAAGTAATACGTCGTCAAACCCGTCAGAGTCAAAATCATTTTCTTCCTCTAATTTTGTCTCTTCCTCTTCTGTATCAATTTCTTCCTCAATATCATCTTCTACCATCACATACGAACTAACAACCACATCTTCCTCCACTTCGTCAACATCGAGTACGTCAACGACATCATCACCCAACACATCGTCATCATATACCACAACGGGCATCTCATCTTTCCGTTCGGATCATCAACATGTTCTATTGCTTTGTTCATGAAATTGGACACCCCTTCACGGTACGAATCAACTAATCCCCTCCCATCAATTGGTATCCTACGATACATCCAACTCTGGTCGGCTGACATCTTTAATTGAAGAAAATACCCAATTAGAATATATATGCATGTATTTAGTTTACCTAGTATATATCTCCACTCTACAGGGGTTAGGCTTATATCCCGTTCCTGGATGCGTCTCCTCACTAGTGCCATTCACAAGGTGCGTGTTTATAATATTTTAAGAAAATTTCAGCATTACTTCCCCATGGTCTTCAAGTACACGAAATAGACCAAGACAACTTAGTCTAAGTATGCACTCGAAGAACATATGTAGAGACACCAGCTGAAAAATCCTCAAAAAATTATAAACACGTACGGACCTTGTGAATTAGCACCGACCTAAGTGAGAGACATAACATCCAGTAACAGTCCCAAACTGGGGACTATTCGGCATTCACTCCTACTGAGTGAATGTCAAACGGGTTTCTAAGTTTCAAAGTATATTACATATATATATTGATGAGTGTATTGAAGAACAAATGTAGATGAACGGTTCCGCGACAGAAATCGGACAAAAAAAAGGGTCGTAGTTCCTGTTTGTGTCCTATACTCTATTAATAAAGTTAATTGAATTACTGCGGAAATTCCTCACTATTTCACCATAACAGAAGACAACATCCCGAAGGAGTTCCATTAAGCTATTGAAAAAAGTTCCAAGTTAAGCAACCCTCTAAATGAACGAACGATCACTTCTCTACTATGAATGAATCATTGCCCGATATGGGTTTAATCCAGGCCATAGAAAGCTTCTCACCACTCCAAATAACCATATGAGGAATTTGGAGTGATGAGTCGCCTATCATATCCTCTGGATTGGACCCATACCGTGCAATGCTTCATTCTAGTAGAAGTGATCGTCATTTCATCTAAAGGGTTGCTTAACCTATAACTTTGTTCAACAACTTAATGGAACCCCTTTCATATGTTGACATCGTTATGATGGAAACGATGAGGAATGTCTTCAATAATTCAATTAACTTTATTATTCAGTATAAGACACAAACGAAACTACGAATTTTTTTTACAATTCATTGTCGAGGAACCGGTTGAGTACTATTATCAGAATCGCTACGTCGAATCCTGCGTGATACAAGGAAGAGTACATATATATGTAGGTAGAGTATTATCGAAGTTTCTTGAAAATTGTGGCAAACTAAGCAAATGCTACTTAGTTTATTTTACAATGATAAACTAAGTAAACTCAGTATTTAGTTTATTAGAATTGTTATTGGAATCTATATATAGACTATTGTTCGATATTCGCCTACTTGTCAAACATGTTTCTAATTAAGTTGCAAAAGTATATTATTTTAATTCATGACAACATTCTTATATATTAGATCTCTTTGAATTGCATCCCAACTAAGCAAATGCTACTTAGTTTATTATTTTGAGTTGATTTAATGTATTATTTTAATTTATTATAATTTATTTTATTTTATTTTAATTTATTTTATTTTGGGTTATATAATATAATTTTAAATTTTCTTATTAAATTAAATTAAATTAAACTACCTTATAACATTTATTAATTATTAAATTTAATTTAATTTAATTTAATTTAATTTAATTTAATTTTAATTTAATTTATTAAATTTATTTTATTTTATTTTTATTTTATGTTATTTTAGTTTAATTTATTAATTATTTTAATTTAATTTATTTTTTTTATTATATTATATTATCTCATTTTTAAAATTTATTTTATTTAATAAACTAAATTAAATGAAATTTATTATTTTATTTATTTGTTAATAATTTTTATTTTAATTAATCTATTTATATATTAAATTATATTTATTTCATTTATTAAACTTTATTTTATTTTATTTTATTACGAATTATATATTAGTTTATTAAATAGTGAATTTTTATTTTGTTTTGTTTTTTAATTAAGTTGATTAAAATAATTAATATTTGAAGTATAAATTATTTCTGAAAACTAATTAAGTAAATGCTACTTAATTAGTGAATTTTAGTATTAGTAAATTAAGTAATTTTTGCATCTCAAGAATTTTTGATGATTAATTAGTGGGAAATTTAAATTTTAAATATGTATCAAGCATAAAATTACTAACGCATGTTATCTAATCGCAATTACATAAGCGAAAATAATGAACATAACTGAAAATAAAACCAAACATGTTATTGTATAGAAGCTGCAAATGACCAATTTCAGACCCAAATGACCAAAAACAGAATTCATATATACATTATATATAATACCAAAAACATAATTCAAGCAAATATACATTATACATTATCAATCAAAAAACAAAATAAATTTTAACCAATTGCACACACACACACACACACACACACACACACACACACACACACACACACACACACACATATATATATATATATATATATACTCAAATATACCTGGATAGGTGGCAGTGGGTTTGAGTCTTGGTGGCGATGGGTTGTCTGCGTGACAATGGCGGTAGCGGTGGGTTGTCTTGGGTGTGATGGCGATGGATGGGTTGTCTTAGGTGACCATGGCATTAGTAGCGATGGCGATGGGTGGGTCAGGAATTGGCGTCGGGAGTCTGGGGAGAGGGTGGGGGTACTGCCGGGTCAGGGTTGTGTCGGTCGCGTCGTCGATCGGGAGTCTGGGGGAGAGGGGTCAGTGTCGAAGCGGTAGGGGACGACCGTGGGGGAGCTGGGGCAATGGCAGATGTGCAGTGCGTGAGGGAATGGGGTGGAATTTATTATCTCATTTTTAAAATTTATTTTATTTAATAAACTAAATTAAATGAAATTTATTATTTTATTTATTTGTTAATAATTTTTATTTTTAATTAATCTATTTATATATTAAATTATATTTATTTCATTTATTAAACTTTATTTTATTTTATTTTATTCTGAATTATATATTAGTATATTAAATAGTGAATTTTTATCTTGTTTTGTTTTTTTAATTAAGTTGATTAAAATAATTGATATTTGAAGTATAAATTATTTATCGAAAACTAATTAAGTAAATGCTACTTAATTAGTGAATTTTAGTATTAGTAAATTAAGTAATTTTTGCATCTCAAGAATTTTGACAGAATTCCGTGGGAAATTTCGTCAGAAATATGTATCAAGCATAAAATTACTACTGCATGTTATACACTGCAATTACATAACTGAAAATAATGAACATAACTGAAAATAAAACCAAACATGTTATTGTACAGAAGCTGCAAATGACCAATTTCAGACCCAAATGACCAAAACAGAATTCATATATACATTATATATAATACCAAAAACATAATTCAAGCAAATATACATTATACATTATCAATCAAAAAACAAAATAAATTTTAACCAATTGCGCACACACACACACACACACACACAAACACACACACACACACACACACACACACATATATATATATATACTCAAATATACCTGGACCGGTGGCAGTGGGTCTGAGTGCGGCTATAGATGGGTTGTCTTGGCGCATGACAATGGCGATGGCGATGGGTTGTCTTGGTGATGATGGCGATGTGATGGCGATGGGTTGTCTTAGTGTGGCGTGTGGCATTAGTAGCGATGGATGGGTCAGGTCTTGCCATCGGCTTCGGAGTCCTGGGGAGAGGGTGGGTACCGGCCGGGAGAGGGTAGGGAAACGGGGGGGGTTGTCTTGGTCAGCGTCGTCGATTGGGAGTCTGGGGGAGAGGGTCGTGTCGAGCAGGCCGGGGACGATCGGCCGGGGGGAGTGGGGGTACCGGCCGGCGGGTGCAGGGTGCGTGAGGGGACCGATGGAGATCGAGGGGGTTGGTGCAGGGTATGAGAGAGAGAGAGACGTAGTCTAGCTAGATAGGAGAGGGAAAGTGTAAATAGAGAGGAAAATGAAAATGAAAAGACGCAAGGGAGGCGAAAGGGTTTTTTAGGTTTATGCCCGACGGAAGTCCGTCGGGGTTGTGTCCGTCGACGTTATTATAACATCGACGAATTATTCGGTCGAGGATGATCATATTCAGTCGACTATATATTCGCGTTGGTGGGAAACCCTCGCGTCAAGGAGAAGATCTTAAATCCGACTAATGTCAGTCGAGGATACATTAATTCCAACTGAATTAATGTCGACTAAATATTCGGTCGGTCTTCTATTATCATCGACGGAATCGGTTTAGTCGACAATACTTCTGTCGAAAATAAAGCTTTTTCTTGTAGTGATCAAGTGTGCCAATAGAGGTATCCATGTTAAAAATAGTACCTGCAAAAGGCAACCAAATATATATCTAAAAGCTGAGCATTTAGCTTGCTTGAATTTAATCATCTATGAATTCACATAATAAACAAAGAAACTACATACCATTACAGAACTGCAAAGAAGCATATTGTATTACATAAATTATTATGCAGATACAAACAGAAAAATCGAAACAAGTGACACACAAACAGAGCATAACATATACATTTATAAGTTCATAACAAAAAAGAAATGGATACCAAGCAAACCTGTATATAATATATATATACAGTTACTACTTATGTATAAATCATCCACAAAAAATCCATCCAAACAGTGCGGATTCTAATCCTTCATAAGTAGATTAGAGTTTTTACATATATCAGTGAATTGAATGATTGAGTAGACTATTTGATGAAGGAGAGCTTCGATCACTACTTAACCATGATTCCTGCACAGAAACAGGCGAATAATTCTTCTCACTGTCCACTGAATTCAAACTGCCAAACACACCTTTACTCTCAAATTCAGGCTTCTTACCAATCACCCTCTTGCTTAAATTAGACCAAGGTTGGTCGACAGATGCACATTTACTTAGCCTAATTTGCTCCAATTCATCTGCTACCTCTGTCATCGAAGGCCTCATTTCACTATGAAATGCTAGGCACCATAAACGGATCATCTAAAGTTTTGCTGCACCATAAACTGATCAATTATCTCATCCAAACGCCCCTTTCCAATTCTATCGATAGCAAGTGAAGCTAAAAGAGTGAGAATACAAAAGTAACATAACATATACATTTATAAGTAAACAAAAAAGAGTGAGAATACATTTATAAGTTCATAACATATATATAATGAAACAGAGTTGGCTGGAAGTAGATGAACAGGTAATAAGAAACAAGAACTGAACTTGGGATGAAATTTACCGGCGTGGGCGATGAAAAGGTCCGTGGCAGAGGCGGTGGTGGAGAAGGAGAGAGAACGAGCGACGGTGGTGAGGTGGTGATGGAAATGAAATGGCGAGATATTGAGAAAAGTGGAAACTGGAGAGACAAAAGGAAAGCTGAGATAGTGAAATAACGAGGATTTAATCTTAACCATCAGATCAGTTTTAAAATATCCAATCGCTCAAATTTTGCACCGTACTAATGACCGGTACATTGAGTACTGGTCCTCCCCCCCAATTCATCTTTATCTACTACTAGAAGTTATGCTTTTCCATACCAACAAATGTGAGTCTGTGTGGGTGATCGTCAACATTAATTGTATTGTGGGTATTTAAGAAGTTTTTAAATAATACCCCCGTCCTTAATTATTTGACGTTTTAAATGCGGACATAAAAATTAAAATAATGATTAGAAAGTATTAAATATATTACTCAATTGTCTATAATACCCTTAAATCTTTTGTTGGAATAAGTAGAGTTTTATTGGGATAAGGAGAGAGAGAGTTTAATGAGGAGTAATTTTGAAAAAATTGTCATTAATTCTTCTAGATTTGAAAAAACGTCAAATAATTATGGACAAATTAAAAAAACTCTAAAACGTCAAATGATTAGGGACGGAGGAAATAACAGTTTTAAAGTAGGACAAGTTTTTGGATTTATTGATATTGTTACATTTCAGATATATCGTAGCACGCAGTTCCACTGGTTGATTAGGCCAAAATACACCGTTATCAACCACAAAGGATTGGAGTAGTATAGTGGTGGTAACAAGCAAATATATATCATTTATCATAAATCACATGCATAGACCGGGTGACCATCAGGAATATCACCACCACAACTCTACAGCGTATTATTGATCACATTCAATACAGCGTTGAAAGCTACATGATTCACATGCATAGACCGGGTAACCATCAGGAATATCACCACCACAACTCTGACATTCTTGATAATAGAAGTTATGCTTTTCCATACCAACAAATGTGAGTCTATGTGGGTGATTGTTAACTTTAATATTGGCTGTCCCAAATTTGATATTGGAGTAAGCATAATATGGATAAAGGCATGTAGGATGAAAGGACTGATCACAAGTATGACAATGATAGAGCCAATAGTTTGGGTTTATTTCCTCTTCGCATTTTTCACAATAGAATTCGTCTGGATGATTTTTGACCGGAGGATAGAGTAAAGGAATTGGGTGAGGATCCCATCTGTGCCTAACCATACTTGGCATAAAAGTACATGATTTCGCTAGCAGGAAATCACAAACTTTACATGCAAAGGCGTCCGTCTCAGAAAATTTGTATTCGCATCCCTTGCAAACACTACCACCTGGTACTTCGAGTTGACTAAGAGGGTGCTTGTGACCTTCATGTTTAATTCTACGTGGTAGCGAAGCACACCTGAGATCGAGGTAGAATTTGCAGGACTTACAATAAAAGAAAATCCCATTGCCTATGAATCCGCATTTATTGCACTCGATGTAATAGATAGGTTTGGTGTATTTATGTCTAACGAGCTCGTGTTCTGGGTGTGATGCGTGTCGCAACTTTGGTGGCAAGTCAGCACAATATTTGTGAAGAAAGAAATTACACTGAACACAACCATAGAATTGATCATCAATTAATATAGGTCTCACACAACCGTCACATAGCATTTGATCATCATCTGGATTCGCCATCTCAATAGTGTCGCTCTTTTTGAGTTGGTCAGAAAGCACTAGTGGATGATCTTTATGAGCCCAATGGTCGATATAATCTGGTGCTATAGCTGTATCATCTGTGAGACTAATTGCCTTGATAAATTGTTTCTCTATCGCATCAGTCAACGGGAAGTATACCATATTAGACTCATAAGGATGATTTTTCTCAGCATCTTCAACATTCTTAATAGATCTGAAATCAAAAGTTTACAAATGTTAAAATGGCCGTGCCTGAATAGAAACAAAGGAATAGAAACTAAACACAGGAAATTCATGTTCAAGGAATAGTACTAGGCAACTAGACAAAACATTTCATGGTTTATACCTTATAATTCACCAATGTTTTGTCTAGGTAAACTACATATTTTTATCTAGAAACCGACATTTTTTTCATGTTTAATAAAGAAATAGTGGTGGTCATAAAACTCACATCAAAGATGACTCTATCTCAGTTGATGTAGCACATTTGATATGCGCAAAAAATCTGCAATTGGCACAATAATAAAGCCACTTGTAATGGTGCAGTTTGTCACCACAGATGCTGCAGAGTTGCTGAAAACTACGAAATTGTTTGGGAAGAGAGTAGGCCAGGCGGAGAGGGTGATCGTGGAATCTACAATTCTCCATGGTACTCGGAGCAGAAGCACAACTCTTGTGAATCCAAAATGGACAAGTGGTACATACATAGGACAAGTCATTATCTTTACAGTCGCAAGCATCACATTGGAACAAGGCTGTCCTTTGTACAAGGGTTAATGTGTGCTGCTTGTGACTTTCATGTCGAAAGCTGCGTTCCTCTGTAGATTGTTGTTTAAACATATACTCCTCTAAAGCGCATCTCAAGCAGACGTCAAACTCGCAAGGAATACATTCATAAGTGAACCATTTCCAGTCAGAATCCCTACATATGCTACAAATGCAAGCTTTGTTCTTATAATGTGGGCGGGAGCTGAGATTAACCGCGTGTTCTAGGTGCATAGGGTGTTCCACTGTTTGCGGCAATTCTGCGCAGGTTTTGTGCAGAAAGATATGGTCACAACCACCTTGACTACTACTACTATTGCAAGTATAAGTGAAGCTGCCTTTGGTTATTGTTGTATTGCACCCATAGCAAACAACATCTGCCTGAGCATGATTTTCATTGAGCTCAATAAGGATCAGTGGATGTTCATGGCTAAAGTGGTTCAGCTGCTCCATCTCTCTATTTGAATGTGGTTGTGAGAGAAAACTCTAGGGGGAGAGAGAGAGAAGGATATCGGATGAGTTCTTGGAGGGGTAAAGGGATTAGATGTGAAAAAAATTAAATAGATGGAAAAATAATTTATTGGTGTGAGGTGGTCGAAGGAGAAGGGAAGTCTTGAAAGGTTGATTATTGCTGGGTTTGGCCGCCGGACAAGCCCTCACGCGCGGGAGCCATCAGATCTGACTTTTCGTGATTGAGGAATCCTTTTCTGATGTTAGTAGCAGTTAGTGGGTGGGGAATCCTTTTCTGATTTTTATTATTGAAAATTGATATTTTCACGTTACTTTTTTTAATATTTTTATACGTAGAGCTTACATATTAATTGATGTGTCAAAAATTAGTATGCGGGCTATATGTGTGGAAATATAAAAAAGTGATCAGTTTTCATATTATTTTGTTTTTTTTATTTTAATTTTGTTATTTTCTATTTAGTGCTCTAAATTTTATAAAATATTTATTTTACCCAATATAATTTATACGCGTAACGTTTGCGCCATTATGCTAATTGAAATAAAGACTGAAAGACATTTCCTACCTTCCATGTTAACAACCAATTTCAAGGTTGTCCTTTATGTTAACAAAAATGACACATTAGTTGTCCAAGTGCTAATCTAATTTGTTGCAATCCTGTTCCTTCAGTTGACTTTTGTCTAATTTTCAAATGAGCGAGATGATGTAGATGTAGGAGTTCGGCGCACCATTTGAGTTAGGTCGACTCCAATAAATCCTAAGAGGGTGATAATAATGGCGTGGATGTGACGCCCCCAAAATTGAGTCACCCATCTTGAGTCGCCAATACATAGTATAAAATTCAAATACAACTTAATTATACAACACTCGTGTAAAGTACGACAAAATACATGCTGTGAGTTTTAATACAAATATTTTATTCTAGACAATATTCACTCTCAGAATAAATCCTCAATACATTTATTGTCACACTATTTAACAGAATAGTGAGGACTACTAACTAACACTATCATCCAGAACATCACTCTGTTCCCCGACTCGTCCCAGCTACGTTCTCATTTCCTGAAGAGAACAGTGAAAGAAAGGGTGAGCTCAACTAGCCCAGCAAGAAATATTATGACTAAGATAATGCAGAATAAATTATCATTAATTCTCAACAAAGTTAAACTGATAAAATACAATAGACATCAAGTTTAACTACAGCGGAACAAGCAATCCATTAAAAGAGTCAAGTAGAGAATAAAATCTACTATCTTTTATGTTTTAAAAGGTTTTTCATCACTTTTATCGCTGGGACTCAGCTTAATAAATAATCCACATTATCGAATCACCCCTACACTACGGCCAAGGATCTTCTTAAGTATCACAACCACAAATTATCCATGCACTACGGGCCAAGGATATTCGTGTATTCATCGATGGTCATGATCGTGCCAACAATTTGTCCATCAATGCACTACGGGCCAATGAGGACTTTTACCACATCATTTGTAACATTACGGTCATGATTACAAGAATAATCCACAGTCATAATCATACCAAGTCCATCCATGCTCTACGGCCATAGATGACTTTAAAAAATATAAACATGAGGATGATGACAATGATATAAGAATTCAATAAAACAAGTTCAAGAATTAAGTTATTCAGAACTAATAACGTCCAAATTATCAACATGATACTTCTTTGTAAAGTAAAATTCAAGAATGCTCGGAAGAATATTTTCATGAAAAGATCTTTGGATGAAGCGCAAATATCAAGGATATTCCACTAATTTCATGAAGTATAGAAGTCAAAATTTTAACCCATTTGAGAATAATAAGGAATGGAATAACAATGTAAATCACCATGCATGTGGTACTTGATGCATGAGTTATTCAACAGAATAATAATAACGGAACTAGGTCGGTGAAAATCACTGCCAAGCGGGATGTTCCAAATGATTAATAAAGAATAGAATAACAACGAAATCACCATGGATGCGGTGCTTGGCATGTAGGCGAGTTATTTCAGCAGAATAATAAAGAGGCGGAACGAAGTCCGGCGTAAAGCACCTGAGCGAGGATGTTCCAGCGAGAATAATAAAAACGAGAATAATAAAAGGCGGAACCGGTAAAGCGTAAAAGCCTGAACGAGGATGTTCCACGGAATAATAAAAAGACGAGAATAATAGAGAGGCGGAACTGGAATTAGAACGTAAAAGCATGATGCAGGATGTTCCACGGAATAATAAAGGCAGAATAATAGAGGCGGAACGAAGTAAAGGCGTAAAGCCTGAACGAGGATGTTCCAATGAGAATAATAAAGGCAGAATAAAAGAAGAATGTCACCAAGTATAAGGTAGCAGCGTATCTGAGTTATTTCAACAAAATAATAAAGAAATGGAATAACGGAAGTTCTCTTCTTGAATACAAAAGAAATAACACCCACTACTAGTAAAAAAGAAGAGTATTAGGCTAGTAGGGTGAGGATATTCTTTAAGAAAAGTTGCACTACGCTCAAAGCTTCTTAAAACTCTAAAGAAATACGCTCAAGATTATAGAAGAGAATTTCTCTGAATTTCTGGTGTGATTTCAATTCTAACTAAGCATCCTATTTATAGAAGAATTTAAGGGGTACTATATAGAAAATAATACAGACGCAATAATTACGGACGTCTGTTGCCATAACCAATGCTTGAATTCAACACCATTATTGAGAAAAACAAAACAATATAATATATAAATATATATATATATAACACATGATTTTTAACAAAACCACCCAATTTTCAACACCTATCACTATCACCAGACACTTTTCCACCACCACCATTTACACACAGTCCTACACACACAATACAGACACACACATATATCAATTTTACCCCCACAAGTCCCTCATCACACACACACACACACACACACACACACACACATATATATATATATATATATATATATATATATTAATAAAACAAACACTTCCCTCATCAATTCAATACTCCACCAAAATCCACTAACATATATAAATATATAAAATACCTCCCTCCTTTCCCACACAAGACATCAACCTATTATTTTCAACACATATGGGCCCCACATGTGGCCCCCACATGTGGGCCCCACTTTTAAATAATTTTCTACCGATTATTTTGGAAAATGGGTAAATGAAGATCCATAAAATAAGCAGACTTCATAAAAAACACCTTAATAATTTTAACAACATTTATCATCTTTATTACAATTCACAATATTAATTGACCAGGTCGTTCCCAGGAAAGAGGGGGCTTTCCAATAAGGATTTCTCCCTATTGGCGCGCAATTAGGTGACCAAACATCTCATTGATAGAACTTCTAGACATCGTTAATATTGCAAATAATAATATTAATAACTTTGTCGTCTCAATTATTGATTTTAACAATATATAAAATATCTACAATAATTGAATCAAATAACGTGAGATATTATGCAACAATTACTTATAGCAATAATTGAACAAAACTAAATGACTTCTCACGTATAAGCATCAATAATCAATACCTGGTGTGTCTTTATTATGCAACCACAGCATCAGACTTTGTACTTTACTACTGAGAGTAATTCAACAAGTATCAGCGATAAAACTTCGTAGTAATTTTATAAAAACATTTTTGTCATTTTCTCAATCAGATAATAATTACATTGTGGGGTCCACCAATGATTGCTTGTGGTTATGCGAATATTCCCTACTAAAACGAATATTCCCCGACCAATCGAATATAATATAACAACTTGCATACTTTGCAGAATTTATAAATACTACCCACAACTATAACATTATATCAAATATATTCCATAATATTCAAAAATGATAATAATAGAAATTCATCTTTATTTATAAAAGTTGGGGTCTTATAACCTCCCCTTCTTAAGAAATTTCGCCCTCGAAATTAGAGTACGTACCTGGTATATCGAAGAGGTAAGGATACCTTGATTTCATTTCAGATTCTAACTCCCAGGTCATTTCCTCAACATCGTGGTTTCTCCACAAAACTTTGACTTGAGGTATAACCTTGGAGCGTAAAATATGTTCCTTCTTATCCAAGATTTGAATAGGTACTTCTTCATACGTTAAGTCTTCCGTTATTTCGTCCAGTTCTAACTCAATAATGTGGTTCGGATCTTTCACATATTTACGTAACATGGATATGTGAAAAACATTATGAACACGAGACATACTTGGCGGTAAAGCGAGTCTATAGGCCACAGCTCCTACCCGATCGAGGATTAAAAATGGTCCAATAAATCGAGGATTTAGCTTCCCTCTCTTTCCAAATCTCGTAACTCCTTTCCATGGAGCAACACGTAACAACACATGATCTCCTATATCGAATTCCACGTCCTTTCAATTAAGATCAGCATAACTCTTTTGTCGATCTTGTGAGGTTTTTATACGTTGTCGGATCGTTTGAATCTTTTCCGTAGTCATACGTACCAACTTCGGTCCCAACAACGTTGTTTCACCCACCTCATCCCAACATAATGGAGAACGACACTTTCTTCCATACAACGCCTCGAATGGAGCCATGCCAATACTTGCTTGATAACTGTTGTTGTATGAAAACTCCACCAACGGTAAGAACTTGTCCCAACTTTCCTTGAAATCAAGGACACAGAGTCTTAATAAATCTTCAAGAGTTTGAATAGTCCTCTCGATTGTCAGTCCATCGAGGATGATATGCGAACTAAATAAATAAATCCGTGCCCATAGCTTTTTTGCAAACTAACCCAAAATCGTGAAGTGAATCTTGGGTCTCGATCGGAAACAATGGATCTTGTGGCGCCCCAAAATAGGTCTATTCCATCCAACCCATTTACGAGTCGCCAAATACATGGGTCGAAATAACTACAACTTTATTAATACATTTGTTGTACAAAATACGACAACATATATATTTCGAGAGTTTAAATACAATTATTGTCTTCTAGACAATATACATACCAAATAAATCCCCATCATAATTATTGATACATTATTTTACAACAATGGTGAGGACTACTAAACAACTCTCCCTAGAACTTTCATTCCATACCCAGGCTAAACGTACTCGCTTATATTCTCTCCTCACGAGAAGAAAAATGGAACAAAAAGGAAAAAGGTGAGCTCAACTAGCCCGGTAAAGAATATTATGACTAAGATAATATACAACAAAATTATCGTTAGTCTTCAACAGGAAAAATATAATAGAATACAATAGACAACAAGTTTTAAATCAATATTCATAGCGGAAATAATAATTCATTAGAAGAGTTAAGTAGAGAATGCAAACTACTATCTTACATGTATGAATTTTAAAGTTCATAAATCTATTTTATCCTGTAACATCAATCAATATATATCGGGATCAAATATTCATCCTTGCACTCTGAGCCAAGGACATTCACCCGATTGGTCATGTTCATCTAAACACTGTTCATCTTTGCACTCTGGCCAAAGATATTCATCGAAATCAATCATCTTTGCACTACTGGGCCAAAGATATTCATCATAAATCATTCATCTTTGCACTACAGGCCAAAGATATTCAATAATATTATCATTTAAGACTGAGGATGATGAAAAATATTTTTTTAAAGAAACGAATCCAGTGAAATAAAATGACAAGGATTAAGGATTAAGGATTCGTACTTTTGTTTTATCCACGTCCAAAAATACCTCAAAAATAATCATAGTGGTGTAAAATTCAAGAATGATCAAAACATGGATACAATCAAAAGCTAGTATCCGGAATAGATATTTTGGACAAAAAGAAAAATTTTCATTTTTCGATGAATAGTCTTGCCGTGATTCGTGAATAGTCTTTGTATCGTGAATAGTGCCGAGTATCGTGAATAATAACTCGACACCAAAAGATAGAAATTTCTAAAAAAAACATCTTCACGCTTCGTGAATAGTAACTCGTAAATAGTAACTCATGAATAGTAACTCATGAATAGTAACCCCCGACATGAAAAAGTTCCAAATTTGATAAAAGTTCCAACCAATATTTGACATAATGATATTGAAGAAATAATATCATTTGAGAAGAAAATAACATCCCTTACCTCGAAAGATCGAGACTTTAGCTGGAATCTTTGGATATAAAGGCTATGACTTGAACTTGCACCAGAGTATAGCAATACTCAAAGTATACTCAAAATACTCACAAGAATACGCTTCGATAATATAGAGAGAAAACTTGAGTTTACGGTGTGATTTTCAATTCTAACCCAAGCACCTATTTATAGGAAATTGCTTAGAACACCAAAGCGAAAATTTAATATAATATTATTATTTATAATAATAATTCCTACGCACACCTTGAATCTGAATTTCAGCAACTTGTCATGTGTTAAATGAGGGAACCAAATGAAAAAAATCGTTTTGTAAATAAAAATATTTTAAACTTCCAAAAATCAATTATTTGAGCTTGAACTTCAATAATTCACAATAAATAGCCCTTTTGCCAGAAAAATTCAAATCTCGCGTATTTTTATAGAAAATTCAATTCTCTACAACTTCTGAAGAAAGTTTTCCAAATTCCAAAGCAAGAAATTGGAAGAAATCCACAAATGGGCGATTTTACATTTATAATCAAATTTCGATCAATAAATGGGGTCCATAGACATGTTTAATATGTTTTAAACATTTATTGCAACAAAAATACTCTTCCTCCTCGTATACTCATATATCCCACATTCGTTGTAAAAATATCACCATTATTATATTATTAAAATATAATATTATATATATTTAAATGAATTATTTTATCGGAAAAAGATAAAATTTCAATTTTCAACAATTGTCACATTAAAATTTTCTCCATCTATATCCACATAAAATTAATATTTTCCTCATCATATGAATCAATAATTAATTATTCACAAATAATATTCTGAGAATCACAATATTGACAACCAAGCGGTTCAAGAAAAGGGGCTTTCAATAAGAATTTCTCCTTCTGGCGCGCGCAATTAGGTGACCAAACCTCTCCTTAGAGCGAACTTTCTAGACATTGCCAATAATGTTATCTAATAATATTATTAGGATAATATGAATTATTGCTTCGATAATGAAAAATCTTGTGTAATGACAATTATTAAAACAATGACAATATAAAATATCAACGCAAACAATTATTGAATCAATAAAATAAAACCTTTGAGCGATAATTCTTTGTAACCATTATTGAGTAGTGCCTTCTTACGTAAGAATCAATAATTGGTGCAATCTGGTAGTGTCTTCTTGTGCAATAGCAGCGTATTCTCGTGTTTTAACCACCGGTATTCCAACGATGTAAAGCGGTAACAACTACGTAGTTATTTTTAAACAACTTATTTTTGTCGTTTTCTTCCTCCAATCGCTTTTCAGTTATGGGGCCCACACATGGTCTGCGCTACGTCGATACGAATATTCACTGACGATCTGAATATTCCACGACCAAACGAATATTCTCAAACAATAATGAATATTATATCACCCACTAACTTATTTAAAATATTTGCGCATTTTACCCATAACTAACCACATTAATCAAATCCACCCTTACTATTTCAAAATAATAAATAAAGGAAATTCCATTTTATTTAAAAAAAATTCGGGGTCTTACAGATACTGGCATACCATGCAGTCTTACTATCTCGTTTATGTAAATACGAGCAAGACGTTCAAGTGTATAAGTTTTTCGTATTGGTAAGAAGTGAGCAGACTTGGTCAATCTATCAACAATGACCCAAATTGCATCAATGCCTTGAGACACCTTGGGAAGACTAGTAACGAAATCCATGGTAATGTGCTCCCACTTCCATTTTGGAATTTCAAGTGGTTGCAATGGACCTTTTGGTACTTGATGCTCCGCCTTGACTCGTTGACAAGTTAGACATCTTGAGATAAACAGCGTTATCTCTCTCTTCATATTGCTCCACCAAAATGTATGACGAAGATCACGGTATATTTTGGTACTCCTAGGATGGATTGCAAATGGTGTGTTGTGCACCTCCATCATAATTTTATACTTTAAATCAGGGTCGTTAGGAACACAAAGTCTTGAGTTGACTCGAAGTATTCCTTCTTCATTGATTCTTGCTTCCGACATAGCACCTTCTTGCACCTTCTTCCTCATACGCATCAGCTCCAGGTCTGTAGTTTGAGCAGCTTTAACTTTATCAGTTAAAGTCGGTTCTACTCGTATATTCGCCATCATCACGTGGGTCCCTGGAGTCTTTATCTCTATCTCCATTCTTTGCAAGTCACACCAAATGGGCCTTTGCGTTGATAATATCTCACTCGTACCCGCATATGATCTTCTACTCAATGCGTCAGCTACCACGTTCGCTTTTCCAGGATGGTATTGGATGGTATAATCATAATCTTTCAACAGTTCAAGCCAACGTCGTTGTTGCATGTTGAGTTCCTTTTGAGTGAAGAAATATTTGAGGCTTTTATGATCCGTAAAGATCTCCACTTTCTCTCCATACAAGTAATGCCTCCAAATTTTTAATGCGAAGACAACGGCTGCCAACTCTAGATCATGAGTAGGATAATTCCTCTCATATTCTTTGAGTTGTCGTGAGGCATAGGCTATGACTTTCCCATGTTGCATGAGAACACATCCTAACCCTGCAGAAGCATCCTTTGTAGATGACAAATCCCTCAAGGCGGATGGTATTGTCCGAGCAGTCTTTGAAATAAGTTTCCTCTTGAGTTCTTGAAAACTCTTCTCACATTCTTCGCTCAATAGAACTTTGTATCTTTAAAGTCAATTTGAGTTAGTGGAGTAGCGATTCGAGAAAATCCTTCCACGAATCTTCGATAATAACCAGCTAAACCTAGAAAGCTACGTACTTCGGTCATCGATTTAGGTTGCTCCAAGCTTTGAATATCTTCAATCTTTGCTGGGTCAACAGATATTCCATGACTTGATACCACGTGCCCAAGGAATACTACTTCCTCAAGCCAGAACTCGCATTTCTTTAACTTGGCATAAAGCTTATATTCGCGAAGCTTTTGGAGTATCAGCCTCAAGTGTTGCTCATGATCTTCACGGCTTTTGGAATAAATAAGGATGCCATCAATAAAGACGACCATAAGTGATCCAAATATTCCTTGAATACTCGGTTCATCATATCCATGAAGGCAGCAGGAGTATTAGTCAATCCAAAAGACATGACTAGGAATTTATAATGCCCGTACTGAGTTCTGAAAGCCGTCTTTGGAATGTCATCGGTTCTAATCTTCAATTGGTGATATCCGGAACGAAGATCAATCTTTGAAAAGAATTTGGCTCCTTGCAACTGGTCAAACAGGTCATCAACACGTGGCAATGGGTACCTATTTTTGATGGTGACATGATTCGACTCCCGATAATCAATACAAAGTCGCATACTCCCATCTTTCTTCTTCACAAATAGAGCGAGGAACACCCCAAGAAGAAGTACTAGGGGACGAATAAAGCCAATGTCTAACAATTCATGCGGTTGGGTCTTTAACTCACGAAGTTCAATAGAGCCATTCGATATGGGGATTTGGAAATGGGTTTTGTATCGGGTTCAAGGTCGATACAAAATTCAATTTCACGCTCGAGGGTAGGCGAGAAAGTTCTTCGAGAATACGTCGGAAATTCATTAACAATAGAAATATCATTTAAAAGCGGCGCATTTTGTTTAGATCCGTGACATGAGCTAAGAAAGCTTGACATCCGTTTTTCAATAAACGAATAGCTTTATGGCTTGAGATGATAGTGATTGATTTTAATGGTTTGGTTGCTTGAATTCGCATAATAGGTTGATTAGGAATATGAAAGCTAACAACCTTACGAAAATAATCAATTTTTGCATGATGAGTATTCAACCAATCAATCCCTAGAATCACATCAAATGCAAGTATTTTCAAAGAAATAAGATTGACAGGTAATGTGCAGGTGCCGATTTGAACTAAACAAGACTTATAAACCGTGGATGTAATGAAGGTTTCTCCCAACGGAGTTTCAACAGATAAGTCAAAGTCTAATCTCTCCGGAGTCAAATTTAAACGTTGAGCGCAAGTAGGAGAAATGAAAGAGTGGGTAGAACCAATATCAAATAAAGTATAAACTTTGCTAGAGTTTATGATTAGCTTACCCGTGATGACCTCGTTCGGGTTCCTTGCTTTCTGGGAGGTCACAACAAACGCTCTCCCTTGCACTACCGATTTTGACTTTTCTGGGATGACCTTTGGTGCCTCCACCCTAGCTGAACTTGTCTTCGGTGAACGACAAAATTGGGCTAGGCGACCTTCTCTTCCACAATTATAACATGCTTTGGACGGCATTGTGCAATTTGGACTGATGTGTCCCTCCCCTCCACATTTGAAGCATATAATAGGTGGTCGTTCTCCTTCCTTCAGCAGGTCTTTGGTCTTGACGTCTTTCCATCATTATTGAATCTCCTCTTCTTGAAATGTCCATTCTTCTTGTTTTATTACGATTACACCCAAGTGGTTACCATTTCTGGCCTGTTGATTCCCTCCACGCTTGTTGTCACCGCTTTGATGACTATTCTCACTGGTATTATCATTTTGCCGGCTGCTCTCTGGTTGGGTTGACTCATTATCACGCTCCAATAACTGAGCCCTATTAACAACATCTGAATACAAACATAGTTTATGAGATATAAGATATTGATGTATCTCAGGTTTCAAACCTCTTAAAAATATTTGTGCCATTCTCTCCTCATTATCAACCAAATGGGAAGCAAATTGGTATAACTTGGCAAACTTGGCTTCGTGCTGCGACACGGTCATGTTATTTTTCTCCAGCTTGATGAACTCTACCTCTTTCATGTGACGAATACTTTCGGGAAAGTACTTGTCGTTGAACAATTCCTGGAACTTCTCCCAAGAAATTTTTAGTGCGGCATGTTGAGTACGTTTTACAGATTCCCACCAGTAATCTGCCTCTGCACGCAACATGAAAGTGGCAAAGGGAACCTTTTGCTCCTCGAAGCATCCCAAGACATCAAATATCTTGTTGATCTGTTTAATCCACGTTTTCTTTTTAAGTGGTTTTGGCTCTCCAAAGAACTCCGGTGGTCCCAGTTCTTTAAACTGTTTGGCGGTGACCATCCGAGAGTTGCCAGTGTTTTCACCTGCATTTTGGACTGGAGCCTCTCTCGCTTGATGTTGCATGAACTGCATGAAGCCTCGGAACATTCCATCGTTCATCATTTGGTCAGTGTTGTTGTTTGCCTGAGGATTGTCGCCTTTCTGATGCACATTATCCTGACTATTGATTTGTGGAGACTCAACGGTCTCCTGTGCTCCATTGATGTTCTCAATATTCTCGGATGCCATTTTCAGATATTGCCACAAAAAAAGGGTTAATAAACATATCACATATTATCCCTATACTCTGACCAACCAATTAAATAACAAATAAACTTAGGTAGGTCATACTAGCGAAAGAGTTCCCCGTCTCTCTCCCTCCTAGTTCTTCTCTCACATCTTAGCGGGGATCATATCCTAAGCTTTGATATAAACGTGGACGCCCCAAAATAGGTATACATTACCCATCTTGAGTCGCCAATACATAGTATAAAATTCAAATACAACTTAATTATACAACACTCGTGTAAAGTACGACAAAATACATGCTGTGAGTTTTAATACAAATATTTCCTTCTAGACAATATCCACTCTCAAAATAAGTCCTCAATACATTTATTGTCATACTATTTAATGAATAGTGAGAGGACTACTAGCTAACACTATCATCCGAACATCACCCGTTCCCAGGCTCGTCTCTACCACGTTCTCATTTCACGAAGAGAACGGTGAAAGAAAAAGGTGAGCTCAACTAGCCCAGAAGAAATATTATGACTAAGATAATGCGAGAATAAATTATCATTAGTCCTCAACAATGTTAAACCGATAAAATATAAAAGACATCAAGTTTAACTGCAGCGGAACAAGCAATCCATTAAAAGAGTCAAGTAGAGAATAAAATCTACTATCTTTTATGTTTTAAAAGGTTTTTCATCACTTTTATCATTTGGGGACTTGACTTAATAAATAATCCACATCATCGAATCACCCCTGCACTACGGCCAAGGATCTTCTTAAGTATCACAACCACAAATTATCCATGCACTACGGGCCAAGGATATTCGTGTATTCATCAATGGTCGTGATCATGCAAACAACTGTCCATCAATGCACTACGGGCCAATGAAGACTTTTACCACATCATTTGTAACATTACGGTCATGATTACACCGAATAATCCCTGGTCATAATCATACCAAGTCCATCCATGCTCTACAGGCCATAGATGACTTTAAAAAAAATATAAACATGAGGATGATGACAATGATATAAGAATTCAATAAAAACAAGTTCAAGAATTAAGCTATTCAGGAACTAATAATGTCCAAATTGTCAACATGATACTTCTTTGTAAAGTAAAATTCAAGAATGCTCAGAAGAATATTTTCATGAAAAGATACTGGATGAAGCGCAAATATCAAGGATATTCCACTAATTTCATGAAGTATAGAAGTCAAAATTTTAACCCACTGAGAATAATAAGGAATGGAATAACAAGAGAAATCACCATGCATGTGGTACTTCGCATAGACAGGTTATTCCAACAGAATAATAATAACGGAACTAGGTCAGGTGAAAATCACACCGACAGGATGTTCCAACAGATTAATAAAGAATGGAATAACAACAGAAATCACCATGCATGTTGTACTTGGCATCAAACGAGTTATTCAACGAAGAATAATAAAAGATGGAACCGGTCCGGCGTAAAGCACGCAGACAGGATGTTCCAGCGAGAATAATAAAACGAGAATAATAAAGAGCGGGAACCGGTGGCGTAAAAGCCTGAATGCAGGATGTTCCACGGAATAATAAAAGCGAGAATAATAGAGGCGGAACCGGTCAGAAGCGTAAAAGCATGAACGAGGATGTTCCACGGAATAATAAAAAGCGAGAATAATAGAGAGGCGGAACCGGTCCGGCGTAGAAAGCCTGAACATGATGTTCAAGCGAGAATAATAAAAGAGAATAATGAAGAATGTCACCAAGTATAGGGTAGCACAGATATCTGATTATTCCAACGAGAACAATAAAGAAATGGAATAACGGAAGTTCTCTTCTTGAATACAAAAGAAATAACACCCTTACCAAGTAAAAGAAGATTATTCAGACTAGTAGGGTGAGGATATTCTTTAAGAAAAGTTGCACTATGCTCAAAGCTTCTTAAAACTCTAAAGAAATACGCTCAAGATTATAGAAGAGAATTTCTACGAATTTACGGTGTGATTTCAATTCTAACCAAGCATCCTATTTATAGAAGAATTTAAGAAGTCTTGTGTAGAAAATGATCTGAGCCTTAATAATTACAGTGATACATTGCCATAACCAATGCTTGAATTCAACACCATTATTGAGAAAAACAAAACAATATATATATAATATATATATATATATATATATATATATATATATATATATATATATATATATATATATATATATATATAACACATGGTTTTTAACAAAACCACCCAATTTTCAACACCTATCACTATCACCAGACACTTTCCCACCACCACCATTTACACATGATCACACACACACACACACACACATATATCAATTCTACCCCCACAAGTCCCTATCACACACACACACACACACACACACACACACACACACACACACACACACACACACACACATATATATATATATATATATATATATTAATAAAACAAACACTTCCTCATGATTCAATACTCCACCAAAATTCACTAACATATATAAATATATAAAATACCTCCTCCTTTCCCACACAAGACATCAACCTATTATTTTCAACACATATGGGCCCCACATGTGGCCCCCACATGTGGGCCCCACATGTGGCCCCCACATGTGGGCCCCACTTTTAAATAATTTTCTACCAATTATTTTGGAAAATGGGTAAATGGAGATCCATAAAATAAGCAGACTTCATAAAAAACACCTTAATAATTTTAACAACATTTATCATCTTTATTACAATTCACAATATTAATCGTGAGGGTTGTTCCCGAGAGAAGAGGGGCTTTCCAATAAGGATTTCTCCCTATGGCAGCGCATGATTAGGTGACCAAACCTCTCCTTGTGAGAACTTACAGACATCGTTAATATTGCAAATAATAATATTAATAACTTTGTCATCTCAATTATTGATTTTAACAATATATAAAATATCTACAATAATTGAATCAAATAACGTGAGATATTATGCAACAATTACTATAGCAATAATTAAACAAAATGAATGACTTCTCACGTAAGCATCGATAATCAATCTTGTGTCTTTATTACGCGATACGCGTATTCATTGTACTTTTACTACTAGAGTAATTCAACAAAGATCAATCAGCGGTAAAACTTAGTTATTTTTATAAATATATTTTTGTCGTTTTCTCAATCAAACAATAATTACATTATGGGGTCCACCAATGATTCTTATTTGTTATGCGAATATTCCCTACTAAGACGAATATTCCTCGACCAATCGAATATAATATAACAACTTGCATACTTTGCAGAATTTATAAATACTACCCACAACTATAACATTATATCAAATTTATTCCATAATATTCAAAAATGATAATAATAGAAAATTCATCTTTATTTATAAAAATTGGGATCTTACAGTGGAGGGAATGCGAGCCTCGTTTTTGAGGGTAGAGAAGGTGATGGGAGTCCACCCATTAGGTCAGTGATACATCCATTCAGCTGGATAAGGGGCTCGAAGGTCGTAGGTTGTTGGGATACGATATACTTCACATATTTCGACAAGGTCTTAAGTAGTGATTGAGGATTCAACGTTGATACGGGTAAAAGCTTCTTCATTGGAGTATTATTTGATCATTTTTTATATATCAAGCTCAGCCTGAGAGAGAACTGGACCTTGGGGGCTGTGGAGGTGGTGGTGGTAGTGATTACGGTGGAGTCAGTGGTAACGATAGTACCGATATTGGGTATAGTTGTTGTAGTGGGGGAATTGGAAGCGACTGTAAGGATGGAGGTGGTGTTTTCGATAGTGGTGATGGGGATATCAGTGGTTGGGGTGTGTGAAACAACCATTGTTTTTAAAAAAAAAGGAGGAATGATCGGAAAAGGTGTTTGCTGGATGTAGGGATTTGCAAGGGGAAGGAGAAAATTTGAGGAAGCTCTTACAACCGTTTGAAGTTGAGATCTAAAAAAGTAGCAGCTATTTTTGGGAGAGATGGCTTTTGAAATGATTGACTTTTCAACTTCCTCGATTATCTGAATGCGGTTGTAATGATGATAAACGTGGGGGTGATGTAGGGGCCCAATAATGAAGAGAGGAAATATTTTCGAGGCAGTTGATTTTGGGTTTGCTGCATTTTTATTGGTTAATTATGTGATTATTGGGCTTTTAATCAAGAACTCTTCCATTAAATATCCCATTTAATAGAAGACTAGGGGACAATGTTGGGATGTGATTATTAGGGCCCAAAATATATGATGGGTCAAAGTCCACGTGAAGATATTTAACACTACTACAAAACAGTAAATAGACAATGTGAAAAAAACGTTGTGGTTTTTGTCAGAAAAACGTAGTGATTAAGGGTGTTGTCTATTTGACACCCTTACACAACGTTTTTAAAATGTTGTAGTTAAGCACAATACACAACGTTTTTTAGGAAAAAAGCGTCGTAGATTTATTTTTAAAAAATTAGCAGATGCTTAAAAACGTTGTAGAATGTATGATTCCACAACGTTTTTTGGTTAAAAATAATATTGTTTAGTATATAAGACAACGTTTTTTAAATGTTGTAGAATAAAAAAAATATTGTTTTTTAGTATATAAGACAACGTTTTTTAAACGTTGTAGATAAAGAAAAAAAAAAGAGGATGTTATTCACATATATTACCAATGCACCTGCAATATGCTAATGCCATGATATATAGCCAAAATGTATCAACCATTCAAAAAAAAATAAAACATAAAAATTAATTAATAATGCACATTTATTCAATAAACACAAGTACAATATAAAATAAAACATAAAAAATATTATATACATCATTTAAAATCATTCACATTACAAAAATGTGACTGCACCATCCATTCTTACAACAGTTGCATTTAATTCACATTAATCTAAAGGCAGACCATAATTCTGCAAAGAGCCAAAAACAAAGGCAATAATATCATTCTCGAGAAAGTACAAGGTTTGGTAGGTCATAAGATGAAACTACATAATCCCAGTTTAAAATTTGGGTAAATGAAGAAACCACCTTTGTGCCTAAATCTGTCAAGGCAATAGCCATATTATTTTTCGCAATCTCAAAGTTTGGAGAAACAGCCAGACACCTGAAATAGAACAACAATGAATCACCATGAGGTACAAGCAGAGGAAAAACTATCAACCAGATACCACGTACTTGCAAGGATCAATTCATAACAAAAAATTAACTAATAAATAACAGGAAACCTCTCATAATAGGCAATAACAGACTCCAAATCTCCACGATTTTTATAGATGACACCCATATTGCAATATGCTTCAGCATACATGGGCCATGTCATATTGCATCATCTCAGAATAAACAAGCTAAACTTGAGTAAATATAAGCTCATTATGTGCAAGTAACTGCGGGAAAAATTAAGTAATATGAATGCAGTTAGAACATCAATCTTATTACACATAAATATAAGTATCACAATCAAATTTCAGCACAATATGAACAATCACGGGAATAAAACCAGTACAAGAGTTAACATGATTAAATTTTAAGGTTATTACCACTTAATTATCATGATCTACGCAAAACAATGTTGCATAAAACATCCGACTAAACCAAAGGAAATAAAAGAATGCTACTAATTAAAACAATTAAGTGACTGCTATAAGCATACCTCAGCAGCCTCCACAAGACGACCTTCGTCTTTGTACAAAATACCACAATGTGTGAGGGCACATGCATTTTGTGGGTCCAGTCTGATAGCTTCGGCAAAACTCTCAAAAGCAGGCCTTCCCATATTCTGCATATGCAAGCAAATCCCCTTGCCAATGTGAGCTTCAACATTTTCACTGTCTTTCTCCACCACACTCTCGTAGATGGCAAGTGCATCAACAAATTTGAACTGCTCTACATAAAATGACACCTTTGTCTCTTGCCCAGTAAAAATAACAGCCCCAACTATGTACTCTGTGTTCCTTAAACTGCATCCCTGAAAACCATGGAGAGCAACTGTCAGTGAACCAATGTTAGTTATTGTGTGTGTAGAGCGAGAGGGAGAGAGACCTCAAGGACCAGAAAATATATATATATATATATATATAAACAAAATGCACAAATAGAAAGAAAGAAAAAAGAAGTTGTTGAAAATATACTTAGAAGCATCTGTCAAGCAGAAGCTAACCATCTCAATTGCAGAAGCGGCACCAGCTGTCAGTACTATTTGGGACGGGTTGAAGAGCACTGATTTATCCATGACCTCAAACATAAATCCTGCCACGGCCTGCAGCACTGATGAAATTAGCATACAAACCAAAGATTGAAAGCAATTCAGCATGGCATAAAAACTAATTATTTGTTCTTGTATTAAAAGGAACCATCTACATTTCCCAGAATTGAAAATGATAGAGCCCACATTACAAACTGTTACTTCAAGTTATGAGATTAAACAAAATAAAAGCACAGGTTCAAAAGCAAATAATGCATGTGCACGCTACTCAATGCCCAAATGTCTCAAAGCAAAGCAGTAATAGAAGTACCACTCTAAATTGGGAGTCAATTACTGCACTAACAACGTTTACAGAGACTTGAATGAAGGTAAAGTTGGAAATTGCAACAGCAGGTGGACTATCATAGTGGCAATACTACAGAACCTGCTACATACAGGACCAGATTAAGGAGTTACATACATCATGCGATAGGAAACAAACATTGTATAATATAATTTTAACTATACTCGTTAAAATTCTATCACTCTACCTATTGATATTAGTAACTCTCGCAGATAAATGAGATTGCATGAGGCAATTGTTGGAATACAGAACCAGCTCACCATAACAACCAGAGATTTATCATTGGAATTATACTTGTCCTGGAAAAGATCAGGAAAACTGTCGATAGCAGCTATGCAAACAAGTGGGTATATTGGATAGGGGAATCTGCAGTGGGTATATTGGATAGGGGAATCTATTGTCACTCAAGCAAGTATGAATTTCTATTTTATACCCTGAAATTCTTGGGAGTTGATGAATAATCTGCCATCCCAATTGTCATTAAGCCAGAGAATTTCAGGTTTGGGCAGCCCAGTTTAACATGCTTCACAAGCTCTATACAACCTGATGGCTCCACCCAGATTTTGCTGCAACAAGGGAACAGTAATCACAATACATGAATGTTATATTACAAAATCTATGTAATGCATTTATATTAATGAAATATGATTTTATGTCACAATATTACCCAACAAGCTACACATTGCATGAATATTATAATCTAGCACAAGTATTCACTGGTTTCAGCCACAAACTAGCATTAACCCATAAGAAAAAATCAATTGGCATTAATCCATACATATAAACAAACTGGCATTAATCCATAAGTATAAAAGAACATAAACAAACTGACATTAATCCATAAATATAAACAAACTATCATTAATCCATTTGAATTCGAAGTTATGGCATAGCCTAAAGACATACATAATAGCAGCTTCACAAAATTGAATAGTACCTTGAAATTCCCAAGTTAATATCATAGAAATACTTAATATTCTGCTTAGTGTAGTAATCCCTCAAAATATCCACATTTCGATTTTCTCGCTCATCAGTTGTGAATATGTAGTGATCAGGTATAATAACAAGAGCACCTAACCACTACAAATTCCATAGCTAACCACTTAAAAGAGGTTTGTAAAAATAAATTCCTACTACAAACAGCAATACTCAGCTATAAAAGACGATAAAAACTTAGAACTTGAAAATTTATTCATCAAAAATCAATTAAAACATACTTAGTATAAATACATATATAGACACGTACTTAGTTAAGTAAAAAAGAGGGTATACCTCAGGCTTGGAGTAAATGCCTGAATCAACTCTTGGACTGTGGTTGCAGTTTTTAGGGCTTCGATTTCAGCTTCGATCAGTTGGTCCTTCGTCTTGGTGTTTCCCTTAATTAAAATGTCGTGGACTCGCAGCAGAACTCTCTCCGACGTGAGTCGACAGAGTAGGTTCTCCATTTTCTCTTTTTCGTCACGTATTCTCGACTCTTCGGTGACTGGTTCTTCTTCATCAAAATCTTGGGACTGGTTTGTCTACTTCGGGGGACGATTGGACCAGTTAGGGTTCGACTCGTTAACCACGGATGGTAGCCGCCGCAGGGGATAGATGGCGGAAGTAGGCGGCGGCTAAAAGGAGAGGGCGGAGGCGGAGGGATGAGAAAGAAGGAAGAGAGGCGAGGGCTGATACAACGACAAAACACGAATGAAATATTAAAAAAGAAAAGCGAACTCTTTAAATTGAGCTCCGTGTTTTTGTTGATATACAACATTTTTTTTAAAAAATGTTATCTAATTACAACAAAAAAAATGGCCTTTTAAATAGATAACGTTTTTACATATATATATATACAACGTTTTTTTTAAAAATGTTGTAAAAAAAATCACAACGTTTTTATAAAAAACGTTATCTTTTAAGCGTTGTCTATTTACTATTTTGTTGTAGTGTAACCTGTGCAGGAATTTGGTTTGGCAGTAGATTATTTTAAGGAATCAAAGATTCCTAATTACATTTAATTTTGAACTCCTAAGGAAAAGGTCAGAATATGATCTGATTTCCTTTGTTTAAGGATATTTTGTTCAATCCCATTAAAGAATCATACCTAATGAGGAATCCTATTTTTATACGGGGAAGAGCTTGGAGGAAGTGGTGTGATCATTATAAATACAAGGCTACACCCTAATAATCAAGTACACTATTATTTTTAGCATTATAACATAAAGCCTCTATTGTTAAAACCTTATTCAACATTTACTTATTCTCACACCGGAGCTATATATCCCCCGGTGGCATGCACAAGTCGTCAAGCTTCACGTGTGATTTCATTTCTGTGCAGGATTGAACACGCTCTTGGGATTGAGGTGCGTGGACGAATCTTGGCATTAACATTGGCGCTAGAAGGAGGGCTTTTAGTGCTAGATCTTTTCAATCACAAGAAAGTTGTTCAAGAGTAATGGCGACAAGTTAGACAGTCTCTGTACATGGAAAATCAAATGCCAACCTATCTGCTCAGCCTAAGGGTTCAGTTAAGTACAAATTGGGCTAATCCGAAGAAATCTTGGACGTGCTCGGACCCCGCAGTCAGTTGGAAGGTCATAAGAATACTCAGGTTGGAGATGTCAAACAATAGTTGTTCTCGAAGGCTAGAAAAGAAGCAAGACCCAACGAACGTGTTAATAACAATACGTCTCGAATACGGTCCCAGGGAGACCAAAACTCTAGGCGAGATGATCGGGACAAAAGGTGGACGATCCTAGAGAAAAAGGTTCAAGAGGCCAATGATACTATGAAGGCCATACTTCTTCAACAAAAGGATTGGGATGCTTAATTAGCTCTTTTGGATGGTGAGGACGGTGCTTCTAGCCATAGCCGAAGGTGGGAGCGTTCACTAATGAATCAGTCTAGGACACATCATCCGAACTATTCTTATCAGATCGAGAGTAGGCACCAAAATTGCTCTCGTGAAAGGAAAATACACTGAAGCCGCTCTTAGGGGAGGAACATGTCACAAGGTCATTCACAGGAGAGGAGCAGGAATCGAAGCAGCTCCTGGGAAGCAATTTCAACAGATAGATGGAGGTTTGAATGGAGAAAACAGGAAGCCTCTCCAGACTTATTGAATTGTGACATGCAAAACGCATCCCCTCGAAAGAGAGAAACCAAAGAGTTAGCACGAAGGTTAGCGAAGTTGGAATAGAGACTCCCAGGTTCCAGTCCAGATAAGGGGACATTAATCAATTCATCATCACCATTCTCATCGTAGAGAGATCGAGAACGGGCCGATCCAAATGAGAAGGCCCCATATATGGAGAGTTATGATGGATCTGGAGACCCCTATGAACACAACCAGACTTATGATTAGTTGATGAACTATTATGACAACTCTGACACTGCCAAGTGTCAGGTGTTCATGACAAATTTAATTGAAAAAGGACGCTCGGCAGTGGATGACATCATTAGCTCTGAACTTAATCTCGTCGTGAAAAGAACTCTGCGACAAGTTCCACATTCTGTTTAGAAGAAACAAGAGAGGAGGAAAGCTGATGGGGTACCTAGTCCAGATAAAGCAATATTTAAACGAAACTTTGGGCCAGTATTGTGACGCCCCCAAAATAGGTATACATCACCCATCTTGAGTCGCCAAAAATATGGTACAAAATTCAAATACAACTTAATAATACAATTGTCGTGTAAAATACGATAAAATACAAACTGAGAGTTTTAATAAGAATATTGTCATCTAGACAATATCCACACTCAAAAGAGTTCTCATTACATTTATTTTCACACTATTTAACAGAATAGTGAGGACTACTAATACTATCTTCTGGACCGTCACCCCGTTCCCCGACTAGTCCCGGCTACGTTCTCATTTCCTGAAGAGAACAGTAAAAGAAAGGGTGAGCTCAACTAGCCCAGTAAAAAATATTATGACTAAGATAATGCATGCACTACGGGCCAAGGATATTCGTGTATTCATCAATGGTCATGATCATGCCAACAACTGTCCATCAATGCACTACGGGCCAATGAGGACTTTTACCACATCATTTGTAACATTACGGTCATGATTACAAGAATAATCCACGGTCATAATCATACCAAGTCCATCTATGCACTCTGACATTACGGATGACTTTCAACATAATATAAACATGAGGATGATGACAATGATATAAGAATTCAATAAAACAAGTTCAAGAATTAATTTATCCGAGAACTAATAACGTCCAAATTGTCGACATGATACTTCTTTGTAGAGTAAAATTCAAGAATGCTCGGAAGAATATTTCCATGAAAAGATCTTTGGATGAAGCACAAATATCAAGGATATTCCACTAATTTCATGGAGTATAGAAGTCAAAACTTTAACCAATGAGTATAATAAAGAATGGAATAACAAAAGAAATCACTAGACATGCGATAGGCCGCTTACAGGCGAGTTATTCCAACGAGAAAAATAAAAGCGGAACCGGTAGGCGTAAAAGCATATGACGAGGATATTCTAATGAGAATAATAAAAAGGCGGAACTAGGTCCAGCATAAAACGCATGTGACGAGGATATTCAAGCAGAATAATAAAAAAGCGGAACCAGTAGGTGTAAAAAAAGCATGCAGACAGGATGTTCCAACAGAATAATAAATAACGGAACCATGTCATGCATAAAGCACAGACAAGATGTTCCAACATAATTAATAATAAAGAATGGAATAACAGAAGAATTTTACCATGTATGCGGTACTTCGCATAGACAGGTTATTCCAACATAATAATAAAGAATGGAATAACAGAAGTTCTCTTCATGAAGATGAAAGAAAGAAATAATACCCCTTACCTTAGAAGAACTGGATATAGGAAAAGAAAGGTAGCAAACTTCTCTTCTTCTTTCTCTCTATAATTTTCTCTCTCTAGAGTTTCAGTGAATTCGTAAGAAATAATGAAGGAATGAACTTCTATTTATAGGAGAATAGAAATGATACTATGCAATAAAATATTCTAATAAAATAAAAACTTTTAAATAAAATATAATATATATTATAAATTATATATTATATATATTTAAACTTCACGGGTCATTACTCCCGTGATACTCCCGTCCCCCACCTTCTTAATCATCATCATATATATATAATATACAAATTATATAATATATATTATCACATGTCTAAATATATATAAATGTATATTATATAAAACTTCCTCCTGACACTTATCAAAAGCTTACTCGTGACATGCTGGTTCCTTTTCAAATTCATTTCCACGCGTGGGCCCCACATGTGGCCCCACTTTTTATTGTATTAAAAAAATTTCTACCGATTATTTTGAAAAATGGGTAAATGGAGGTCCATAAAATAAGAAAAACTTCATAAAAATCACCTTAATAATTTTAACAACATTTATCACCTTTATTATAATTCACAATATTAATCGAATTGAGGTCGTTCCCGAGGAAAAGAGGGCTTTCAATAAGGATTTCTCCCTATCAGCACATGATTAGGTGACCAAACCTCTCCTTGTAGAGCTTCAGACATCGTTAATATTACAAATAATAATATTAATAACTCTGTCATCTCATTTATTAATTTAATAATATATAAATTATCGATAATAATTGAATCAAATAACGTGAGATCTTATGCAACAATTACTATAACAATAATTGAACAAAAGCGAAGTGACTTCTCACGTAAGCATCAATAATCGATATCGTATTGCTCTTATGCAACCAGCGTATTCTGCACTTTTTAACATCGGGTGTTTCAGCAGTTAACGGTAAAACTTCGTAGATTATTTTTATAAAAAGATATTTTTATTGTTTTCTCAATCCGACAATAATTCTATTGTGGGGTCCACCAATGATTATGCCGTTGTACGAATATTCCCTGTTAAAACGAATATTCCCCGACCAATCAAATATTATATAACAACTTGTGTACTTTGCAAAATTTATAAATATTACCCACAACTATAAAATTATATCAAATTCATTCCATACTATTCAAAAATGATATTTATAGAAAAATTATCTTTATTCATAAAAACTGGGGTCTTACAAGTATGTTAAAGGTTCCAGGAGGCGGTCGGATAAGTCATAGATCTGAATGGTTCTTAGGCCCTAAGATATTTTCAAATGGATTTGGATGTCGTAAAGTCAAAGAAAATGGTGAAGGATCTGATGTTCAATCACCAGAAGGATTTAGTCGAAGTGTTTGACAGGGCTAAATGCTTTATAATAGTGAAAGAGGCAATGACCAGTCTGAAGTCGAGCACAACAGAGAAGCTAAAGGATATGGATATAAAAAATTATTCCAAGAATGACAATAATAACAGATCGAACGGATAACAGAAGAAGTATAACAATAATAATGGGGGTTCGAGATGAGGCCATCCACCCTTCCCGAACTAAAGGGTTAACAAGGTTTATACTCCTTTCAACGCTTATTGGTCCACCATTCTGGAACAAATGAGGGATAAGCCATACTTTGAATCAACCAAAAATAACAAAAAATAAAGCAGGGGAAATCATAACAAGTACCATGACTATCATGGGACGACTGGGCATTCTACCGAAGCTTGTTGGAGTCTAAAAGAGTTAATCGAGAATAATGTCCAGAGCGAAGAATTAGTTTAGTATGTTGTAGAACGTGATGCTTCGGGGGCGCAACAGATGAACACTAACCCAGTACAAAACCTGACCACCCAACCCCAACAATATGCTTAGACCCAGGCATTACGCCGGGTGGTGGAGATGTGATCAAGGGTGGGTCAGTTTAAAAGGTTACGAGGAAGAAGAGGCGTGGATTGTTAGATGATGTTCTATCTGTGTCTGATCAGCCTGTTAGGCAAGAACGACAATATCCGGGCACGATCATATCTTTTTTTGATGAAGACTAATTTTCGGAGCCGGTCGAGCCGCATGAAGGAGCATTAATTATTACTAGACATGTGGGGTTGTTGGATATGAAGAGAATAATGACCGATAATGACTCATCAATTGATATATTATATGCACACGCATATCAGAGAATGAACTTAGAGGTTAGAAAGATTGATATCGGGCATGAGCCTCCCCTATATGTCTTCAGTAATGATCCAATTCGGGTAGTAGGGACGATCTAGATGCCGGTCGTCTTCAGGGAAAATTCTCAGTAGGTCGAGGTTATGTGTAGATTTTGTGTGGTACATGTGGACTCGGTTTATAATGCCATTCTTGAGAGATCGACTTTAACAGCGTTGCAGGAGGTGAATTTAATTCCACATTTTAAGATCAAGTTACCTATACTAAATGGAGTTTGAAAGGTTGCTGGGGACCTTGACTTGGAAACAAGGTGCTATCAGAACACTTTGATCTCTTCGGGTGTAGGGGTCAGTAAACACAAGCAGACAATGCTGATAAAGATTGGGCCATTTACCGAAGGCAGTACAGAGCCCCTCATTATGCTTGTCAAAGAGATGGAAGACGTTGAGTTAGTGCCAGGTAAAAAGTATAAGACAATCAAGATCGGATTGGGACTGTAGGTACCACTTCTGGGTTATGTATATATCTTTGCATGAGTTTCTAGCGATATACCAGGGATCAATGAAAAGGTTGTTGTGTATAGATTGAATGTGGTACCTGCTAGGAGGCTAGTTCGGTAGAAGAGGAGGATGATCTTTGTCCCAGAGAGGCAGAAGATCATTGATGATGAGATAGAAAAACTATAGGCAGCGAACTTTATTTTCGAGACTGATTTTCTGGATTGGTTGACGAATGTGGTATTAGTGCAGAAGCAGAATGGAAAATTGTGGATTTGCATAGAATACATGGTTTGAACAAGGTATGCCCGAAGGAATTTTACCCCCTTCCACACTGATCAACTCATCGATGCTACTTTAGGGTATGCCTTACTCACCTTCATGGATGTCTTTTTGAGGTACAATCAAATTTTTATGCATAAGGAAGATATCTAGAAGACGACTTTCATCACTCATCAGGAGATTTATGCTTATCAGAAGATGACATTCGGACTACTGAACGCTGGAGCAACGTATCAAAGGATGATGAATTATGTGTTCCTGAGACAGTTGGGTTGAAGTATGGAGGTATAGGTCGAGGATATGATCGTAAAGAGTTTATTTATTCAGGGACATCTAGATGACCTAAAAGATTGTTTTCAGACCTTCAAACACTATAACATCAGGTTAAATCCGACGAAGTGCACATTTAGTCTTAGAGAGAACAAATTTTTGGGTTAACTAATAAGCAAAAGGCAAACTTGGAGAAGATTAGGGCAATTCTGGATATGAAGTCTCCTCAGTCTTACAAGAATGTTCAACGATTGACTGGTGGGATTGCAACATTGAAGAGGTATATGTCTAACTCAGCGAAAATGTGTTTGTCATTCTTTGATACGTTGAAAGGACCGCATAACAAGAAAACTTTCCAATGGATTTTAGAATGCGAGGACGCTTTTCATGGAATTAAAAGGTATCTGTCTTCCGCTCCTTTATTGGTGAAACAGGTTCCTTCAGAACCTTTATATTTGTACTTGGTAGTGTGTTTGTTAGCGGTTAGAGCTGGTTTGGTTCGTGTAATAGGGGGAAAGCAATACCCCATGTATTATATGAATCATGCTCTTCGGGATGCAGAAACTAGATATCTGAACCATGAGAAGTTTGGCTACACCCTAATAAAGGCTAGTTGGAAACTTCGGTATTACTTTGATTGACCCTTAAAGAAGATTTTAAATAAGCCAGATGTCTCGGGTAAGCTAGCAGCTTGGGCAATGGAGTTGACACAATTTATTTTGGAGTATCATCCTCGGACAGGAATAAACGGTCAGGCCTTGGACGACTTTGTGGTAGAATGCTTATTTTCTAAACTTGACACCGTTAACCATGAAAGAGAGATGGTTGGGTCGGTCTCGGATGCTCGGCCTATTTAGATGTTGTGGACATTGTACGTGGATGGTTTTTCAACTTCAGATGTTAGTGGTGTCAGGGTTATATTGACGAGTCCAGAAGGATTTAAAGTGCAGCAGGCGATTCGCTTCGGATTCAAGGTAACCAATAATAGAGCAGAGTATGAAGCAATCTTAGTAGGTCTTTGGTTGGCAAAGAGCCTTGAGGTATAAAGATTGATTATTTTCAAAGACTCCTAGTTAGTTGTCAATCAAATTTTAGGGGAATATAAGGCCCGAGGGGCAAAAATGTCCAAGTATTTGGCTGAGGTCAAAGATCAGCTCCACTACTTTGGTTCGTTTGCCTTTCAGGGGTTGATAAATTAGATAACACTATAGCCGATGCTTTGGCAAGGTTGGCTACGACGGATGCAAGATCATTTAGTGGATTAGTCTATTTGGAGGTTCTGAATTCGCCGAGTGTTCAACGTTCAGAGGCGTTGACTGTGGAAAGATCGAACTATTAGCTTATGCCTTATTTGGATTATATATTTAGTAGTTGGCGTCTTACCTTTGGATCAGATGATGACAAAGAAAATAAAGTACAAAAGCTCGAACTTTGTGCTCATTGATGAGAATTTGTATCGAAGGGCTTACTCTTCTCCTTTATTGAGGTGTTCGGTGCCATCCGAAGCCGAATATGTTCTTTAAGAGGTTCACGAGAGGATCTGAAGTGATAACATATGATTAAAGACGTTGGCGTATAAGGTGCTTCGAAAGGGATATTATTGGCCAACAATCTTTCAAGAAACAAATGATTATATACAAAAGTTTCTCAAGTGTCAGTTAAATAACCCAATTCCTCATCAGCCGATTGAAGAATTATCTCTGTTTTATCCCCAATCCCATTTGTTGTATGGGGGATTGATATTCTGGGTCCACTACTGAAGGTGAAGGGTTAAGTTAGTTTCGTAATAGTGGCCATTGACTATATGGCTAAGTGGGAGTAAGCCAAACTGCTTTGGAAGATTATGGAACAGATATGTTTGAAGTTTCTTAAGGATTTTATGGTCTTTTGGTTTGGGATCCTTATGGTATTGGTATTGGTATCGGACAATGGTAGGCAGTTTGTGGGTTCTAAGTTCGAGAAATTTTTAAAAGATCTAGGAATCCAACATCGAAAAACTTCAGTGGGTCATCCTCAGTTGAATGGTCAGATAGAAGTCACTAATAGAACTCTACTGAATGAAATCAAGCGGAGGTTTATACGAGGCTAAGGGAAGGTGGCCTGAAGAGCTGCTTAGTGTATTATGGGCATATTGATGAATGAGTTTTATACCTATGAATCGGATCTCATTAGACTTGAATTATTGTTAATCTCTATTTTTTTGGTGCATTTCAAACATTTTATGTTATTTTGTAGGCTATGATGTAAGACCCCAACTTTTTATAAATAATATTGAATTTTCTTCTAATTATTATTTTGAAATAATAAGGTGTTAATTTGATATAATATTTTGATTATGGGTGAAATGTGCAAATTTTGCAAAATAAGCAAGTGGTTATAAAATATTCCTTTTGTCGGGGAATATTCGTTTGGTCGTGGAATATTCTTTTTGTCGGGAATATCCATACGAAGGCTTGATCAATTGAGGGCCCCATAATGAATAATTTGTTGGATGAAGGAAAAGCGACAAAGTATGAGTTTTTATGAATAACGACGTAATAGTTACTGAATTAACACTTTGTTGGAATACACGGTGGTTAAAATACTGATGTCTGGCGTGGTTAAAGAAGCACATGGTATTGCGAGTGATTGTTGAATTATTGATTCTTACGTAAGAAGGCACAACTCAATAATTGTTATAGTAATTACTGTTCAATATTTTATTTTATTGATTCAATAATTACTTGGTTGATATTTTATATTATTGTTGTTTCAATAATTGTCACTGCACATTATTTTCCATTATCCGATCAATAATTCATATTATTTGAATAATATTATTAGATAGCATTATTGGCAATGTCTAGAAAGTTCTGTCAAGGAGAGGTTAGGTCATCTAACTGCGCGTCAGTAAGGAGAAATCCTTATTGGAAAGCTCCCTCTTTCCTGGGAACAGTCTGGTTGTCATAATCGTGATTCTGTAATATTATTTGGGAATAATTAATTATTGATTTATATGATAAGGAAATATTTATTTGATGTGGATATAAATGATGGATTTATTTATTTTATATGGTTATTAATGAAAGAATTAATCTTTGAGATGTTTTATCGGTATTTTGTCGGATTGGAGGTATTAAAAATCAAATCAAATTATTTTTTACGATATATTGCGTGAGTTATAATTTTTAATCTGACCGTTGGATCGTTGTGATTTTTGGATATATTATACATATATAAGTTGGGTATATGTCCACAAATTTTGAATCGTTAAAAATGAACGAATGATTTGTTATGAATTTTAAGAAGTAACTGCTTCGGAAATTAGGGTTATAAATGATTTTGGTTGAAAATTCTAGAATTGAATGGGCCCCACTTGTGGTTGGTGAGAAATGTGCTCAAATTGAATTTCAAATGTGGTGGGTGGCAATAGTAGCAGGTAAAGCCATCAAGTAGCAGGTGAAGTCTGCTTCGGCGGGCTAACATTTTTCTATAAATAGAGGGCTAAGTTAGAATTGTAAATAACACCAGAAACATAAACTTTCTCTTTTTCTCTCTCTATATTATCGAGCGTATTTTGTGAGTATTTAGATACTTTGAGAGTTCTTTGTCAATTACAAGTTTCATTCAAGACATCACTTGAGCCTTTCATTCCAAAATCTTGATTCTTTGAGGTAAGGGATGTTATTTTCTTTATATATGATATTATTTCTTTCAATATCCTTATCGCCAAGTATTGATCTGAACTTTTAATCAAATTTGGAACTTGTTGTGTTGGGAGTTACTATTCACGATATCTGACCTTTATTCACGTATCGACACTATTCACAAATACGGTACTATTCACCAAAAAATGAAATTTTCTCTTTTTCTTCCAGATGTCTTTTATGGTTACTATCTTTGATTGTATCCATGTTTTGATCTTTATTTTTGAATTTTACTTCACACTTGGTTATTATGGAGTATTATTAAATTTGGATAAACCGAAATACGAATCCCTAATATTTGTCCTTCTGTCTCACTAGATTCATTCTATAAAATGTTTTTCATCATCCTCAGTCCTTAATGGTGATACTTGATAAATATCTTTGGCCCGTAGTGCAAAGATGTATATTGATTGTTGTTACAGGGATAAAATATTGATGATGGACTTTTAAATTCATAGATGATAGTAAATTTCATTCTCTACTTAACTCTTCTAATGAATTGATGTTTCCGCTGCAGTTGTTGATCTAAAACTTGTTGTCTATTGTATTCTATCAGATTTTTCCCTGTTGAAGACTAAGGATAATTTTTTGTATATTATCTTAGTCATAATGTTCTTTACTGGGCTAGTTGAGCTCACCCTTTTCCTTTTTGTTCCATTTTTCTTCACAGGAGGTGAGAGTTTAGCAGGGACTAGCCGGGGTATGGAGTAATGACTCAAGATAGCTGTTTTAGTAGTCTTCATTATTTTGTAAAATAGTGCATCAATAATTGTAATGAGGACGTTATTGTCTAGAAGATAATATTGTATTTAAACTCTCAGTATGTGTTGTCGTATATTGCACGACAATTGTAATAATAAAGTTGTAGTTTGCTTTCTGTACCATGTATTTGGCGACTCAGAATGGGTGTTGTATACCTATTTTGGGGGCGTCACAGTTGGTATCAGAGCTTAGGGATATGGTCTCTGGCGGAGATCGGGGAATTGAACTAGGAGGGGAGAGATGAGTAAATCCTTCGCTAGTGTGTCCTATCTAAGCTTATTTGTTGGTCAATCATAATATAGGGATATTATGTGATATGTTAATTTGTTTAATTAACCTTGTTTTATGGCAGTGTTTAAGAATGACAGCTGAGAACGTTAACAATGGAGTGAATGATATCGTGGAGACACCTTTAGTCACTAACCAGGCTAATGTGATGTCAGGCGAAGAAGGAATTAGAAATATCCATGTGGTGAGTGAAGAATTGATAAGTTGCTTTTTAGAGATAGTCATGAGAGGTAACAATGAGTGAGAGTGAGGAAGAAGAGGTACCTGAGGAGAATTTATTAGAGGTATTTTATGATCAAAATGTAGAATTGCAAAATCGTATTCATGAGTTAGAAGAGCGGGCTGAAGAACGGCAGGCGGTCGTGGAGCAAAAGGATGCAACAATTCAAGCTTTTGTTACCCGATATGTGATGCTTGAGCGAAGCACTCTTTGGCGAGTATAAGATGATAAAAGTTGGAATCGAGTGAAAGAAGAAATAAGCGAACAGTGAGAATGAGTGATGCATGGGTAAAAAGCCATTTACGACGCGTTGATATTGTGGAAAGAGATGTTCGATCTAAGAAGGAAGATTTAACGATGATGGGAAGGCGTCGTGATAGCACCAACACCGATAACAAATTCTGGGGAGAGAGAACGACCGCCGGTTAGATGCTTCTGAGATCACGGAGATGAGGGACATATAAGTCCAAACTGTTCACAGTCTTCCAAGGTATGTTTTAGTTGTGGAAATGACGGTCACATAGCTCGATTTTGTCCTTTAGCGAAATCAAGTCCAGCTGGGACGGTGGCACCATAGGCAGATACGGACAAAACGAAGTCGGCAGTTTCTGGAAGAGCGTTTGTCGTGACTGCCCAAAACGTGAGGAACCCGAACGAAGGTATAACGGGTTAGTTAATTATAAATTCTTGCGAAGTTTATACCTTACTAGATACCGGTTCTACCCATTCTTTTATCTCTCTTGCTTGTGCTCAATGTTTAAGCTTGACTCTGTTAGGAGAAACCCTTATCACATCCACAGTTTATAAATCTTTCTTAATCTAAGTTGGTACCATCACATTACCTGTTGATCTTATTTCTTTAAAGATACTTGCTTTTGATGTGATTTTAGGGATTGATTGGTTAACCACTCGTCATGCCAAAATTGATTATTCTCGTAAGGTTGTTAGTTTTCATATTCCTAACCAACCTGTTATGCGAATTCAAGCAACCAAACCATTGAAGTCAAACACTTTCATATCAAGCCATAAAGCCATTCGTTTATTGAAAAATGGATGTCAAGCTTTCTTAGCCCATTTCATGGATTTAAATAAAAATACGTCAGATTTGAATGATATTTCTGTTGTTAGTGAATTTCCTGACGTATTTCCTAAAGAATTTCCTGGCATACCCCCAGAGCGTGATATTGAATTTTGTATCGACTTTGAACCCAGTACAAAACCCATTTCTAAAATTTCATATCGAATGGCTCCTATTGAACTTCAAGAGTTAAAAACCCAACTATAGAAGTTGGTACTCGAGCCTCTATCTGGTGACCTCCTTTGTGGAATGTACCGAAGCTAGACTCTCCGTAGAGGACTCTATATTTGTGTGGTGGTAAACTGAAAGGCGCCATTGTGACGTGCTATCCAAGATTGGGATATGAGTCACAGTTGAGAGCAACTTAAGTCAGTAATCGAAATATCTAGCTTTCTAGGCTTAGCTGGTTACTATCGGAGATTCGTGGAAGGATTTTCTCAAATCGCTACTTTGTTAACTCAGCTGACTTGAAAAGATATAAAATTCGTATGGAGCGCGGAATGCGAGAAGATTTTCCAAGAGCTCAAGAGGCAACTCATTTCGGCACATGTTCTGACCATGCCATCCTGGAAAAGCGAACGTGGTAGCTGACGCGTTGAGTAGAAGATCATACCCGAGTACAAGTGCGATATTGTTGAGCATAAAGACCTATTTTTTATAATCTACAAACGATAAAGATAGAGTTAATGACTCTAGGGACCCACGTGATTATATACGAGTAGAATCGACTTTAATAGATAACGTTAAAGCCGCTCAAGCTACACACTGAAGTTGATGAATATGAAGAAGAAGGTGCAATAAGGCGTTATTCTAGAAGTAAGAGTCAATGAAGAGATGAAAGCTCAAACCTTCGATTTATTTGAAATCCTCGATCGAGTAGGAACTGTGGCCTATAGACTCGCCGTAACGCCAAGTATGTCGCGTGTTCATAACGTTTTTCATGTATCAATGTTAAGTAAATATATGGACGACCCGAATCATATTATTGCATTAGAACTAGACGAGATAGCCGAAGATTTAACGTACGAGGAGGTACCTGTCAAGATATTGGATAGGAAAGAGCATGTCCTACGAACAAAGGTTATACCACAAGTTAAGGTTTTGTGGAGGAACCATGCAATTGAGGAAATAACATGGGAATTAGAATCAGAAATGAAAGCGAGGTACCCTCACCTTTTCGAAACACCAGGTACGTACGTCAATTTCGAGGACGAAATTTCATAAGGAGGGGAGGTTGTAAGACCCCAGCTTTTTATAAATAATATTGAATTTTCTTCTAATTATTATTTTGAAATAATAAGGTGTTAATTTGATATAATATTTTGGTTATGGGTGAAATGTGCAAATTTTGCAAAATAAGCAAGTGGTTATAAAATATTCCTTTTGTCGGGGAATATTCGTTTGGTCGTGGAATATTCTTTTTGTCGGGAATATCCATACGAAGGCGTAGTCAATTGAGGGCCCCATAACAGAATAACTGTTGGATGAAGGAAAATGACAAAGTATGAGTTTTTATGAATAACGGCGTAATGGTTCTGAATTAACCTTTGTTGGAATACAGTGGTTAAAATACTGATGTCTGGCGTGGGTTGCCACAAGAAGACATGGTATTGCTGATTATTGTTGAATTATTGATTCTTACGTAAGAAGGCACAACTCAATAATTGTTATAGTAATTACTGTTCAATATTTTATTTTATTGATTAAATAATTGCTGCGTTGATATTTTATATTATTATTGTTTCAATAATTGTCACTGCACAATATTTTCCATTATTAGATCAATAATTCATATTATTTGAATAATATTATTAGATAGCATTATTGGCAATGTCTAGAAAGTTCTATCAAGGAGATGTTAGGTCATCTAATTGCGCGCCAGTAAGGAGAAATCCTTATTGGAAAGCCCCTCTTTCACAGGAGCGATGCGGTTGTCATAATTGTGATTCTGTAATATTATTTGGGAATAATTAATTATTGATTTATATGATAAGGAAATATTTATTTGATGTGGATATAAATGATGGATTTATTTATTTTATATGGTTATTAATGAAAGAATTAATGCTGAGATGTTTTATCAGTATTTTGTCAGATTGGAGGTATTAAAAATCAAATCAGTATTTTTACGATATATTGCGTGAGTTATAATTTTTAATCCGACCGTTGGATCGTTGTGATTTTTGGATATGTTATACATATATAAGTTGGGTATATGTCCACAAATTTTGAACCGTTAAAAATGAACGAATGATTTGTTATGAATTTTAAGAAGTGACTGCTTCGGAAATTAGGGTTATAAATGATTTTGGTTGAAAATTCTAGAATTGAATGGGCTCCACTTGTGGTTGGTGAGAAATGTGCTCAAATTAAATTTCAAATGTGGTGGATGGCAATAGTAGCAGGTAAAGCCATCAGGTAGCAGGTGAAGTCTGCTTCGGTGGGCTAACATTTTTCTATAAATAGAGGGCTAAGTTAGAATTGTAAATAACACCAGAAACATAAGCTTTCTCTCTTTCTCTCTCTATATTATCGAGCGTATTTTGTGAGTATTTAGATACTTTGAGAGTTGCTGTTCAGTACAAGTTTCATTCAGCATCACTTCCGACCTTTCATTCCGAAGTACTGATTCTTTGAGGTAAGGGATGTTATTTTCTTTATATATGATATTATTTCTTTCAATATCATTATACGCCAAGTATTGATCGAACTTTTAATCAAATTTGGAACTTGTTGTGTATGGGAGTTCTATTCACGTATCTGGCCTTTATTCACGATATCGACATTATTCACAAATCGTACTATTCACCAAAAAATGAAATTTTCTCTTTTTCTTCCAGATGTCTTTTATGGTTACTATCTTTGATTGTATCCATGTTTTGATCTTTATTTTTGAATTTTACTTCACACTTGGTTATTATGGAGTATTATTAAATTTGGATAAACCGAAATACGAATCCCTAATATTTGTCCTTCTGTCTCACTAGATTCATTCTCTAAAATGTTTTTCATCATCCTCAATCCTTAATGGTGATACTTGATAAATATCTTTGGCCCGTAGTGCAAAGATGAACAGGTGTTGAGATGAACATGACCAACTAGTGATATAAATGAATATCTTTGGCCCGTAGTGCAAAGATGTATATTGATTGATGTTACAGGGATAAAATATTGATGATGGACTTTTAAATTCATAGATGATAGTAAATTTCATTCTCTACTTAACTCTTCTAATGAATTGATGTTTCCGCTGCAGTTATTGATCTAAAACTTGTTGTCTATTGTATTCTATCAGATTTTTCCCTGTTGAAGACTAAGGATAATTTTTTGTATATTATCTTAGTCATAATGTTCTTTACTGGGCTAGTTGAGCTCACCCTTTTCCTTTTTGTTCCATTTTTCTTCACAGGAGGTGAGAGTTTAGCGAGGACTAAATAGGGGTATGGAGTAATGACTCAAGATATATTTGTTTTAGTAGTCCTCACTATTTTGTAAAATAGTGCATCAATAATTGTAATGAGGACGTTATTGTCTAGAAGACAATATTGTATTTAAACACTCAGTATGTGTTGTCGTATATTGCACGACAATTGTAATAATAAAGTTGTAGTTTGCTTTCTGTACCATGTATTTGGTGACTCAGAATGGGTGTTGTATACCTATTTTGGGGGCATCACATATGACATGACATTGGCATGAAAAAGTAAGGAAAAACAATTCGTACATCTTTTGGAGTACAATATGCAAACAAATGCAAGAAGGGGAGATTCCAAGGCTTTTAATGCTAAGTTAGATGCATGATCTTGGCTTGGAACTTGGATTTTATTGTAGATCTTGTCGATATTTTTGAATTGATAGGTGGCAAGTCTCGTAACTCTTCATGGATAAAAAGTTATGACCTTTTTACCAACCGATATTGAAACTCAAAGTTTGGAGTTGCCATTTACGTAGCAGTCACTTAGGGCCCAATTTCTACCTTGATCTAGCCAGAATCTCCTAATTCTCAAAGAATGAAAGTTGTAGATATACTTCTTATCTTTCCGGAACATCTTGAATCGTCCTAATCGGAGTTCGGATGCGAGAGTTATGACTATTTTACCAAAGAATATTATAATAATAAAATATATATATATAATGAAACAAGAACACAAATAGACTTGAAGTAGAAAAATGGCTTGAAATGCGTAAAATGGCTTTCCTAAAAGCAATATTTGTTCCCTCGCCTTCTTGAGATTGTTATAGGATAAATGCAAATAGCCTTAGTGGATATGACAAGCCTTGAGAAGTTTTTCACTTAGCAAATAATGAATAATTTCAAAGTACAGGAATGTGAGAGATGAGAATTTGATCTTCTGATTTGAAGTAATGATAATTTTAGAGAGAATAAGAATTTTGAACAAAAAATTACAACACACATGATAATATGAAAATTCATATATTTATAGTAGAAATCTCAAAAGATGCAACTATAGGAATGAACACAATGTTTAGTATATAACCACCAATAACTTCCTTTTAATAGCTACCTTTTAATAACTACCTTTTAAAATAGGAAATATCTTTTTCTTATTTGAATAATTTATAACAATATTTGACCATCTAGGTTTATTTGATTTTAGGTTTTAATTATTGTGTAAATTTTTAGAGAATTGTATTTAATTCGATATTGATTGATTATCAACTATTAAATATTTTGAACTTATAAGTGCTCTATTTACTTATTTTGATTTTGTTTTATGTTTTACACGTGACCTCTCTTTCTTATTCGGGAAGAGAGTGTTAAAGATATGGTCACAACCACCTTGACTACTACTACTATTGCAACTATAAGTGAAGCTGCCTTTGGTTATTGTTGTATTGCACCCATATCAAACAACATCTGCCTGAGCATGATTTTCATTGAGCTCAATAAGGATCGGTGGATGTTCATTGCTAAAGTGGTTCAGCTGCTCCATCTCACTATTTTGTGAGAGAAAACTCTAGGGAGGGAGGGAGGGAGGGAGGGAGGGAAAGAAGAGAGATGACAATTGGCAAGTCCTATGAAAGTTCTAAAATCAAGAACTCTATAAATAATGTTTGTAGTATCCAAGTCTACCATCTAGTCTTTCTTTTTCTAAAGCTAAATTACACCAATTGAATTGTACTCCCTTGTTCTACAGAAATGGTCTTGTTTTTCTTAAATATGTCATTATAATTTTATTATTATGCTATCATTCCTAAACTAATAATTTATTGATTTTAAGAGTAAACATAGGACAGAATATGTCTTAAATATTTGTAAATGAATGAGACTCCATCTGCGAAAGTGAGCTAGTATACATTTCTCCAACTCGATCACTTTAAGTATTCTTTGATACCTAAGACTCAATAATAAATTAAAAACAATTACAACTCAAGAAATTAGATGAATTAATAACTATCCAGTGTTTTCCTTGAGAAACCTAACCACTTAAAAAATTAGTTGTGTAACTATCCAATGTTTTCCTTAAGAAACCTAACCACTTTAAGAAATTAAATGAACATGAAACTTTGTTCGAGTTATTCCAATAATTACGGATCCATATCATTTTAAACGTAGTTTTTTAATTGGAGTCAGTTTCATGTTGATATAATTAAGGTGTAATGTACGTCGTGTTTGTTGTCCCCTTTCTATATATTCTATTTGTTTAGTTGTCTTACGGAGGTAAAGAAGCCCACCATTGTTGAATATTCAGCTCCTTCCATTGACTTGTGGAACCACACCAAAATTATTGGGCAAACATATTCCAAGTATATTAATTTATCTATTCCCAAGTAGAGATATTCGGTAGCACATTTGATATGGGCAAAAAATCTACAATTGCCACAATAATAAAGCCACATGCTTTGGCGCACTTTGTTACCGCACACATGTATTAATAACCCAAATTTTGTAAATTTTATTTGTAAAAATATAAATAAATTAAAAAAAATAAGTTATTAAATATTTTTTTCTAAATAAGTATACTATCACATAAAACCGCTCACATACACTCACATGAATATTTTGATGGCCCATGTGACTTGCTCTGCACGTGGGCCATCAAAATATACATGTGAGTGTATGTGAACGGTATGTGAGCAGTTTTATGTGATAGTAGACTTACTATTTTTTTCTTCAATGTTTCTCTTGGAAAGTTAACTTTTTTTAATAGATATTTAAATAATTGATTTAATTAAAATTAAAGAGTCAATTAAGACTTTGATATCTCCTATATTATTTCCTATTTATATTTAAAAAGTGGAGGTGTAACCCTAATCCTATTCTAATTCGATTAGTTAAAATTTTCGAGTATAATACTTATACACACTACATCGCAGTAGAAAAATCATAATTAATTCATCCGATGTCAGAATTGAGTGAATCCAAAGTTTGTTTCTTCATTTTTTCGTCCTCCACAATTGTGAAAAAGGACGAAAAGTTATTTGACGTCATCTTCATGCATGAGAACTATTCGGGAGTATTTTCTGAGCCTCCGGGTGGGGTCAAGAAGGCCCTGACACTAGAAAGAGTTTGTAAGCTGATGGGTCAAGCTCTTGGAGATCTTTGAGGTGTTCGGTTCGGATGTCCAAAGTCCTTTGGTAACGTAACCCTACTGTGGTGGATGGTGTTCGGGATCGGGCCTTGGAGTCCTTTGGGCCGAAGCTCAGACCAGATGGTGAGTTCGGTTAGGTTGGGCCTGTACAATGGGCTATCCTGCGTACGGAGCCTGGAGTCTTAGCCATATTTGAATAAGATAAGTCCAAAGGTAGTGTTTGGATTGGATTCCCCTTCCACCTTTTAAGGAGATTGTGTTGGACCCAAATTGTGGTAACTGCCATGTTTAGGAGTCATAAACCGACTCGAAGAAGGATTCTAAGCTGATGAGAGTACTATAAATACAAGGCTTTGGTTACAATTAACAGGTAATACTTACTTTTGAGCACTAAATACTAAAGCCTCCATTATTAAACCTTGTGATCGGCCTGTACTTATTCTCACACCGGAGCTATCCCCCGGCGGCACAAGCCGTCAAGCTTTGTGTGTGATCCGTTATTATGCAAGTTTAAGCGCGTGGATTCTGTGATTGGACGCGCCGGCGAAACTTGGCGTTAACATTGGCGCTAGAAGGAGGGCTTTTTAGTGCTTTTTCAATCACAACCAACTTTTCCTCAGTAGCGAGAGCCATGGAAGGGGGAAAGCAAAGTGCTCTGTCTGTCAGAGAAGGTGAAAACCCACCCAACCACACAGGTAAGGGGGTCGGTGAAAGATAGATTGGGTTTCAGAACTCAAGGAGATCAGGAAGAACCGGCTCCTTCCCTCCGATGTAAACTCTTCCATGACAGCTAGCACACGCCCAAACAGGCTAGCCATACCGATTAAAACCACTCTCGGGCACGTGAAGGTAGCCGAGACCAGAGGGAGTTTATTCTGCAGAAGAAGATGCAGCAAAACAAAGACGCCATGATGGCTCTGCGTCTTCAGCATGAAGAGCTCGAGGAGCAGATGGCAAAGATGGTGGGGGAACAGGAAGCGTCCTCGAAAAGGCATCAGCATCGAAGCCAATCCTGGTCACCACGTAGGGGAGAGGCAGAGAGAGAAAAGAGTAGGCCCAGAAGCCGCTCCCAAGACGGCAGAAGCCGAAGAAGAAATCGCTCAGTAGATCGAAGATCAAAACATCCGGGAAGATCGGGACAGAGGAGGTGGGACGTTCTCCTGAATACGAGAGGGACAGACATAGATCGTCCCCTCGTAAAGAGAAGTCCAACCCCTTTGCTCGAAGGGTGGCTGAATTGGAGAAGTTGCTGGTGGCAAAGAATTTGATGGGAACACCGTCGGCTTGCCTAGGATCACCCTTCTCTCCCGAGATAAATCATGTCACCGCCGACCCTAAGAAGAAGATGCCCCCGATGGAGACATATGATGGGCTGGGGGATCCCTACGACCATTCAGATAGGTACGACAGACTGATGACATACTACGGACATTCGGACGCTGCTAAGTGTCATATATTCTTCGCAACAACTTTGAAAAAGAGCGCCCGAGAATGGATGGAAACCTTGGCGGCAAGGTTGATTAATTCATGGAGCGACCTTCGGGATAAATTTCATGCTCGATTCGGGAGTAACAGAAGACGAGGGAAAATTACTGCTTCCCTCATGCAGGTTAGGCAGAAGTCGGATGAGAGCCTAAGCCAATATGTTAAAAGATTTCGGGAGGCCGTGGGTTCGGTAGCAGAGTTGAATTCTCCACAATCCTTGGGATTTTTCACAACTGGTTTGGATATCGGAAAATCGAAGAAATTGATGAAGGATCTGGTGATCAACCCTCCGACAGATTTGACAGAAGCTTTCCATCGAGTCGAGGGATTCATAACGATAGAGGAGGCTATGGGAAATTTCAAACCGCACTCCCAACCTTATGAGAAGTCTAAGGATCGGGACAAGCAGACTTATTCGCGTTCAGACAATCAGGGGAGATCAGATAGCTCTGGAAGAAAAAACTACAACGGTGGAGGTTTGGGAAATGGCCGACCACCTTTCCCAAGCAGAAATGTTAACAAAATCTACACCGCCCTCAACACAGACCGGGCGAAGATATTGGAGGAGATGCAGAATAAACCATTTTTTGAGCCCTGTTCAACGCATCCGAATCCTGGCAAGAGAGGTCGAGACAAGTACTATGAATATCATCAAAGTCGTGGACATACGACGGAGATGTGCAATGTTCTGAAGGATTTAATAGAGAAGAATGTCCAGAATGGCCAACTGGTTCAATACGTGGTAGGTCGAGAGAATTCTGAGGCACCTAGAAAGGAAAGTAGAGGACCAGATCGGGACACACAGTCAAAACTGAACCAGCAAGCCCGAGGAGTGAACGATGTAATCTCTGGCGGTTCGGTAGAGCGTGTGATGGGGAAAAAGAGGAGTCAACATCTCGAGGCCCTGCTGTCAATAGCAGGTTCCTCACCAAGAAAGGATCGGGCCTATCTAGGGACATCCATCTCGTTCTCAGATGAGGATTATCCAACAGATCTAATAGAGCCACACGACGGGGCATTGGTAATAATGGCACCGGTCGGACCAGTGGACATGAAAATGATGATGATCGACAATGGGTCCTCGGTTGACATACTGTACACGCACGCCTATCAGAAGATGGATCTAGAAAGAAAAAAGATGGAGTTGGGGGGAGAAGGCCCGTTGTATGGTTTCAGTGGGGACCCGGTAAATGTGTCAGGCACCATTGAATTGCCGGTCAGGTTCGGCACGGCACCCCATCAGGCAGAAATATTGGTCAAATTCTTTGTGGTACATGTAGATTCGCCATACAACGCTATACTGGGAAGGCCGACACTAGCAGCACTACAAGCCGTCACATCCACTCTCACTTCAAGATCAAGTTTCTGACACCGAATGGGATAGGGGAGGTAAAAGGAGATCTTGATATTGCCCGAAGGTGCTATCGTAATACATTAATTTCTTCGGGGGTCGACGTCAGCAAGCCAAAATAGACAATGGCCATTGAAATAGAGCCGTTCACTGAAAGTAGCACGGAATTGCTTGCCCTGCCTGCCGAAGAGACAGAGGATGTAGAGTTGGTCCTAGGGAATTCAGAGAAATTGATCAAGATCGGATTAGGATTGACGGAACCGTTCCGAATAAGGTTGATAGATCTTCTTCGGGTGTATGCCGACATTTTTGCATGGGAACCTAGTGACATGCTCGGGGCAAGCGAATCGGTGGCATTACACAGGTTGCATGTAGATCCGAAGATGAAGTCAGTTATACAAAAACGAAGGATTTTTTCTCCAGAAAGACAGAGGATCATAGACAAAGAAATTACCAAACTACTGGAAGCAGAATTTATCTTCGAGATCAACTATCCCGAGTGGTTGGCTAATGTGGTATTGGTCCAGAAACAGAATGGGAAGTGGAGGCTATGCATCGACTATACAGATCTGAATAGGGCGTGCACAAAAGATTTCTATCCCTTGCCCAACATCGACCAGTTGATCGATGCCACTTCGAGGTATGGTATGTTAAGTTTTATGGATGCCTTCTCGGGATACCACCAGATTTTGATGAGCAAGGAAGATATCTCGAAGACCAGTTTCATTACTCATCGGGCCATCTATGCATATCGGAAGATGACCTTCGGATTGTTAAATGTCGGGGTAACATATCAGCGAATGATGAATTTCGTTTTCACAAAGCAGTTATGACGGAGCATGGAGGTGTATGTGGACGATATGATTGTGAAAAGCATGTCAGTCCAGGATCATCTTGTAAGACCCCAACTTTTATGAATAAAGATTAATTTCGCTCAAAATATATTTTTTGAATATTATGGTGTGGATATGATATAATGTTATAGTTGTGGGTAATATTTACAAATTTTGCAAAGTAAGCAAGTGGTTATATAATATTCGATTGGTCTGGGAATATTCGTTTTAACGGGGAATATTAGATGCGGAAGACAATCATTAGTGGACCCCACAATGGAAGTATTGTCGTAGTTTAAAAGCATGTAATTATCTTTTATAAAAATAACGATAAAAATTTTTTACCGTTAAACTATTGAACTACCCGGTAGTAAAAAAATACGATGTCTGGCATGGTTGCATAGTAGCGCAGGCGGTATTAATTATTGATGCTTACATGAGAAGTCACTCGGTTATACTCAATTATTGCTACTGATGAATTGATGCATCATATCTCTCATATTATTGATTGATTATTGTCACAATTATCATCGCATAATATTTTTTATATTATTAAATCAATAATTGAGACAAAAAAGTTATTCATATTATTATTTGCAATATTGACAATGTACAGAAGTTACACAAAGAGAGGTTTGGTCACCTAATTGCGCTGATAGGAGAAATCCTTATCGAAAGCCCCTCTTTCTCTAGGAGCGACTTGGTTGTTAAATATTGTGAATTATAATATTAATGATGAATAAGTTCGTGTTGATTAAAGATGAAGTTGATAGTTCCATTGTGTGGAAATTATTAGTGTTAGTGAAAATTGGCATTTATTTCGATAATAATTGATGTCTGGAAGTTATCGGGTAATTAATCGGATAAATGAGCAATTAATTGTTATTAATTCACATGCATATAACTATTTGTTCACATGTGTGTACTATTGATTCACATTCATGTACTATTAGGGGAGTTTGTGAAAGATTGATAATACTTGCGTGACTAAATTAAAGATGGAGGTATAGTTGAAAGTACTATACTGTAATTAGTTTTTTCACATGATTTTATTATTGAGTCACATGAATGAACTATTAATTCACATGATTTACTATTAGGGGAGGTGGTGCAAGTTTGATAATACTTGCAGGACTAAATTAAAAATGAAAGAAAAGTTGAAGGTATTGTACTATAATATTTCGATCCCCAAAACGTGCAATTATCGAAACTATATTTTCTTATAAATAGAAGCTCGTTCTTCCTTCATTTTTCACCAATTCACTAAAGCTTTAGAGCAATTATTAAAGAGAGAAATTATAGAGAGAAAGAAGAAGAGAAGTGTAAGACCCCAACTTTTATGAATAAAGATGAATTTTCTATAATTATCATTTTTGAATATTATGAAATGAATTTGATATTATGTTATAGTTGTAGGTAATATTTATAAATTTTTCAAAGTACGCAAGTTGTTATATAATATTCGATTGGTCGGGGAATATTCGTATGACGACGTAATCATTGGTAGACCCCACAACGGAATTATTGTCGGATTGAGAAAACGAAAAAAATATTTTATTGAAAATAACGGCGGAAGTTTTACCATTAATACTGTTGAACTACTTGGTAGTAAAAATGCGATGTCTGGCGTGGTTGCATAGTAACATGCGGTATTGATTATTGATGCTTACGTGAGAAGTCACTTAGTTTTGTTCAATTATTGCTACAGTAATTGTTGCATAGTATCTCATGTTATTTGATTCAATTATTGTCAATATTTTATATATTATTATATCAATAATTAAGATGACAAAGTTATTAATATTATTATTTGCAATATTAACGATGTCTAGAAGTTCTGCAAAGGAGAGGTTTGGTCACCTAATTGTGCGTGATAGGAGAAATCCTTATTGGAAGCCCCTCTTTCACAGGAGCGACTCGGTCGATTAATATTGTGAATTATAATAATGATGATAAATGTTGTTAAAAATATTGAGGGGATTTTTATGAAGTATTTTATGTAAATTTTGCCTATTTTATGGACCCCCATTTACCCATTTTTCAAAATAATCGGTAGAAAGTTTTTCATTATAATAGGTGGAACCCACATGTGATGATGACATATGGGGCCCACATGTTTATGACTTTGGGGGAGGTTGACTGAGAATTTGTTCACGGGTTGTTGTTGGATTATATATATATATTATATTAATTTTGTTTTATATATATATATATATATATATATAAATTTTGAAAGGTTGGCAAAGTGGATTCACGGGAGGCATCCCGTGATTTTGTTAAATATATATATATATATATATATATATTATATTTTATTTAAAAGATCTTGTTATATTAGAATATTTTATTAATACTGCATAGTAAATCAATATGGACCGTCCGTTTAAAAGTAAATCAATATGGACCGTTCATGAGTTAGTTACTATTCAGTCCATTCTTCTATAAATAGAAGCTCATTCCTTCATTATTTCTTACGAATTCACTAAAACTCTAGAGAGAGAAACTATAGAGTGAAAGAAGAAAAAGTGTTCTGCTACTTCACTACTCCTATATCCAGTACTCTTCTTTCTAAGGCAAGGGGTATTATTTCTTTCTTTCGTCTTCATGAAGAGAACTTACATTATTCCATTCTTTGTTATTATGTTGGAATAACTTACATCTATGCAATACCGCATCGTGGTGAAATTCTTACATTATTCCATTCTTTATTTTTACGTTGGAACATCACATGCATGCGTTACGCATGACCGATTCCGTTATTTATTATTACATTGGAACATCCTATACGTGTTTTACACATGACCTAGTTCCATTATTTATCATTACATTGGAACATCCCATGCGTGCTTTATGCATGATGACCGGTTCCGCTTTTTTATTATTACATTAGAATATCACATGCATGCGTTTACGCATGACCTAGTTCCGTTATTTATTATTACATTGGAATAACTTTTATCATCTTTGCCTATCGCATACTGGTGATTTCTTTTGTTATTCCATTCTTTATTATACTCAGTTGGTTAAAGTTTTGGCTTTTATACTCTATGAAATTAGTGGAATATCCTTGATATTTGCGCTTCATCTAGTATCTTTTCATAAAAATATTCTTCTGAGGATTCTTGAATTTTACTCTACAAAGAAGTATCATGTTGACAATTTGGACGTTATTTGTTCCTGGACAAATCAATTCTTGAACTTGTTTTATTGAATTCTTATATCATTGCCATCATCCTCATGTTTATATTATGTTGAAAGTCTTTTGTGGCTTTGTAGTGCATAGATGGACTTGGTATGATTATGATTGAGGATTATTCGGTATAATCATGGTAGTAATGTTACAAATGATGTGGTAAAAGTCCTCATTGGCCCGTAGTGCATTGATGGACAGTTGTTGGCATGATCATGACCATTGATGAATACACGAATATCCTTGGCCGTAGTGCATGGATAATTTGTGGTTGTGATACCAATTATTGACTCTTACGTAAGAAGGCACTACTCAATAATGGTTACAGTAATTACTGTTCAGTGTTTTATTTTATTGACTCAATAATTTCTGCGTTGATATTTTATATTGCTGTTGTTTTAATAATTGTCATTACACAGTATTTTTCATTATCGAAGCAATAATTCATATTATCTGAATAATATTATTAGATAACATTATTGGCAATGTCTAGAAAGTTACATCTCAAGGAGAGGTTTGGTCACCTAATTGCGCCAAGAAGGAGAAATTCTTATTGGAAAGCCCCTCTCTTTCTGAGGAACTGCACGGTTGTCAATATTGTGATTCTATAATATTATTTGTGAATAATTAATTATTGATTCATATGATGAGGAAAATATTGATTTTATGTGGATATAGATGGAGAAAATTTTAATGTGACAATTGTTGAAAATTAAAATTTTATCTTTTACGATAAAATAATTCATTTAAATATATATAATATTATATTTTAATAATATAATAATGGTGATATTGTTACAAAGAATGTGGGATATATATGAGTATACGAGGAGGAAGAGTATTTTTTGTTGCAATAAATGTTTAAAACATGTTAAACATGTAAATTGGACCCCATTTATTCGATGAAATTTGATTATAGCCTCTAAAATTGCCCGTTTATGGATTTCGGTCAATTTATGTTTGGAATTTGAAAAAACTTTCTTCTGCAAAGTTGTAGAGAATTGAATTTTCTATAAAAACTCACGAGATTCGAATTGTCTGACAAAAGGGCTATTTATTATGAATTATTGAAGTTCTGAAGCTCCGAAATAATTGATTTTTGGAAGTTTTAATTATTTATTTTATGAAAAACATTTTTTTTACTTCTTCTAGAAAGGAGCATGTGGTTTGTATTCAGATTTTCAGATTCTAAGAATGGGTGTAGAAAATTTTTATATATATTATTATTATAATAAATTTTCTGCTTTGGTGTTCTAAGCAATTTCCTATAAATAGGTGCTTAGGTTAGAATTGAAAATCACACGTAAATCAAGTTTTTTCTCTCTATATTATCGGCGTATTCTTGTGAGTATTTTGAGTATACTTTGAGTATTGCTATACGGTGAAAGTTCAAGATATAGTCTATATCCGATTATTCGAGTTAAATCTTGATCTTTCGAGGTAAAGGATATTATTTTTTTTTCGTAATGATATTATTTCTTCAATATCATTATCTTTGAAATATTGATCTGAAGTTTTTTTTTATCAAATTTGGAACTTTTGGTGTCGAGATTCTTATTCACGATATCTGCAGACTATTCACGATATCTGACCTTATTCACGAATACGGCATTATTCATGAAAAATAAAATTTTTCCCTTTTCGTCTAAAATATCTATCAGAGATACTAGCTTTGATTGTATCCATGTTTTGATCATCCTTGAATTTTACACCACTATGATTATTTTTGAGGTATTTTTGGACGTGGATAAAACAAAGTCACGAATCCTTAATCCTTAATCCTTGTCATTTTGTTTCCTTTGGATTCGTTTCTTTAAAAAATATTTTTCATCATCCTCGGTCTTAAATGATGATATTATTGAATATCTTTGGCCCGTAGTGCAAAGATGAATGATTTATGATGAATATCTTTGGCCGAGAGTGCAAAGATGAATGATTTCGATGAATATCTTTGGCCCGTAGTGCAAAGATGAATGATTTCGATGAATATCTTTGTCCGTAGTGCAAAGATGAACATGTGTTTAGATGAACATGACCAATGGTGAATGTCCTTGGCTCAGTAGTGCAAGGATGAATATTTGATCCGAGATATATATTGATTGATGTTACGAGGATAAAATAGAGCGATGAACTTTAAAATTCATACATAGAAGATAGTAGTTTGCATTCTCTACTTAACTCTTCTAATGAATTATTATTTCAGCTGCGAATATTGATGTAAAACTTGTTGTCTATTGTATTCTATTATATTTTTCCTGTTGAAGACTAACGATAATTTTGTTGTATATTATCTTAGTCATAGTATTCTTCTTTGGGCTAGTCGAGCTCACCCTTTTCCTTTTGTTCCATTTTTCTTCTCGGGAGGCGAGAATATAAGCGAGTACGAAGTAGGGGTATGGAATGAAAGTTGTAGGGAGAGTTGTTTAGTAGTCCTCACCATTGTTGTAAAATAATGTATCAATAATTATGATGAGGATTTATTTGTATGTGGATATTGTGCAGATGGCAATATCGTATTTAAACTCACAGTTTTACTATTGTAATAATAAAGTTGTAGTTGTTTTACATGCAGTGTATTGACAACTCGGAATGGGTGATGTAGACCTATTTTGGGGGTGTCACGGTTGGTATCGAGCTTAGGGATATGATCTCTGGCGGAGATCGGGGAATAGAACTAGGAGGGAGAGGCGAGTAAATCCTCGCTAGTATGTCCTACCTAAGCTTATTTGATAGTTGGTCGATATATAGGATATTATGTGATATATTGATTTCCTTAATTAACCCTTGTGTTTTATGATCGTATTTGAGAATGTCGATTGAGAATATTAACAATGGAAATGAGGAGGAGTGGAGAGCCTTTGTACTCACCAAGCGAGGAGAACGTGCAACAGTGGCAATGTTCCTCCTGTGAACAACAACACCGAAAGCAGATGATGAGCGAAGGGATATTTAGAAGCTTTTTGCGATTCATGCAAAATCGAGACGAGGAGACTCGTGTTCAAAACATAGGAGGAAATGATAGCAATTCACGGGTTGTCACAAATGCAAGCGAGTTCAAAGAGTTGGGACCACACGAATTTAAGGGAAAGCCAGATCCGATCATGGCGAAACATGGGTCAAGCAAATTACCAAGATATTCGATGTCTTGGGATGCATGAAGAACAGAAGGTTCCATTCGCCACCTTTTATGTTAGTGGCGCGAAAGCGAGACTCTTGGTGGGAGAATCGTGAAGCGTACCCATCCGGTACCAAGACTCGGCATGTCTTGGGAGGCGTTTGAAACTATTTAATGACAAATACTTTCCGAAAAGTGTTCGTATATGAAAGAAGTGGAGTTTATTAGATGAAGCGAGAACAACATGGCGGTGTCTCGATGACGAGGCGAAGTTTGTAGAGTTATCCGGTTTGCACCTCATTTGGTGGAGAATGAGGAACGTATGACGCGGATATTTACGAGAGGTTTGAAACCCAAGATACGCCGGTATCTCATCTCTCATAAATTTTTCTCTATTCGGATGTTGTTAGTTGAGGCTCAATTGTTAGAGCGAGATAACGAAAGTATGGTCAACCGAGGTACCACAATCGAGGATCATAAGGAGATATGATCAACAAAACAACAATAACCAAAGTGGAGAAAGAAAAGGCGGACAAAATGGTAACCACTCTGGTGGTAATCATGGCCATGAAAATAGATGAAGCGAGTGGGAGGAGATTTTAAAAAGAGGAGATTCAACAACAACCATGAAGACGCAGCGATTGCAAAGATCAAACGGGTTCCAAGGAGGAGAAACGACCACCGGTCATATCTTATAAATCACGGGAAAGAGGACATATCACCAAACTACCCTAGCAGTTCGGTATGCTATAATTGTGGAAAGGAAGGACATATCGCTTCGAGATTGCATGGTAGCGAAACCTAGTTCAATCGAGGGACGGTGACTCAAAAGATCGGTCCCGAGAAAAAGTCAAAGTCAATCGGTTCTGGAAGAGCGTTTGTTGTGATTTGGTCAAAATCGAGGAACCCAAAGCGAGGTGATTCTGGGTAAGCTATTTATAAATTCTTGTGAAGTTTATACTTTACTGAAGATAAGGGTGCTACCCATTCATTTATCTCTCTCCTTGTGCTCAACGCGTTTAAACTTGACTCAGGAGAAATTAGACTTTGACCTATCTGTGGAAACTCCGTTAGAGAAACTTTCATCACATCCCCATTTATAAATCTTGTCTAATCCATGTTGGCACCCTTATCTTACCTATTGACCTTATCTCTTTAAAGATACTTACTTTTGATGTGATTTTAGGGATTGATTGGTTAACTACTCATCATGCCAAAATTGATTGTTTTTCGTAAGGTTGTTAGCTTTCATATTCCTAAACAACTTTGTTGTTGAATTCAAGCAACTAAACCATTAAAATCAATCAACATCATATCTAATCATAAAGCTATTCTTTTATTAAAAAGCGGATGTCAAGCTTTCTTAGCCCATGTTATGGATTTGAATAAAGACACGTCAAAATTGAATAATATTCTGTTGTTATTAACTTTCCGACGTATTTCTGAAGAACTTCCGGTCTACCCCGTAGCGTGAAGTTGAATTCTTTATTGACCTTGAACACTGGTACAAAGCCCATTTCTAAAACCCCATATCGAATGGCTCCTATTGAACTTGAGGAGTTAAAGGTCCAACTACGAGGAGTTGTTGGACATTGGTTTCATTAAATCTAGTACATCTCATTAGGGTGCTCTGTTTTATTTGTAAAGAAGAAAAGGCGGGAGTATGTGACTTTGTATTGACTATCGGGAATTGAACCATGTCACTATCAAGGATAGGTATCCTCTACCCGTATTAATGACTTGTTTGACCCGGTTGCAAGGAGAACAATTCTTTTCAAAAATCGATCTTCGATTACGGATATCATCATCGGTGAAGATTAGAACTAAGGATATTCAAAGGCGCCTTTAGAACTCGATGCGGGCATTATGAATTCTTAGTTATGTCTTTCGGATTGACTAATGCTCCTGCTGGCTTTCACGCGGATATGATGAACCGAGTATTCAAAGAGTATTTGGATCGATTCGTTGTTGTCTTTATTGATGACATCCTCATATATTCCAAAAGTAGTGAAGATCATGAGCACCATTTGAATTTGGTACTCCAAAGGCTTCGTGAAAACAAGCTTTATGCCAAGTTAAAGAAATGCGAGTTCGGCTTGAGGAAGTAGCATTTCTTGGGCATGGTGTCAAAACATGGAGTATCTGTTGACGTGAAGATTGAAGCAATACAAAGTTAGAACAGCAACCAAGTCGGTGGTGAAATCACGTAGCTTTTTGGGCTTAAATTTGGTATTATCGGAGATTCGTGGAAGGGTTTTCTCGAATCGCTACTCAGATTAAATCATCTAACTCGGAAGGATACAAAATTCGTTTGGAGCGAAGAATGCGAGAAGAGTTTCCAAGAGCTTAAGAGGAGACTTATTTAAGACTGTTCTAACAATACCATCTGGTTGGATGGATTTGTTATCTCTGACGATGCTTGGGCAAAGGGTTAGGATGTGTTCTCATGCAACGTGGGAAAGTCATAGCCTATGCCTCATGACAACTTAAAGAATATGAGAGGAATTATCCTACTCATGATCTAGAGTTGGCAGCAGTCATTTTCGCGCTAAAGATCTGGAGGCACTATCTATATGGGGAGAAAGTGGAGATATATTCAGACCATAAAAGCCTTAAATATTTCTTCACTCAAAAAGAACTTAACATGTGGCAGCGACGTTGGCTCGAGCTATTGAAAGACTACGACCACACTATTCAATACCATCCTGGAAAAGCGAACGTGGTAGCTGACGCGTTGAGTAGAAGATCATATGCGAGAACGAGGCGATGATGTCAGTATATACGCGTAGAGCCAACTTTAATAGAAAAAGTTAAGGTTGCTCAAGCCACCGAGGCGAGATGATGCATATGAAGAAGAAAGTACAAGAAAAGAGCTATTAAAGCGAGAATTGATGAAGAAGGAATACTTGAGTCCACTCCGGACTTTGTGTTCCTAACGATTACGATATGAAGTACAAGATTATGATGGAGGCACACAATACACCATTTGCAATCCATCAGGAAGTACTAAAATGTATCGTGATCTTGACATACATTTTGGTGGAACAATATGAAGAGAGAGATTGCAAAGTTTATCTCAACATGTTTAACTTGTCAACGTATAAAGTAGAGCATCAAGTGCCTAAGGGACCATTGCAACCACTTGAGATTAAAATGGAAGTGGGAACACATTACCATGGATTTCGTTCACGGGACTTCCACGGTTTCTTCAAGGCATAAATGCTATTTGGGTTATTGTTGATAGATTAACCAAGTCCGCTCATTTCTTGCAATCACGGAGACTTATTCCTTGAACATCTTGCTCAAAAATGCGTAAATGAGATTGTGAGATTGCATGGCATGCCGATATCCATAGTTTGGATCATGACCCAAGATTCACTTCAAGATTTTGGGTTAGCTTGCAAAAAGCTATAGGTACAGTTTAAGATTCGATTAAGATACCATCCTCAAACGGACGGACAATCGAGAGGACTATTCAAACTCTTGAAGATTTATTAAGACTCTGTGTCCTAGACTTCAAAAGGCGAGTTGGGATAAGTATTTACCATTGGTGGAATTCTCCTACAACAACGATTATCGAGCAAGTATAGGTGTGGCCCCATTGAAGCATTATATGGACGAAAGTGTCGCTCTCAATATGTTGGGATGAGGTGGGTGAAGCAACATTGTTGGGACCCGAGTTAAGACGTATGACTACTAGAAAAGATCCAAATGATTCGACAAGCGTATACAAACCAAGCACAAGATCGACAAAAAGAGTTATGCAGATCTTCATCGAAAGGATGTGGAATTTAGTATGGGGATCATGTATTGTTGCGTGTTGCCCCATGGAAGGGAGTTACAAGATTAGGAAGAGAGGAAAGCTCAATCCACGATTTATTGGTCCATTTCAAATTCTTGACCGAGTAGGAAATGTAGCCTATAGACTCGCGTTACCTCCAAGTATGTCTCGTGTTCATAATGTGTTTCACATATCAGTACTTCCGTAAATATGTGAAAGACCCGAATCACGTTATTGAGTTAGAACCCAGGACGAGATAGCCAAGACTTAACGTAGGAGGAAGTACTGTCAAGATCTTGGATAGGAAGGAGCATGTCCTACGATACGAAGGTCATACCACAAGTTAAAGTCTTGTGGAGAAACCATCTTATAGAGAAATGACCGGGAGTTGGAAAGCGGAAATGAAAGCGAGGTATCCTCATCTTTTGAAACACCAGTACGTCACGTCAATTTCGAGGACGAAATTTCATAAGGAGGGAGGTTGTAAGATCCCAAATAATTAATAAATGAAATTTAATTTCCTCTAATTATTATTTTGAAATAGTAAGGGTTGATGTGATTAATGTGGATAGTTATGGGTAAAATACACAAATATTTCAAAATAAGCAAGTGGTTATAAAATATTCATTTATTGTGTGGGGAATATTCGTTTGGTCGTGGAATATTAAATCTTTGTCGGGGAATATTAAATGACAAAGTATGACCATGTGTGAGCCCCATAATGAAAAGCGATTGGAGGAAGAAAATGACAAATATAAGTTGTTTAAAAAAAATAATGGCGTAGTTATTCACCATTTTACCTTTGTTGGAATACCAATTGGTTAAAACACGATGTCTGGCGTTGTTGCAGACTAAGTAGCACGCAGTATTGCACCAATTATTGACTCTTACGTAAGAAGGCACTACTCAATAATGGTTACTGATAATTCTTTATTCGATGTTTTATTTTATTGACTCAATAATTCTTTGCGTTGATATTTTATATTCTTTGTTGTTTTAATAATTGTCATTACACAAGTATTTTTCATTATCGAAGCAATAATTCATATTATCTGAATAATATTATTAGATAACATTATTGGCAATGTCTAGAAAGTTACATCTAAGGAGAGGTTTGGTCACCTAATTAGCTACCGAGAAGGAGAAATTCTTATTGAAAGCCCCCTCTTTCACAGGAACCGCACAGTTGTCAATATTGTGATTACGTAATATTATTTGTGAATAATTAATTATTGATTCATATGATGAGGAAAATATTGATTTTATGTGGATATAGATGGAGAAAATTTTTAATATGACAATTGTTGAAAATTAAAATTTTATCTTTTTCGATAAAATAATTCATTTAAATATATATAATATTATATTTTAATAATATAATAATGGTGATATTGTTACAAAGAATGTGGGATATATGAGTATCTACGAGGAGGAAGAGTATTTTTGTTGCAATAAATGTTTAAAACATGTTAAACATGTAAATTGGACCCCATTTATTGGTTGAAATTTGATTATAGCCTCTAAAATCGCTTGATTTATGGATTTCGGTCAATTTATGTTTGGAATTTGGAAAAACTTTCTTCGCAAAGTTGTAGAGAATTGAATTTTCTATAAAAACACGCGAGATTGAATTTTTTCGACAAAAGGGCTATTTATTATGAATTATTGAAGTTCGAAGCTCAAAATAATTGATTTTTGGAAGTTTTAATTATTTATTTTATGAAAAACGTTTTTTACTTCTTCTAGAAGGAGCATGTGGTTTGTATTCAGATTTTCAGATTCTAAGAATGGGTGTGAAAATTTTTATATATATTATTATTATAATAAATTTTCTGCTTTTGGTGTTCTAAGCAATTTCCTATAAATAGGTGCTTAGGTTAGAATTGAAAATCACACGTAGCTGAAGTTTTCTCTCTATATTATCGCGTATTCTTGTGAGTATTTTGAGTATACTTTGAGTATTGCTATACGGTGAAAGTTCAAGATATAGTCTATATCCAATTATTCCGGTTAAATCTTGATCTTTCGAGGTAAAGGATATTATTTTTTTTTTCGTAATGATATTATTTCTTCAATATCATTATCTTTGAAATATTGATCTGAAGTTTTTATCAAATTTGAAACTTTTGGTGTTCTAGAGTTACTATTCACGTATCGGACTTTATTCACGTATCTGACATTATTCACGAATACGGCATTATTCATCGAAAATAAAAATTTTTCCTTTTCGTCTAAAATATCTATTGTGGATACTAGCTTTGATTGTATCCATGTTTTGATCAAATCTTGAATTTTACACCACTATGATTATTTTTGAGGTATTTTTGGACGTGGATAAAACAAAAGTACGAATCCTTAATCCTTAATCCTTGTCATTTTGTTTCACTTTGGATTCGTTTTTTAAAAAATATATTTTCATCATCCTCAGTCTTAAATAATGATATTATTGAATATCTTTGGCCTGTAGTGCAAAGATGAATGATTTCTGATGAATATCTTTGGCCTGCAGTGCAAAGATGAATGATTTCTGATGAATATCTTTGGCCCGTAGTGCAAAGATGAATGATTTCGATGAATATCTTTGGCGTGTAGTACAAAGATGAACATGTGTTTAGATGAACATGACCAATTGGTGAATGTCCTTGGCTTTTGTAGTGCAAGGATGAATATTTGATCCAGATATATATTGATTGATGTTACGGGGGATAAAAATAGGCGATGAACTTTAAAATTCATACATAGAAGAATTTTCTAAATAAAATAAACAAGAAATTTATGTGATAAATTTTTTTTTTTTTAATGACGGACTAAGTGTCAAGTAAAGTGAACGATAAATGCTAATACATTTATTACTTGAAATTAGAAATAATTTTGGAATTATTAATTACCACAAATTATATGGTAATAAATTTCAGAAGTTTAAATGTTTTTATTAATTATTTTCCATGAAAACATGATTCGAAATAATATATGATGTGATAATTAGATTTATATAATAAATATTTTATTATATGAATTGTTCGTAATATTTAAGTTAATTATTTTAACTTGATTATTGATGATGTGTGTAATGAAGAATAAGTCGTATATGAGATCCAAACCTCGGATTGGGATTGTGATCAAGAGATGAGAATAATAATATTATATTATTTATATAATGATTTTACAAGCACTCATAATTATGTATCGGTATAAAGTGACAGATAATATCGAGTAAACGACTACCAATTAGGTCATAACATATTACCGCGTTGTGAAACCCTAATTATTAAACTCGCTTATGAGGTATTTCGAGTAGTGATCGTATATGAAGTTATCGTGAATAAGAATATTCAGAATTAGAAGAAACCCTAATTATCACAGAGACATCGATAATCAGACAAACCCTAATTATTATAACCCTAACCTGCTGAAATTAGAAACCAGAACGATCGTGTTAGTAATATACACGTATAATTAAAGAACCACTAATGGTCAATTAGAAACCCTAATTGATGACGCTGAGAAACCCTAATTTTAATTAATGTGTTTAATTTCGATGTTATTATATAAGTGTTTTAATTTACCAAAGGATAGAAGTTAATTGGTAAATTATAAGAATTAAATCTAGTGATTAAATATTACATTTAATTGCCTTGTACAAGATTGCCCATACACTCTTAAACAAAGCCCAACCATCACCCATAACAAATCGTAAGCAAGAATCAAGAATTTTTGGCAAAAGGGTATAAGGACACTAAACCTAGAAATCCTTTGATTCGATGTTATTTGATGCAATTGATTGTTTAAAGTTGTGTAATAGGATGTTAATTGATGATATGGGTTGATAAATCAAAGACCCATAACATCAAAGTGCATTTAATTTGAAGATTTAAGCAAGTTGGAAAAAATCAATTTCGTTATTTTTCACCAAATGTCAGAGGTCATAACTTTTTGCTCGATCATGAGTTTTGTTCTTTAAAAGTTGTTATGTGTAGCCTGATATGTGGTCTTTAATCTGCAAAAAGAATCAAGTCTATATCATGTATAGATTAGAAGTTATAGATTGTCAAACATGGTTGATCGATCATGATAAACTGCTTTTTGGGCCTATAAATGGGGCATTCTCGCCCACTTTTGTGCTTTAAAAGATCTGGGCTTTTGATATGTTGTAGTGCATCGAGTTAGGAAGCCATAGGTTTTGAATGACCTCATTCCAATTTCTGATGAGGGAATTACGGTGATTGAAAGGAAATGTGTCAAATTTCTCAAAACCGAAAAGTCAAGAATGGATGTGCTATTCGGGACACTGCTTTTGATTAGTTAATGTTTCCAAAACCTTCTGGGCTTTTGGTATATTATAGTACACCAATAAGCTTTCCATAGACTCTCAAACGGACTAAACCGATATCGGAGGAGAGAGTTATGACATTTCAAAGTAGTAGTGTCAAAACTTCCCAACAAGTGCGGTGCAGTCCATTTGAACGGAATTTCTGGGCTGATGTGTTCGGAATTTGGAAATGGTCAAAGAATAGAAGTTGTAGCCCTGAAGTTAGCTTCAGGTGGGCTCAAGAATCGCTTCAAAAATGTTTTAAAATGAAAGAGTTATGACTGACTTTTTTAGCTTAAAGAGGGTAAAGCTGAAACGAGATTGAAAATCGTTATGAACGCCCACTTTTGACGACCGCTTGGGCTATCTAATGAACCCGAATTGGGTAATTCAGTATTTTTTTAAAATAGTCTTACATACCATGTATAACATATCCAAAAATCAGATTAATTGAGTTATGAGCAATGCGTTAGAAAATCGCAAAGTGAGCTATTGAAAAATTAGTATAAACCAAGTCCCACATCGACTAAATCGAGAACTTCACCATTTTCTAAACCTATAAATAAGGGCTTGGCCTTTGTTTCATTCACCAACAATAAGGCCTCCAATTTTTGAGAAAGGTTTTGTTGTGGGAGAACTTTTTATAAAGTTCTCCTTAGTTAAATTTTGCTGGAAGTGCGATTCAAATTGTGGGAATTCAGATTTTGCATGTGTTCTTTATTTAATTTTTGTAATGTTATTATTTTTAATTGTTAGTTAAAGTTTGAATTTTTGAAGTTTAGTTAGTGTTGTTAATAAACTAGTTAGTTTACTATGTTTATTTTGGCTTGGAATTGATTATGTAAATGAGTTATTTCATGATGACTTTTAATATTTTGTGATGAATTTCATTAATTAATTATTATTAATGATATTAAAGTTATTTAATGATTATATTAAATAATTTAGTTTTAAAATGATTTTTAATATTATAAAAATCATTTTAAATGAAAATAAGGTATTTAAAAATATTTTAAGTTATAAAATATAACTTTTAATATTTAAATGATAATTTCATTAATAATTAAATATTAATGATATTAAGATAATATTAATGATATTTAGTTTATTTAATAATTATTATTAAATAATAGTTTAAAATGGTTTTACTTATTTAAAAACCATTTAAAGAGGATATTAAGGATTTAAAAATATTTTAAGTTATAATTAATGACTTTTAATATTTGATAAATAGTACATTAATATTTAAATATTAATGGTAATTATTTAAAATGATTTTTATTGTTTTAAAAATCATTTAAGGGTAATATAAATGTTTTAAAAATAGTTTGAGTTATTATAAATAACTTTTATATTTTCAGAATGGTTTCATTAATAGTTTAGTAGTAATTAAACTATTAATGATAATGAAATTGTTTAATGTTTAAATCATTTAATTATGATTCCGATATTTGAAAGTTATAGCCGACCAAACTAGCTGACTTGAGAACCGATTATGAAGTTCTGAATTTGAAGAACAACTATAGTAATAGTTATATCACTATATGCCCTTTAGTGACAGATTTGAATTATTTTAAATTTTTCAATTTCTGGAAATTTTGAAAATGATTAAAAATTAAGATGTCTGATATTTACAGATGTTGAGGTATAAAATAAGAGTCTTAGACTCAAGATTTACCCGATAAAGTCGTTTTTGACGCCGACAAATGTCGTAATCTTATAATAGAAAGAAAAGGCTATCGAAGAGCATGGATGAGATATTTGAAAAATGTATAAAAATATTTCAAGTATGAATAGAACTAAAAGTATGATCACCGTAATTATGTGATTAGACTACGTGTCAATCGTAATGTATAAAGATTTATGTGTTAAGATATATTGTTCTAATCGAACTAATGATCCGATTATCGATAGTTGTGATAAAGAGATAAAACCTAAGTCGAGATTTGTAATCGCCGAATCAAAAAAGTATCCTACCTTTGCATTTCTTTATGCAATGGACATGAGTAAGAAGTTTCGTAATTATTCTATTCCCGCATGATTATGTACGCTTTGATTATCAACATGCTAGCTCGTATATATATTCGCTCGTTGATTTCTAAATGGTTATACAAGTGTCCCCACTGATAACCATGGCATTTATTCACATGTTGATATACCTTTGTCAATTACCCGTGATACATATATGTTGAATTACATATTATTGTTGAGCAAGATTAAAACCTTCTGTTTGGAACTGTGCATGTATGAACATCCCTATATGGGAAGATTTTTGCGCCCAAGGCGGATAGAGCGAGAGCGATGAATTTCGCTCAAGTTATGTAGTATTGATCAATACAGGTACAACGGGTCGATCATCCTCCGCGTTCGTAAGCTAGAGCGGTTTCATGGATGGATTTCGCCAAACCTTTTCAAAAATTAAAAGAATGTTCATAGTATGATTCTTAAACCCTATTCATGTGGTAGAGCCAGAGCCAAATTTAAATAATTTGGAAGAGATTTGTTATGTGAATTTTTATCAAGACAAATTACTTCACAACTTTCGATTCGCTGTAGAAGTGTTATGTAAAGAGAATACTTATATTCTTTCAATTTTATATATATAATTGCTATTACTTGTCGGGCACTCAAATGCTCATCCTTGCTTAAATTAAATGTTTTCGCATTATGTATGAAAGCAACTCAAGGCTCAGTGCACTAACAAAGGAAAAGGAAAGTCGATCAATAAGTGTGTATCATGAGTTAATGGTTATAGTCAGTATTGGTATCTATTCAAGTATTATAAGGAATGTATTTGAAGGTCACGACTGGAAAGTAAACTTTGATGTATGTAAATTAAGTTCGAATGTATTATTATATTAGTATTATTCAAATTTTAAAGAAATGGTATCGTGGAGAACCGAAGTTCGGGTTTCAAGTACCGGATTTGGGGTCGCACAAAGTTGGTATCAAAGTCGTGTGGTTACGAAGCTTAGGTAGGAATACCGAGACTAATAACCGCAATGATTAGGATAAGTATTAACTCATATAGAGTTAGTTGGTCGATAAGATTCAAAGATGAATCTCTATGAAAGTGTAAAGACACGTAGTTCCCTAACTCGATTATAAAGTTAAACAAAGAGGGGAATAGATTGAGTCTAAAAGACCGAAAGTCCAGCTTATGAGAGATCGTAAAATAAAACGATCAAGATATAGAACTAAATCGTAATATATACGGCGAGATCACCCCGTGATCCGATAAGGCTACGACAAATGTAAGGAATCAACTGATGATTGGAAAGTTTACAAAGAAGATTGTCGTGGTATGAATTGTACTATAAATGGTATGCATCCGTAAGAGAATTATAAATAATGAATTAAATTGCATGGAGAATGGGGTTAGTGTTAGATGGGGATTCAATTGAGGACTCATGCTCTGCAAATGAAGTTGTATGATTCTTCGATGGGAGCCGAATTGTACTTGTGTAAAAACCACTTAGTTTTCGCATCGATAATCATTGAAATGTCTGTGTCGCGCTATTTGTTATATGCACATTAAGAGGATGACTCCATTCTCGTGTGTATAATGTGTAGATAGGTCATGAGATAGAGAATATAAGATTAAGTACGTAGTTCTTAAAAGTCATACTTATGAGACATTCTTCGACTCATAATTATATGAAATGTTTATGAACCCTCAAATAATGGACGCCAAAGGTCCGACTAGGATAAGTTTCTAAACTCATATGATTGTGGCAATTTATGAACTCATAAGAGTGGTTTGATGAACTGGGTATAGTTTTTGTGTGAATGGAGTGTTATGGAATACAGAATGATAGATTGTTAAGTAAATGATTTTTTAGTGAAGGTGTTAGTTTTCCTAAACTCCTAGCTATGCTAATCTTCAAAATTTTTGACATCAAGCTAAACACGCACTACGTGCTTTTGAAAACAAAAATGTAGACTCGTAATCATTTTTGAAACGGGTTTAAAGTACTGGCCTATGCTACTTATTTTGGCTTAGACGCAAATGATTTGAAATATCAAAATTGTTTTTAATTATCACTCATGTACCATGCAACCCGGTGCAGTAGATGATAAAAAAATGATGGAGTCATCAATGCAAAGATTACTTAGTGTGGATGTGATCTCGTGATCGCCAACCCACTATGGTATGATGTAGTATGATAAAATCACCAAATGACGGAATCCTCAACTGATCGTAAATACAAAGCAAGCATCATGACGCTCATTCTCGAAAAAAATGTTTTCAAAATTTTAATTTGCCAACTGGTTTGGCTATACTTAAATAATTCGATTGAATCAATTATTGATATGAGTCTATGCTATTTGAATCGCCTAGACTAATGTTTATGAAAACTCTAAGTGTTCATCGAAGAAATTTCCCAACCAAATTGTTTTAAAAGCGGAATCCTATGATAAGACCGAGGTGAACGATGTTATTTGGATAAAATAATCCAATCTAATAGCGTAAATATTCGCTAGGCATGATTAATACGTTATGCATGATTTAGGGTACAATAAAGCTAATCACCTAAAGTACTATTAATGGTAGTTTACCTTCTTTGTGATTATAAACATACTGTAATGTAATGTTTTATGTATGAATACCGTTAAAACTATGTGTTCATGGTCTATATGACCCTCAAAGACAATTTGAAAACTTTTACTCTCGTGAGAGGTGTATTGGGTAAAGATGTGATGATATGTGTGAATGTCAAAGACAGATATAGAGTTAATGAAGTTATGAGGGGAGGTTGGAGCAGGGAGATATTCAGATAAGACAGTTGAAGGTTGAAAAGAAGCCAAAGACACCAGATATATACCTTAGACTGTGCTTTAGTCATCACCTTCATGCGATTCGATGCAGAGTGGATGGAGCGCTTTCTAGCAGAGAGATAGGTGTTGATGAGAATTGAATAAATTTATCATCAATCAAAATAAGATATATAGAACTCTTGATTGTCGTGGTATATATACTATATGTTAATCGTGGTAACTTATGTATGTAGATGTCCGTGAGAAAGATATGTGGAATAAGAAGGATCGATCTATACCCCGAAGCTAATATCAAGGCCAACAAACAAATAGAAGCTCACCAGAACCCAAATCGACGAGGTGGCTATAGTGGAAAACGAAGATCGATCCGTAAATGGTGGATTTGATGAGACAAGGATTCAGACACTAAAGTTGAAGTCGCCAAGCATCAACCCGAGATACAGGATCCGGAGAACAAGGTTTCTACTACCGAAAGGTGGGAGATTGAGACGTTGCTTAATATCCAACAAGGCCAAGCATTGCTAGCAACAATGGAAGAGCAGGATAAGCTCAAAATCCGAATCGACCAGATGGGAGCCTCAAGCAACACCTCGTGTGCAACTCCGAGAGGTAAGGGAAAAGAAAGGTAGAAGATCCCGACTTAGAAAACCCGATAAGAAGAAAGGGAAAAAGATATGTTATATTTGTGGCCGTGAGGGACATACCTCTCCCCGCTGCCCCAACTATAAGCAAGGTGGATGTTTTAATTGTGGAATGGAAGGACATCGAGTTTAATGAATGTCCGAGAAAAAAGTTTGGTAAATAAGTAAAGATGGGTTATGTTGTGTTTATGTAAATGTGTGATAAGTAATGAACTATTTTCAACTTTTATGTTGGTCAAGATTTTAAACCCGACTTTCATAGTCACAAAGGGATAGCCGCTGATTAAAGCAGATGTGTGTGTAAATATTCGATAAATGAATATGAATCTAAGTTTGAGAAATGAAACGAAGTTTAATACATTAATCTTATGCAATAAGGTTTAAAATGTAAGGGTATAATTTATGGTTTTATTTAACCGTATAATGCCACCAAGACGTCAAACTCGAAACCAAAGGGTAGAAGAATCTACTAATGCCGAGAACTAAACCAGAATCGATGCAAAATTTTGCAAACATGGTAGCTCAAAGCATGATCGTGGAATACCAACCGCAGGAACCAAATGCATAATCGCTGGGCAAATTTCAAAGACTTCAAAGCCGTAGGACCACTGTAATTCAGAGGATCACCGACCTATAAAAGCCCATATATGGGTTAACGAGATAGAAAAGGCGTCAGAATCGCTAGAGTAGATGAGGGCAAAAGACCGCTTTTGCCACTTATATGATGAAAGGGAGGCTAACTTTTGGTGGGAGGCAAATAAAACAAAGGGGCAGAGAAGAAGAAATTACTTGGGATATGTTTAAGAATTTATTTTTCAAAACTATCTCTCTGTTAGATGCGCCTAGAATGGAGTTGAAATTTCGAGTTAAAACAGAGAATACGATCACAAGTGAGTATGCCGCAAAATTTAATGAGTTGGTTAGGTTTGGCTTCCACATCAAGTGGATACAGAGGCTAGGAAGGCAAGGAGGTTTGAGATGGGCTTAAAACCTCGGCTCTACAATAAGGTGTCAAGATCGCAAATCAATACTTTTGCAAAGACTCATGGAGAAGGCTATCATTATCGATCAGGAAGTGAGGCCATGAGCCTCTACCATAAGGAGAAGAAGAACAAAAGCAAGTCGAGGAGGAACAAAGAGATAAAGTAGTAGGGAATAGGGGTGAGAAAAGAATGAGGAATTTTTCCGAGAAAATGCAAGTAAAGAAGGAAGGTATAAAGAAGGTGAAAGGCAAAGGCAAGAATCATGGAAGAATCACTCGGGCGAAAGTGTCTCAAGGGCAAGTTTGTATGCTATAAGTGCGGGCAAGAGGGTCATATCTCTCCCAACGCGCCCAACTCAAGGATGATCATGGATGTTTTATATGTGGATCGATCCAAGCATAAGGTAAGGAATTGTCCACGTAAGGGAATGGAGGGTGGAACGAACCACGGGAGAAGAAAAAGGACGTTAGCAATTTCAGACCAAACTCAACCAAGAACTCCAACGTAAAGGAACTCCGAGGGTTTACAACACGACGGCCCAGATACTGGTGGTACCGGAAATGTAACTCCTGTGTGCTATTTGAATAACTTATATATCTTATATTTTCGCTTAATCGACAGACAAGTGTTATGATGAATAATTAAAGATCGGGCCTCGATCAAGTATGATCGAGATCTACGACAATGATTATATGCTATGTACTTTTCTCGATATGAGTTTTTTAAAAGTGATTCCGGGACTAATCCTTATAAAGGAGGGTGAATGTAAGAACTCGATATTTTCTAAATAAAATAAACAAGAAATTTTATGATAATTTTTTTTTTTTTTTAATGACGGACTAAGTGTCAAGTAAAGTGAACGATAAATGCTAATACATTTATTACTTGAAATTAGAAATAATTTTGGAATTATTAATTACCACAAATTATATGGTAATAAATTTTCAGTAGTTTAAATATTTTTATTAATTATTTTCCATGAAAACATGATCGAAATAATATATGATGTGATAATTAGATTTATATAATAAATATTTTATTATATGAATTGTTCGTAATATTTAAGTTAATTATTTTAACTTGATTATTGATGTCAGGTACGAAGAATAAGTCGTATATGAGATCCAAACCTCGGATTGGGATTGTGATCAAGAGATGAGAATAATAATATTATATTATTTATATAATGATTTTACAAAGACTATAATTATGTAATCGGTATAAAGTGACAGATAATATCGAAAGAAAATGACGGCCAATTAGGTCATAACATATTACCGCGTCCGTGAAACCCTAATTATTAAACTCGCTTATGAGGTATTTCAGTAAAGGATCGTGTATATGAAGTTATCGTGAATAAGAATATCTGTAATTAGAAGAAACCCTAATTATCACAGACATCGATAATTAGGACAAACCCTAATTATTATAACCCTAACCTATTGAAATTAGAAACCGTGAACGATCGTGTTAGTAACATACACGTATAATTAAAGAACTACTAATGGTCAATTAGAAACCCTAATTGATGACATTGAGAAACCCTAATTTTAATTATCTAAGTTTAATTTCGATGTTATTATATTAGTGTTTTAATTTACCAAAGGATAGAAGTTAATTGGTAAATTATAAGAATTAAATCTAGTGATTAAATATTACATTTAATTGCCTTGTACAAGATTGCCCATACACTCTTAAACAAAGCCCAACCATCACCCATAACAAATCGTAAGCAAGAATCAAGAATTTTCGCAAAAAGGGTATAAGGACACTAAACCTAGAAATCCTTTGATTCGATGTTATTTGATGCAATTGATTATTTAAAGTTGTGTAATATGATGTTAATTGATGATATGGGTTGATAAATCAAAGACCCATAACATCAAAGTGCACTAATTTGAAGATTTAAGCAAGTTGGAAAAAAATCAATTTCGTTATTTTTCACCAAATGTCGAGGTCATAACTTTTGCTCGATCATGAGTTTTGTTCTTTAAAAGTTGTTATGTGTAGCCCGATATGTGGTCTTTTAATCGCAAAAAGAATCAAGTCTATATCATGTATAGATTAGAAGTTATAGATTGTCAAACATGGTTGATCGATCATGATAAACTGCTTTTTTGGGCGCCTATAATGGGGGCATTCTCGCCCACTTTTGTGCTTTAAAAGATCTGGGCTTTTGATATGTTGTAGTGCATCGAGTTAGGAAGCCATAGGTTTTGAATGACCTCATTCCACCTCGGATGAGGGAATTACTTGATTGAAAGGAAATGTGTCAAATTTCTCAAAACCGAAAGTCAAGAAATGGATGTGCTATTCGGGACACTCTATTTGATTAGTTAATGTTTCCAAAACCTTTTGGGCTTTTGGTATATTATAGTACATCAATAAGCTTTCCATAGACTCTAAAAACGGACTAAACCGATATCGGAGGAGAGAGTTATGACATTTCAAAGTAGTAGTGTCAAAACTTCCCAACAAGTGCGGTGCAGTCCATTTGAACGGAATTTCTGGGCTGATGTGTTCGGAATTTGGAAATGGTCAAAGAATAGAAGTTGTAGCCCCAGAAGTTAGCTTCAGGTGGGCTCAAGAATCGCCAAAAATGTTTTAAAATGAAAGAGTTATGACTTTTTTAGCGTAAAGAGGGTAAAGCTGAAACGAGATTGAAAACTGTTATGAACGCCCACTTTTGACGACCGTTTGGGCTATCTAATGAACCCGAATTGGGTAATTCGTATTTTTTAAAATAGTCTTACATACCATGTATAACATATCCAAAAATCGATTAATCTGAGTTATGAGCAATGCGTTAGAAAATCGCAAAGTGAGCTATTGAAAAATTAGTATAAACCAAGTCCCACATCGACTAAATCGAGAACTTCACCATTTTCTAAACCTATAAATAGAAGGGCTTGGCCTTTGTTTCATTCACCAACAATAAGGCCTCCAATTTTGAGAAAGGTTTTGTTGTGGGAGAACTTTTATAAAGTTCTCCTTAGTTAAATTTTTGCTGAAGGCGATTCACTGTGGAATTCAGATTTCGTGTATGTTCTTTATTTAATTTTTGTAATGTTATTATTTTTAATTGTTAGTTAAAGTTTGAATTTTTGAAGTTTAGTTAGTGTTGTTAATAAACTAGTTAGTTTACTATGTTTATTTTGGCTTGGAATTGATTATGTAAATGAGTTATTTGCATGATGACTTTTAATATTTTGTGATGAATTTCATTAATTAATTATTATTAATGATATTAAAGTTATTTAATGATTATATTAAATAATTTAGTTTTAAAATGATTTTTAATATTATAAAAATCATTTTAAATGAAAATAAGGTATTTAAAATATTTTAAGTTATAAAATATAACTTTTAATATTTAAATGATAATTTCATTAATAATTAAATATTAATGATATTAAGATAATATTAATGATATTTAGTTTATTTAATAATTATTATTAAATAAATAGTTTAAAAATGGTTTTACTTATTTAAAAACCATTTAAAGAGGATATTAAGGATTTAAAAATATTTTAAGTTATAATTAATGACTTTTAATATTTGATAAATAGTACATTAATATTTAAATATTAATGGTAATTATTTAAAAATGATTTTTATTGTTTTAAAAATCATTTAAGGGTAATATAAATGTTTTAAAATAGTTTGAGTTATTATAAATAACTTTTATATTTTGGTAATGGTTTCATTAATAGTTTAGTAGTAATTAAACTATTAATGATAATGAAATTGTTTAATGTTTAAATCATTTAATTATGATTCGATATTTGAAAGTTATAAAGCCCACCAAACTAGTCGATTTTGAGAACCGATTATGAAGTTCTAAATTGAAGAGCAACTATAGTAAATGCTTATATCACTATAGCCCTTTAGTGACATGATTTGAATTATTTTAAATTTTTCAATTTCTCGAAATTTTGAAAATGATTAAAAATTAAGATGTCCGATATTTATAGATGTTGAGGTATAAAATAAGAGTCTTAGACTCAAGATTTACCCGATAAAGTCGCTTGCAGACGCCGACAAATGTCGTAATCTCTATAATAGAAAGAAAAGGCCATCGAAGAGCATGGATGAGATATTTGAAAAATGTATAAAATATTTCAAGTATGTATAGAACTAAAAGTACGATCACCGTAATTACGTGATTAGACTACGGTCAATCGTAATATATAAAGATTACGTGTTAAGATATATTGTTCTAATCGAACTAATGATCCGATTATCGATAGGTTGTGATAAAGAGATAAAACCTAAGTCGAGATTTGTAATCAAATAATCAAAAAGTATCCTACCTTTGCATTTCCTTTATGCAATGGACATGAGTAAGAAGTTTCGTAATTATTCTATTCCGCATGCATTATGTACGCTTTTGATTATCAACATGCTAGCTCGTATATATATTCTCGTTCGTTGATTTCTAAATGGTTATACAAGTGTCCCCACTGATAACCATGGCATTTATTCACATGTTGATATACCTTGTCAATTACCCATATACATATATGTCAATTACATATTATTGTTGAGCAAGATTAAAACCTTCGGGTTTGGAACTGTGCATGTATGAACATCCCTATATGGAAGATTTTGCCCAAGGCTGATAGAGTGAGCGATGAATTTCGCTCAAGTTATGTAGTATTGATCAATACAGGTACAACTGGGGCCGATCACCCTCCGCGTCTCAGAAGCCAGAGCTGGTTTCATGGATGGATTTCGCCAAACCTTTTCAAAATTAAAAGAATGTTCATAGTATGATTCTTAAACCCTATTCATGGTAGAGCCAGAGCCAAATTTAAATAATTTGGAAGAGATTTGTTATGTGAATTTTTATCAAGATAGATTACTTCACAACTTTCGATTCACAGGTATAAGTGTTATGTAAAGAGAATACTTATATTCTTTCAAATTTTATATATATAATTGCTATTACTTGTTGGGCACTCAAATGCTCATCCTTGCTTAAATTAAATGTTTCAAGCTATGTATGAGCAACTCAAGGCTCGTGCACTAACAAAGGAAAAGGAAAGTCGATCGAATAAGTGTGTATCATGAAAGTTAATGGTTATAGTTGTATTGTATCTATTCAAGTATTATAAGGAATGTATTTGAAGGTCACGCACTGTGGGGAAGTAAACTTTGATGTATGTAAATTAAGTTCAATGTATTATTATATTAGTATTATTCAAATTTTAAGATCGAGAAAAGCTGAAATTGTTCATCAAACGAACTTCGGGCACAACACGATCAGAAAGTTTGAAACAAAATAACTGATCGAGAAAAGTCGCGAGTATAACTGATCGAAAAAGTTTACAAACAAAAATTTTGTACTTCATTCATATCTTCACATTTTTACAAGACCCAATCGTATAAGATTCGGGCAAAGTACAAATAAAGAGGAAAAAAGAAGATTACAAAAATTACAAGTCCTAACAGAAGCTATTCCGGAGGAGGCTCATCCCCAGTCTCGAATTCTTCGTCCGAAGAGTCAAGGACGGAGGCATCGAGTCCAGCAGCAGTCGATTTCGCCCGAGCCTTTTCCCGATAGGTTTCATAGCCTTCAGCAAACTGAGCCATGATTTTTTCGATCAAGGCAGGGGATTCTTCATATTCTTTGATTGTGCGATGCTTGGCCTCGGCACGTTCATCCTTCAAGGCATTGTTTTCCCGGATCGAATGCATCAGCTTAATGTGCATCCCGTTAAACTTCTCCTTAAGGGCACGAAGCACCTGCAACTGTTCATTGCTCTCTCCGGATAGATGATCTCTCTCCTCAAGAAGTCGCTTGGCATGACCTTCGAGGCCGACGAACTCCTGCTAAAGTAGCGAATATTGTTCCTTGAGCTCATCGGCTTGACGTTCAGCCCTAGTCAACTTATTTCGGGTCTCTTCATGGAGATCCCTTTCTATCTTCAAGTCTGAGTTCAGACCTCGAACCTCAAACCTCAAGAAGCGTAAAGACGTCAGACCTCAAATTAAACTTCCTTTTTTGGTCGTTAAGGCAAGAAAGGAATGGCTCGGCGAGACTACGTTAACTTGCTGACAAAAAGGCATATCGACTATGAAGAATAAAGCATGACTGTGATAGAAGAGGCTAACCAATTTGGGAATTACCTGACACTGAGCTTGAACATAGGCGACGAGATACTCTTCGGAAGAGAATCCCTTAAAGCCTTCTTCATCACCAGGAAGTTTGAAATGATCGAATAGCTGAAAGTAAAACACTTTCGAAGGGCTCTTCGGCCAACAGGTAGTCAGCGTCCCTTGAGAAAAGTTCGCTTTGGAAGTAGGAGTTGAAGCGGGAAGGGGTTTGACCTCAGCAACTGGTTGCTCAGGAACTTCAGACACACGAGGCTTCTTGGGTCGAGGTTCGAGAGGAACTTCTTTGGTTTCCTTCAAATCTTCGATCATCGCAACCTGTGTAGGGGGAGGAGGAATCGGCTTCGGCAGAACTGAAGAAGTGGCCTTGGCGGGGACCTTTGTGGAAGGTTTGGAGGGTTTCTTGGTCTTCTTTAACAAGGCCATCTTCTCAACTCGGCTCATTTTCAGCGCATTCTTGTTGGTGGTTTTGGCAGCGGTGGTGGTCGGAGGGACGGGCCCCGATGTGGAACCCACCGAAAGCTCTGCTATCAGGATGGTCTCCTCATTGGGTGAATCATCAGCTGTCGGTGGATGAATAGGTTTGGTGGTGATGGGAAGAGGTACCAAGGAATCATCGGCACCCTCGGGCTTAAAGATAATCATTGCAAGGTAAACAGAATAGTGTAAAATAAGGTATACAAGAGATAAAGTCAAATCATGAAAGGATGGGATGATTTTAACTTACGGCCGTGTTTGTAGAGCCATGCCTCCTTAGATACAACTTCCAGACCCCATTCGGTCTTTTGTAGCTTCTTGTAGAATGCCTTGAAGGCATTAACCTGATCCTTGGGAAATTTGGATACCTTTGCGATCGGATCTTCGGGACCGGCCCAGTTCGGAAAAAGTATAAGGTCGGTTCCCCTCATAAAGAACCACTAAGGATGCCATCATTTGTTGCTAGAAGGAGTCTTCATGAAGGTGGTGTTAGAGTTTATGCCCTAGAGGCCAATTATTTGATATAATTGCTTAACGTTTTGATATTATATTTGATTGAATAAATATATGATTTTATTATGGTTTTATTTACTGCGTAATATAATTGTTAACATAATAAAATTCCTTAGAATAGTGATACAAATTATATAGTTTCAAGTATATGACTTGAACATGAGATTATATATTACCATTAGTATCGGTGTTCTTAAATGTCCCTAATCGAGTATCATTGTTGATGGGACAACAATGATGCATTGAGACTAAGTATGTGGATCGATTGATGACCAAATCTCATTGGTCATAAATATATGAGATATTAAGTCAATTCATAGGTACATGTTAGAGAAACGATGTCTTTCGGATGGACCCACCATGAGAATTTATATGGAGCATTATGCGAAGTGTCATTAGCAATTCTCATAGTGACAATGATGTAATGGTCCTCCGACCTGAAATCGCTATATTACTACACGAGAATTTATGTACTTTGATATCATCAAATGTCACCTTTAATAGGGTGGACTATAAAGGTGATTATTGGGTTCATCATTAATCGTGTGAGAAATATGAGTGATCTAGATGTAATTTAACCATCCTATATATTATGGGTGATATCCATAGGCCTCTTGATTGAGTAGGACTATGAAATGCATGGCTATGCTCAAATAGTGATTTGTTTCATATAGTCTACTCATTGATCAAGAAAACTCAGATTAAATTATGAAGAGTATGACACATTCCATGACTCGAGTTTAATCTAGGATATTAAGGTTAAAAGGATTAAATTACATTGAAACATTGGTCACGTAAAAGGTTGCATCGAATCATCGATCTTATTATTACTTGGGTAGCGGTGATGCATTACTAGATGCCGCTCACTTTATTTATAATTTTATAATATGATTTTAAAATTATTGCCAACGTAATAATAACCTATAGGTCACACACATGTAACATTATTTAAAAGGGAATTAATTTAAATTTTAAGGATTTAAATATATTAATATGATTAATAGTATTTAAATCATTTAATTTAAATTAAAAGGATAATTTGTATATATGTATATTAATTAAGTAAAACTTAATTAAGAGATATATATATATATATATAAATTCGGATTTTATGAAATTAGGTTTTGATTTGATTAATTCCTTTTAACTACTATATATATGATATATAATGACTACTTAGGGTAAGATATCATAATTGAAAAACCATAGCCAGCTCTTAGAGAGAGACTAGAGGAAAGCGATTTCAAAAATCCATTCCTTTTGGTGGCTAGTACCATGAAGTCCTTCTTATTGCGAGAATCGTTCGACTGACGGTTAAATGCTCGCGTTGGATACCGATACAAGTAAAGCGCAATCGGTTTGTATTGCATTGGAGATTCGAGGCGCAGTCGATTTCAGATTCTCGTTTTTACATCTGGTATAATCTCTAAACCTCTGAATTAATTGATTTTTCGCATGGATCCTGTTTTAGGGTTTCGAAAATTGCTTTAAAATTTTAATTTCCGCTGTGCGTTTCTATGCCGAAGCCCAACAGATGGACCGACCAGCCACTCGGTTGAGTTGCCGAAAGCCAGGTTCTTTTGACTTCCCGATTGTAAACAAGACGAAGAAGAAATTAAGGCCGGGAGTGATCCCGACCTCCTGACAAAGAGCAATAAAGGAAATCAAATGGATATACGAGTTCGACACCAGTTGTGCGAACCCGATACCGACGAAACAGAGGAAGGAGGAAATGAACTCATGGAGGGGAAATCGGACCCCATATTTCAGGGCCCATAGGGGAATGGCCATCCAATCACCTTCGGGTCGCCAAAACATCCTTTTGTTCGGCTTTGGAACCCGAAGCTTATACTCCTTCAAGATATTGAAGAGAGTTCGGATGTCAAAAAGTTGGGATGTGGTGATGGTAGACTTCGTGTTGATATGCGAGTAGTTGGTTTCGGAAGCGTAAATGCTTCGAATTTTTGTTTCGGCACCATCGATTGTGGTGTCAGTGGGTGCTGCAGGTAGATCGACTGGAATCAGATCACCGACAGTCATGGAGGTTGAAAAGACGGTTGGGGGAACTTGTTCAGTAGGAGAAGAGTTCCAAAATCAGCCATTGAGGAAAATGAAGTGTGAATGTAGAGATTTAAAAGCAAAGATAAACAGAAAAAGGCTTGAATTAGAGGAAAAGTGTGGGATGGAATGCTCACCGGAAATCACCTGACCGGAAAGTTCGAGAGCAGAGTTTGAAATGAGAAAACTGGGAAAAGTGGCAGAGTTGGAAGAATGGGGGTTTTTATAAACTCTAAGATGCACGAGACCCTAGGGTGACTATTTATAACTGGTGGGGGGCAGTCCTGGGGAGGCGTGTGACGTTTTGAGAAACGAAGAGAGACCGTTTGGGTTTCCCAGACATTTCATCATTGGCTGTCATGACCTTTCAAGTTCACGTCTTTTCGAGTCTCTAATTATAAATAAATTATAACAGGAGACTGGGGGGCAATGTTTGGGAGCATTTTACCAGAGCCGGTCCTGGATTTTCTAAGGCACAAGGCAAATTTTTTCAAGTGTGCCCTTTATACAAATTAAAAAATAAATAAATTATCAACTAATTTTTTTTATTAAGATTATAAGAATTTACAAAAGATAAGGAAGAACACTTTAAAATGTCATCGAAGCAAAAAATTATTACATGTACCTACAAAATAAAAATATCAATGAAATCAGTAAAACTAATGAAATACCCACTGTAGTTGGCAAGTTTTACTGATTACACAATTGAACTTTTAATTTTTCAAATTACCCCACTAAACTAATTATTATTTTGAAATTGGGTTATTAGTTTAAAAAAATAATCGAGACGTTAATTTTTATCTACAAAACTAATGAATTACTCATTGTAGTTGCACGCTTTTCTTGATTATACCATTGAACTTTTAATTTTTAAATTACTCCATTAAACTAATTAAAAATAATTATTTTAAATATTTTTAAAAATAATTATTATTTTTAGTAAAAAACATTAGAAACTTTAATTTTTACCCATAAAATGAGTAAAGTTTCATAAAATATAGATTTAAAAAATTAAAGTTTTATGAAGCGTTATTGATTTAAAAAATCTCTTTTTCCTTTTGAAAAATAAAGTTTATTTTTTGAATCTATATTTTATAAAATTTTACTCATTTTTTAAAATATGAAGAATTTTCCAATTTTTTTCTTGAAAATAATATTTATTTATAAAATTATTATTTTCTTTTCTCGAAAAAAATTGAATCAAATTTTTTATTTATCATTTACTATTTTTTTACTTTAATTTCTATTTTAGTTTTTTAAAAATTTCTAATATTAAGAATGGGCCATTCTATTAAAAAATTAAGTAGACATTAATTTAATTTAAAATTACTTTAATTTGTTTGAATCTATATTTTATGAAACTCTACTCATTTTATGAAGAAAAAAAAAGTTTCTAATATTTTTTACTTAAAATAATAATTATTTTTAAAAATATTAAAAATAATTATTTTTAATTAGTTTGATGAGATAATTTAAAAAATTAAAAGTTCAATGGTGTAATCAGTAAAATGTGCCAACTACAGTGGGTAATTCATTAGTTTTGTAGATAAAAAATTAACGTCCGTTTATTTTTTTTTAACGAAATGACCCAATTAATAATTAGTTTGGTGGTGTAATTTTAAAAATTAAAAGTTCAATGGTATAATCAGTAAAACCTACCAACTAAAGTGGGTGTTTCTTTAGTTTTGGCCAATGAAATCTAAACCACAAAACATCATTTAAAATGTCTTCTTGTTGCACTTTTAGATGTAAATTCTTATTTTAAGATGTTTAAGTACGAGTATGTGTATGTGTTATATATTGGAAAATATGTGAATTGGTGTGAAGACAATTTAAATGTTAATTTAATATTTATTAAAGTAAATAAATATTTTAATTGAATTATTTATTGAGATTATGTGATTAATATAGAGTAATGTAATTAAGTGTATTATATTAATTAAATGATTTATTTAGTATTTAATTAATATGTAATAATTTTATGTTATAGTTTTAATTTAATTGAGATAATGTAGTGATGTGGTAATTGTTACATGAAGTTATAATTAGCGAGTAATTATAATATGACAATTTTATATGATTAATTGATGTTAAACTTTTAATTAATTAAATTAATGTTAAGATTTAATTAATTAAAGGATAACATTAAGAATATGTGTTAAAGGATCTATTAAAAGAGTTAAAAGAGTTTTTAAAACTGTTTTCCCAAACAAAACCTTACTTTTGTTTTAAACCAGTTTTATCCAAACAAGACCTTAACTATTAAAACCTAATTTTAAAATAATATGGTTTTGCCAAACAAGCCTTAGGGCTTTTAAATTTCTACTTTTGTAACTTATATATTAAATTGATAATTAGTATATGTAATTATATTGGGAGTTACATATTCTATAATTATAAGTGTTATATGTATATTGTATATACACTAAGTTATATTAGATTTCTAAACCTTTGTCTAAACTAAGAACAAAGAGAATAAGAGGAAGAAGGCTGCCATTGATGGAGAAAAAAAATAAAGTAGAAAAAAAAATCAAGAAGGCTTGCAAGAAGAAAAAGGTAAGAAATTGAAAATTTACATTTTTTGTGCTTTCTTTTGTTAGATCTTTATGAACCAAGCAACTTTTGTTTTGGATCTTTAAAAAAAACTCATGATTTACATAAGTATTGGTATTTTATATGTGTATCAAAGTATTTTTGAAATCAAAAGTTAGATCCAAAGTGAGAAAATCAAGTTTTGTACCAAAAGATTTAAGAAAAAGCTTTCCTTTGTATGCTATATATATTTTTATGTTAGATTCGTTGGGTTCATGTGGTAAATGGTTTAAAACATGTTAGCATGCTAGATACATGAGTTAAGGGAAAATCCCCTTTGGAATCACTCAAATATGTTAAGAAATGAGCAAGTTATGAATTAAATCCCAAACTACTTTAATCATTGAACACAAGCACCGATTAGTCACTTTCATCCATTTTCGGGACCAAAACAGAACAAAAATAGATGTTTGATACATGGAAACTGTAGTTCGGGAAAGTAAGAATCTAAAGATACCTATTGGACCTAAATCCGATTTGTAGATTTCATTTTATAAGCGTTTCTGTTAAGGACCCCAAATCTAAAAAAATGAACCAACTGTTGAATAAAACCTTGCTGACCAGTCACTTTGGGCCTGATTTTCGGGACCTAGACAGATTAGAATTTGGTGTTTGATACTGAAAACTGTAGTTCAAGAAGATACGGATCCAACGAGTCTGATTGGGCCTCAATCGGAGTTGTGGATCTCGTAATACAAGCATTTCTGTAAAAGACTCCAAAATTGAAAATGTTTACAAGGCATGTAATGGTCAATCTGTAGTGGTCTGTTTTCAGGGTGCTACACTGGGCCAAATGGACCAGGTGGGCCCAAATCGGACATGTACATTACCGTCTACAAGTGTTTCTGTGGAGGATCCCAACTTTAAACGAAAATTATAGAATAAATAGAAAATAAATATTAGAAATTCATAATAAATTTGTAAAAATTATTTTAAAGCCTAAAAATGGGTTTTTAATAATTTGGAATATATTTCATTAATATTTTAATATTTTTAAATATTAATGATAGTTAATTTATTTAATTATTATATTAAATAAATTACTTAAAAATAATTTTAATACTTTAAAAATCATTTGAAATTATATTAAAGTGTAAGGAAATATTTTAAGTTATTTTTAATGACTTTTAATATTTTGTGATGAATTTCATTAATAAATTAATATTAATGATAATGGATTTATTTAATAAATATATTAAATAAATTATAAAAAATTAGAATTAATGTTTTAAAAATCATATAAAAATGATTTAAGGGTTAGAAAAATATTTTGAAGTTATAAAATATAACTTTTGATATTTTGGCATGAAAATACTAATATTTTAATATTAATGGAAATTATCGGATAATGGATTTAAGCATTTTAAAATTATATAAATATGATTTTATGGTATTAAAAATACTTTGAAATATTATAAATATATTATAATATTATGACATGTATTTCATTAATATTTGATATGAAATAAATATTAATGATAATGGAACTAAGTAGTATTTAATTCATATTAATATGATATTAATGATTGAAAAATCATGATAAATGATAATAATTATCTGAAAATTATTATAAGTCATTGAAAAATATTTTGAGTGAAAATGAAATTATCTAAGGTAAATGTAAAGCATTTAGGCAGAGTCTTATGGAAATTAGACTCGTGAATTATCCGACTAGGCCATCGAGATGTCAGAAATTGTACCGAATTCAACTCAGACTGAAATAGTTTGACTTGATACCGAATTTTAGGTATTTTATAAATTGATAGGATTATGTGGTAATTTGTTAGATTATATTATAACTGTATTTAATAGTACTATACTGTGATGATATTATTCTAATATTTGGAGATCGGTATTATCTATGTTAGGTCTTCAGACAAAGCGATATATGTTGCGTAACGGTAATCAACGGTACATGCAAGTTCTCTAACTCTATCTCAAGTTGATATTTTTGAAATATGCTTGGGGTTAATCATTACTGATTATACCATGTCTAAGAATTATTGATTCAAGACTCTGTGTACATTGCATGTATTCATCAGTATGAAAATTTGATCACCTTCATTACAATTTGGTCCAGTTGATTTATTCATGTTCATTATTCGCTCAAACCTATGAAAATTTATTCATGCTTCTTTCACAATGTTTATATTGTAGAAAGTTAGCCAACTTATTGTTCAATTCTTTTTCAATCATGATATATCCTTAATTGAACTTATATACTTTGGGCAAAATTGTTGCTCACCCTTGCTATATCATGATAAACATTGCAGATTCGGACGAATACGTCAGATACAGGAAAAGTCAAAGACAAGTCAACTTTGGATTATATGTGCAGCTAAATTTGTAACAGTAATGTATGATAATAGCTTTGTATGTCAAATAGGATATTGATTTAGGTATTATATGAAGGTTCTCGACCTTGGGGATAATGTGTAATGTTTAATATATAAACAGTTTATGTTTATATCTTTCGCAATAGTTATAGAAATAGAATACCAGATCCGTTGTGATTTGGGACCCGGATCTGGGGTTGTTACAGTTGGTATCAAAGCTGATAGGTTATACACCTTAGGTAAGAGTACCTTAGGCTATGAACTTAGGTTAAAAGAATAAGAAGTTAAGTTTAAGTTACGTATAATGAAAAAGGTGATTCTTCAATATACGTTAATGTATAGGATGAGTTTAGTCCTAGAAATGTTATAAGAAGAATATTAGAATGGCGAGGGATAAAACTCGAATAAAATATTGAGTAACGTGAATTATATTAAATTCTTAAAGGAAGAGTTAATAAATAAATAAGAAGATTCAAAGAAGAATTTTGAAGAGATATGAAGATAAGAAATGGGAGTTACCTAAATCCAATAGCCAAGATAACGAATAATGATGAATAGAAAAAGTCTGTAAGATTAAAAGCATAAATGAAATCGTAAATGATGAAAAATGGAATGAAAGAGGATCGTAAAACAAAACGATCACAAGTTAAGAAAAGAATTTTAAGGGAGATGATTATAGAATAAGATCACGACGTGATCTGTTTAAGTTATAAAAGAAAGATGGTCTGTAATGTTTGAATAATTATAGCTTGATGCTATGAAGATAATATACTATGAAATAGTACGAGATAACTCACGAGGAGTTATAGATGATGAGGTACTGAAAAAATTCAGACGAAGAAAAGAGCAAAGTTATAAGCAAGATAGAGTTAGGTGGGATTTCAATTGAGGACTCATGTGATGGCTAAGTTGTACAAACCTTTGTATGGGAGAGGGTTTTGTGCTTGCACTCAGTTTATCACATTGATAATCATTGGAATGTTGGTGTCGCTATCAATGTATATGTCTTGTAAAAGGTGATTTTTTTTTCTCATGTGTATATTTGATAGTTAGAAACTATTAAGATTAGTCAGATATTATTAAGATTAGGTACAGTTCTTAAAACTAATGCATATGGTAAGTTCGTGACTCATAATAATATGGTATGTTTTGAACCCCTCAACGAATGGTTGCCTATGGTCTGACTAGGATAAGTTCTTAAACTCATATTATTGTGGCAAGTCCTGAACTTCCAATATGTAGTAAGTTTGATGAACTATACTGGGGGTATAGGAAGATTGTATGTTGAAATACAAGAATACTTAGTATAAGAGCATTGGTGGTGCTAGAAATAAAAGAAGTAGTTAGTAATGAGATAATGGAGTAAAAATTAAAATTGATGGAGAAAATTAGGTATTCAAAATCTTCTAGCTTTGCTAAATTTTCGAAATTTATTGAATTCGTGCTAATGTTTGCACTTCTATTTTTCTTGAAAAACATTGGATCAAATAATGGAACCAATGAGTTTTAAAAACAATACCGTTATTCGTATGTCTATGCTAATTATTTCGGCTAAACAAAAATGATTTAAAAATATCAAAATGTATTTTGTTTTTTTTTTTCCGTAGTCATTAAGGCATCACTAAATATGATGCTGATTTAACAAACGAGGAAGTCATCAATGCAATTAAACCTGGTGTTGGATGTGATCATAAGATCGTCAACCCACTATGGTATAATGTTGCATGACAAAGTCATATAATGACTGAATCCTCAACGTATTATCGAGATAGTACGGTATCATGTCATCATAAAAGGATTTTTGGTTTTCTTTAAACTAAGAAAGATATGCCATATGAATTGGATAAAATTATTTCGATTGATGTCCGAATTTTTGCTAGAAGTCTATGCTACTTGATTCAGCTAGACAAATATTGAAAGATGTTTATGGAATTCGAGCGTTTTTGGTCAAACTATGCCAAACCAAATTGTTTTGGTGCGAATTCAGATGTTAAGAAGCTGAGGTGAACAACCCTATAAAAAGGGACATGTTATTAGAGACAATAATTCTGAATGTAACGCATATAGTCGTTACGATGTACTACGTTTGGGTTCGATTTAGGGTACGATAAGTCGCCACCTAGAGAGTACCGATGCGGTTTATAGTGTGAAGTACGGGGTGAAGCACTATTAAACCTAGAAAGAAGTTCAAGGTCTCATGACCACTCAACATTATTGGAATCTTTTAAATTCCTCGAAGTTATTTATATCGCTTCCCAATTATTGAGCAATTGTGGAAGATTCTTATTATTCGATGGAGAATGTAGTAGAAGAATAGCCCTTAGAAAGAAGTAGTTGTAGAACGCTTTAATCCAGTGAATAGAGATTAACGTAAAATCTATTTTGATAGATTGAATGAATGAAGATTAATAAATAAAATTTCGAGGACAAAATTCTTAGAAGAAAGGGTGAATGTAATATCCCGAGTGTTTATGATAACGATCCTTAGAAAAGGAAATGAATGGGTTAAAGAATATATAATATTTGATATATGACTATGTTTAATTGAAGGTTATGTAATAAAACCTAAAAGTTGTTGAAAGAAATGAATGAGTATATATATATATATATATTTTGCTAAGTTAACGTGTTGAAGTTATTCAATGATAATTGTGAAAGAGATTTTGTGAAAACCGAGTAAAGGGAGGTTTCGTTGATTCCGAGGACTAATCCTTATAAGGAGGAAGGATGTGACATCCCTAATTTTTAAGAATTAATAAATGAGAATTTAATAAATAAAATTTTATTTTAAGATGTTTAAGCATTTAGTATGTGTATATGTGTTATATATTGTGAAATATGTGAATTGGTGTGAAGAGAATTTAAATGTTAATTTAATATTTATCAAGTAAATAAATATTTTAATTGAATTATTTATTGAGATTATGTGATTAATATGGAGTAATGTAATTAAGTGTATTATATTAATTAAATGATTATTTAATATTTAATTAATATGTAATGATTTTATGTTATAGTTTTAATTTAATTGAGATAATGTAGTGATGTGGTAATTGTTACATGAAGTTATAATTATGAGTAATTATAATGTGACAATTTTATGTGATTAATTGATGTTAAACTTTTAATTAATTAAATTAATGTTAAGATTTAATTAATTAAAGGATAACATTAAGAATATGTGTTAAAGGATCTATTAAAAGAGTTAAAAGAGTTTTTAAAACCGTTTTCCCAAACAAGGCCTTACTTTTGTTTTAAACCTGTTTTATCCAAACAAGACCTTAACTATTAAAACCTGATTTTAAAATAATATGGTTTTGCCAAACAAGCTTTAGGCTTTTTAAATTTCTATTTTTGTAACTTATATATTAAATTGATAATTAGTATATGTAATTATATTGGGAGTTACATATTCTATAATTATAAGTGTTATATGTATATCAGAGTATATACACTAAGTTATGTTAGATTTCTAAACCTAAGTCTAAACTAAGAACAAAGAGAAGAAGAGAGAATAAGAGGAAGAAGGCTGCCATTGATGGAGAAAAAGAAGAAAGGAGAAAAAAAAATCAAGAAGGCTTGCAAGAAGAAAAATGTAAGAAAATGAAAATTTACAATTTTTGTGTTCTCTGTTGTTAGATCTTTATGAACCAAGAAACTTTTGTTTTGGATCTTTAAAAAAAACTCATGATCTACATAAGTATTGGTATTTTATATGTGTATCAAAGTATTTTTGAAATCAAAAGTTAGATCCAAAGTGAGAAAATCAAGTTTTGTACCAAAAGGTTTAAGAAAAAGCTTTCCTTTGTATGCTATATATATTTTTATTTTAGATTCATTGGGTTCATGTGGTAAATGGTTTAATACATGTTAGCATGCTAGATACATGAGTTAAGTGGAAAACCCTTTGGAATCACTCAAATATGTTAAGAAATGAGCAAGTTATGAATTAAATCCCAAAACTACCTTAACTGTTGAACACAAGCTACCGATCAGTCCACTTCATCCATTTTTCGGGACCAAAACAGAACCAAAATAGATGTTTGATACATGGAAACTATAGTTTGGGAAAGTATGAATCCAACGATACCTATTGGACCTAAATCCGATTTGTAGATTTTGTTTTATAAGCGTTTAGTTAAGGACCCCAAATCTAAAAAAAATGAACCAACTGCTGAAGAAAACCTTTGTCGACCAATCACTTTGGGCCTGATTTTCGGGACCTAGAGACAGATTGGAATTTGGTGTTTGATAACTGAAAATCTGTAGTTCAAGAAGATACGGATCCAACGAGTCTGATTGGGCCTCAATCGGAGTTGTGGATCTCGTAATACAAGTGTTGCTTCGTAAAAGACTCCAAAACTGAAAATGTTTACAAGGCATGTAATGGTCAATCGGTAGTGGCCTGTTTTTCGTGGTGCTATATCTGGGCCAAATGGACTGTTTCTTGAGCCTAAAACGTAGCTCGGGAAGTCATGGTTCTAACGATACCAAGTGGGCCCAAATCGGACTTGTAGATTACCGCCTACAAGTGTTTTCGTGGAGGACCCCAACTTTAAACGAAAAAATTATAGAATAAATAGAAAATAAATATTAGAAATTCATAATAAATTTGTAAAAATTATTTTAAAGCCTAAAATGGGTTTTTAATAATTTGGAATATATTTCATTAATATTTTAATATTTTTAAATATTAATGATAGTTAATTTATTTAATTATTATATTAAATAAATTACTTAAAAATGATTTTAATACTTTAAAAATCATTTGAAATTATATTAAAGTGTAAGGAAATATTTTAAGTTATTTTTAATGACTTTTAATATTTTGTGATGAATTTCATTAATAAATTAATATTAATGATAATGGATTTATTTAATAAATATATTAAATAAATTATGGAAAATTAGAATTAATGTTTTAAAAATCATATAAAAATGATTTAAGGGTTAGAAAAATATTTTAAGTTATAAAATATAACTTTTGATATTTTGTCATGAAAACACTAATATTTTAATATTAATGGCAATTATTTGATAATGGATTTAATCATTTTAAAATCATATAAATATGATTTTATGGTATTAAAATACTTTGAAATATTATAAATATATTATAATATTATGACATGTATTTCATTAATATTTGATATGAAATAAATATTAATGATAATGGAATTAAGTAGTATTTAATTCATATTAATATGATATTAATGATTAAAAAATCATGATAAATGATAATAATTATCTAAAAATTATTATAAGTCATCAAAAAATATTTTGAATTAAAAATGAAATTATCTAAGGTAAATGTAAAGCATTTAGGCAAAGTCTTATGGAAATTAGACTCATGAATTATCCGATTGTAATCATCGGGATGTCGTAAATTGTATCAATTCAACTCAGATCAAATAGTTTGACTTGATACCTAATTTTAGGTATTTTTTATGATCGATAGGATTATGTGGTAATTTGTTAGGTTATATTATAACTATATTTAATAAAGATTATATTGTGATGATATTATTCTAATATTTGGAGATCAGATTATCTATATTAGGTCTTCAAACAAAGCGATATAGGTCAGGTGTAATTCAAGAATCAATGGTACATGCAAGTTCTCTAACTCGATCTCGAGTTGATATTTTTGAAATATGCTTGGGGTTAATCATTACCGATTATACCATGTCTATGAATTATTGATTCGCACTCGTGCACATTGCATGTATTCATCGTGTATGAAAAGGTCGATCACCTTCATTACCATTTGGTCCAAATTGATTTATTCATGTTCATTATTCGCTCAAACTATGAAAATTTATTCATGCTCTTTCACAATGTATATATTGTAGAAAGTTAGCCAAATTTTATTGTTCAATTCTTTCAATCATGATATATCCTTAATTGAACTTATACTCATTGGGCAAAATTGTTGCTCACCCTTGCTATATCATGATAAACATTGCAGATTAGGACTTAATACGTCTGACATGTGAAAAGTCAAAGACAAGTCACTTTGGATTATATGCGCAAGCCTAAATTTGTAATAATAATGTATGATAATACTTTTGTATGTCGATAGGATATTGATTTAGGTATTATGTGAAGGTTCTCGACCTTGGGGATTGGGGATAGTGTGTAATGTTTAATGTATAAACAATTTATGTTTATATCTTCGTAATAGTTATAGAAATACGTAATATTATTTATGAATAATTAATTATTGATTTATATGATAAGAAAATATTTATTTGATGCGGATATAAATGATAGATTTATTTATGTGGTTATAAATGAAGGAATCAATGTGGAGGTGTTTTATCAATATTTTTTCAGTTTGGAGGTATTAAAAGATTAAATCGGTGTTCTTAAAGCTCTATTGCGTGAGTTATAATTTTAATCCGACCGTTGGATCGTTTTGATTTTTGGATATGTTATACGTATATAAGTTGAGTATATATCCATAAATTTTGAACCGTTAAAAATTAACGCATGATTTGTTATGAATTTTAAGAGGTGTTGAAAATCATTCGTTTATGGGTTTCGGATATTTTCTGTCTGGAATTTGGAAAAAGTTGTAGAGAATTCGATTTCGTGTGGAATGGACATAAAATTTGTATTTTCTGATAAACGGGCTATTTTCTATGAATTACTGATGTTTCGGAAAATAAAATGATTTTAATTAAATTATGGGTGGGACCCACTTGTGTTAAAAACATGTGGGCTGCTGGGAATTTTTAGAATTGGAATTCTAGCTGATTCAAGAAGGATGTCATGGAAAGAAAAGAAAGAAATATTATTATTTTATTATTTTAGTCTCCTATGGCGTTCTAGCATTTTCTTATAAATAGGCGCTTAGGTTAGAATTGAAAATCACACCAGAAACAAGTTTTCTTTCTCTCTATATTGTCGAGCGTATTTTTGTGAGTATTTAGATACTTTGAGAGTTGCTATTCAGTGCAAGTTCCCTTTGACTTTATATCCGATATTCCAAACAGAAGTACTACCATTTTGAGGTAAGGGATGTTATTTTCTTCATATATGATATTATTTTTTTCAATATCATTATACCGAAATATTGGTCTGAACTTTTTATCAAATTTAGAACTTTTTGTGTCGGGATTACTATTCACGTATACGGCACTATTCACAAATACGACACTATTCACCGAAAATGAAAATTTTCCTTTTTGTCTCAGATGTCTATTATGGTTACTATCTTTGATTGTATCCATGTTTTGATTTTTATTTTTGAATTCTGCTTCAAAATTGGTTATTATGGAGTATTATTGATCTTGGATAAACTGTGATATGAATCCCTAATATTTGTCCTTCTGTCTCACTCGATTCGTTTTCCTTAAATATTTTTCATCATCCTCAGTCCTAAATGATGATATTACTGAATATCTTTGGCCTGTAGTGCAAAGATGAATGATTAATTGATGAATATCTTTGGCCCGTAGTGCAAAGATGAACAGTGTTGAGATGAACATGACCAACTGGTGATACAAATGAATATCTTTTGGCCTGTAGTGCAAAGATGAATATTTGATTAAAGATGTATATTGATTGTTGTTATAGGGATAAAATATTGATGATGAACTTTTAAATCTTAGAAGATAGTAGAACTCATTCTCTACTTGACTCTTCTAATAGATTGCTGTTTCCGCTGCAGTTGTTGATCTGAAACTTGTTGTCTATTATATTCTATTAGATTTTCCCCTGTTGAAGACTAATGATAATTTATTGTATATTATCTTAGTCATAATGTTCTTTACTGGGCTAGTTGAGCTCACCATTTTCCTTTTTGTTCCATTTTTCTTCTCAGGAGGTGAGAACATAGCAGGATCTAGTCGGGGTATGGAGTGATGGTTCTAGAAAGATGTTTTAGCAGTCCTCACTATTTCTATAAAATAGTGTATGAATAATTGTAATGAGGACTTATTTGAGTGTGGATATTGTCTAGAAGACAATATTTGTATTTAAACTCACAATTATGTGTTGTCGTATTTCTTGAGGACAATTGTATTATTGAAGTTGTAGTTTGCTTTCTGTACCATGTATTTGGCGACTCAGAATGGGTGTTGTATACCTATTTTGGGGGCGTTACAGCTATCCTGCGTACGGAGCCTGGAGTCCTAGCCATATTTGAATAAGGTAACTCCAAAGGTAGTGTTTGGATTGGATTCCACTTTCACCTTTTAAGGAGATTGTGTTGGGCCCAAATTGTGGTAACTGCCATGTTTAGGAGTCCTAAATCGACTCGGAGAAGGATTCTAAGGTGATAAGAGTACTATAAATACAAGGCTTGGATTACAATTAACAGGTAATACTTACTTTTGAGCACTAAATACTAAAGCCTCCATTGTTAAACCTTGTGAACGGCCTGTACTTATTCTCACACCGGAGCTATCCCCCGGCGGTATAAGTTGTCAAGCTTCGTGTGTGATCCGTTATTGTGCAGGTTCAAGCGCGTGGATTCTGTGATTGGATGCGCCGGCGAAACATGGCATTAACAAGAACCACAATCTGTCATGATTCCCGTCACTATTTTTAGCCCTTATTTTGAAAATTCGTAACTCAGCCATATTATCTTAGAATCGAGTGATTCTTAAGCCTATTTTGTGTATCTTTTTGAGAGCTACATTTTTTTTGAAGAACTGAATTTTTTTAAAGACTAGAAGACCTGAAAGTCAGATTATTTATTGTCGCATATTGAAGAAGTGCGAACAAGGAAGGTAAATATTATTTTATATTTAGTTACGAGGATTTTTAAATTAGAGATTATTTTTGATCAAAATATAGACATGGATTAGATATCATGATAATCAGAAAGAGGAGATATATTTATATAAAGGAATATAATTTAATTGAATTTAAAATATTAAAAATCTAAAAATCAGTTTCTATATTTTAAGGTTTATTGCGTAGGTTATACCTCTTAACTCGACCTTTGGATCGTTATGATTTCTAGATATGTTATACATATATAAGTTGAGAATATGTTCACGAATTTTGAGCCGTTAAAGATTAGCATATGATTTGTTATGAGTTTTAAGACAGGGATGATATGCAATTTTTGTGCATGGCTGAATTTTCAACAAGTTCTAATATTTAAAAATGTATAACTCTATGACTTTAAATCTGAATTAAGTGATTCTTGAGGCTAAATTGGAGTATTTGAAGTCTAATTTCTTTTAAAATTAATTAATTTGACAAATAAATTTTAGTTAATGGTGATAAGATCAGAATAGTGGACTAATTTCTTAAGAATAATTTTTCATAGTAGGGTTTTAAGATTTCTTAAGTTTTGTTATTGGTTTTTTAAGTTTTGGAGTATTAATAGCAATCTAAGGCAATAATTAAAGGCACCTTGAATGAATTACGAATCATTAGTTTGGATTATATTTAATTCGAGGTAAATATATTTAGACGGTGAATAACATATCGTATTTGATATAGTTGACATTTGATGGTAAGATTTTGTGGAGTGTGCTATAAGTGGTTTTGAGTATCAGGTACATATTTTGTACTCCACTCATTTGATTATTATTGTATTCTATATATCTCGCAATATCTCGTCATTCGTTACATTTTTCTTATATTTCTGTTGATACTCTTAAATAGAGGTTTGATCTTTGATACCTTAACTTTATTATGTAACTTGAAATCTTTTCCTTCTATTATAATTTGAACATATTCCATATTTTCAATGATACTATCATTATGTTGATTTGCCTGTACTACTAATCGTTCAGAATTTGGTACTCGCTTAATTGTTTCATTTCTAATCAAATTCTTAATTTGTTTCGATTTATTCTAGATGTTCCGAACTACATATTTTGTAATTTTTTGAATTTGTTCATCATGCATAGAATTTTATTGACATTTGTAGAGTAGTATATGTTACCATCTTTTGGAGACATTGTGTTTAATTATGATTTGATTTGGTTCAACATGTAAGTGTAGAATTATTTTGTTGGTATTATGTCGCATGTGTTTTGACATTATATCTTTGTATACGAATAAGCGGTAGGGTATACCTGAGATATAACTACCTTTGGGGGTACTATAGACATGTCCTCTTAGCACCGAGGCATGATACCTTCTCTGGCGATGTGATTACTCCACATCGTATCCTTTTGTATGTTTGTTCTAGGTGTGAGCTTTGACCATTTAATATGTTTGTTCAGGATACGTATGGGTCGGCCTTAGTTTTTGTTCTGTCTTGTGGATTGATGATGTTTGTGCTAGACATACCTTTTGATTTGCATACATTTGAATTCGCGGTCCAATGTGTGATTTGTCTGTGTGACATTATTTTGATTTATCTATGTGGCAAGATATTTGTGTTTTGTTTTGAACTCGGTATAAAATAACCACTCAGCTACTTTGATTCAGCTTTTCGTTTGTTTCGTTAATTCTATTGATTCAAATATATTATATTAAAAGTTTAGAGATTATATTTTCGTCGATATTTATTCTTAAGGTCTTGTTCAGTATTTTGTCAGTTAGTTTTGTATTTCAGTTGTACATCTTTTGTATATCTTTAATTATTCATACTGGGCATTTAACTCATCTTGTGTTTTTCTTTTTGTAGGTTTGCAAGGGCGATTTAAGATTTTGTGTGAAGAGAGCTACTTTTGACCGATTAAGTAAGTTTATTTGATTTTATATTTTTATTATTGTGTACATTTTTGGAGAATTCTTTTTAATTCGACATTTATAGATTATCAACTATTAAATATTTTGAAGTTATTATAGTGATATGTTTATGTAATTTGAGATTTGTTGTACTTTGCATGTGACCTCCCTTTCTTATTTGAGAAGGTGATGTTACAACACATGCTACAGTGTTGCTGAAAGCTTTGAAATTGTTTGGGAAGAGAGTATTCCAAGATGAGAGGGTGATTGTGGAATCTAAATTTCCATGTTTCTTGGAGCCGACGCACAACTCTTTTGGATCCAAAAAGGACAAGTGGTACATACATATTATAAGTCTTCACCTTTGACGCCGCAAACATCACACTAAGTAATGTTAACGTATGCTGCTTGTGACCATTATGATGAAATCTGCGTTCCTAGCTAACTCTATATTTTAAAATATCCACTCCTCAAAAACATTGAAAACACAAATCATACAAATTTTAAATATATATTTAATACATGTAGGCCTGTAAACGAAACGAACTGTTCGCGAATCGACTCGGTTTGAGTTCAGTTCGGTTCAGTTCGAGTTTAATGCCTTGTCGAGTCGAGTTTGCACATGATTTCACATTCGATTATTCGATCGAAAATGTTCACAAACCATGTGGTTCGGTTTGTCTATGTTCGCGAACAGTTCGGGTTCAATTTGGTTTGAGAAGTTTGAGTTCGGTTCAAGATCGATTCGAGTAGTTAGAATTTTTACACGAGTTCGAGTGGTTCGATTTTCTAACATGAGTTCAAGTGGTTCAATTTCTTACATGTGAAATTTATTAACCGACTTGGAAGTTGGAAATATAATCAGCCGACATGATCAGTCAAAATATTCTCGAAGTTGATCACGTTCGCGAACGAGTATGTGTTCGTGAACGTTCGCAAACTCTTCATGTTCGTGAACTCGATCATGTTTGTGAACAGCTAACGATCGAACTCGCACATGAGTGTTGGTTCGATCATATTACTTGAACAAGTTCGAGTTCGACTAACAGTACTGTTCGAGTTTGGTTCAAATTCAAAAAAGTTTGGATCAATTCGGTTCATTTGCAGGCCTTAATTCATAGGTGAACGACTTCTCATATTGATGAGCCGTACAAAAGGTTTTGTATCGTGGGTGTGACCAGAGGTTAGTGGAGTGTTTTAGGTGCATAGGGTGGTCCATTGTTAGTCTAATTTGATCGGTGCTGGTTTTGTGCAGAAAGAAGTTACTAAAAATACTAATGTTGCAATTATATATTTTTCTTTATAACTCACCAACTCATGAAATTTTATTTTTTTTATTTTTTTTTTTGTGATTTTGCGTGTCATACGTTCATTTCCAATTACTGTTATATATTGTACCTTATTTTATACTTTTGAGACTTATTATTTGTCATATTTGAGTTTGATAAAACTCATTTGTGGATGTAATTTAAGTAAGTATAAAAGGTGTAACTTAATGTCCTATATGTGGAGAACGAGAGTAATTCATTTGGTTCAAGTTGGAATCATATGACTTGTGTTTATCAATGACTTAAGTACTGAAACATTTGATAAGGTGCAAGTTGTGACACCCGCAAAATAGGTATACATCACCCATTCTGAGTCGCCAATTGTCGTGCAAAATATGACAACACATAAACTGTGAGTTTAAATACAAATATTGTCTTCTAGACAATATCCACACTCAAATAAGTCCTCATTACAATTATTGATACACTATTTTACAAAATAGTGAAGATTACTATAACAACTGCCTTGGAACATCACTCCACACCCCGACTACTTTCCGCTATATTCTCGCTTCCTGAGAAAAAAAATGAAACAAAAAGGAAAAGGGTGAGCTCAACTAGCCCAGTAAAGAATATTATGACTAAGATAATGTAGAATAAATTATCGTTAGCCTTCAATAAATCAGATAAAATATAATGGACAATCAGTTTTAGATCAATATTCATAGCGAAAATAACAATTCATTAGAAGAGTTAAGTAGAGAATGAAATCTACTATCATCTATGAATTTAAAAGTCCATAATCAATATTTTATCCCTATAACATCAATCAATATACATCTTGAATCAAATATTCATCTGTATCACCAGTTGGTCATGTTCATCTCAACACCTGTTCATCTTTGCACTACGGGCCAAATATCTTCATCAGGTAATCATTCATCTTTGCACTACAGGCCAAAGATATTCATCAAGTATCACCATTAAGGACTGGGGATGATGAAAAATATTTTAAAGAACGAATCCAGTGAGATAAAAGGACAAAGATTAGGGATTCTTACTTTAGATAATCCAAGTTTAAAAATACTCCACAATAAACCATAGTGGAGTAAAATTCAAGAATAAATATCAAAACATAGATACAATCAAAGATAGTAACCATAATAGACATCTGGGACAAAGAAGAGAAAATTTCATTTTTTGGTGAATAGTGTCGTATATCGTGAATAGTCTTTGTATCGTGAATAGTACCATATTTGTGAATAGTGTCGTATCACGTGAATAGTAATTCGGATATAGTCTTTGAAAGAAACTTGTCTTGAATAGCAACTCTCAAAGTATCTAAACACTCACAAAAATACGCTCGATAATATAGAGAGAGAGAAAAAAAAAACTTATGATTCTGGTGTGATTTTCAATTCTAACTAAGCACCCTATTTATAGGAAAATGTTAGAATAGACTTAACCTGCTACATGATAGCTTTACCTGTTACTATTCATGCACACCACTTTTAAAATAAAATTTCAGCACATTTCTCACTCACAACCAAAGCATTATATCAAATTAACACCTTATTATTCAAAATAATAATTAGAGAAAATTTAATTTTATTTATAAAAAGTTGGGGTCTTACACAAGTTGTTTGTAAAAACTAGTTTGTCTTAGTTCCATTATAATTAATAAATGATTACTAGTTGCTTTATAAGCATAAGAGGTGTAATCTTATTTAATTATGTGAAACAAAAGAAACTCTCCATTTTCTATTTACATTACATTATTATTAATAGTTTATACATAATGACTAATGTAATTTACAACATTATATCTAATAAGTAATTAAAATAGATATATAATAGTTATTATATATTATATATATATATATATATATGTGTGTGTGTGTGTGTGTGTGTGTGTGTGTGTGTGTGTGTGTGTGTGTGTGTGTGTGTGTGTGTGTGTGTGTGTGTGTGTAGATATATGAGATACATACATAAATGAGGAATGAAGTATACTTACAGGAGAAGAAGAAAAAATGCACATGAAATTCTCTCTTCTTTCAGTTAATTTTTTCTATAAATATATAACTATCACAAAGAAATATTTGACTGGAACATTTGTGAATTGCTATCACAAAATTATTCAACTCCGAAACTTAACATATATCATGGAGGTATATCGCCTGTAACTCATAGCAAACCATTCGCGGTGAGGGCGATAAAGACCTTAAGGACAGGGATTACCCGTGTCATATTTTTCGATTATGACTCTACGAAGCTACGGTTCTAACAATCTTAAGGTCTTTATTGTATTTATTGGAGTTATGATTTTGGTGAAATGGAAGACAACACGATTTTCAAAGATAAGTGCCATTTTCTTGTATCTATTTTATCAATGGACTTTTTATGATAATTAGTAATATATTGAGATATTAAGCTAATTATTTTTATTGATAATTCATGTTAGAAGATGGATTGTGGAGAAAAATGAAAATGAAAAAGATTTACAATTTTCAAGTTTGTAAATTGATGTGGAGGAGACAAAGAGACATCATGGAAAACACCATAGTTGATACAACGTTCTTAGGATTTTATCCAAAAAGGTGTGTCATGAATTTTTTTCTTTATTTTGGAAAATGATATTTATTTATCATTTTACATGTATATATACATGAATGGTATATATGTGATGTACTATATCATGTGTTGATGATATTTGCATGTGTGAATATTGTTTTGCTAATGATCATATATAATAAGATAATTTGTTAATTGTTCATGGTGGAACAAATTAATTTGATTAATTTTATTTGATTTGGAGATAATTTGATAATTGTTCATGGTGGAACAAACTTTAACTTGTGCATATATATATTGACTAGTAATATTTGAAGTAGATAATATTTCTAAATGTGTGTGTGCATGAGTTTTAAGAAAATTATTAATCTTATAAACTAATTGAAATTAATTTATTATTAGTGTTTGTAGTAAAAGTTGTGAAATTTACTTTTCTCTATGTATAACAAATTAGTTGTAAATTAATTTAATTTGAGAACAAAGTAAATTTATGTTTTTCTTGAACAAAATTATGCATAAATTTGAGGTAATATTTAATGTATAATATTACTTGGTATTTGTATGCATGAAGTTTGACATAGATTACTTTGTTTGTGGATAATAAATTAATTATCAACTAATAGTTAGAAGAGATATTATAGAAGTAAATTTGGTTGAGTAAATCTTGTATACATTATGATTTTGATGTTGAGAAAACACTTAGAAATGATATTCGTAGTATTTTTGGGATAATCATAATTGGTATATGTTGATTTATTTTTATGTGTACTTCTTGTCCAAGAAGTAGTAAATTTTAATGTGGTTATATGAATTGTGTATATTTTAATTGAGGTAAATATTTTATTTTTTGACTTTTTATAAATATAGTGAAGTTCAAGTATTTCATATTATTATGATAATTGTCTTGAATTCTATATTTATAATTTTTAAAAGATATAATGTTTATGGTATTTAAAGTCTAAGTTGAGATAAGAAAACACTTGAGGATATACTAATTCACGTGTAAATTTTATTTGCTTTCAACATAAATTAATTTTGTTTGTGATAAATTAATTTCTTAGAAAGTAAATATAAATTTTTATATTTTATGATTTATATGCAAATAAATTTGTGCAATATGATGAGTTGTGCTATAATTTGTATATAATGAAATTTTATACTATTTACATAAATCAAGTGTTACATGTTGGTATACTTAAAAATTGTACATGTATAATTTTAAGTGCTTATATTAAATAATTTTTTGAATTTAAGATTTTATGTAATTCAGAAAATAAGAGCTTATTTTCTTATGTGGGGGGGGGGGGGGGGGGGTGTTATAAAAGATAATTAAGTTGAAGCAATTTTTATATGAATAACTAATACATAAAATGTACATGAACTTATTTTTTTTATTTTGAGAAGTGTTCCTTAATATTCTGATGTGGAAGTAATATTTATAGGAACATTGTCACATAAAATGCCGATTAATCTAAAATTTATTTGAAGTAGTGAGCATAATATTGTGAAGTAAAATTATTCAATGAGATATCAATTATTTAAAAGTGTGAGGGTGATTCTTTAAGATTTTTATTTTGGTCTTTGAACTATTTGGAGCATAATTTTATTAATGTAAGAAATAGTAAGGCTTATGAATTTCTTGTTGCGAAATTCAATTTGATTGTGTAGTTCTGTGAAATGAAAGTCTTTGAAATACAAACTTTTGAATAATATTGAAGTGTGAACTTATTTCACTTAATTAATTATCTAAGGTTCAACAAAGTTATAAACTAAACCTAGAAAGAGCAATATTGATTTGGTGAAGGAAATCAATATAATAATTTGGTAAATAAAATACTTATTTTATTAGCCTAAATATGATCCAAAATATTTATGTGATTTAGTTCAATAGTGAGATTGAAACTAAGTTATAAATATTAAAGTGAATACATATTAGGTGATAATATGTGCATATTTACCTTGAGATTCTATCAGATATAGAATTATTTATATGTTTACACTAACAATATAATTGTATAAACTATAATGTGATAGTTTTTGCGTATATTAATGATATGTTTGATCATTTTACATAGAATTGTTAACGTAAACGAGTTTAAGACATCTATATTTTGTCTTAATGTTGAAAGACTTGTAAAATAGATGTTATCTTAGTATCATGTGAAAACATAGTGAAAATTTCAACTAAACCAGTTTAATAGTATTGAGATGCAATACTGAACTAAGTTTGATAAACCTTGAGATTGAAAATTTTAATAATTCTTTAATAGTGGTGGTATACTGGAAGTTAATTATGATATAGCTATTGTAAATCTGAAGTACTCATACGCTAGTGGGAGCCTTATGTTTGATGCAATGCACGAGATCAGATATTACCTACAGTTTTAAACTTAATTAGTATACTAATGATTTAAAATTGGTTTTTGTTAGATTTTTCAATGTTTTAATAGATCACATAAATGTCACTTATATTTTAGTGAGGGAAATCATAAATTTACAAGTAGGTGAATTTTCACCCAATCTTGAGTATTGTTTCTTAGATGAGAAAGAAACAAATGAGTATTTCTCATTTTACAATATGGATCTAATGTTATTCATCTTTCATAGTTGGTTGTGATTTTGATTAATTAAGTAAGAAAATATTCACAAGTATGTGATATATTCTTATATTTCCACAAGTAGGTGGATATATTATTACTCTTTGTGAAGGGTATAATTTACTTGAGTAGCAAGTAATACTATTGCTTTATATGATGTAGAAAGCAATTGGAATCGAAATTTGTTGTTGAAACGTAACATCAAATTGTGGCCACTTCCAAAATTGCTTAGTTCATTATATTGTGATAATGAAATTGTTTTGTATAAAGCAAATGAGAATACCTTTAATGGTAGGTCTTGACATGTTGGTCATATACATATTTTTTGTCAGACAATTGATAGAAGAAGATATCATAATATTTGTTTATGAGGAAGTCAAGTGACGACTTGACTTAACTTGTTACTAAGACTCTGACAAGAGCTTAATAAGTTTAACTACTGAATTGTGATATGGAACTTAAACCACTTTGAGTCAGGGGTGATGGGAACCCAACCTATTCCTATGTAACCCCTAGTTTATAGGTTCAATGGGAAAAACAACTCACAGTTGCTGGCTGTGTTACTATCGATGCGGTTCCATATGTAGTTTAAGATAGTAACGATACATTCTTATGCGATCGAGGTTGATTATACTCTTAACAAAGTTGTTGTGTTCTTAGCAACAGAAACACATGTGAAACACTTTGCCTATATGAACTAGAAGTTGAGCCGCTTCTCATAGAGGGTTGTGGTTTACTCTTAGAGGTTCATGAAACAAGATATTGCGCATGGCTATAATAACGTAATACTTGTAGAATATTAACTGTGGTAGGAGGATTTTTTGTGTGTGAAAATTCCGGTCATATCACATAGAAGTAGAGGTTCAATCTACGGACACTATCAACTTCGATGTGACTTTAAGTTGTTTACACTAAGGGAAGATTCAATGTTCGTCACACCTTCTTTTATGCATACAAGCCTTGGAGTTGTTTGATAAAAAAGTGTTTGGAAGAAAATTAGTTTTTCCAAACAAGTGGGGGATTGTTATATATTGCACCTTATTTTATACTTTTGAGACTTATTATTTGTCATATTTGAGTTTGATAAAACTCATTTGTGGATGTAATTTAAGTAAGTATAAAAGGTGTAACTTAATGTCCTATATGTGGAGAATGAGAGTAATTCATTTGGTTCAAGTTGGAATCATATGACTTGTGTTTATCAATGACTGAAGTGAAGAATTTGATAAGGTGCAAGTTGTTTGTAAAAACTAGTTCGTCTTAGTTCCATTATAATTAATAAATGATTACTAGTTGCTTAATAAGCATAAGAGGTGTAATCTTATTTAATTATGTGAAAAAAAAGAAACTCTCCATTTTCTATTTAAATTACATTATTATTAATACATTATTCATTACATTATATATATATATATATATATATATATATATATGTGTGTGTGTGTGTGTGTGTGTGTGTGTGTGTGTGTGTGTGTGTGTGTGTGTGTGTGTGTGTGTGTGTGTGTGTGTGTGTGTAGATATATGAAGATATATACATATATGAGGAATGAAGTATACTTATAAGAGAAGAAGAAAACTTGCACATGAAATTCTCTCTTCTTTCAGTTAATTTTTTCTATAAACATATAACTATCACAAAGAAATATTTGACTGGAACATTTGCGAATTGCTATCACAAAATTGTTCAACTCCGAAATTTGACATATATCATGGAGGTATATCGCCTGTAACTCATAGCAAACCATTCATGGTGAGGTGATAAATACCTTAAGGACATGGATTACCCGTGTCATATTTTTTAATTATTTTTTCGATTATGACTCTACGAAGCTACGGTTCTAACAATTACTTCTCAAATTCATAAACCAAATGTATTGCATCTTTTTTTAATTATTCTTATCTTATGTATCTGTTTAGCTCCTCCTGACTCTATTTTCGCCAACTAAATTGTATCTATTTTTCAAGATGCAGTAACATGCTCATTTTTTTTTTTCTATGTAAACCAAAACAATTCATTCAAGTGAGTTGAGTGCTTGAAATTTTTAGATTTTTTTAATTCAAACAATTAACGCTTTGCACGGGTGATAAACTTGTGTTCTACTAAAGGATCTCATTTTGATGTTATGAAATCAGTTTATAAAAAATCTTAAAAGATAAATTGATGTGATATTCATGTAAGTTTTAAAAGCTATAGGTGTTTGAAACTAATGTGAAACCATTATTAAGTCACAGTTACTCAACAAATATATAAGTTTAAGGTAATCAATTAAATATATAATTCAGTTAGGATTTTGAGAATATAATTATAGAATATTATTAGATTTTTTTTAAGCTAATTAGTTGAACTATAGTGTCTATTTCTTTAGTCAGTTATCAAAATAAGTAATTATATTAGTTGAACTATATATTGTGTAATTTTCTCTCAATTTCAGAACTCTTTTCTTACATCCATCTTACTAGCTGACGCCGGACATGATAACGATTATCCTGCGGGCTGGTAAATAATTGAATTCACGTATAAAGGAACACGAGATTCACCAGAAAATACAGAAAAATCTCTCTAATGTGTATAATATATTTATCAAAATTCAACCACCCCTCATTTTCCACCCACAAGCCAAGTGTATATAGCTAGTAAAACTTTATCCCCAAGTCACTCTAGAATATTCCAGGAGATATGGAAATAGAAAAATGGAAATAAAAAAGGGGAATAAAATCCTCCTAGGGATATGAAAAGATATTTCTAACAAACTTCTTAGGGATGCGAAAAAAGATTTTAACAAACTTTCTATTTTTATGGAAAAATAACAAACTTGCAATTAATAAAATATTATTAATTAAAGAACTAATCAACAACAACAACAACAACAACAACAACAACAACAACAACAACAATAATAATAATAATAATAATAATAATAATAAGGTCGGTCGAGTTCCGAAGTCATGACACCTCTTTAGAAGAAGTTTGCCACATCCGAAGTCATGACGCCATCCAAAGTCACATCCGAAGCCATAACACCATCCGAAGTCGAACCTTGACCGACCGAACACTTGTCCCGAAGCTGAAGGAATTAATGCTGAAGGTGTTTAATGGCATCGTCATTTGTGATGATCATCACATTCATGATATTCCAAGGCCATCATCATACTATCCGATAACTCGGTATCTTCGGTCTCGGACCATCCTGCATCATTCACCCCAGGTTGAGAAGAACTCATCCTCGAGTTCTTAGTTTGTTCAGCAGACTGCTCGAAATAGGGGCTCAGATGTTTAACGTTGAAAACGTCCGAAGTCCTCAGATGATTCGGAATGTGTAACTGATAGGCATTATCGTTGATTCGCTGTAGAATTTTGCAAGGGCCAATTTTTTGATCTTTAAGTTTATTATAATTGCCAACAGGAAAACGTCACGGGTAAGTACAGCCCAAACAAGATCTCTAACTTTAAAAACAACTCTACGCCGATGACTGTCAACCCGATCCTTGTATTTAGCATTGTTTTCCAAGATAGACTTGTACATTTGATCATGGATAACCCGAATATGATCTGTCATTTCTTCCACTTTGGGATGCATTCGACCAATGCGAGGAATAGGAACTAAATCCAAGACTACATAAGGGTTCTGACCACAAACTATTTCAAATGGACTCATGTTGGTGATCCGATTCTTCGAACGGTTATAAGAAAATTCTACTTGAGAAAGAGCTAGATCCCATTGCTTCGGTTTATTTTTGGCCAAACACCTCAAAAGGTTACCCAGACTTCAATTTACTACTTCGGTCTGTCCATCAGTTTGAGGATGGTAAGCACTGCTGAAGTTCAATTACGTTCCGAGCTTTTCCCACAGACTCTTCCATAAATTACTCATAAGTTTAGTATCCCGGTCAAATGTGATGGACTATGGACCGCCATGTAAGCGTACAATCTCCCAAAAGTATAAATGGGAGATCCGAACAGCATCCATGGTCTTTCGACAAGATATGAAATGAGCCATTTTAGAGAATCGGTCGACGACAACCATAATAGAATCTGAAGCTCTTTGAGTTCGGGACAAGCCTAAGACAAAGTCCATACTAAAATCACACTAAGGCCTTTCAGGAACAGGTAAGGGAGTGTATAATCCTGAATTGGTGAGTAGAACACCCTTTTACATAGCGCTTCACATCACTCGAGATTTTTGGGCAGTAATAGTCAGCTGTTATTAAGGCCAATGACTTATCTCATCCGAAGTGTCCTTCTTTGTGAAGTTCACTTATTATCTATTGTCGAAGCGAGCAATCAGGAATACGCAACTGGAGTTGTCAAAACAAATACCCTTCATGTAAGATAAAGTCAGATTGTCCACCTTCTCGTATGTCTTGAAATATTTTACCAAAGGAAGAATCTCCATCATACATCTCAATGAAGACTTCAAACCCAAAAATCTTGTTTCGCATAGTACTAAGGGGTAATACTCTTCGGCTTAGCGCATTAGCAACTCGATTCAGACTCCCAACTTGATGTCGAAGAGTGAAAGTGAACTCTTGCAAGTTCGCTGCCCACTTAGCATGTCTTCGGCTGAGCTAATGTTGACTATTAATATAATTTAAAGCCTAATAATTGGTAAAAAGAATGAATTTCTTATGTATTAAATAATGGCGTCAATCCTTCAGTGTCTGGATTAGGGCATATAATTCCAGATCATAAGTAGAATAATTCTTTCTTGACCCTGATAATTTTTCATTGAAGAAAGTAACTGACCGACCTTCTTGACTGAGAACACCACCAATACCAACTCCCGATGCATCACAGTTTACTTCGAAGACCTTCTCAAAGTTAGGAAGTTCCAGTACAGGTGTTTCAGTCATCTTCTTTTTGATCAACTAAAAACTATCTTCGGCCTCCTGCGACCATTGAAATGATTTCCCTTTAAGACATTCGGTGAAGGGCACGACCAACGTGCTGAAGTCTCGGATGAACCGTTTGTAAAAGGATACTAATCTATGAAAGCTTCTGACATCATATATGGTCTTCGGTGTTGGCCATGCCGAGATTGCTTCGATCTTGGTTGGATCTGCGTGAACACCTTTGGTGGAAACAACAAAACCGAGGAAGGTTACTGAAGTCGTGAAATAGGATTTCTTTTTCTAGTTTATAAACAATTGTTCCTTCCTCAACGTTTCAAATACATTTCGGAGGTGCTCATGATGTAATTCTGATGCCTTGATGTAGATAAAAATGTCATCAAAGTAAACAACCACAAATTTTCCCATGTAAGGTCGTAGCACTTGATGCATAAACCTGATGAAGGTACTGAACGCGTTGCAAAGTCCGAAGGGTATATATAACCATCCATTCATACAAGCCTTGTGGTGTTTTAAAGGTTGTTTTCTTCATCTCCAGGTCTCACCCGAACTTGATGGTATCCACTCTTCAGGTCAATTTTTGAGAAGATTTTCGCACCGGACAGTTGATCTAGCATATCATCCAAATGAGGTATCGGAAAACGATACTTCATTATGATCTTATTGATTGTTCTACTGTCGATGCACATTCTCCATAAGTCGTTCTTCTTCGGTACTAGTTGAGCTGGAACTGCACATAGACTCATACATTCACGAATGAATCCCTTCTCCATTAAGTCTATTACCTTCTTTTGTAGCTTTCCTGAATCCTTGGGGCTGAGTCTGTAGGCTCTGTTCGGTAAACTCGATCCTGGGATAAGATATATTTCATGTTGAATATCCCTTAATGGTGGTAATCTCGATGGAAGTTCTTCAAGCATTAAGTCAGTGAACTCTGTTAACAACTTCTGCACATCAGCTGACACATCTGTAATTCCATTTGTCGAACTGTTCTCACAAGGAAGTAATCCATACATAACTCCTTCATGATCCACTTCTTTTAGGAACCTTTTCATAGATAATAGGTTCGGATTTCCGACTGCTCAAGCCAAACTGTCTTATTCTCGCCGAGGTGCTAGTACAACCTTATTCCCTTTTATGTTGAGGGAGTAAGTATTCTTCCGACCATCATGGATGACGCTTTGGTCATATTGCCATGGTCTTCCCAATAGTATATGACAAGCATCCATTTTCACCACATCGCACCAAGCGTTATCAAAGTATTTCTTTTCGATTGAAAAGGATACTAGACATTTTCTGTCAAAGGTTACTTCACTGCCTTTATTCAACCAAGACAACTTATATGGGTTTGGATGCTGATCCGTTTTCAAGTTTAAATTTCAAACAGCCTCTCTAGAAACCATGTTTTCGCAGCTACCACTACCAATAATTACTTTACAGACCTTTTTTGCCACTGTGCAAGTAGTGTGGAAGATATTGGTCCTCAACCAATCCTCTTCGCATTATTTTTTTGGAGTTAGCAGACTCTTGCGAATGACTAAGTTCTCCTGTCCATCTTCATATAACACATCTTCGTATATATAGGCTCTCTGAACTCTTCTGCTTCATCGATCACACCTTCTTTAATAAAAAGGTTCTTACCCTTCTGTTTAGCAGGCTTTCAGCACTCTGTTGCTTTGTGACATGATTCTCTACATCTAAAGCACTTACCTTGAGGTTGTGGTGTAATACGAGCTTGTAGGGATCGATGGGTTTGGTTTGTTGGGGGGATTATTCCTTGGCATCATCCTGCTGTTCTGCTGCTGCTCTGCCTCACGAGCTCGCTGATATGCTTCAGAAACAGTCCAAAATGAATGAAGGCTAAGGGCTTTCTGTAACGACTACTTTAATCCTCCCAAATATCGTGCCACCAGTTGTTCTTCAGTTTCTGATAGATCATTCCTTGCTATCAATTGGTAAAATTCTTCGGTATAATCATCCACAGATCAAGTACCTTGTCTTAACAAATGCAATCTCTTAAATAAAGACTGAGTGTATCCAAAAGGAAGAAAGTGACTCTGCATCTTCTTCTTCATCTTCTCCCACTTGGTATTTTAGCTTTTCCTTATCTCTCTCTTGATCGTCTCATCTGTTCCCACCAAGCAGATGCTCGGCCTTTCAGTTTGATGGCAACCAATTTCACCGTAACGCTATCTGACACCTCCATATATTTGAAGATGCGATCTACCTCATTCATCTAATAATCGATGAATCCCTCTACTTGCAGCGTACTAGAAATGTCTGGTAGCTCCATTCTAAAACCCAGATTACTACAACGGTCCTCACGGTCATGTCATTCCCATAGTTGTCTCCTATGGTGGTAAGGGTTATCATAACTCGATCCAGAATCATAGGATTTTTCATCGTGTTCAAGATGTGGGACTTCCTCCTCCGGAACCTGTCCACGGCGGCCTAGGAGCGAGACTTCCTCCTCCGAAACCTATCCACGATGACCCAGATTTTGCGCTGTTAGGCGCTGGGTTAGCTCTGTAACTTGTCTCTGTAAATCCTCAATCATCACTTCCTGGATGCTACGATCACGGTGCGAGACTTCCTCAGCCAGAACCTGCTCTCTACAACCACCACCACCAATCATTAAAACTGATGTGTTTACTCCAAGAAAGATGCTTGAGCTTTAATACCAACTGACGCCAGGCAGGATAGCGATTGTCATGCGGGCTGGTAAACAATTGAATTCACAAATAAAGGAACAAGAGATTCACTAGAAAACATAGAGAAATCTCTTTAATGTGTATAATATATTTATCAAAATTCAACCCCCTTTTTCTAACCCACAAGCCGGGTGTATATAGCTAGTAAAACTTTATCCCCAAGTCACCATAGAATATTCTTAGAGATATGAAAATAAAAAAACAGAAATAAAAAAGGGGAACAAAATCCTCCTAGGGATATGAAAAGATTCTTACAAACTTCCTAGCTAGGGATGCAAAAAAGGATTTTAACAAACTTCCTATTTTTACGAAAAAAAACAAACTTGCAATTAATAAAATATTATTAATTAAAGAACTAAACAATAATAATGATAATAATAATAAGTTCGATCGACTTCCGAAGTCATGACACCTCTTCAGAAGAAGTTCGCCACATTCAAAGTCATGACGCCATCTGAAGTCACATCCGAAGTAATGACACCATCCGAAGTTGAACCTTGACCGATGGAACACTTGTCCCGAAGCTGAAGGAATTAATGCCGAAGGTGTTTAATGGCCTCCTCGTTTGTGACGATCATCATGTTCATGATATTCCAAGGCCATCATCATACTATTCTCGGACCATCCTGCATCACTAGCATGCAGATGTTAAGCCCAAAAATGATTCTTACCAATTGACATATACACAGACTCATAAAAGTCTGCAAAAATAAATTCAACTTAACACCATTTGAAAATATTCGAACAACTCAACATTACAAGAAACATATGAAGGATGAAAGCCATGAAAACAATAACGACAAAAATAGAGGAAAGTTTTTGGGTGGATATACTTATAGCATTTAGTACAAAATGATGGAAGGCCATCATTTTTGACTGGATGATGGGCTAATGAAATGGGGTGTGGATGATTTTGTACCTAGAAACAAAGCACATTTCATACAGAGTTGAAAGTAGCAGTTCCCACATTCAAGGATTGGAAAACTTTCAGGAATTTAATCACCAGAATTGCTTCCATTTAGGAGGAAATTTATGCTTTTTCATGCCAACAAATTTGAGATTGTGTGAGTGATAGTCAACTTTCATGGTAGCCCCAAACTTTGTTAAGATTTATTATTTAAGTTTGGCAGTTCTAGTTTGCCCTAGTCTTTAGGGATTTATTTAGATGAAAAGATCGTGCTTTTGTGGCTACAGAAAATGCAAAAAGTGGTTTTCATTGTCCTGTTTTATAGGATCTTAAGTTAGTGGTAATTGTAGCATGTTATTTCCCTTCCTATGTAATGCCTATTTATAGGCTATTTTTATCAATGAAAATTTATGAGTTTCCAATTCTTATTTTTTGTATCAGTGGTATCAAAGCCACACATATATAGGAGAGAAAAATGTGAGTCCTGCAATAGTGTGCAAGTCCCCAACCAGTCCATAATAGCAAAACAGTGAAGTGATGGCTTCAGACTCCAATTTTGTTCAGGCGGCTATCCCACATTTTGATGGTCACTATGACCATTGGAGTATGCTAATGGAGATGTTGTCCGATTTTAGATAGTGATAAATACGCGCAAGTATACATGATCAACAAGTAATGTAGAGTAAATATAGAGTGTCGAACCCACAAAAATCTATGCCTAATATATTTTAACTAATAATATTTTATCAATTCAATTTTGTTTAAACAATCCCAATTGTGAAAAATATCTAAAAGTGAATTAAAACTAAAACTAAAATTTAACACAAAGTTTGAAAATCAAATGTTTAATACATAAGACTACAATATCTCCAATTACGTCACACGAATCAATGATCTAAATCATTAAATTACTAAATCCAATAAAGTTATTAATAGGAATTTAATAGTATTTATTAGCCTTTTCTCAAGGATCAAATAAAAATATTTATTTCAATTAATCTTGATATAATCCTATGCAAAACAAGAGAAACAAATTCATTAATTCATGTTCTCATCACTGGTCAACAAAATGGTTTCTATATTTCAACATGCTCAAGTTATCCTAAATGCACTATATGGAAACACTATATGCACTAACAAAACAATATGCAAAACAACCACATAACTATGTAAAGAAATACAAAACATGCAAAAAAAACCTAATGTAATGAAAATGCAACCTGATATGAAAATGCAAACAACCCTCGAAACTTAAATGAAACAATGTCCTCATGCGAAGATATAAAAATTGAAAATTGAGGACTTCCCCGAGTAAGTCAATCGTCGTGATCGTCCTCCTCCTCCTCATCATCATCTTAATTTTTACGATATCCGTTTTCTTATGTTGCGTTGACTCCAAATCATGATCCTCCTCAACCACTAAGCTTTATTCGTCTTTAACTATAACTACTTCTTTAACTACCTCCTTTATATCTTCCACGCTTTCTACTAAAACGGACAAATCACATGTCTGAGAAATAGGATATAACTCTAGAACTTTCTTGAAGATTTTTCCTACAGGCTTTCAAATTCTTGCAACACCTCCTAACTTCATTAATACATCAGAAAAGAAATCTCCCTTTGACGCTCGTCTCTAGCTTTTCTTTTCTCAACTTGATACCGATATTTCAACTTGTCAAGTCTATATTGTGCTTCCTAATTTAATTCCTCCAAAAGATCATCATATTGGGGCAACAAGTTTTTACGATGACGATCATACATCTTATAACCTAACAAATCACATCCATTCTTAATAAAGTTAATATAATCCCATACTTGTTCATTTCTTGCCTTTGTAGTTCTATACAGTTTTTATACACAGATTGAGAGAGCTTTTGGTTAAATTTTAATTAATCAGAACTTGAGGCAAAAATATGTAAGTATACAAACTATCAAGGACCCAAGAAAAGCTTATGATTAACAATGAATACTCAAATTGAAATTTTGCCAATACTAACCCAACATCAAATCATGTTAACTTTTCTGCTTGGTTTCGTTAGTGACTGTTGTTAAACTTTGTGCTGCTTGATTCCGATGGTGACTGTTGTTAAACTTTTTGTGACAGAGATAACAAGTGATTTCTCGCGAGATGGACTGTTTTGAGTGTTTTTTTAATAAACAGAAAATTAAAAGATAGATTCGACTAGTTTTACCTAGTCCCCACGATGAACAAACGGTTGCTTGCAATCTCGAGTTAAGCAAGTTCGATAGATATCATTCTTCTTCACACTGACATCGAAGTGGGCTCAATTCAAGAAAAAGGTTTAAACCCAACGGAATTATCCTCGGCAAACTAAAATCCTTCGACATTAACTTAAGACCGACAGAATAATCCGTCAACGATATAGCTCTCGAAAATAATGCAATTTCGACGGAATTTCGTCCAAAACAGAAGAGCCTCGTTGGCGCCAAGTTTCCCGCTAACGCGAAAACTAATTTCGATTGAACTTTGGTTATTTCCGAGGGAATATTCATCGAAGTTTATATAATTTTGAGGGAATTATTTTCGATGAAATTTTCGTTGAAAATAACTTATAAAACCTAATTGAGCTTCGTCTTCAGCTAGCCGCCTTATTTCATTTCATTTCCTTATCTCTCTTCACATCTCTAGTTCTCTCAATCTCTGCACTGTCTCACTCTCATCTCTCACCGCCTCCTCACGTTGGTAGTTGGTGCTAGCTGTTCACATCGTCGGTGCCATCTCGTCATGCCACCTCATCTCTCTCTCTCTCTTTTTGTAAATACATAAGGTAATTATCTGAATTTGATCAAGTTAAAATTCTTTATTGATGTTGTAGAATCTAATATTAGGAATTGATATATATTATCTAAATTTGGGAATGGAGTTTTACTATCTAAAATTGATAATATTAATGGAGAAACTGAAATTGGTGCATATTATTATTGAATCTTGTGGGCCCAATTATAAATTTGGGTTCACATGATCTAATTCAATTAAATGTACAAATTAGGGTTCACACTATAATTAAATAAATGATAGAAAAGATGGATATGAATGAACAAGATCATAATTAATGAACGAAACATTAAATAAGCAAAAAGGGAAAAACCCTAGGGTTTTGGCCCCTTAGGGTTCAACCACTCTAAGATGGCTCCTCCTTAAGGAAAAGATAAATCAATATGTTCCCCGAGTGAATTTGGTTGGAACTATCAGAACAAAACAAGGAAAACGGATAAGAGATGAACAAAAGAAAACTAAAGTACCTCCTAGGGCGCGCTACCTTATTTTTCCAATTTGCGTGCCAGAAGGGTTTTGATCTATGTAATGACAGAGCAATGAGCCTGGACTACAGAAAGAAACTAAAATCTTGTGAAACTCCAAGAAATGAGTAGCCTTATAATCTCCATGATAAGAAAAACATCATACAGGACCAAGAATAATGAGAAAATGATGAAAATCGACCAAGAAAGGCTGAAACAAAAGAAAAGAACTGAAGGAGGCCCTCTAGGGTTCGTCCTCCTAAGGCGAGGCCTCCCGTGTCCTACGCTAAGTTCTTCCGAGGTTTTTCGGCGACGAGATTCTCAAATAAAAAAGGAATATCAGGAAAACATGGTTTGAGCAACAAGAGCTTTGAAGCATGAGATTGGGGAGGAGCCTCATGAGTCATAAGGTAGAAGGCTTATGGAGATAACTCATTTTCGGAATTGATTGAGAGATTTGATTGGTTGCTAGAAGAACATGACGATCTGGGCATTATTTTGATGACTAAGGGTATTTTTGAAATTTCTCTAAAGTCATGTGCCTGGCATGTGACCACTTTCCAAGAAACTCTATAAATAATCCTTCCATTCTATGGGGAAAGAACTTTTTTGAAAATTGAATATTGACGGATTCTCTTTTAATCCTAGACACTCAAGAAGGCTCTCTGGATCCTTGATATCCTAAGAAGGTTCTCAGATTCTAAGAGTTATGCCACATGTTATTGGAGTAATTGCTCACCTTTTCTTCTCCCCTCTTCAATTCATCAATCAATTTCGTACTCTTCGTGGATTTCTCTTCTCCTTAGCCAATACGAAACTCTAACCCTAGCAAGGTACGATTTTCTTGCCCACAAATCTAAAATTGAGAATATTATTTTGTATAATATGAAATTGTTATTGATTTGAAAAATTAGCATATATTGAATCTGAAATTGGTAATATTATTATGTAGAATCTAAAATCTACATATTTTGTAGAATCTAAAATCTGCATTTTTTATTTGAGAATATTGTGATATTTTTGGTGAACTTGCTAAAATTGGGTTTAATTTAATTTGTGCAATTGGATCTTCTGTTAGTGTATTAAATTTGTTAATTACTCCAATTTGTATTTGTTTTCCTGATTTGTATGTAAACATATTTTTGACGGAATTTCAAATAGAATTTCGTGAAAGTTATGGAAGGTAATAAATAAATAAATACTTAACTATAAAAAACAATTAGGATTTAGTTTGCCATATAAAATAAACTAAAAATTACTTAGTTGAGTACCGCTAAAATAATGCAAAAAAAATTAAAATTAACTAGAACATACATAAATATTATAATAAATAAAATAAAATAAATATCTAAAATAAATAAATCATAATTAATTTAAATTAAATTAAAATATTATAATATAATTTAAATTAATATAAAATAACTATATAAAATAATAAATAAATAAATAATTTTAATTTTAATTTAAAAAAAATAAATAATATAATAAAATGAAATGAAATAAACAAAAAAATAAAATAAAACAACACAATATTAAATAATAGAATATAATATAAAGTACAATACAAAAAGAATAAAAAAATATAATAACAATGATTTAATTAAAATAAAGTATTATAACATAATTTATTAAACTAAGTAGCATTTATTTTGTTCTATTGCTACATAAAGTAAAGTAAAAATAGTATATTATATTTATATATATAATATTTCTTATAAACTGAGTAGCATTTACTTAGTTTATCATTGAAAAAATAAATTTAGTAGCATTTGCTTGGTGTTCCATAATTACAATAAACTGCATATATACATGTGCATGTAGTATATTTTGGAGCTTAGAAATCCGTTTGACATTCACTCATTAGTAGTGAATGTCGAATAGTCCCCAGTTTGTGACTATTACTGGAGGTTATGTTTCTCACTTAGATCGGTGCCAATTCACATGATACGTTTTTTTTATTTTGTGAATTTTTCAGTTGGTGTCTCTACATGCATGTTCTCCGAGTGCATACTTAGACTAAGTTCTCTTGATCTATTTCGTGCACTTGGAGACCATGGGGAGATGTTGCTGAAATTTTCTTAAAACAGAAGAAACGTACTCAAGATTGGAACTGGTGAGAAGACGCATCCAAGAACGGGATAGAAGCCTAACCTATGTAGAGTGGAGATACTAGGAAGATATAATTCGTGCATGGACCACATACATGAATATCCATGTTCTGAATGTGTCTTTTGTTCAGTTAAAGATGTCAACCGACTAGAGTTGGATGCACCGTAGGATACCTATTGATGAGAGGGGATTAGTCTCAACTTATCGTGATGGGGTATGTAAATTTTTGAACAAAGCAATAGAATATGTTGATGATCCGAACAAAAATATAAGATGCTCGTGTGTCAAGTATAAAAACCTGATCTAGAAGAAAGACAACGAGATTAAATTCGACTTATTTTCCCGTGGGTTTGTGCCATCATGGGAAATCAACTGAGTTAAGGCTAATTCCCAGCCTCTGAAGCCAATCTAACACAGCGGAAGACGGAAAAGAGAATAGAAACAATCACATGAATTGAATTTATATTGCAGTCACATTAATTCAAAAAATTGGATAAATTAACTATAAACAGTCACAATGTTTATGAAATCAGAAATAATAAGAGGTGTTATTCTATACTAATAACCCGAAGAGACTATTTAACCTACCTAAAGCCTAAAAATAAATAAAATCTAATAAACTTAAAAAGTAAGCCTAAAACATAAACGGGCCCACATAATTAAACATACCTGACTACTAATTAATAAATAAAAATAAATCAAATATTTAAATTATCCATATATAAAAAACATAAATTATATCGATTCCCAAAATGTCTCTACATATCCCAGAATAGAATGGGTAATACATGGAATTAATTCTACAGAATGTAATCAAAGCTGAAGGGTATACAATCTAGTAAAATTATGGGGTGAGTGGACTAGGATCCTCTTCATTTCAAATGAAATGGAGAGTCTCCATTCTTTGTAAATTACCCATCATCATCTCTCTCTCATGTCATCATGATGTCACATTCTAACACATTTTAAATCTAGACAATTAAATGGACACTTCGATTCATTTGAAATGGAGAGTCTACATTCTTTTTATATTCTCCATCATCATCTCTCTCTTTCTCTCCTGTCACATGATGTCACATTCCAACACATTTTAAATCTAGACCATGAAATGGAGACTCTAATTCATTTGAAAAAGAGAAGATCCTAATTCGGGGAAACTAGGATCCTCTCCATTTAAAATGAAATAGAGAGTCTCCATTCTTTGTATATTCTTCATCATCACCTCTCTCATGTCATCATGATGTCACATCCCAACACATTTTAAATCTAGACCATGAAATGGAGACTCTGATTCATTTGAAATGGAGAGGATCCTAATTTGAAGGGACTAGGATCCTCTCCATTTCAAATGAAATGGAGAGTCTCCATTCTTTAATTTGTATATTCCCCATCATGGTCATCATCATCATCATCTCTCTCTCTCCTGTCATTATGATGTCACATTTCAACATATTTTAAATCTAGACCATAAAATGGAGGCTCTCTAATTCATTTGAAATGGAGAGGATCCTAATTCGGTGGACTAGGATCCTCTCTATTTCGAATAAAATTGAGAGTCTCTATTCTTTGTATATATATTCCCCATCATCATCTCTCTATCTCTCTTTTCATCATGATGTCACATTCCAACACATTTTAAATCTAGACCATGAAATGGAGACTCTCCAATTCATTTGAAATGGAGAGGATCCTAATTCGGGAAGACTAGGATTCTCTCCATTTCAAATGAAATGGAGAGTCTCCATTCTTTGTATATTCCCAATCATCATCTCTCTCCTATCATCATGATGTCGCATTCCAACAAATTTTAAATATAGACCATTAAATGGAGACTCTAATTCATTTGAAATGGAGTGGATCCTAAATCGGGGGGACTACGATTCTCTCCATTTCAAATGAAATGGAGAGTCTCTTTGTATATTCCTCATCATCATCTCTCTCTTTCTTTTTTCATCATGATGTCATATTCCAACACATTTTAAATTTAGACCATGAAATGAAGACTCTCTAATTCATTTGAAATGGAGATAATCCTAATTCAGGGGGACTAGGATCCTCTCCATTTCAAATAAAATAGAGATTCTCCATTATTTGTATATTTCCTATCATCACCTCTCTCTCTCTCTCATGTCATCATGATGTCTCATTCCAACATATTTTAAATCTAAACCATAAAATGGAGACTCTCTAATTTATTTGAAATGGAGAGGATCCTAATTCGGGAGGACTAGGATCCTCTCTATTTCAAATTAAATGGAGAGTCTTCATTCTTTAATTTGTATATTCTCCATCATCATCATCATCTCTCTCTCTCTCTCATGTCATCCTGATGTTACATTTCAACACATTTTAAATTTAGACCATAAAATGGAGACTCTCTAATTCATTTGAAATGGAGAGGATCCTAATTCGGGGGACTAGGATCCTCTCTATTTCAAATAAAATAGAGTGTGTCCATTCTTTGTATATTCCCTATCGTCATCTCTCTCTCTCTCTTTCTTGTCATCATGATGTCATATTCCAAAATATTTTAAATCTAGACCATAAAATGGAGACTGTCCAATTCATTTGAAATGGAGAGGATCCTAATTCATTTGAAATGAAATGGAGAGTCTCCATTCTTTGTATATTCTTCATCATCAACTCTCTCTGTCCTGTCATCATGATGTCACATTCCAACACATTTTAAATCTAGACCATGAAATGGAGACTCTCCAATTCATTTGAAATGGAGAGGATCCTATTTCGGGGGGACTAGGATCCTCTCCATAGTCTCCATTCTTTGTATATTCCCATCATCATCTCTCTCCCTTGTCATCATGATGTCACATTCCAAAATATTTTAAATTTAGACCATGAAATGTAGACTCTACAATTCATTTGAAATGGAGAGGATCCTAATTCGGGGGGATTGGACTAGGATACTCTCCATTTCAAATGAAATAGAGAGTATTCATTCTTTGTATATTCCCCATAATCATCTCTCTCTCCTGTCATTATGATTTCATATTCCAACACATTTTAAATTTAGACCATAAAATAGAGACTTTCCAATTCATTTGAAATGAAGAGAATGCTAATTCGATGAGACTAAGATCTCTCTCCATTTCAAATAAAATGAAATGGGGATCCAATTTGTGTTTCATTGTAGGCGGAAATGAAGAACATTTCATACAGAGTCGAAACCATAATACTGAGGAAGGCAACTTAGATGAAATGATTGATTGCAAGCACCACAAAAATAGAACCAGTAATTAGGGTCTATTTCCTCCAAGACCAACTGCTGAAATCCAAATACCTAGTTTCCAGATCAAATCAACCAAATTTTCACGTAAAAATAGGGGAGTATATATCCAAATTTTCATATGATTTAATGATTTGTGTTAACGACTTTATGGTAATGCAAAAATAAAAATTGGGCTATTATTTTAATAGTGCTCTACAACATTAAATGAAATAAAAATATATATTAATTCTCTCATATTTTAATTGGGCTACGCATGCATGGAGTGGGAGATCATGAATTTTCATGGTAGCCCCAAACTTGATATCGGATGGAAGGAATGATCACAATCATGACAAAAATAGAACCAACAATTAGGGTCTATTTCCTCCTTGTAGAATGTCTGGATGATCTTAGTTTTTCTAAGTGTAATTATTTAATTTGTTTAAATAATTTCATTAGTTTTTTTAAGTAGTTTTCTGAATTTTTTTAATTAATTTTTTTATTTTTCCTAAGTAATTTTTAATTTATTTAAATAATTTTATTAGTTTTTCTAAGTGTAATTTTTAATTTGTTTAAATAATTGAATTAGTTTTTTAAGTGTAATTTGTTAATTTGTTTGAATAATTTTATTAGTTTTTCTAAGTGTAATTATTTAATTTTTAAATAATTTCATTACTTTTTCTAAGTAATTTTTAAATTGTTTAAATAATTTTATTAGTTTTTCTAAGTGTAATTATTTAATTTGTAATAATATTTATATTAGTTTTTCTAAGTGTAATTTTTTAATTTGTGTAAATAATTTTTATTAGTTTTTCTAATTGTAACTTTTTTTTGATAAACATGATTTTTAATAACTAATTGTAACTTTTTCTCATTGTAACTTTTTAATTTGTTTAAATAACATTATTTTCTAAAACTTTTTTAGCATATTTTATTATAAAATATTTTATTTTATTTTCCTAATTGATCTTAAGATTAAAATTTTATTACTTTTCTATAGGAGGAATCAATTGATTAAATATATAACTTATATGTTAATGGAAAAACTAAGCAACTAGGCTTTTGTTAAGCTTGGGTGGTCTTACGACCAATATTTTAAATATGAGGTTTTGTGATTAAATCCATAGAACAGTAAAAAAAATTGGAAAAATTTGAGCTTATGTCCACATCAGCGGTGTCACGTAAGCAAGTCAACGCATATGTGATCGTAAGAGTTCAAAATCTAAATTTTCGAATAGTATTAAGTTTGTTTCAAGTGGACTAATAAAAATAGGCTTAATATCCAAGAACACCTAGGAATCACATTTGTATTTTGTGAGTCCATGTACAAATTAGGGTTCACACATACGATTTAAAGAATTGAATAACAAACAGAAAAACCGAAAATAAAAAAGCAAGACCTGAGAGAATCTTCCACGTGTCCTGAGGCAGAAGACACGTGGAGGCGACTCATTTTTGGGAATTGATTGAGGGTTGGATTGGTGGCTAGAAGGGCAGGACGATCTGGGCATTACTCTGATGACTAAGGGTAAATTTGGGATTTCCCTCACATGACCACTCTCCAGAAAATCCTATAAATAACCATTCCATTCCATTGGGAAAAGGACCTCTCTTCAGACACAGGACTTGGACTCTTGGAAGATCGAAGGACCTAAGCATTCTCTCTCAACACTCACGAAGACTCTTGGAATCCCAATAACCCTAACAAGGTTTCCGGATTCTAGGAGTGGAAGGACTCAAGAAGAAGGCTCTTGGAATCCCTGTTACCCTAACACGGTTCCTGGATTCTAGGAGTTCTGCCACGCGTCATTGGAGTAATCACCCACCTGTTCTTCTCCCCTCTTCAATCAATCAATCAATTCCATAATTTTCGTGGATTTCTCTCCTCCTTAGCCAACACAAAAACCTAACCCTAGCAAGGTACGATTTCCTTGCCCATATTTCTTTGGAGACTCTGCTGGGGAGGTGTAGAATTAGTGAAGGGTATGCCCACAACTCGAAGTAGGAGAACTACAGGAAGAGTTGCTTCACCAACAAATAACATTACCTCACCGGAGCCAGTTCCAAGGCAAGTAATTCAAGCATTCCAAGGCGCAAACCTGGATTTTGACCAACCACTTATTGAAGACGCTTCAGAAGGGAGTTCAACATCACCACATATGGCCAATCAACAACAAAGCAATGCAGGAAGGCAAGGCGAGGATGCAGGTGGAGACCGAACGAGTGCTGTGCAACTGGAGATGCTCAAGGCATTGAAGGAAGCACGAGAAGGGCAAGGGATGATGATGGCCATGATACTGGAAATGTAGAGGAAGCAAGAGGAGATGGGGAATTTCCACCAGAAATTGATGCAGATTCCCACTTTCAAGGCCATGTTCCCAGGAAGTTCGCATGGGGAACAAGCAGGAGTGGAAGACAACAACAATGGTAGCAACAACAAAGAGAACCGGATTGTACCTCCATCGACGGAAAGTCAATCGGTTCCAATAATTAACTTGGAGGCCCAGAACAGTGGTGACGTGCCACAACCTAGGTTGGAAGCAAGCCAACCTCAGACAAACATCATCCCAATTGCTATCCCATCATTTTTACAGGTGCAAATGCCAACCATTCCAAGTAATGTCCAGCGAGTGAGCCAGCAACTGCCACCAGTGCCAGTTGTGCATGATGCAAGTGTGCATCAACCAACCTCTCTACCATACACACTGTCAATGCAACAGTATATCACAACACCCCAGAAAGTTCACACCACAAGCCAGTACGTGACGAAGGATGATATGATCGACGTGATCAATCAACTTCATAGACAAACATCTCAACCCTCGGAGTTGGACTTTACTCCTCCTTACCCTGCATACATTCGGAGGCAACCTTACCCAACAGGGTATATTGAGCATCCCCCGCAGTTTCCAAAATACAACGGGGAGAAAGGAAATATCAGGGAACACATTGCCAGGTTCGTAGAGTCGATGTTTCCATGGCTAGGATATGATGAAGTAAACAACCACAACTTGTTGATGAGGGAATTCAACAAGACTTTGAAGGATAGTGCCTTCAGTTGGTACTATAATTTGGAGAAGGGATCAGTCCATGATTGGGATGATCTAAAATTGTAATTTTTTAAGAAATTTTTCTATGTGCAGAAACAGGTAACCATCGTAGAGCTCATGCGATTCAAGCAGAAGCCAAGCGAGGAGCTGTCAGATTACGTGGATAGGTTCAGGGCCCAAGCACAGAAGTGTGCAGAGCTAATTGAAGAAAAGAACTTGGTTAACATATGCAACAATGGTGCTTTAGTCGCCTTCAAGCCCCATTTCATTACCAAATCTTGTGATTCATTTGCGACCCTCTAATCTTTTGCACAAGATTTGGGGGGAATCATGACATTTCCCACAAGCCATGTGATGGTTACATGGAAAAGTAAGAGGATATCAACTGTGACTTTGGCGGATTCTCAATCAAAACCACAAGGGGGCAAAAGGGAGAAAAATGAGAAATTTGAGAGAAGTAGAGAAAAGCACAGGGACAAATATACCAGAATGCCAGTTTTAAAGGCTATCACATGCAGTGAGAAGGAATTCAGGAGCCTGTACGAACAATGGGTCGAGCACGGAGTGGTGAAACCTCCAAGGCCCCAGTTGGTTGTGACAGAAGAGATGAAAAGAAGACCAGATTTTTGTGTATACCACCAATACGCGGGGCACTCCACTATGGACTGTTACAGTCTGCGGAGGATATACCATGAGAAGCTGGCGGCCGGGGAGATTGAACTAGGAGAAGAAATGTGCAACACTATCACCTATGGTGTAGTCCCGGAAGTCAAAAACCCAAATACTGGCTCTACCATTGAAAGAACTCTGAACTATAGATGAATTAAAAATCCACCCAAGATGGTGGTCCACCAAAAATAGTGGTTTAAGTCCTCAAGAATATCCCTTGCCAAGTAATTGGATGACCAAGGGAGGAGGTACAAGAATTGACGAATCAAAAAATAAATCCACCCAAGATGGTTGTCCACTCTAATGGTGGTCAAGTCCTCGTAGACTGTACTTGCCAAGAAATTGGACGACCCAAGTGACGAGGCACCCGATTTCAAGTCCTCGTAGACTGTACTTACCAAAAAATTGGACGACCCAAGTGATGAGGCACCCGAGTGTTACACTTTATCATTAAAAGTGAACGAGGCACCTGACTATAAGTCCTCGTAAGTTATACTTTCACCTTCAAAAGTAATCGAGGCACCTGACTAACAGCCCTCTCGGAAGTTACACTTTCAACTTCAAAAGTGATTGAGGCACCTGAGTATAAGCCCTCAACCCCAAAAGTTACACTTTATCTTTAAAAGTGGCGAACGTTGCTTTATTCGACAAAAGCAAGAAAGTTGAACTTTATCTCTAAAAGTGGTGAACGTTATGCTATCTTCGACAAAAGAAAGATTTATTATATGAAACGTTATGCTTTTCTTTAAAAGCAATTTGATTATCAATAAATTTGTCAAACTTTCACTGATACTTGATTATTTCTTCTGATTTATTAAAAAAAAAGTATGGATTCAAGTGTTAGTTTGCATGAAATATATGTACATGAATTTTACGACACAGAAATGGAAAAACTACTAAAAGCCATGATCTAGAAGCCATGACCTGTCGAACTGAAGAGAGGGGAATAACTAAAGCCTCCAAGTCGACAATGGTGGTGCCCTGAGCCTTCGTATTGGAGACTATCGAGCCTTCAAAGTCTTGAGCAGCTGACTAAATTTCCCAAAAGCTTGGGCTTCAATTTATCTATGGCATCTTGAAGCTCCTAAAGCTCTACATAAAGTAAGTCTTTCTCATGGAGACATGAAGTGACTTCCGAACGAAGTGCAACAACATGATGATTGGAAATAAAGAGATCCAACCTAGTATGAAAGGGAGACATGTCTAAGGAGAGTTAGGAAATACCAAGATATCCTTGAAGAGCTCCTCTAGGGCTCGCCCTTCTAGGGTTTGCTCCCCTAGAGGTTCCCTCTCCTAGGATTTTTGTTTTTGAAGCTTGCAAAATATCAAGCCTCGCGAAGTGTTCAGAAATTGGAATCAAGGATTCAACACTTAAAATATTTTGTGCGATCATCTCACCAAAGGCGTGACTCACGCGCAGGGGTCAAAATGCTTACTCATAGATGGTATAGACATCTTCTAGCGTAGAGGTGCATTCCTCCCCAAGGCAGTAACGAATGTGCAAGTAGAGGAGCACCATCGCGAGATCAATCTGATAAAGGCGTTATGGTCTGTTGGATATATCGTGAAGTCTCGTGATAGTTGAACACAACAAAAGATGCCCGCACTTTTGAGTATATCTACGTAATCAGTGTTTCCAAGGATCTCATCGGTTCAATCCTGCCATTCTTGAAGGCGACCAGATGAATCAGACAAGAAGCGAAGGGGACTGAAAGGGTATTCTTGCTTCTCTATGCATATACGGGGAATGCGATAGGAATGGGAGAAGTCATCTCAACCTCCACAAGCCGCTGCATATAGAAAAAAGTCTTTCTTCTCTAGCAGAGGAAGAGTTGTACGTTCATAAGTCTGGACTCGCTCCCAAAAGACGTTGGAAAGACCAAAAGAGGGGAGCCCTTCCTTAATCATTGAGAAACGGGGCCTCGTTGGTTGTTCCCAAGTCTGCAGAATGTTCAACGGGGAAGGCCTGCAAGAAAAAAGAATTCAGCATAAAGAATCTAAAGAGCACAAGCATTAGGATCCATTTAAATAAAAAATAGGGTAGAGGAAGAACGAGAAAATATGAAAGAGGAGGCCATTAGGTCGGTTCCCTTAAGGGTTGGCCCATAGGGTTTAGCCACCTAAAGAGCTCTCCCCTCCTACATTTAACTTCTTACTCGTTGAATCAACTGATTGGAATAAATGCTACTTCATCAGAATATCCGAGCCAAGGACCTTGTTAAGGTGAAATGGCTCAGAATAAATCCTTCCTCCTTGCGGTGTTGTCCTTTTCTTTCAGAATATCCGAGCCAAGGACATTGTTAAAGTGAAATGGCTCGGAATAAATCCTTACTCCTTGCGGTGTTGTCATTTCTTTCAGAATATCCGAGCCAAGGACCTTGTTAAGGTGAAATGGCTCGGAATAGATGTCTCCTCCTTGCAGTGTTGCTTTCTCTTTGAGAATATCCGAGCCAAGATCCTTGTTAAGGTGAAATGGCTCGGAATAGATGCTTCTTCCTTGCGGTATTGCTTTCAAGAATATTCGAGCCAAGATCCTGTTAAGGTGAAATGGCCCAGAAAAGGAACACTACGATCAGCTGAAAGGAAAAGAAACAAACGAAATAATCATAAAGATACAGAAACCAAGAATACAGTTTGTCCATGATAAGAGGAGGACTAGTTTATCACTTCAGCAATGGAAAATGCCGCCTTACTAAGTCATCACTCCCTTCAATAGAATTACTATTACTAGGTTGCTTGAAGTTTTGAGGCTAATCATGAGATTAAATAACAAGATATCAAGGAACATCAAATATATCAAGAAAAGATCAAAGGTCAGAAACTCCTTATTTTTTTTAATCCAACTATTATTCGTTCAGACTAGCGGCGGACCCTTCCAACCTCAGCAGGAGCAAATGTCATCACAGAGATTACTGCAGATTAGCCATCTTTGTTGAGTCAGAACTTTTAAAGCCGTGTAATTAATTTCATAATATCACAAGCAGTAGAAGCGAATGCAAGAATCAAGTGGTTCATGGGGTAGGGTATAAACAACGGTAAAGGCTTAAGAAGTTTGACACCAGGACTTCCAAATTTGATTCCGCCTTTTTATGTACATATATATATGTATATATATTTTAAGAAAAAAAAGATTGTGCAGGATTTGGAGAAGATTTTTAATATTTCGTCGGTGAGCTCTCCTAAGGGGTCCCCTCTCCAAGAATTATTTTTTGTTTTCAGGACTTGCAAGATCGAGCTCCGCACATTGTTCAGAAATTTGAAACAGGAATCAAAGACTCGAAGAAATTTGCACGATCGCCACTCCGAAGGTGTGACTCACGTGCAGGGGGAAAATGTGAGTCCATGTACAAATTAGGGTTCATACATACGATTTAAAGAATTGAATAACAAACAGAAAAACCAAAAATAAAAAAGCAAGACCTGAGAGAATCTTCCACGTGTCCCGAGGCAGAAGACACATGGAGGCGACTCATTTTTGGGAATTAATTGAGGGATTGGATTGGTGGCTAGAAGGGCAGGACGATCTGGGCATTACTCTGATGACTAAGGGTAAATTTGGGATTTCCCTCACATGACCACTCTCCAGAAAATCCTATAAATAACCATTCCATTCCATTGGGAAAAGGACCTCTCTTCAGACACAGGACTTGGACTCTTGGAAGATCGAAGGACCTGAGCATTCTCTCTCAACACTCACGAAGACTCTTGGAATCCCAATAACCCTAACAAGGTTTCCGGATTCTAGGAGTGGAAGGACTCAAGAAGAAGGCTCTTAGAATCCCTGTTATCCTAACACAGTTCTCGGAATCTAGGAGTTCTGCCACGCTTCGTTGGAGTAATCACCCACCTGTTCTTCTCCCCTCTTCAATCAATCAATCAATTCCGTACTTTTCGTGAATTTCTCTCCTCCTCAGCCAACACAAAAACCTAACCCTAGCAAGGTACGATTTCTTTGCCCACACATTTTACTCACAACTAATGTTAGCAACTTGTGACAAATCCAAATAATCTTTGAAGAAAAAAATTGCAGTGAACATAATCATAGAATTGATCATCAGTTAATATAGGTTGCTCGCAACCGTCACATAGCATTTGATAAACATCTTAATATTTAGTGTTGTTCTTTTTAAGTTGGTGGTGAAGGTTTGTTTGGATTAAAAAATATTTTTTTTATATTGTTGGTATTTAAGAAGTTTTTAAATAATAACAGTTAATGACAAGTTTTTAAGAAGTATTATTGATATTGTTACATTTCAGATATCTGGTAGCTCCCAGTTTCACCGGTTGAGTCGGCCGAAATACATAGTTATCAACCACAATTCTACAACGTTATTATTGATCACATTCAATACAGCGTTGAAAGCTACATGATTCACATGCATAGACCGGGTAACCATCAGGAATATCACCACCACAACTCTAACATTCTTGATAATAAGAAGTTATGCTTTTCCATACCAACAAATGTGAGTCTATGTGGGTGATAGTCAACATTAGTATTGGCTGTCCCAAATTTGATATTGGAGTAAACATAATATGGATAAAGGCATGCAGGATGAAAGGACTGATCACAAGTATGACAATGATAGAGCCAATAGTTTGGGTTTATTTCGTCTTCGCATATCTCACAATAGAATTCATCTGGATGATTTTTGACCGGAGGATTGAGTAATGGAATTGGGTGAGGATCCCATCTGTGCCTAATCATACTTGGCGTAAAAGTACATGATTTCGCTAGCAGGAAATCACAAGTTTTACATGCAAAGGCGTCCGTCAAAGAAAATTTATATCGGAATCCCTTGCAATCACCACCGGGTACTTCGGCTTGACTAAAAGGGTGCTTGTGACCTTCATGTTTAATTGTATCTGGTAGCGAAGCACACCTGAGATCAAGGTAGAATTGGCAGGTCTCACAATAAAAGAAAATCCCATTGCATACGAATCCGCATTTATAGCACTCGATGTAATAGATAGGTTTTTTGTATTTATGTCTAACAAGCTCGTGTTCTGGGTGTGATGCGTGTTGCAACTTTGGTGGAAACTCAGCATAGAATTGATCATCAATTAATATAGGTCTCACACAACCGTCACATAGCATTTGATCATCATCTCGATTCGCCATCTCAATAGTGTTGTTATTTTTGAGTTCGTCAGAGAGTACTAGTGGATGATCTTTATGAGCCCAATAAACTACATATTTTTATCTAGATACCGACATTTTTTTCATGTTTAATAAAGAAATAGTGGTGGTCATAAAACTCACATCAAAGATGACTCTATCTCAGTTGATGTAGCACATTTGATATGCGCAAAAAATCTGCAATTGGCACAATAATAAAGTCACTTGTAATAGTGCACTTTGTCACCGCAGATGCTGCAGAGTTGCGGAAAACTGCCAAATTGTTTGGGAATAGAGTAGGCCAGGCAGAGAGGGTGATCGTGGAATCTACAATACTCCATGGTACTCGGAGCAGAAGCACAACTCTTTACATACATATATAGGACAAGTCATCATCGTTACAGTCATCATACAGTCATCATCTTTACAGTCGCAAGCATCACATTAGAACAAGGCTGTCCTTTGTAGAAAGGTTAATGTGTGCTGCTTGTGACTTTCATGTCGAAAGCTGCGTTCCTCTATAGATTGTTGTTTAAGCATATAATCCTCTAAAGCGCATCTCAAGCACACGTCAAACTCGCAAGGAATACATTCATAAGAACATTCACAACAGTTTTCTTATATTTATCCCTACTCTGTAGTGTTATTGGGTCATTTTGCAAAATAGAGATTCAATTTTTTTATTATGTACCCAACAAGTTCCTTATATTGTTTACTTAAATAATAAAATTTAAAAGTTCTAACAGTCAAAACATCAAATTAATAATAATCTTATAATTTATAAATGAGAGAGTATAATTTATCAATTATATTCCACTTTAAAATAATTTTTATTTTATTTTAAATTTTTAAGTAATTTATGAAGTGAATATTGAATGGATTGCAGTTGCAAATGTATCAATATTAACTTTTAAAAAGTTATTTGTGATATTTTTAAATTTAAATTTAATATGATACATTTAAATTTCAAAAATGATAAATTTTATAATTAATAGTACTTTTATAATATTTATAATTATATTTACATAAATTAAATAAATTTATATCAATTTTAAATTTGAATAAGTTTGAATTTTTTTTTTAAAAAAATAAGTCAATATTAAGTTTAGAATTTGAAAATAAAATAGTAAAAAAATGTCAAGATGTGTATGATTGATGAGTTGTCCACTTAAATGAGGGTGTGAAATGTAATTTTATATATATAGAGAACGGTCTTTTGACTCCCTCACACTGGGGAGTAAAATCCTATATAGGGATTAAAATAGAGAGTCAAATAAGGATAAGGAAGCTGTTGGATAATAATTTGTTGATGTATTCTTTAAAATTGGGGATAGAGAGTTGATTAGAAAAACTGTTGTTAATGCTCGAAGTGAACCATTTCCATCCACATTCCCTACATATGCTATGTGGGCAAGAAAATCACGCCTTGCTAGTTAGGGTTTCGTGTTGGCTGAGGAGGAGAGAAATCCACGAAGAGCACATAATTGGTTGATTGATTGAAGAGGGGAGAAGAACAAGTCGGCGATTACTCCAATAACACGTGGCAGAACTCCTAGAATCCGGAAACCGTACGTGTTAGGTTAGCAGGGATTCCAAGAGCCTTCTTGAGTGATTCGAGTTGAGAGAATGTTCAAGTCTTGAATGCTTTGAGAGAGAATGTCCAAGTCTCAAGTCACAAAAAGAGTCCCATTCCTACATGGAATGGAAGGGGTATTTGTAGAGTCTCCTAGAATTAAGTAGTCACATGTCAGACACATATCTTCAGGAAAATTTCAGAAATACCCTTTAGTCATTAAAATAATGTCCATATTGTCATGTCCTTCTAGCCACCAATCAAATCCCTCAATCAATTCCTAAAACGAGCCGTCTCCACGAGCCTTCTGTCTCGGGACACGTGGAGACTTCTCTCAGGTCTAGTATATTTATTTTCGGCTTTTTCGTCTTCATTCAATTAGGACATGTGAACCCTAATTTGTATGCTTAATGAGGTCGTGAAACTCTAATTGTGCATTTAGTTCAATTAGGTCACATGAATCCTAATTTTCACTTGGGACCACATGCTACAAATGCAAGATTTGTCATCATAACGTGGGCGGGAGCTGAGATTAACTGGGTGTTCTAGGTGCATAGGGTGTTCCATTGTTTGCGACAATTCTGTGCAGGTTTTGTGCAGAAAGATATGGTCACAACCACTTTGACTGCTACTACTATTGCAAGTATAAGTGAAGCTGACTTTGGTTATTGTTGTATTATACCCACAGCAAACAACATCTGCATGATTTTCATTGAGCTCAATAAGGATCAGTGGATGTTCATGGCTAAAGTGGTTCAGCCCCTTCATCTCACTATTTGAATGTGGTTGTGAGAGAGAACTCTAGGGAGGGATCTAGGGAGCGAGAGGTTGTTGGTTTTCAGAGAAGGAAATCGGATGAGTTCTTGGAGGGGTAAAGGGATTAGATCTGAAAAAAATTAAAGAGACAGAAAAATAATTTATTGGTGTGAGGTGGGCGAAGCAGAAGGGAAGTCTTCAAAGGTTAATTATTGTTGTGTTTTTAAATTAGAGATTCTTTTTAAATAAAGAATAGACATGGAATTAGAAATCATGATAATCGGAAAGAGGAGATAAATTTATATAAAAAAATATAATTTGATTGAATGTAAACGTTAAAATTTGAAAATCAATGTTTTATATTTTAAAGTATATTGCATATGTAATTTCTCTTAATCCGATCGTTAGATCATTATAATTTTTGGATATGTTATACATATATAAGCTGAGAATATGTGCACCAATTTTGAATCGTTAAAAATTAACGTATGATTTGTTATGAATTTTAAGAAATGGTTGGTCTGAGATTTTTCAAGCAGATTTTTAGCAGTGAGTTCTAATATTTAAAAATATATAACTTAATGATTTTAAATCCGATATAGGTGATTCTTGAGGCTAAATTGGAGTATTTCAAGTCTAGTTTATGTTAAAATTAATTAATTGGACAAGTAAGTTTTAATTAATGGTAATAAGACTAGAATAGTGGGTTGACATCTTAAGAATAATTTATCATATTAGGGTGTTAAGATTTCTTAAGTTTTGTTATTTACTTTTAGTTTTGGAGTATTAATAGTGATCTAAGACGATAATTAAAAGAAACATTGAATGAATTATAAATTATTTTGGAATTATTAGTTTCGATTATATTTAATTCGCAATGAATATGTTTATGTGGTGAATAATATTTCGTATTTGATATCGTTTACATTTGAGGGTAAGATTTTGTGGTGAGTTCTATAAGTGATATTGAGTATCAAGTACGTATTCTGTAATCCACTCCTCTAATTATTGATTCTATTTATCTCGTGATATCTCATCATTTGTTATATTTAATTTTCTTATATTTCTATTGGTACTCTAGAATAGAAGTTTGATATTTTGATACCTTGACTTTATTCTGTTATTTGAACTTTTCTTTTATTATATTTTGAACATATTCTATATTTTTTCAGCGATACTATCATTATGTTGATTTGTTTGTACTGCTAATCGTTCTGAATTTGGGGTTCTTCCTTAATTATTTCGTTTCTAATCAAATTCTTGTTTTGTTTTGTTTGGTCTAGATGTTTCGAACTTCATATTTTGTGATCTTTTGAATTTGTTTTTATTCATAGAACTTTATTATTCTTTGTAGGGCGGTACATGTTGTTACATTCTTTTGGAGACATTATGTTTATGATTTGTTTTGGTTCAACATAAACGTTTAGAACATTTTTGTTAGTATTACGTCGCATGTGTTGTGACATCATATTTTTATAGAATAAGAGATAGGGTATACCTCAGCTAAAATCACATGTGGGGGTACCACATGCATGTACTCTTAGCACCGAGGCATGACACTTTTCGTGACGATGTGATCAGTCCATGGCGTATCCTTTTGTATGCTTACTCTAGGTGTGTGTGAGCTTTGACTATTTGATATGTTTGTTAAGGATGCGAATGAGTTGACCCAAATTGGTGATGTTTGTGCTAGACACACCTTCCAATTTGCATTCATTTAGATACACGGTCCAATGTGTGATTTGTCTGTGTGACATTATTTTGATTTGCCTATGTGGCAAGATATATTTGTGTTTTGTTCTGAGCTCGGTATATATGAAATAACCAATTACTCACTTTGATTCAACCTTCTGCTTGTTTCGTTTATTTTGTTGATTCAGATATATTCTCTACGTTAAAAAAAATGACACATTAGTTGTCCAAGTGCTAAACTAATTTGTTGTAATCATGTTCCTCCAGCTGACTTTTGTCTAATTTGCTCAAATGTTGATCATGTTCAAGGCATATTCGGGGTAAGACAATCAAAAACACAACAAAAGACCAAAAATCTATTATAATAAACAATAAATAAAAATTTATAAAAGTTCAGAAAAATAAATAATTAAAACTTCAGAAAAATAATAATTAAAATTAGATAAGGATATCTTTTTATCTTTTTGTGAGATTAAAGATAATTTAAATAATCAGTAAGTATGGTATCAAATTCTTGATGTTTGTACGCAACATAAAAGTCTACATGTCTCTAGCTAATAACCAAAGTCTAATCACTTAAGTGGTGTTTGTTTGTGTTTGAATACATCTTAATTCACCTGCCTTTGATTCAGTCAGAGGCAAATCTTGTTTGATAATTTTTTTTGCCTCTTAATGTCTCTTAATCGTTAAGACAGAAACTAAAATCTTAACTATTAAGAGTTCTCTTAATAGTTTATTTAAAATTTATGGACAAAAATAGTCTCAATAAATATTGTTCTCCTTTAATTTCAAATTTTAAGATCATTCAAATAAAAATTTTAAATAACTCAGAGGGTTAAAATGGTAAAATAGTTTCATTCAGATGTTTTACACTTTTGAGTTATCAAACTATTTTTTAGATTCAGTTGTTATTTTATTAATTCAGATGATCTAATTTATTAAGATGTATTAACCATTTGTATCATATGATCATTCAGATAATCTAATTTATTACTCGGTCATGTAGAATTTAAGAACCAATAATAGAAAATCTCACATAAATTAAAAAAACAAAAAAAAAATAATACAAGATATATTCAGGTTCAACTAATCAATTATGCTAGTTTTGCGTGTCTGATATATTTAGTCACACACACTCTAAAATGATCCATATATCAAAAAATATTTTATAATAGTAACTAGAAAACCTTAACTGACTTAAACCCATAAGACCTAATATATTAGTAAAACTCAAAAGCGGTCTACTAATAAATTTTCAAACTTAAATACTTATGCTTGGCTTCCAGGGGGCAACAACCCCTATTTGTTCACGGAAGAGCCGGACATCAACTCCCACTTATTCATGGGCGTGCAGGGCATCCACTCGCTTACCGATGAACGAGACCCCCAATTACAGTATCGTAGTGACTATTGGTCGGACCTACATAAGTACAAGTCAATCCCAACAAAAATTGAAACAATTTTAGATACATTTATAAATATTTTTGTTAATAATTAAATATTAATTTTATTTTGCCTAAAAGCTTAATTGAATTAAAAAAATGTAAGTTACTATTTTTTATTTCACTTTAAAAGCTAAATTCTTTTAAGATAATTTAATAATTGATTTCATTAAAAATAAAGAGTCCATTAGGGTTTAGGTAACTCATATTATTTCCTTGTAATATTTAAGGGGTTGAGATGTAACTTTAATCATATTCTAATTTGATTAGTTGAATTCTCAAGTAGAATATTTATACGACTTCAACTCATTAGAAAAATCATAATTAATTAATCTAATGTCAGAATTGACTGAATTCAAAGTTTGTTTCTTCATTGTTTGTATCCCTTATAATTATGAAGAGGAAGAGAAGTTATTTGACGTCATCTTCATGATTTAATTGCTGAAAACCACAACTTGTCATGATTGTTGTCATAATTTTCAGTCCTAGTTTTGAAAATTCGTAACTTGGTTATATTAATTCTGATTCTAGTAATTCTTGAGCTTATTTCGTGTATCTTTTTTAGAGGTACAATTTACATGAAGACATAAAGAGATTTTGAAGACTTTAGAAGACTAGAAAGTTAGATTCTTTATTGTTGCGTATTAAAGAAAGGTGAACATGAAAGGTGAATATTATTTCGTATTTTTATTTTAAGTTTATTTATAAGGGTTTTTAAATTAGAGATTATTTTTAAATAAAGTAGAGACATGGAATTAGAAGTCATGATAATCAGAAATAGGAGATAAATTTATATAAAGGAATATATGTACGTGTGTGTGTGCACCAATTTTGAACCGTTAAAAATTAACGTATGATTTGTAAATTATGAATTTAAAGAAGTGACTGGTCTGGGATTTTTCATGCATATTTTCAATAGCAAGTTCTACTATTTAAAAATATATAACTTAATGATTTTAAATCTAATTTGGGTGATTCGCAAGGTTAAGTTGAAGTATTTGAAGTTTAGTTTCTGTTAAAATTAATTGGATACATAAGTTTTAATTAATGGTGATACAACTAGAATAGTGGACTGACATCTTAAGAATAATTTATCATATTATGATTTTAAGATTTCTTAAGTTTTGTTATTTACTTTCAAGTTTTGGAGTATTAATAGTGATCTAATGCGATAATTAAAAAGCACATTGAATGAATTATAAATAATTTTAGAATTGTTAGTTTGGATTATATAATTTAATTTGAGGTGGATATGTTTAGGTGGTGAATAATATTTCGTATTTGATATTGTTGGCATTTGAGGGTAAGATTTTGTGCAGAGTGCAATAAGTGATTTTGAGTATAAGGTACGTATTCCGTAGTCCACTCCTCTATTGATTCTATATATCTTGTGATATCTCATTATTTGTTATATTTTTCTTATATTTCTATTGGTACTCTTGAATAGAAGTTTGATCTTTGTTATCTTGATTTTATTATGAATTAGTATATTTTCAAGTGTTTTTTTTCTAACTTAGACATGAAATATCATAAACAATATATCATTAGAAATTTAGAAATATAGAATTCAAGACAATTCTCATAATAATGTGAATACTTGAACTTCACTATATTTATAAAAATCATAAAATATATATTTATCTCAATTGTAATATACAAAATTCATATAATCACATTAAAATTTAATACTTCTTGGACAAGAATTACACATAAAAATAAATCAACATATACCAATTGTGATTATCTCAAAAACATTACCAATAATATTTCTAAGTGTTTTCTCAACATCATAATCCTATTGTATACAAGATTTACTCAATCAAAACTACTTCTATAGTATCTCTTCTAACTATAGTTGATAATTAATTTATTATCCACAAACAAAAGTAATTTATCTCAAAATTCTTGCATACAAATACCAAGTAATATTACACACTAAATATTATCTCAAACTTTATATGTATAATTTTGTTCAAGAATAACATAAATTTACTTTATTCTCAAATAAAATTAATTTAGAACTAATTTGTTATACATAGTAGAAGTAAATTTCTCAAATTTTACTATAACTTTCTCATAATAAATTAATTTGAATTAGTGTATATGAAAATAATTGTCTCAAATTTCATACATATATATACACATCATAATATTTTATGTACTCATACAATATTATAACCAAAATATATATGCATAAAATTAAATTTATTCTATCATGAACAAAAATTTAATTACTTTTCTTATCCTACAAAACTAATTAAATAATTTATTACAACAAAATGTAAGTAAAATAATACCCAAGCATACAATATCATCTACACATAATATATATACTTTCAAGTATATACACATATAAAATGATACACAATTATCATTTATAAAAATAAAGATAAATGTTAAAAAACATACCTTTTCGAATTAAATCCGAAGAATGCCATAATCTCTTTAGAATTTTTTTGGCATCAATATTTGGTGTTTTTCTATGATGACTTCATCTCATCCACATCAATTTAATTACAAACTTGTAAATTGCAAGTCGATCTTTTTCACTTTCATTTTTCTCCACAATCCATCTTCTAATAGGAGTCATCAATAAAAATAATTAGGTTAATATCTCAACTATTACTAATTATCATAAAACTCTATTCATAAAATAGATATAAGAAAAATGACACTTATCTTTGAAAATTGTGTTGTCTTCCATCTCACCAAGATCACGACTTCAATGAACATATAATGACCTTAAGATTATTAGAGTCGTAGTTTTGTAGAGTCAAAATCGTTGTTGAAGACATGACACAGGTGATTCCTATTAATTCTTAAGTCTTTATCGCCCCCACCACGATTGATTTGCTAAGGGTTGCAGATGATATATGTGACGCCCCCAAAAAAGGTATACATCACCCATCTCGAGTTGCCAGATACATGGTACAAAATACAAATAAAAACTTAATTATACAACAGTCGAGTAAAATACGACAAAACATAGCTGAGAGTTTAAACAAAAATATTATCATTTAGATAATATCCACACTCAAATGGTGTCCTCATTACAATTATTATCACATTATTCCGTAGAATAGTGAGGACTACTAAAGCCATTTATCCTGGACCATCACTCCATTCCCCGACTCGTCCCAGCTATATTCTCATTTCCTTAAGAGAACAATGAAAGAAAGGGTGAGCTCAACTAGCCCAGTAAGAATTTTTATGACTAAGATAATGCAGAATAAATTATCCTTAGCCTTCAACAGTATAACAACTGATAGAATATAATAGACAACAAGTTTTAGATCAACAACTGTAGCGAAAATAACCAATCCATTAGAAGAGTCAAGTAGAGCATAAAATCTACTATCTTCTATGATTTAAAAAGGTTTTCATCAACTTTATCGGCGACACTCAAATTTTAATAAATAAAATCGAATCATCCCGCATCATTTACCAGGATATTCATGTAATCATCAATGGTCATGATTATACCAAATAATCCCCGGTCATAATCATACCAACAACTTCGTCCATCAATGAACTACAGAGCCCAATGAGGACTTTTACCACATCATTCATCACATTACGGTCATGATTATCCCGAATAATCCTTGGTCATAATCATACCAAGTCCATCTATGCACGTAAGCCAAAAATGACTTTCATCACAATATAAGCATGAAGATGATGACAATAATATAAGCAATAATCAACCAAAATCAAATCAAACAAAATCAAGGATAAAAGACTTTAAATTTATCCAGAGTTTAAAGATATCCAAATTGTCAACATGATACTACTTTGTAGAATAAAATTCAAGAATAATATTCATGTACCAAAAATAATTTGGACATAAAAGAAATATATTTTTTGGGTAAATAGTACCCCGTGAATAGTACTTCAAGAAAATAGTACCCCGTGAATAGTACCCCGACATGAAAAGTACCCCAAATACTCGAGTGAATGATACTAGAGTGAATAGTAATCAGGTGAATAGTAACCCATGAATAGTACTGCACTGAAAAGAAAAGTACCCGAATACCCGAGTGAATAATACTAGAGTGAATAAGAATCAGGGTGAATAGTAACTTCAATGAGAAAAATACCAAAGAAAATGATATTTCATGACGAGTACAAAAGAAATGATATCCCTTATGAGTATAATAGAATATACGAAACTGCAAATGGATTTTCACCCGCCATGCGGTAATCCACGTAGACAGATCATTTCTACAATTTAATAAAGAATGAATACAAAGAATCATTCACCATGCATGCGGTAATCCACATGGATAGGTTATTCCAACAGAATAATAAAGAATGGAATAACAAAAGAAATCACCATGCATAATGATAGACCGCATGCATAAAAGTTATTCCCAATGTAATAATAATGAATGGAACCGAAGTCGTATGTAATCCGCTTAGACAGACGTGATATTCCAAATGTAATAATAAAGATGGAAACGTGTCATGCGTAATCCGCATGCACGTGATATTCCAAATGTAATAATAAAGAATGGAATAACAACAGAATTCATCAGGCATGCGATAGACCGCACAGACAGGTTATTCCAATAGAATAATAAAAAATTGAATAACAGAAGAATTTTCACCATGTATACGGTACTTCGCATAGACAGGTTATTCCAACATAATAATAAAGAATGGAATAACAACCCTTACAAGTATTGAAAAAAATAATAACTCTCTTCATGAATATGAAAGAATAATACCCCTTACTATAATAATAATATCCCTTACCTCAGAAGAAGACTGGATACTGGAATAGTGAAGTAGCAGACTTCAATTCTTCTTTCTCTCTATAGCTTCTCTCTCTATAATTTCTCTATAATAATTGCTCTTGTGAGACTTAGTGAATTGGTGAGAAATGAAGGAAGAATGAGCTTTATTTATAGAAAATATAGTTTCAATAATTGCACGTTTTTGGGCTCAAAATATTACAAAGATAATACCTTCCTCTTTTCTTCATTTTTAATTTAGTCCCGCAAGTATTATCAAACTTGCACCACCTCCCCTAATAGTAAATCATGTGAATCAATAGTTCTAGACATGTAAAAATATGAATTACAGTATAGTACCTCCATCTATACCTCCATTTTTAACTTAGTCATGCAAGTATTATCAATCTTGCACCACCTCCCCTAATAGTATAAGAATGTGAATCAATAGTACACACATGTGAACAAATAGTTATAATCATGTGAATTAATAGCAATTAATTACTCATTTATCCGATTAATTACCCGACTGGTCAGTATAACTTCCAGACACCAATTAATATCAAAATAAATGTCGATTTCTACTAACACTAATAATTCCAACACAATGGAACTATCAATTTCATCTTTAATCAACACGAACTTATTCATCATTAATATTATAACTCACAATATTTAACAACCAGGTCGTTCCCAGGAAAGAGGGGGTTTTCGATAAGGATTTCTCCTTATTGGCGCGCAATTAGGTGACCAAACCTCTCCTTGACAGAACTTCTAGACATTGTCAATATTGTAAATAATAATATGAATAATTTTGTCGTCTCAATTATTTATTTAATAATATAACATATTATACAGATAATACTGTGACAATAATTGAATCAAATATGAGAGATATGATGCAACAATTACTGTAGCAATAATTGAGTATAACTGAGTGACTTTCTTACGTAAGTATCAATAATCAATACCGTGTGCTACTATGCAATCACGCGTGTTACTATACTTTTGTCACCGATTATTTTATGACAACTTATTTACTTTGAAAAATTTTCACATATCACCCTTAACCTTTTATCAATTTAACCATTAATTTACTAAATAGAATAATTATAAGAAAATTGAATACTTTCATTTCATAAAATTCGAGGTCTCAGAATATACCTCCAAGATATATATATGTCAAGCCTTGGTGAATTATCCGTGATAGAAATTCACAAAAAATTCCAATAGAACACTGTTTTGTAGTAGTTATTTGTTTGTAGAAAAATTGGAGAAGATAGAAAAAAAATTGATATGTAAATTTTATATGTAAACTTATATATATCATATGCATATATCTCATCTTATGTATATATGTCAACATATACATATATACATGAATATATATTGTAAGTTACACATTATAACTTTTAAATTCTATTTAACTACACTAATTAGTTCTAATATGCAAGTTACACATGCATTAGTAATAATTAATAGTTAGATAGAATTTGAATAGTTCTCACTATTTTTCTTGTGTTTCAAAATAAAATAAGACTGCACCACTTCTACTTATAAAGTAACTAGTAGACTTTTCTATTAAATGGGACAAGGAAGAATTATTTTTATCAAACAATTTTGCACCTTTATTAAATATCTCACAATAGACACAAATCAAATGATTTCTACACAAATCAAATGAAGTTCTCTCTTATTCTCCACAATTAGGGAAAAGAATTACACCTTTATATTTACTTAAATCATGTCCATTAATTGGTTTTATTCAAGCCCAAACTTGACAATAATTGACTCTCCAAAATATAGAATAAGGTGCAATAACAGTTTGGATTGAAATGGAGGTGAGGGTGAGATCGTGGTGTTGATGTACAAGGAGCTTTAATCGGTAATTGAAAGCTTTTGTTTTTAATTTGATATTATTCTTTTATTAGAAAATAAATTAGTCTTTTACTATATAATAATGATAACTAATTTCAAAAATTAAAAACAATAATCAATGTTGTTGTAGTTATTTATTTAAATTTCATTTAGTTTTTCTTTTTAATTACTATTGTTTTGTCAATATTTTATTTTTATTTTACATTGTGACGCCGCCAAAATAGGTATACATCACCTGTTCTGAGTCGCCAAATACATGGTACATAATTCAAATACAAACTTAATTTATTATATTAATCAAGTAATGTCGTGTAGAATACGACAAAATATAAGTTGTGAGTTTTAATACAAATATTGTGTTCTAGACAGTATTCAAACTGAAAATAAGTCCTCATTACAATTATTATCACACTATTTCACAGAATAGTGAGGACTACTAATGCAAACATCTGGTCCGTCACTCCGTTCCCCGACTAGTCCCAGCTATATTCTCATTTTCTGAAGAGAACAATGAAAACAAAGGGTGAGCTCAACTAGCCTAGTAAGAAATATTATGACTAAGATAAATGCAAAATAAATTATCGTTAGCCTTCAACAGTGTTAAACTGATAAAATATAATAAACATCAAGTTTAACTGCAGCGGAACAAGCAATCCATTAGAAGAGTCAAGTAGAGCATGATATCTACTATCTTCTATGATTTAAAAAGTTTATCATCAATTTTATCGCTGAGACTCAGCTTAATAAATAATCCACATCATCGAATCACCCCTGTACTACGGCCAATGATATTGATTAGTATCACGACAACGAATTATCCATGCAATACGGGCCAAGGATATTCATGTTTTCACCAATAGTCATGATCATGCCAACAACTGTCCATCAATGCACTACGGGACAATGAGGACTTTTACCACATCATTTGTAACATTACGATCATGATTATACCGAATAATCCCTGGTCATAATCATACCAATCAACAGTCCATCTATGCACATAAGCCAAACATGACCTTCATCACAATATAAACATGAGGATGATGACAATGATATAGGAATTCAATTAAAAGAAAGTAAATGATAAATTTTTAAAGATTTATAATTTAATTATCCAGAATTCAATAATATCCAAATTGTTAACATGATACTGCTTTGTGGAGTAAAATTCAAGAATAATATTGTATCAAAAATGATTTGGACCGAAAAGAACTCAATTTTTGTCATGAATAGTATCCTGGGTGAATAGAACACGAGTGAATAGTACCCCCATGAATAGTACTTTGTGAATAGTACTCCGGCATGAAAAGGTTAAAACTTATCAAGAATGCTCAGAATAATGTATCCATGAAAAGATACTGGATGAAGCGCAAATTTCAACGATATTCAACTAATTTCATGGAGTATATAAGCCAAAACTTAACAAAATGAGTGTAAAATTTTGAATCTGAAATGAAATAATATTACTTACATACTACAGAGTATGGAAGAAAATATTATTTCTTACGAATACTGAACAAAAATAATATCCCTTACGACTGTTGGACGAAAATAATATTTCTTACGAATATTGAACGAAGATAATATCCCTTACGAATATTAAACGAAGATAATATTTCTTGCGAATATTGAACGAAATAAAATTTCTTACAAATACAAAAAATAATATCGTAAGTGAATATGAAATAAATAATATCTCTTACCTTAAAAAGAAGAGTATTCTGACTAGTAGGGCGGGGATATTCTTGAAGAAAACTTTCACTGTTTTCTAAGCTAAAAGTTTTCTTAAACTCTAAAGAAATATGCTCAAGATTATAGAAGAAGAATTCTCTGATTCTGATGTGATTTTCAATTCTAAACTAAGCATCCTATTTATAGGAGAATGGAATGATACTATTTAAAAAAAAAAAAATCACGGACCAAATAGTAAGATTTCGGACGAACCATCACGGGTGGAGGAAAAAGAAAATCAAACGCCAATTTTTAAATTTATTAATATAATATTCAATAAAATATATTATATCTATTTTTCATAAAAAAAGCAAAACTTATTATATATATATATATATATATATATATATATATATATATATATATATATATTACTCATTTCCCACCCGTGCTTCCATTTCTCCCACATCCACGACTTTTTCTTTCCCCACATCATTATATATATATATATATATATATATATATATATATATATATATATATATATATATATATACAACATGGATCATGTCAGGTCTCCGGACAGTCCAGTCCAAATCTGATCCCAATTTTATTTTTTTGTAGAACAACTAAAAAAATAAAATTATGGAACTAAAATTTTCCATAATATAATATTTTTGGGCGTGATTTGGATACCTATACCAAAATGTATATGCATAACTGCGCATCGTATGCAGGACATATTTTGATATATGTATCCAAATCACACCCAAAACATTGTATTATGTAAAAATTCAAGTTCCATAATTTTTTATTTTTCTTTTAGTTGTATAAAAAAAAGCAAAAAAAAAAAGGTCCGGACGCTACTAAAATGCGGGCGTCCGGACCGAAACCAGACTATATATATATATATAATAATAATAATAATAATAATAATAATAATAACACTAATAATACTCCCTCTCGTGAATGTTATCAGATTTCCCTCCCCTAATTTTATTTTTCTTCCAGTGGGCCCCACATGTGGCCCCACCTTTATTATATAAAAATATACTGAATAACTTTCTACCGATTATTTTGAAAAATGGGTAAATGGGGGTCCAAATAATAAATAAAATTTACAACAAATACTTCATAAAAATCCCCTCAATATTTTTAACAACATTTATTCATCATTATTATAACTCGCAATATTAACAACCAGATCGTTACCAGGAAATAGGGGACTTTTCCGATAAGGATTTCTCCCTATTGGCGCATAATTAGGTGACCAAACTCCTTTTCTCGACAGAACTTTCTAGACATTGTTAATTATGCACATAATAATATGAATAACTTGTCATCTCAATTATTGATTTAATAATATAAAATATTATAACAATAATTGAATCAAATAACGTGAGATACTATGCAACAATTACTGTAGCAATAATTGAACAAAACTGAGTGACTTCTCACGTAAGCATCAATAATCACTATAAAAAAATCGACTAATTTCGACGGAACTACGTTCGACGGACACATTCCCTCGAAGATTATATGTATTTCGACGGATTATTCAGTCAAAGATAAATTAGTCGAAACTACTTTAATTTCGACGGATGTTCGTCGAAAATATATGTATCCCATTGGCGCCAATGTTCCCGCCAGCGCAAACCTTATTTTCGACTGAATAGTGGTTATTCTGACGGACTAGTCAGTCGAAGATACATTAATTACGACGACGTTAAGTACGACGGACAGTCCATCAAAAATAAACCTAAAACCTGTATGTCTTCCGGCCCCCTCGTTTCTCTCACTTTTCAGATCTCATATTTCTCTCTTTCTCTGATCTCTCATTTCTCTCTCACTTTACGCGATATCTCTCACTTGATTCTCTCTCGGTCTCACTTCTCTAACTGCTCTTATCTCCACCACCACCATCGCCGCCGCCACCACCACGTACTACCACCACCACCACCGGTTCCACCACCACAACCTTCAATTCCACCACCACCACGTACTGCCACCACCGTACCACGTACTCCCACCACCACCGCCTTCGATTCCACCACCACCACGTACTGCCACTACCACCACCACGTACTGTCACCACCACCATCACTGTCAAGTGGTTCCACCATGATGAGACGCCACCACACACACCGTGCACCACTGTCAACACCAGCACCACCAATTGGTAGTTTGCACATTAATTCAATTTCAAGGTTAGTTTTCTGCCAAGTATTAAATTTTTAGGGTTAATTTGTTGCAAATTGTGAAATTTGTGACTTAATTTGTTTTAGGTTTAGTTTGAGTTTGAATATGAGATTAACCCAATTTGAATAATATGTTGTTGCTGTGAATTTGTGGGTTAAAAATTTGGGTCCATTTGTTGGAATTGGGAGTGATCTGAAATCTGAAATTTGGGTCTTATTCTTCTTGTTTATATTGCTGATTGCTGAAATTAGAATTTTGATTTTGGGTTTGTGGACTGCATATTATTTAACTGCATATTATTTGAAATTTGGAAATTGCAGAATATTGATATTATGAAGTGTATAACATATCAAATTTGGGTTCCTTATCATAATGTAACTGATTTTAGTACTGTTTTTAATCTTGATATATTTGTTATTTCCGACTAAATTTATGACAGAAATTCTATCGATCAGAATTATTAAATTGCAGAATATTTGTGGGCCCTGCATGTATTGTATTAGTAATTAGTTTCCCAATATTAATAAATCATAAACTAAGCACCATTTACTTAGTTTCTTACTATTAAAATAAAATAAATTTAATTTAATTTAATTTAGTTTATTAAATAAAATAAATTTTAAAAATAAAATAAATAACATAATATAATACAAAATAGAGTAAAATAAAATAAAATTAATTTAAATAAAATAAAAAAACTTTGATTTAATTTAATAAATAAAATAAAATTCAATAAAAATAATAAAATAAAATAAATTTAATTTAATTTAATTTAAATAATCTAAATTAAATTAAATTAAATTTAAAATAAATTAAATTAAATTTAAAATAAATTTAATTTATTTAATTTAATTTAATAAAAACATTAAAAATTATATAATATAATACAAGATAAAATAAAATAAAATAAAATAATTTTAATTATGAAATTAAATTAAATTAGAACTTATATAATATAATACAAAATAAAATAGGAAGTAATAAAAAATTTAATAAATAAATAAGCCAATTATATAATATACTACAAATTAAAATAAAAATATATATAATAATAAACTAAGTATGAGTGAATGTCGAACAGTAGTCTCTAGCTATAGATTCCAAATAACAATTCTCATAAACTAAGTACCACTAACTTAGTTTATCATTGGCAAAATAAACTAAGTAGCATTTGCTTAGTTTGCTGCAATTTTCAATAAATGCAATAATACTCTCCCTACATATATGTACTCTTTCTTGTATGCAGGTTTCGACATAGCAGTTGCAGCTAATAGTACTCCAACCGGTTCCTCAGCAACAATTAAAAAAAAAGGGGTCGTAGTTCCTGTTTGTGTCTTATACTCGAATAATAAAGGTAATTGAATTACTGCAGACATTCCTCACTGTTCCATCATAATAGATGGCAACATCCGGAAGGAGTGCCAGTAAGTTGTTGAACAAAGTTCTAGGTTAAGCAACCCTCTAAATGAGCAAACGATCACTTCTCTCATAGGATTGAATCATCTCCCTATATGGGTCCAATATAAACAGCTTCTCACCACTTCGAATTCCTCAAATGGGTAGTTCTCACATAATGTCTCACCTCTTGTATGAGAACTATCCATTTGAGGAATCCGGAGTGGTGTATCATGGATTGGACCCTTATGGGGAGATGATTCATTCTGAAGCAGAAGTGATCGCTCGCTCATCTAGAGGGTTGCTTAAGTCAAACTTTGTTCAATAGCTTAATGGAACTCCTTCGGGATGTTATCATCTGTTATGATGGAACAGTGGGGAATGTTTGCAGTAATTGAATTAACTTTATTATTCGAGTATAGGACACAACAGGAACTATAACCCTTTTTTTTTCCGGTTGCCGACTCAAGCAGAGATTCCACATAACAATTCTCATAATTAAACTAAGTAGCATTTGCTTAGTTTGCCACAAGTTTCAATAAACTAAGTAGCATTTTCAATTATATATGTACTATACTTTGAAACTTAGAAACCCGTTTGACATACACTTAGTAGGGGTGAATGTCAAACAGTCCCCAGTTTGGGACTGTTATTGGATGTTATGTCTCTCACTTAGGCCGATGCAAATATGAAATGGTACATTTGTTGTTATTTTGAGGATTAATCAACTGTTATCTCTATATATTCTTCGAGTGCATACTTAGATTAAGTTATCTTAGTCTATTTCGTGTGCTTAGAGACCATGGGGAGGTGCTGCCGAAATTTTCTTGAAACTCATGAAACGTACTCAATGTGTTTGCACTAGTGACGAGACGCATCCAATAACGGGATAGAAGCCTTACCCCTGTCCTGTAGAGATACTAGGTAAATCTAATTCACGCATGAATATCCAAATTAACTTAATGCGTACTTCTATGTAGTTAAAAATGCCAACCGACCGGAGTTGGATGTACCGTAGGATACCTAGTGATGGGAGGGTATTAGTCTCAGCTTATCGTGTTGGGGTTTTAGATTTCTTGAACAAAGCACTAGAACATACGGATGATCCAAACGGGAAGATGCGATGCCCGTGTGTCAAGTATAAAAATTTGATTTGGAAGAAAGCCGACGAGATTAAATTCGAATTATTTTCTCGTGGATTTGTGGATGGGTACTTCGTATGGACTCATCACGGGGAATCAGAAGCGATTGAAAATATTGTGGAACAACCAATTCCACGGGATTCATACGTCGAACACTATGATCCAGTTGAGATGTTGGTCGATGCTTATGGCCCTACTACTATATGGTCATTTGAATATGAACCTTCTTTCAAGCAAAGTCTTGAAGCAAGTGCCAAATGATACAAATTGTTGCCTTTTACCGATTGCTATATCTGAACTGGGGTCGCGTTGTATCCAGGAAATGATACGAACACCAAGCTTTCTGCAGTGACGAAGCTCTTACACTTCAAGAATGAGCACGACTGTAGTGAGAGAGGTTTCAATAATTTTCTCGCTATAATTGGACAGTTCTTACCCAAAGATCATACTCTTCCTGCGAATTATTACGAAGTGAAGAAGATGGTCAAGGGGTTAAATATGGGGTAACAAAAAATCGATGCTTGTGAGCAGAATTACATGTTATACTATGGGGAAGACAGAGATAAGGGACAATGTGATATATGCAGCTTATCACGCTACAAGGTTACAAAATGTGGGGGGAAGGAGAAACATGTTCCCAGGAAAATCTTACTGTACTTTCCACTTGCGTTGAGACTTCAATGGCTATTCATGTCGTCTCATATGACTCAACATATGAGTTGGCATCGAACAAGGGATGTTGTGCCTGGTCAGCAGACTCACCCAGCGGATGGAAATGAATGGAAGAGATTTGATGTAAATTATCTTGAGTTTGCGGAAGAAGTTAGGAATGTTAGGCTTGGCATGGCTACTGATGGATTTTGCCCTTTTAATAATTTTAGCCAACCGTACTCAGTTTGGCAAGTCATTATGGTCACTTATAATCTTCCACCGGCAATGTGCATGAGGGATCTGTATTTATTTTTGACTTTACTCATTCCGGGGGATAAAAGTCCTACAAAAGACCTTAATGTGTACCTTCGACCGTTAGTGGATGAACTAAAGATGTTGTGGGAGACAGGGGCTCAGACGTATGATAAATTGATATGCGAGAATTTTGTGATGAAAGCGTACTGTTATGGACTATCACCGACTTTCCGGCATTATTGGGATGGTTAGTGGTTGGTCAACTCACGGAAGTCGTCATGTCCAAAGTGTGTATGGGGATGTGTGTAAGGCAACCAGTTCAGCGAGATGGGTGAAATGTAGTTTCTTTGGGCCTTCAGTAGATTCTCACCTCTTGATCATAATTACGAAAGATGTCCTTGCAGTTCAACAGAAAGATAGAGAAGAAGGGGGTTGTTGGTGGTGACCAAGCGGTGAGGTCTTGAAATTTGGTTGAATCAACTTGATTTTTTTCTTTCTTTGGGGAAGGAACACGATAAATTGAGAGCGGTTAAGATGCGGAAGACTCATAATTGGACACACTTGCCAATATGGTTTGAGTTGCCGTATTGGGGCACACTTTTAGTTCATCATTGTATAGATGGTATGCATACCGAAAAGAATGTTTTCGAGAACTTTTTTTACACCGTGTTAGATGCGAGTGGTAAAACTAAAGACAATGATAATGCTCAAAGAGATTTGGAGGCATTGAACATTAGGCCAGAATTGTGGCTTCGCCCTAACACTACAAAACATAAAGCTCCATTTTGTCTTACTAAGCATCAAGTTAAAGACGTCTGTAAGTGGGTTAGTGGGTTAAAGCTCCCAGATGGATATGCGTCGAACATAACACGTTGTTGTAAGGTTGAGCAATTGAAAATTTTTGGATTCAAAAGTTACAATTGTCATGTATTCATGCAAAAATTGATTCCAATTGCATTTCGTGAGATGTTACCCAGAAAAGTTCTGGATGCATTAACCGAACTGTCAAATTTCTTTCGAGATATTTTCTCAACTATAATTAAGTACAGTGATGTCGAGCAGATGGAGAAGAATATTGTGCTTACCATGTGCAAGCTTGAAATGATCTTCCCTCTAGGATTTTTTAACTCGATGGAACATCTGCCTATTCATCTGTTGTATGGACTCAAACTTGGAGGACTGGTGCAATATCGGTGGATGTATCCTTTTGAGAGGTAATATATAAACTGCTAACTGCTCTATCCTGCTCATGTTAATAATACTTCAATTTATCGTAGGTATATGTGCCGATTAAAACAAAAGGTCAAGAACAAAGCTCGTGTAGAGGGTTCTATTGATGAATGATATACAGAGGAAGAGCTTGTCAACTTCTGCTCATTGTATTTTGACGATGTTGTCTCAACAAAGCACAACCGTTTAGGAAGGAATGAGGTTGTTGGTCCAATGACTGATCATGCTGATGATGAGTTAGTTGTATTCACATATCCGGTTAAACCATTTGGCCCTGAGACGCTGACTTACTTAAGCGACAAAGAGTTGAAGATTGTATCTACATACATGCTTCTAAATATGCCCGAAGTATCATCATACATCACGTAAGTCTAAGCTTATTTGCTCCATTTAGTACAATTTACAAGTGTAGTCATCTCTATATATGTTAAAGACATTTTAGTAATATCGCAGTTCATTCGAAGAGGAAGCGTATGCTTCTAACCCAACTTTTACTGCAGCAGAATTGGAAACATTCACTAATGCTAATTTCCAACAGTGGTTTAAGAAAAGGGTTGAAGCGGAGAATATTTCGAAGCGTTTATAGATGTCATCCGAGGACCTTACAAAGTTGTTAGTTCTTTTCTGGTTGCATCGTGAATGGGTACAGATTTAGAGTCGATGACTTGCATGAACTCACATCATCAATTCGTGGTTGTGGTGTTAGGAAGCTGCTACCAAGATTCTCGAGTCCAATTACTATGGTCGTTTATAGGATGTAGTTGTGCTCAATTATCACGATGGCAAAAAGGTAGTTACATTTAAATGTAGCTGGTTTGATACTGAAAAAGGGGGTTAAAGTTGATCGTAATAGAATCACAACTATGGATATCAAGTCGGTGTTAAAGTCGATGGCGGTGCGTGTTAGCAAGTCAAGTGACTCAAGTGTATTACGCTCCCTAATGTCGTAAATACCGAAGCCCACGGTACACGATGAGTCACTACTAAAACACGTTCATTTAATGCTGATAACATGTTTGGTATAGATGAGGCGTTGCAAGAAGATGTGAGCAACCCATTGGCCGTAGTGTTCCATACTGAAGATGTGGTGAGTACTAATGTCATTGACGTACCTAACGATGAGGATGTCGAGGCCGACGTACACATGAATGATTATGTAGTCATTGAGGATGACAACGATGATGAAACTGATCTCAAAACTGAGGATGAAGAAGATACCGAATCCGAGAATGATATACACATTGATTTTGATGGGTTTGATGACGTGCGTAATTGAAAATGAGCATTTATATTAATACTTACCTCATATTGTTAAACGTCACATATTCGTAATCTACCAATTTTTTATTGCAGTAGGATATTCATGGCTAGACATAGCGGTGGAGGTCGCCGAGGTGGTGGGCGATCCGGTACTGGAGACGGTAGCCACGATGGAGGCTCTTTTTCAGGCGCGAGTAAGTTATCTTAACTAGGATTTAAATATATCTCAGGCTGCATTAATTACAATGATTATTGAAGTACTATATTAAATACAATTATTACAGATGCACCTCATCGACGACACCGAGGGACGAACCTCGGTATTTGGTCGTCGCCAAAGAAGGCTACTATGATGTCGGTGGATGTCGTTTCCCAGCAGTAAGTGTTAATATATTCGTACTATTTCTATCAGTTATTTCAAAACACAATTTACATAACACATATTGTTATACTTTTTCTGTAGTATACTAGACCCGATGGCTAAGCACACCCTACACGCGATTTGTTTGATGCATCTCCCGAGAGGGTGTATGCGATTCACCAAGATATCTTGTGATGCGATGCCACTTTTTATGAGAATCAGTCTTGCGGGAGTTCCACGTAAGTTAAGCATATTATCACCACATAGTTGTATTGGGATGACGAAATCAATTGTTCTTAATTTTAAATAATCTTTTGGTATAGGTTTATTATCGATTTGACCCGAGCATCTCTCAGTCAGCTGGCAATGATGTGATTGAGCATCACGTCGTTGCGAATTACTCTGGATGGCTGTATGAGATGCGATAGAAGGCAGTCCGGGTAGTTGTGGACCAGCCTAGGACCACCATCAGAGATCATCAGCCCCGCATAGTCTCCGATTTAGCCTGGGAGGCTATGTGTGCGAACTGGGAGGCTGATGACTTCAAGAAAAAGTTTGAACAGGCGAAGAAGAACTGTGGTCAGCTCTGGATAGTACACACCACTGGTTCTCAGTCGTCCGAGGAGGCGAAGACGGTAAGTGCGTTGTTTTTAGTTATTTATGTGTCAAGTTCTCACACAAATACTTAAGACCTATTTTATGAATGTTTGTATTAGGCATTGGGGAGTAACTTGGGCCGAGATCCTACCATTCTAGAGTTTTGGGATCGAGCCCACACGCCTAAGGACGAGCGTGCTTTGTCTCAAGCAGCTTTAGCTATACGGGTAAAATTCAATAATATTCAATCGTAAATAAAATGATATAATTAACATACGTATACGGAATACATTACAGGACCGATTTCAAATGCTTCGGGACGAGCGTATAGCTGAGCTGGAGACTATTAGGAGGGGTTCTAAGCCATTAGATTCTGCCACCCCTCTTCTCGATATTGTATTAGATCGGGATGAGGAGCTGAGACTATGGGTCACGTCTTAGGATCTCCCTACTAGCAGTACCGGCAGATATCAAGTGTTGGGTCTGCCGAGGATACCCGCATATACACTTCCTGGAGGTAAAATCCTTTTTATATTTCACGAACTTATCCGAATTTATCATATTATATAAAGTACTATTAGTAATCGAATTTCTATCTCGTTATAGGCTCAAGCCCAAATTGTTGTCGAGGAAACACATGTCGGACCATCTCACACGGTGGTGGCTTGGATGACGATATCTTCGGTGACCGAATAAGGGCCGTGTCGGATAAGTTCCATCTTGATCCGGTCTTTTAAGCGTCGTGATTGCCTTCCGATTCTCGTCTTCACTAGATTGCTCGAGGATATTATAGCGAGGGCCTCTGCAGAGATGCAGGATTACCACGGGGAGCGGTTTGACGCTTGGAGCGGCGAGATGCTCCAGATGGTGATTACCCTCTGGAGGAGGCTTTTTAATCTACCCCACCTACGGGTATTCTTATTGTTTATGTTTTTCGATTAAGGCTAGTTTGTTAATTTCACATATATATATACTGGACTAATGATTTATATTTTGATTCTATTAACGAGGGGTGGCGATGTAATGAGCTATGGTGGCGATGATGAGCGAAGACGAGGTCGATTTCCATACACCATGGCACGGCGTGTTCACCTCACTTCGATGATGATACTCACACTAGTTTATAGTTCATTTGTATATATTCATGTTATTGTAGAACTTTTTGTATATATTGTATTGTATTGTCTAATCAAGGTCTGCACACAACTATTGTAAATTATATTGTTTAACATTTATGGGACATTAGCTTATATTTATAATTGGTTAGCTTATAATACGTTTTGGTGGATATTTGAATGTGAATGTGAATGATAATGCGTTGAAGATTAAGTTTTAGTGCTTACGTTGCATATTTGAATGTGAGATCTGAGTTTATATTATTGTGTATTGGGTTGTGACAAAGTTCTGTGTACATTAATGGGTTTAAACACACGAAACCGAACTTTTAAAATCTATATTTAAAAAAATAGTTAATTAAATTTGAATAGGTTATTTCATGATGGAACTTCCCTCGAAGATAACAAATAACCAATTTTTAATAAATACCAAAATATTCTAATTACAGTCGTAAATACTCTATCTTCGACGGAACGTATCCGTCGTAACAAATCTATGTCCGACCCAAATTCCGTCGAACTTAATAACTAGCCATTTTTTTTATAAATATTGGGATATTTTAATTTTTCAGTCGGAAATAAGATACTTCCGAGAGAATAATTTCGTAGGAAATAGAACCTATTTTATCCGACGGAAAGTTTCGTCCTATATATTATGTCGAAAATAGTTAATGTTCGACGAAAATCCGTCGGAGATAACTTCGTCGAAGATAAGTAATATCCGATAGAATTCTTGACGGATCTTATTTTCGACGCGATTATTTACGATCGAATTTCGGACGGATGTTTTCGTCGGAAATAGTTTATGTTCGACGGAATTGGCTTAGGTCTGACGGAATATTCCGTCGGAATAAAGCTTTTTTCTTGTAGTGAATCAATACTACCGTGCTACTTGTCAACCACTCAGACATCTTGTATTTTTATCACCGGGTATTTCAACAGTTTAACAAGTAAAACTTTTCGTAGTTATTTTATAAAAAGATTTCTATTATTTTCTCATTCCGACAATAATTTCGTTGTGGGGTTCACCAATGATTGTGTCGTCGTACGAATATTCCCTGTTAAAACGAATATTCCCCGACCAATCAAATATTTTATAACAACTTGGTTACTTTGCAAAATTTATAAATATTACCCACAACTATAACATTATATCAAATTCAAACCATAATATTCAAAAATATATTTCGAGAAAAAATTTATCTTTATTCATAAAAGTTGGAGTCTTACATACATAGTACAATATCATTTTAATTTTTGTTTTCTGTTTTAATAATATATATGTTTAAAATTTTATTTTGGTTTTTTATTTTAATAATATATATGAATGAAAAAGAGAAATCTTCCCTTAAAAAATGAAGTTAAACAATATCTAAATACGGTCAATTTTCGTCCAAAAATAAATTTGGGAGGAGACATTGTATGAAATTAAATAGTTTATGGGTAAAATTATAAGCCCAATTATTTTAGGGGCTAAATTATGAGAATGGTGAAACTTGGTATAATATAAGTATATTTTGCCCTTAAAAAATATTTTTTAATTGTTACATGATAACTTTATTTTTAATAATTACAAAAATATTATGGTACCAAACTTTGTCTAATTGCAAGTATTTTGCCTTGAAATATTCTTCGACGTGGATATCACCTATATTTTCATTGTGGAAGTCACTTTCGTGCTGACACCTGTAGACCAAGTCTCGGAGAATGACCTCCCTAGGCTATTACAGAACCTTTATCTATTTAAACACATTGATTATATCATTATTAAATTTATGAGTTGTCATTAATAGGATAGGTGGTCTGTCATCTTCTTTCTCAACTTATTTTGAGAGATGCATTTGATTTGAAGTTTATAACTTAAATAATCCTGTCTCCGTTCTTAATATAAATTATTTTAGAAAAATATTTTTGTTCCTAAATACATGTCGTTTGAGAATTTAAAATAAACATTAATTGTTTAGTTTTTAATATTACCCCAAGTAATAAATATAACTTTGGTTCTCTCATTATTTTTTGACCAATAAATAATATTCTCTTTTTTCAATACAAGGGCAATATAGACAATTGATACTATATCTAATGTTTTATAATCATTTCTTTAATACTTGTGCACAACTCTAAAACGACCTATATTAAGGAACGGATGGAGTAATTTTTAAAAATGAATTTAATTTTAAAAAATAATATTTTTTTAATTGTTGGTATTTAAGAAGTTTTTAATTAATACTTTCTTCGTCCCATGATAAAAGTCTTTATTACTATTTTGGGTAGTCTCATGTTAAATGTCCACTTTCCTTTAATAACCAAACTTTTACACATTTTTTTCTATTATGCCCGTAGCATTAAATATATCATATTTTTCTTATTATAATTCTCTCTCCATATTTAATAAGTATGGAGAGAAAATAATTTGAATTGAATAGCTAAAAAATTATTCTCTCACCTACATTGAAAATAATTAATAACATAATATTATGGGCAATTTTTTCATTTCATTTTTCTTCTTAATATGCGTGAAAAATCCACCAGAATTTTTATCCTGGGATGGAGGGAATAATAATTTTAATTAAGAATGACAAGTTTTTAAGAAATACTATTGGTATTGTTACTTTTGAGATATCTCGTAGCACGCAGTCCACCGGTTGAGTCGATATATCTCGTATCACGCAGTACACCGGTTGAGTCGGCCGAAATACACAGTTATCAACCACGAAGGATTGGATTAGTATAGTGGTAACAAGCAAAGAAGTTTTTAAATAATACTCCCTCTGACATTCTTGATAATAGAAGTTATGCTTTTCCATAACAACAAATGTGAGTATGTGGGTAATCGTCAACATTAATTGTATTGTGGGTATTTAAGAAGTTTTTAAATAATCCTCCCTCCATTTTTAAAAGATTGTCGTTTTAAAAGAAAAAATTTATTTTAATTTATTTATTATTTATAATTATTTACTTTTCTATATCACCCCTTCCTTCTCTCATTGTCCCAATAAATTCTTTCTGTTATATTAATAGTTTTCAACTTCTCATAGAGGAGTAATGATAGAATTTCAAATAAATTTTAATTGTTAAATGATAATATTAAGTACAAAAATTTTAAACTACAATCTTTTAAGAAGGGAGGTAGTAACAGTTTTTAAGAATGACAAGTTTTTGGATTTATTGATATTGTTACATTTCAGATATATCGTAGCACGCAGTTCCACTGGTTGAGTAGGCCAAAATACAACGTTATCAACCACAAAGGATTGGAGTAGTGTAGTGGTGGTAACAAGCAAATATATACTATCATTTATCATAAATCACATGCATATATAGATCGGGTGACCATCAGGAATATCACCTCCACAACTCTACAGCGTATTATTGATCACATTCAATACAGCGTTGAAAGCTACATGATTCACATGCATAGACCGGGTAACCATCAGGAATATCATCACCACAACTCTGACATTCTTGATAATAGAAGTTATGCTTTTCCATACCAACAAATGTGAGTCTATGTGGGTGATCGTCAACATTAATATTGGCTGTCCCAAATTTGATATTGGAGTAAGCATAATATGGATAAAGGCATGTAGGATGAAAGGACTGATCACAAGTATGACAATGATAGAGCCAATAGTTTGGGTTTATTTCCTCTTCGCATATGTCACAATAGAATTCATCTGGATGATTTTTGACCGGAGGATAGAGTAATGGAATTGGGTGAGGAACCCATCTGTGCCTAATCGTACTTGGCGTAAAAGTACATGATTTCACTAGCAGGAAATCACAAGCTTTACATGCAAAGGCGTCCGTCAAAGAAAATTTATATCCGCATCCCTTGCAATCACCACCGGGTACTTCGGCTTGACTAAGAGGGTGCTTGTGACCTTCATGTTTAATTGTATCTGGTAGCGAAGCACACCTGAGATCAAGGTAGAATTGGCAGGTCTCACAATAAAAAAAAATCCCATTGCATAGGAATCCGCATTTATAGCACTCGATGTAATAGATAGGTTTTTTGTATTTATGTCTAACGAGCTCGTGTTCTGGGTGTGATGCATGTTGCAACTTTGGTGGCAAGTCAGCACAATATTTGTGAAGAAAGAAATTACACTGAACACAACCATAGAATTGATCATCAATTAATATAGGTCTCACACAACCGTCACATAGCATTTGATCATCATCCATCTCAATAGTGTTGCTATTTTTGAGTTGGTCAGAGAGTACTAGTGGATGATCTTTATGAGCCCAATGGTCGATATAATCTGGTGCTATAGCTGTATCATCTGTGAGACTAATTGACTTGATAAATTGTTTCTCTATGACATCAGCCAGCGGGAATCATACCATATTAGACTCATCATTTTTCTCAGCATCTTCAACATTCTTAATAGATCTGAAACCAAAAGTTTACGAATGTTAAAATGGCCGTGCCTGGATAGAAACTAAACACACAGAATTAATGTTCAACAAGTAGAAACTAGGCAACTAGACAAAACATTTCATTGGTTTATACCGTATAATTCATCAATTCTTTGTCCAGGTAAACTACATATTTTTATCTAGATACGGCATTTTTTTTCATGTTTAATAAAGAAATAGTGGTGGTCATAAAACTCACATCAAAGATGACTCTATCTCAGTTGATGTAGCACATTTGATATGCGCAAAAAATCTGCAATTGGCACAATAATAAAGCCACTTGTAATGGTGCACTTTGTCACCGCAGATGCTGCAGAGTTGCGGAAAAGTGCGAAATTGTTTGGGAAGAGAGTAGGCCAGGTGGAGAGGGTGATCGTGGAATCAGGGACGGAGCCACATGTATGTTGGAGGGGGCCACGCCCCCCCACCCCAAGGTTTGAAATTTTTGTAAGATTCATCCCTAAAGTTTGAAAATTTTATAAAACTCACTTGTACATTTGGTTTGGTTTGAAAATTTTGTAAGGCTACGACCTCTAAGTTTTGATGAAGTTTTGATATGTTTTAATAGACTTTTTTTTGCTATATTTTATTATCTTTTTCAAAGCAAATTCTATTACTATATTATTTTTGTTTTAGTAAAAATATGTTTTGTAATAGTAAAGTTTTACTTTTTAGTGATTAATATATTTTATGTTGTTAAAAATTTTTTTGGCCCCCCAAAGAACAAATCCTGGCTCCGTCCCTGCGTGGAATCTACAATACTCCACGGTACTCGGAGCAGAAGCACAACTCTTGTGAATCCAAAATGGACAAGTGGTACATGCATAGGACAAGTCATCATCTTTACAGTCGCAAGCATCACATTGGAACAAGGCTGTCCTTTGTAGAAGGGTTAATGTGTGCTGCTTGTGACTTTCATGTCGAAAGCTGCGTTCCTCTATAGGTTGTTGTTTAAACATATACTCCTCTAAAGCGCATCTCAAGCAGACGTCAAACTCGCAAGGTATACATTCATAAGTGAACCATTTCCAGCCAGATTCCCTACATATGCTACAAAATGCAAGATTTGTTCTTATAATGTGGGCGGGAGCTGAGATTAACCGCGTGTTCTAGGTGCATAGGGTGTTCCACTGTTTGCGGCAATTCTGCGCAGGTTTTGTGCAGAAAGATATGGTCACAACCACCTTGACTACTACTACTATTGCAAGTATAAAGCTGCCTTTGGTTATTGTTGTATTGCACCCATAGCAAACAACATCTGCCTGAGCATGATTTTTACTGAGCTCAATAAGGATCAGTGGATGTTCATGGCTAAAGTGGTTCAGCTGCTCCATCTCACTACTTGAATGTGGTTGTGAGAGAAAACTCTAGGGAGAGAAAGAGAAGGATATCGGATGAGTTCTTGGAGGGGTAAAGGGATTAGATGTGAAAAAAATTAAATAGATGGAAAAATAATTTATTGGTGTGAGGTGGGCGAAGGAGAAGGGAAGTCTTGAAAGGTTGATTATTGCTGGGTTTGGCCGCCGGACAAGCCCTCACGCGCGGGAGCCATCAGATCTGACTTTTCGTGGGGAATCCTTTTCTGATGTTAGTAGTAGTTAGTGGGTGGGAAATCCTTTTCTGATTTTTATTATTTGAAATTGATATTTTCACATTATTTTTTTGATATTTTTATATGTAGAGTTTACATATTAGTTGATGTGTCAAATTTTTATTAGTATGTGGGCCATATGTGTAGAAATATCAAAATATGGAAATATCAGTTTTCTTTTAATTTTGTTTTTTATATTAATTTTGTTTTTTTCTATTTAGTGCTCTAAATTTTATAAAATATTTATTTCACCCAACATAATTTATACGCGTAACGTGTGCGCCATTATATGCTAATTGAAATAAAGACTGAAAGACACTTCCTACCCTCCATGTTAACAACCAATTTCAAGGTGGTCCTTTATGTTAACTAAAATGACACATTAGTTGTCCAAGTGCTAAACTAATTTGTTGCAATCTTGTTCCTTCAGTTGACTTTTGTCTAATTTCTCAAATGAACGAGATGATGTAGATGTTGGAGTTCGGCACCATTTGAGTTAGGCCGACTCCGATAAACCCTAAGAGGGTGATAATAAAGGCGTGGATGGGAAGGCAAACCTCGTTTTTGAGAGTAGAGAGGGCGATGAGAGTCCACCCATTAGGTCAGTGATACATTCATTCGATTGAATAAGGGGCTCAAAGGTCATAGGATACGATATACTTCACTTATTTCGATAAGGTCTTCAGCAGTGATTGAGGATTCAGCGTTGATATGGGTAAAAGCTTCTTCATTGGAGTATTCTTTGATCATTTTTTTTTATATCAAGCTCAGCCTGAGAGAGAATTGGAGCTTGGGGGTGGTGGAGGTAGTGGTAGTAATTTGAGTCGATGTAGTAGCAGCAGTCTGCGATATTGGGTGTAATTCTTCTGATGGGGGATTGGAAGAGGCTATAAGGATGGAGGTGGTGTTTTCGGTAGTGGTGATGGGGATATCAATGGTTGGGGTGTGTGAAACAGCCATTGTTTTGCAAAAAGGAGGGATGATCGGAAAAGGTGTTTGCTGGATGTAGGGATTTTCAAGGGGAAGGAGAAAATTTGAGGGAGCTCTTACAAACTTTTGAAGTTGAGATTTGAAAAAGTAGCGGCTATTTTTTAGAGAGATGGCTTCTGAAATGATTGACTTTTCAACTTCCTCGATTATCTGAATGCGATTGTAATGATGGTAAACGTGGGGGTGATGTAGAGGCCCAACAATGAAGACATGAAATATTTTCGAGGCGGTTGATTTTGGGTTTGCTACATTTTTATTGGTTAATTATATGATTATTGGGCTTTTAATCAAGAACTCTTCCATTAAATGTCTCATTTAATAGAAGACTGGGGGGCAATGTTAGGGTGCGATTATTAGGGTCTCAATTATATGATGGGTCAAAGTCCAAGTGGAGTTATTTACTGTAACACCCCCAAAATCGGGACAATTTCTTTTCCCGATATTGTGCGTTAATATTATCCTGTTCTAGCTTTAAAACATTATTTAATGTTAAAATAACTAAAAATGCGGAATACAATTTTTTTTTTCATTCATTGCCTGAATCGCAACCTTTACAATTCTTCCTTATACTAGAATCATATTTATTATATAATCTGTGTAAACATATTAAAAGCTCAAGTCTCAATACTTCATATCTTTTCTATTGATGATTCATTTATTTTAGAATCATATCTATTCTTATTTCAGAATAAAAATTCTTTATCCATTCAACATTTCAAACTATACATAATTGCCAATTACATTTGACAAAACTATCAATCATAGATTTATACCATTTCTAATTCAAGGAAATGTATTCATTTTGCACATCGTTCAATCTTCATCATCCGTATAGCAAGTAATATTGCCTAACATCATTAACCTGTAAAAAGTTTGTGTTTGTAAGATTGAGCTCGACAGTCCAGCAAAATTTAACAGTCTATCATGTTTCACATAACACACAATTCCATATGCACTATATTTCATTTACTATGCATATCCGCATACAACATATATTCTTTACTATGCATATCCTACATGCATCAATAATTCCTTACAAAGCATACATTCATACATTATACATTTATAATTTATCGAGTTACATCATACAACATGTGCTATCACATATCACATATAAATTAAGTTTCATAACCCAATTAACTTAGTCATATTTTGACTTTAACAATTCATAAAGCATAATATGTAACTCACCACATAATCACATTTAATCCACAAACATAATAGAACTGAAAAACTTGCCTTGATTAGAGATTACCACAAAAGTTAACCTAGAGTTTCTCCACAATTCCTACAGAATTATATTTACATGTACACATATATTAGATAATTGAATATGTTACAAAACATGCATGTATATTCATCAATAATAATTATTAGTTTTATACAAACTAATATTATTTATTCTTACTCAAAACGAATATTAGTTTATTTAGAAACTTAATTCGTTTTAACCTTTTTACACCAAATAAAGGTCCCTCACATTTTAGTATGTAAATATTTTACACTTTGAAGCTTCAATCATTTATATTCCACTTTAGGAATATTTTATGCCTTTTCTCATTAATTCGGGATTTTAACAGCTTATAAATAGCTTTTATAGTAAAATTCAATTTACTATATTATTCCTTTAATATAAATAATTTTTATATTATTATTTTGCATGTTCATGAGTTAACTCGAATCATTATCTCATATATAAATATTTTATCCCGCTAACACATTCGCTTACTCTTCGTTTTGCAGATAATTACATTTTCACTATATATGAACGTATTAGCCACACAACCATGTCATATAACTTGTACAGTTATATTTTAGATATTCACATTGACCACCTCTTTTCAAAAACATTTATTCTTTTAGTCACGGTAATATATCCTTTATCGCTTTAATAGATTTTGACATGATTTACTTCATGAATATCTCACAATTTTAGTTTTATAATCCACTCGTAGCTTAATATATGGGTATTCCATATCTCTTATACCTCACTTAAGTATTTAAGGTGAATACATAATATATCTTATGTATTGTTCATGATTATATAATATACGGACAAATTATAGATTTTAAATTGCTTAATATACCTATTTTTGTAAACTGTTTTGTTAAAACCCATTATGTTTCCAAGCAATACTAAACAACCCCATAAAACAATAACAGACCCATGGCGTGGCCTTGCTTGGTTAAACAGCCTTTTCGAGCTTCCGACGCTCACTTTATTATTTTCCAATTCTCAACTCGTTAATTCAAAATCTATTAAGCTTCGGTTATGTTAAAGATTATATACCCGTCTATTTTTACTAGCTTATAAACTAATTTCACGGGTACACAAACAAGCTACAAAAAATGCATGTCAAAGCGCGCTTGTCACCCGTCTTACATCGATTTCTATCACATCTGCTTGCCATGGGCAAGTAGATTCCTTACGCAACATGGCTTCTGGCTTCATTACAAATTCATATCTTTTAGCTCATAACTTCGATTACAACCAATTTTGGATATATTGTAGACACCATATTAGGCTATATTTAGAAAATATAATCCACCTATTTTGGACATCATAGGCAGTCCAAAACAGACTCCAAAAATGTTTGGTCGCAACTGTTTTTAATTTTTTTTTCCAGCTTTACCCTCTCTCGCTAAAACAGTCATAACTTTTTCATTCCAAAATATTTTTGAGCGATTCTTGAGCCCACGCAAAGCTAATTTCCGGGACTACAACTTTTATTCTTTTACCTTTTCCCAATTCTAAACACAAAATTCCAGAAATTCTGTGTAAAGGGACTGACCCGAGTTGGTTTGACAGTTTTGACGCGACTACTTTGAATGGTCATAACTCTTTGCTCCGAAGTTGGAATTAGTCCGTTCCGGAGTCTATGGAAAGCTTATTTAGTGTACTATAACATACCAAAAGCTAAGAAGTTTCTGGAAACATTAACTGATCGAAACAGTGTCCCAAATAGTACATCCCGCTGCTAACTTCCAGTCACCATAACTCCCTCATCCGAGGTCGGAATGAGGTCATTCCAAAGCCTATGACTTCCTAACTCAGTGCACTACGACTACCCAGAAACTCAAAATTTTTCAGGCAACATAGCTATTCCAGAATTTGACACTATAGTCATTGTTCATCCAGTTTTCATTTCTAGACATGGTTTAATAAAATCTTTACCACGGATTCGTTTTAACTCCGTTTTGGTTCATTCACAGGATTACAGCAAATTTGAAATACGTTATATATAGTATATGAGACTACATTTAGAAATTATAAACTCCCCATTTCAGATTCTTTAAGCTGCCCAAAACAGTGTTCTAAAGTAGCTTGTGTCATACTAAATTCCATCTTTTCTTTTTAGCTTAAAATTTCTTTTCTCTTTAACTTAGTATGCCCAAACTCTTTAATTATCATCATATATGGTATATATACATTGCATTAGCCTTGAATTCTTTTGATACTTGGTTTTTAACAAAAATAGTCCATATAAGACTTTTATCAAACTAGTGGTGTGCACTCCCTTAAAGCTCAGATTTCTTAAGGTTTGGTTTGTGTTCTAACCTCATTTTCCACCTTATTACTCCTCATAATTCAAGCTAAACTCCTTGGCTCTAATTCAGATCACCACTAACTGGTTACACCATTAAAATTCACATAAACAATTAGTTTACATACTAACCCAAATATGGTAACTTACTTTGCTTAATTTCCATAAAGTTCTCATATATACTTTGTATTAGAGACTTCATAACCAGTACAGGTAACCTTAATTGTAACTGATATATGGTTAACTTTATTTAAACCAACTACTTTCACAATTAAACATATAAATTTCAATGTTAATACCAAAACTAAAATAAGAACTCACCTTCTTTGCTTGCTTTTCTAACATAAGCTCCTTGTTACAACACCCCTGCTACCAACCTTTTGATGCCAACTCTTATTAATTTAAATTTTATACACTATCTTCTTGCCCAAATTTGATAAATTTAATCGGACCAAAATTTTGGGTATGTGGTTCGGCAGTTTAGTAGAGAAAGGAATGAATATTTGAGATGAAAGGGAATAACTTATGCTTGACAAAATCTTTGAGAGAAGATGCAATAGAATGAAACGGTACATAGCATATCAATTCCCACTTTCTTTTTTTTATACTACTCAGGTAAGGCAGAATAACTTGGTAAGGGAGGCAGGGGAGAGAATTGGGTTGGGCGGATGAGGAGAAAGAGAGAGCAAAAGAATTTGGTTTTCTTTTATAAATCTCAAGTCTTGATCACCACGAAGGTTTCCTTGCTCCCAAATCATAATACTTGGTCACTACATAAAGAGTTTACCGAATGTTTTTAGACATGTAACTCCCTCTCTTTTTTTGCCAGCTCTTGTTTTTTCTTCTCACAGCCCCAGTCATGCTATTATCTTTCTTGCAGGCTACCCAAAAATTACAGTTTCTTTTACTTGGTTCCAAGTATGCCCATGTACTTATATATTATAACATAATACTTATTATATATGTACAATTTATTTCAGACATTACTCGTAAAATATGTTTTATATCACACTATAATTTCCATATTCAATTTTTCTTTTCTCTCTTCTAAACTTAGCCAATTTGGCTAAAAATGAATATAGGTAAATTTTGATTTTACTTATATAAAAGCTACTTTCAATTTCTTATAAGTTGGTCATCCAACTTAAGTCTTCTCTAGTCCTCCCCCTCGTCTTTAAAAGCTTGCAAATTACCCCCTGACATATTCTTAGCATATTCCTTGAGATATTTTCTTAAGTTTCAAATATTAGGTTTTTAACCCTAAGGTTTTCTTAACTCGCACAATTCTCCCTTAACTTTCATAATTCACTTCCATACTTTATTAAGTTATTTAATTACCCAATCTTAGTAACTTAATTTAATCAAATAAGTTACTACATAAATCTTCTTAATTTATTCTACCCTCTTGGAATCATATAATTTACATAACCCATCTTTGATATATAAATTATATAAAATATAACATAACATACTCAAATTATATATTTATTTTATAATTTATAATTATAAAATAAATATGCTACATATAATTTCTTATGTAAATACAATTATTTACATACCCAAGATATTATAATATAATATCCTTACCTCATTATCATAAATTCAATTAAGAATTTATTTATTTTCTTAAGATATTACGATAAATGTAATATCTTTTCTTTATTAAATTAATTTATATAAGATTTATTCTAATACTCTAGGGTAAAAATATTATATGCTTAACCCGCTTCTTTTTGCCTCATTACGCAAATTGTTCCCACAATTTTATTTCCCTGCGTAATATATATTTATTAACTCTCCATTACCTAATTTAAATAACTTATTTAAATTATACAATCTATATTGTATAATTAAATTACATTTCCTCCTCCTTTCCATAAATTTTTTTCAAACAATTTATTTATGTATTAAATATATAATTTAATATATTTAATTTATTCAAATATGAATTTAATTTACTAACTAGTTTTGATACCAATATACATATTTTATATATTGGATCTCATCTCATTTTCTTTAATAAATTATCCCTACTATTTATTTACATATAATAAATATATAATACCAATATATTTATTAAGCATAAACATGACATATTGCAAAGTTCATACACACTTATGCAATATAATATCATACAAACATATTATATAATAAGAATTTTATTTATTTAATTCTTATTTTAATATTACCAAAAATTTGGATTATCACATTCTTTCCCCCTTATAAAGATTCCGTCACAATACTGAATCCTTCTTAATCGGTTTAGATCTTATTCTTTCTCGTAACCTTATCGTTGAATCATTTCAACGTATCATTTCCTTAGATTTTTCTTAAAAATTTTAAATAAATCATCTATTTTCACTCTAGGTTTTAAACTTTAACTAATTTAATTATTTAAGATTTTCTAAATTTTTGGGTTGTCACATTTACCCTGCGTAGGAATCTAGTTTGATAGTAGATTATTTTAAGGAATCAAAGATTCCTAATTACATTTAATTTCCAACTCCTAAGGAAAGGGTCGGTGTGACGCACCCAAAATATGTATACATCACCCATTCTGAGTCGTCAAATACATGATATAGAAATAACTATAACTTTATTAATACAATTATCGTGCAAAATACGACAATACATAAACTGTGAGTTTAAATACAAATATTATCTTCTAGACAATATACACACTCAAATAAGTCCTCATTATAATTATTGATACAGTATTTTACAAAAATAGTGAGGACTACTAAAACAACTTTCTAGAACCATCATTCCATACCCCGACTAGTACTCGCTACATTCTCGCCTCCTGAGAAGAAAAATGGAACAAAAAAGAAAAGGGTGAGCTCAACTAGCCCAGTAAAGAACATTATGACTAAGATAATGTAGAAAAAATTATCGTTAGTCCTCAACAAGGAAAAATCTGATAGAATATAATAGACAATAAGTTTTAGATCAATATTCGCAGTAGAAATAACAATTCATTAGAAGAGTTAAGTAGAGAATGAAATCTACTATTATCTATGAATTTAAAAGTCCATCATCAATATTTTATCCCTGTAACATAAATCAATATTCATCTTGAATCAAATATTCATCGTTTCACTACAGGCCAAAGATATTCATCAGTTGGTCATGTTCATCTCAACACCTGTTCATCTTTGCACTACAGGCCAAAGATATTCATCAGAAAATCATTCATCTTTGCACTACAGGCTAAAGATATTCAGTTATATCATCATTTAGGACTGAGGATGATGAAAAATATTTTAAAGAAAACGAATCCAGTGAGACAAAAAAAATAAATATTAGGGATTTGTACTTCGGTTTATCCATGTTCAAAAATACCCCATAATATACTATGGTGGAGTAAAATTCAAGAATAATGATCAAAACATGGATACAATCAAAGATAGTAATAAAAATAGACATCTAGGAAAAAGAACGAAAATTTAATTTTTTTTGTGAATAGTGTCGTATTCGTGAATAGTGTCGTGTATGTAAATAGTACAGTATACGTGAATAGTAATCCTGACACAAAAAGGTAGAAATTTCACAAAAAAAATTATACTAATATTTCGGCATAATGATATTGAAAAAAATAATATCATTTACGAAGAAAATAACATCCTTTACCTCAAAAGGATTAGGGTTAAAAAATTGTACCTTGCTAGGGTTAGGGTTTCGTGTTGGCTGAGGAGGAGAGAAATCCACAAAGAGGATGGAATTGATTGGTTGATTGAAGAGGAGAGAACGACAGGTGGGCGATTACTCCAACGACGCGTGGCAGAACTCCTAGAATTCGGGAACCGTGTTAGGGTAGCAGGGATTCCAAGAGCCTTCTTGAGTCCTTTGAGTTGAGAGAATGTTCAAACCCCTTTAGTGCTTTTAGGTGGAATCTCCAAGTCTTTAAGTCACCAAAAGGGTCCCTTTGATCTTCTAAGAGTCCAAGTCTTGAGTCTGAAGAAAAGTCCCTTTTCCAATGGAATGAAAGGGGTATTTATAGTGTTTTCTAGAAAGTAGTCATGTGCAAGACACATGCTTTCAGGAAAATTCCAGAAATACCCTTTAGTCATTAGAATAATGCCCATGTTGCCCTGTCCTTCTAGCCACCAATCCAATCCCTCAATCAATTCCCAAATCAAGCCGCCTCCACGAGTCTTCTGCCTCGGGACACGTGGAGGCTTCTCCTAGGTCCAGCACATTTATTTCTGACTTTTTTTTCTTCATTCCATTAGATTATGTGAACCCTAATTTGCACATTTAATGAGGTCGTTGACCCTAATTGCGCATTTAATTCAATTAGGTCATGTGAACCCTAATTTTACACTTGGACCCACATTTATTACTCTTAGAATAATTCACAGATTCTAGATCCAAACTTGGGAGTTCTAGTGTAGAATCTAATCCGCTTGGAAAATCTGCTACAAAGTTATTGCTACCCATTCTTTTTCTGAGGAACTTACTAGTTATCAATCTAGGCCACATGGTTTCTCCTTGCTTTTAAGGCATAGTGAGATTGAAGATCGTCGGAGGAGAAAGAGATGAAAGAAGAAGGGTTCGGCGTGAAAAGGAAGAATACCTTATTTTGTGTTCCTAGCACATGGCGTGGATGTTATGTCATCATTGCATGCTCCATTCTTTTTTCGCTCATTCAGAGATGCATCCACATAAAGGAAAATAAAATTTGGAAGCATGTGAAGACTTTTCTCATACAAGAGGTGTCAGAATTATCAAAGCTATAGTCATCTTTGCCCAAAGAATTATCAAGGCTTCAGTTTGGATGCAAGACGTGCTCATCGACTACTTCTCAAAAAATAAGATAAGTAAATGTTTTATTTATTTTCAAAAAAAAAATGGACGCTAAAGGGTTCGGCAGAGACTGTGGCTATCATGATGCATAATCATATGATTTTATTTTATTTCATATGATTTTATGATTTTGTTTGTTTTAAAAAAAATCTCTTTTTAAATTAAGAAAGATTTGATTTGATTTCCCAAAATAAAGAAAGATTTAATTTCCAAAATAAAATCAAATCTTATAAAATTAAGATTTGATTTTATAAAATTAAGATTTGATTTTATTTTGGAAATAAAAATTAAGATTTGATTTTATAAAATTAAGATTTGATTTGATTTTGATTTTATAAAATTAAGATTTGATTTGATTTTGGAAATAAAAATTAAGATTTGATTTTATTTTGGAAATAAAAATTAATGTTTGATTTGAAAAAAATGAAAGAGTTGGTGGAAGTTCACAGAAAGTTCAAGTATGCATTCTTCTGTAACAATGAACGATGAAATCCTAATCGTGTAGCAGGGGATGATATAATGATATAAAAATAAATTATTATTATTATTAAAACAAATGCGGGCAAGGAAATCGTACCTTGCTAGGGTTAGGGTTTCAAATCCTTACTTTTATATCTTATTTTCATATCTTATTTTCTTCTTCCTCCATTGTCTTCACAAATCCTTTACTTATCTGAAAACATGTTTTTTATTATAAACACTTGAATTTTTATTGTAAAATTAGGGTTCACGTGACCTAATTGAATTAAATGCGCAATTAGGGTCCCCGGCCTCATTAAATGTGCAAATTAGGGTTCGCATAACCTAATGGAATAAAGACAAAAAAGTTAAAAATAAATGTGTTAGACCCAGGAGAAGCCTCCACGTGTCCCGAGGCAGAAGACTCGTGGAGGCGGCTTGATTTGGGAATTGATTGAGGGATTGGATTGGTGGCTAGAAGGACAGGGCAACATAGGCATTATTCTAATAACTAAAGGGTATTTCTAGAATTTTCCTGAAAGCATGTGCCTTGCACATGACTACTTTCTAGAAAACCCTATAAATACCCCTTTGATTCCATTGGGAAAGGGACTTCTCTTCAGACTCAAGACTTGGACTCTTAGAACATCAAAGGGACCCTTTTGGTGACTTAAAGGCTTGGAGATTCCACCTAAAAGCACTAAAGGGGTTTGAACATTCTCTCAACTCGAAGGACTCAAGAAGGCTCTTGGAATCCCTGCTACCCTAACACGGTTCCCAGATTCTAGGAGTTCTGCCACGCGTCGTTAGAGTAATCGCTACCTGTCGTTCTCCCCTCTTCAATCAACCAATCAATTCTGTGCTCTTTGTGGATTTCTCTCCTCCTCAGCCAACACGAAACCATAACCCTAGCAAGGTACGATTTCCTTGCCCACAGAACCCAACCCCTCATAATTCTGATTTCATTGATTCAACCCCTGGAAAATGAATTGGGGAAAAAGGTAACAAAACTCTGCAATGCCAAAGCTTAAATTAAAACATACATATAAACTACATTTTATTTCAAGTAACTTAGATTAACACATACATAATCGAAGTGCTACAATTGGAGGTTTAAAGGCTGTTAGTAATTAATTTAGACTTACTTGTGTTGTGAATCATGGAATTACAATTTATATGTTTCTATAATTTCTAAACCCTCTTGGGAAGTTGGGACAAAGGCAACTTTAGTTAACTTTATCTTATTCTCTTATGGGAGAAGGGGGACAATTAATTAGTTCTTTTTCATGCTTTTTTGGTAGAATTGAATCTAAATCTCTATCTTTAATGTATTTCCATGGGCAGTGCCTTGGTGATTCTACGAAGAGGAGAATGCAAAGAAGTTCGAGTTGAGGGTAAAATTGTGAGTTATTCATCTTATACTTTATGCTTTTTTGATCTTAATGAGTTAGAATCTCAAAGATTTGTTCTTTCCCCCTTTACCTCTTTATGGAAATTTTTATAAATTGTTTAATACTTGACATTGTGTTGAATTTTTAGGTAAGATATGGATATTAATCCCGAACCTTTTGATCTTATTGTCTTATGGGACCAAGAAAATCATGTATCTTCAGACTTATGGCAAAATATTGTAAGTTTATTAATGTATAAAAAATTTCTCTTAAACTTATGTTAGAAACTTTCATGTTTTGACAATCTATGTCGTTATCCTTTGTTTGACTTGTAGGATAAGGGTGTGTTAGAAATTTGTCAAACATCTGCAAAATTAATTGAATGGAACTTGACTGAACAACAAGAATATCTACTGGAACAATTAGGTTTCGAAATATTTTGTCATCAAGATGTAGTGTCAAAGATTGATGCATCTCTCTTGTATCTGCTTTTGTTGACCGTTGGAGGAGTGAAACAAATATGCTTCACTTAAATTGTGGAGAGGTTAGCATTACTGTAGAGGATGTGGGATTTTTACTCGGGTTGCCCATATTAGGAAAACCTTTGACTTGCGGATAGCTAGAACATCCCAAAAGCTATTTTATAAGGGTTTTTGGGCAACGAGCTAAAATAGAGGACTGTGAACAATCATTACAAGAAAAAAGCTTAATTCTGATGGAACTAGGTTTGACGGACTGTATTCAGTCGGTAATAAGTTATTTTCCACGAAATAATCTGTTGAACATAATTCCGTCAGGACTAGTTTATTTTTTAGGGAAATTCGTTGGAAATATAAGGCCTCATATGGCGCCAAGTTTCCCGCCAGCACAAAACTTAAGTTCGACGAAATCATGGTTATTTTTGAGGGACTTTTCGTCGAGGATAACTTAATTTTGAGGGACGTATTTCCGATGGACATTCCGTCGAAACTATCTTATAAACCCTAAACGATTCAGATGATTCAGGCGCCTCCCCATATTATCTCACTTTCATATATCTCATCTCAGTCTCTCCTCTCTCACTCTCATCTCCGGCGCTCACCTGCCACCCACCACCACCTCCAGCCGTTGACCAACGACCACCTCAAGCCGTCAACAAGCCGCGCTCCCCCTTCTTAGTTCTCTATCCCCCACCGTCAGCCACCTACCACCACCTCAAGTTGCCACCCACCACCACCTCTAGCCGCCGACCACCACCACCACCACCATCTCAGTTCTCTGTCTTCCTCTTGCTGCCACCAAGAGCCACCTCCAACTGCCACCCATTTTTGATTCCAGCCGCCGACCACCACCACCACCACACGCTGGACAATTTATTAGCTCCAAAAGTTATGAGTTCAAATATTTTTTCAATTTGATGGTGATGTACACAATCAGTAGATTGAATAATTTTTATATTGTATGTATATATTTATTTGAGGCTGAAAATTGGTAGAGTATTTATTTGGTATTTGTGAGACCCCAAATTTTATGAATACAGATTTAAATTTCTCGAAATATTTTTTTGAATATTATGGTGTGGATTTGATATAATGTTATAGTTGTGGGTAATATTTACAAATTTTGCAAAGTAAGCAAGTGGTTATATAATATTCGATTGTTCGGGAAATATTCATTTTAACAGGGAATATTCGTACGCCGGCACAATCATTGGTGGACCCCACAACGGAAGTATTGTCGTAGTAAGAAAATGACGTAATTATATTTTAAATAACTACGAAAGTGTTATCGTTAAAACCGTTGAACTAACTTAGGTAGTAAAAGTACAATAATACTGGCGTGGTTGCATAGTAGCACACTACAGTATTGGTTATTGATGCTTACGTGAGAAGTCACTTTCGGTTATACTCAATTATTACTCGAGAATTGTTGCATCATATCTCTCATATTATTGATTCAATTATTGTCACAAGATTATCATCGTATAATATGTTATATTATTAAATTAATAATTGAGACGGAAAAGTTATTCATATTATTATTTGCAATATCGACAATGTCTAGAAGTTCATCGAGGAGAGGTTTGGTCACCTAATCATGGCGTCAATAAGGAGAAATCCTTATCTGAAAGCCCCTCTTTCCCGGAACGACCTGGTTGTTAAATATTGTGAATTATAATATTAATGATGAATAAGTTCGTGTTGATTAATGATGAAATTGATAGTTCCATTGTGTTGGAATTATTAAGGTTAGTGGAAATCGACATTTATTTTGATAATAATTGATGTCTGGAGGTTATATTGACCAATCGCGTAATTAACCGGATAAATGAGCAATTAATTGCTATTGATTCACATGATTATAACTATTTATTCACATGTGTGTACTATTGATTCACATTCATTTACTATTAGGGGAGTTGGTGCAAGATTGATAATACTTGCATGATTAAGTTAAAAATGGAGGTATAGATGGAGGTACTATACTGTAATTCGTATTTTCACATGTCTAGAACTATTGATTCACATGATTTACTATTGATTCACATGATTTACTATATATTAAGGGAGATGGTGCAAGTTTGATAATACTTGGAGGACTAAATTAAAAATGAAGGAAAAGAGGAAGGTATTATACTGTAATATTTCGAGCCCCAAAATGTGCAATTATCAAAACTATATTTTCCAATAAATAGAAGCTCATTCCTTCATTATTTTTCACCAATTCACTAAAGCTATAGAGCAATTATTATAGAGAAAAATTATAGAGAGAAAGAAGAAGAGAAGTCTACTACCTCACTATTCCAGTATCCAGTTTTCTTTTGAGGTAAGGGGTATTATTCTTTCGTATTCATGAAGAGAGTTATTTTCTTTCAATACTCGTAAGGGTTGTTATTCCATTCTTTATTATTATGTTGGAATAACTTGTCTATCTAATACCGCATACATGGTGAAATTCTTACATTATTCCATTCTTTATTATTACATTGGAATAACTCAGATATGTCTTGATCTATCGCATGCCCAGTGAATTCTGTTGTTATTCCATTCTTTATTATTCATTGGAATATCACATGCATGCGGATTACGCATGACCTGGTTCCATTCTTTATTATTACATTAAAATAATGCATTTTGTGCGGTCTATCGCATGCCTGGTGAATTCTATTGTTATTCCATTCTTTATTATTTTGTTGGAATATCATGTTTGTGCGGATTACGTATGACCTGGTTCCATTCTTTATTATTCTGTTGGAATATCTTGTCTGTGCGAATTACGCATGACCTGGTTCCATTCTTTATTATTCTATTGGGATAACCTGTCTGTGTGAACTACAGCATGCATGGTGAAAGATCCTGCGTATTCATTCCTTATTAAATTGTAGAAATGATCTGTCTACGTGGATTACCGCATGACAGGTGAAAATCCATTTGCAGTTTCGTATATTCTATTATACTCATCTGAGATATCATTTCTTTTATACTCGTCATGGAATATCATTTTCTTTAGTTTTTTTTATGAGTTACTATTCATGGGTTACTATTCACATGGTTACTATTCGCTCTGGTATTATTCACTCGGGTATTCGAGGTACTTTTTATGCCGGAGTACTATTCACGAGTTACTATTCATGGGTTACTATTCACCCAATTACTATTCACTCTAGTATCATTCACTCGGGTATTCGGGACACTTTTCATGTCGGGGTACTATTCACGGTGTACTATTCCTGAAGTACTATTCACCCGAAAAATATATTTCTTTTTTGTCCAAATTATTTTTGGTACATGAATATTATTATTGAATTTTACTCTACAAAGCAGTATCATGCTGACAATTTGGACGTTATTGATTTCTGGATAAATTAAATTATAAATCTTTAAAATTTATCCTTGAACTTGTTTTATTGAATTATTATGTCATTGTTATCATCCTCATGCTTATATTGTGATTAAAGTCATCTTTGGCTTACGTGCATAGATGGACTTGGTATGATTATGACCGAGGATTATTGGTATAATCATGACCGTAATGTGACGAATGATGTGGTAAAAGTCCTCATTGGCTTTGTAGTTCATTGATGGATGAGTTGTTGGTATGATTATGACCACGGATTATTCGGTATAATCATGACCATTGATGATTACATGAATATCCTTGGTAGTAGTGCGAGGATGATTCGATTTTATTTGTTGTCGAGTCTCGTGATAAAGTTGATGAAAAACTTTTAAATCATAGAAGATAGTAGATTTTATGTTCTACTTAACCCTTCTAATGGATTGCTTATTCCACTGCAGTTGTTGATCTAAAACTTGTTGTCTATTGTATTCTATCAGTTGTTATACTGTTGAAGGCTAAGGATAATTTATTTTGCATTATCTTAGTCATAATAGTTCTTACTGGGCTAGTTGAGCTCACCCTTTCTTTCATTATTCTCTTCAGGAAATGAGAATATAGCTGGGACGAGTCGGGGAATGGAGTGATGGTCCAGGATAAATGGCTTTAGTAGTTTTCACTATTCTACGGAATAATGTGATAATAATTGTAATGAGGACACCATTGAGTGTGGATATTATCTAGATGACAATATTCTTGTTTAAACTCACTATGTTTTTACAGTATTTTACACATTTGTTGTATAATTAAGTTGTATTTGAATTTATGTACCATGTATCTGGCGACTCAAGATGGGTGATGTATACTTATTTTGGGGGCGTCACAGTATTGGTTTAGTTCGTTATTGTCAATTGGAATTGGAAATTGGTAATGTTTAAATTATTTAATTGGTTACTGTGTGTGCATCAATTTGGCTTTGTCAATTGGATTTGAGGTTGAAAATTGGTAGGGCTAAAAATTTATTATATATTTGACTGAAATTTGGAGGCTGAAAATTGGTATATATTTTGATTGAGAATGGATAATTATGCAGTATATATTGTTTGCATCGTTTATGTATGTTAATTAGTTTCCAATCTTGAATTTAACTGATTTTAGGACTATTTTTAATTTTAATATATTTGATATTTCTGACTGAATTTCTGACAGAAATTCTGTCAAAATTATTCTTTTGCAAGATTTGTGGGCCCTGCATTTATTGTATTAGTAATTAGTTTCCCAATATTAAAATATAAACTAAGTAGCATTTACTTAGTTTCTTACTACTAAAATAAAATAAAATAAAATAAATTTAATTTAATTTAGTTTATTAAATAAAATAAATTTTAAAAATTAGATAATATAATATAATATAATACAAAATAAATTAAAATAAAATAAAATACTAAATTAAATTAAATTGAATAAAATCAAATAAATTTGATTTAATTTAATAAATAAATTAAATTTAATAAAAATATTTAAAATATATAATATAATACAAATAAAATACAATTTAATAAAGAATAAAATTAAATTAAATTAATAAAATCAAATAGAATCAAATAAAATAAATTTAATTTAATTTAATTTAATTAAAATAATTAAAATTAAATTAAATTGAAAATAAATTAAATTTAATGAATTTAATTTAATAAAATAAAATAATTTAGAAATTATATAATATAATACAAAATAAAATAACATATTAAATTAAATTAAATTAAAATAATTACGAAATTAAAATTAGAACTTATATAATATAATACAAAATAAAATAAAAATAATAATAAATTTAATTTGATTTAATAAAATAAATAATATAAAATAAAATGATTTAATTTAATAAATAAACCAATTATATACTATAATATAATATACTACAAATTAAAATAAAAGAAAATATAATAATAAACTAAGTAGGAGTGACTATCGAACAGTAGTCTTTATAGATTCCAAATAGCAATTCTCATAAACTAAGTACCACTTACTTAGTTTATCATTGACAAAATAAACTAAGTAGGAGTGAATGTCGAACAGTAGTCTCTATAGATTCTAAATAACAATTCTCATAAACTAAGTATCACTTACTTAGTTTATCATTGGCAAAATAAACTAAGTAGGATTGAATGTCGAACACTAGTCTCTATAGATTCCAAATAACAATTCTCATAAACTAAGTACCACTTACTAAGTTTATCATTGGCAAAATAAACTAAGTATCATTTGCTTAGTTTGCCACAATTTTCAATAAATGCAATAATACTCTCCCTACATATATTTACTCTTCCTTGTATGCAGGTTTCGACATAGCAGTTGCAGATAATAGTACTCCAATCGGTTCCTCGGCAGCAATTAAAAAAAAAGGGTCGTAGTTCATGTTTGTGTCATATACTTGAATAATAAAGTTAATTGAATTACTGCAGACAGTCCTCACTGTTCCATCATAACAGATGGCAACATCCAGAAGGAATGCCAGTAAGTTGTTGAACAAAGTTCTAGGTTAAGCAACCCTCTAGATGAATGAACGATCACTTCTCTCCTAGGAATGAATCATCTCCCCATATGGTTCCAATCCATGACATAGACAGCTTCTCACCACTCTGAATTCCTCAAATGGGTAGTTCTCACAGAACGTCTCACCTCTTTTATGAGAACTATCTATTTGATGAATTCAGAGTGGTGAGAAGCTATCTATGTCATGGATTGGACCCATATGGGGAGATGATTCATTCCTTGCAGAGAAGTGATCATTCGCTCATCTAGAGGATTGCTTAACCTGAAACTTTGTTCAGTAGCTTAATGGAACTCCTTCGGGATGTTGTCATCTGTTATGATGGAATAATGAGGAATGTCTCGCAGAATTGAATTAACTTTATTGTTAAGCAGATAGACACAAACAGAACTACTTCGACCCTTTTTTTTCCGAAATGCCACTCAAGTAGTCTCTATAGATTCCAAATAACAATTCTCATAAACTAAGTACCACTTACTTAGTTTATCATCATTGGCAAAATAAACTAAGTAGCATTTGCTTAGTTTGCAACAATTTTCAATAAACTCAATAATACTCTCCCTTTAATCTTCAATACACTCAATAATATATGTACTATACTTTAAAACTTAGAAACTCGTTTGACATTCACTCAGTAGGGGTGAATATCGAACAATCCCCAGTTTGGGACTGTTATTGGATGTTATGTCTCTCACTTAGGCCGGTGCAAATACGAAACGGTACATTTTTGTTATTTTGAGGATTTTTCGACTGTTATCTCTATATGTTCTCCGAGTGCATACTTAGATTAAGTTATCTTAGTCTATTTCATGTGCTTGGAGACCATGGGGAGGTGTTGGCGAATTTTTTTTGAAACTCATGAAACGTACTCAACGTGTTTGCACTAGTGACGAGACACATCCAATAACAGGATAGAAGCCTTACCTCTGTCCTGTAGAGTGGAGATACTAGGTAAATCTAATTCATGCATGAATATCCAAATTAATTGAATGCCTTGATTAAGACCTTGGTTAGGACACAGATACGGACAAGTACCTAAATATGCTACTTCAGATGATGTGGTAAAACACACTAAGGCATATATATTATACTTGTGCTATTTTGTTTCCAACCAAGAGTAAAAATATTTTTCATCCTAGATATTTTTTGTTATTGGAAAGATTGGAAGACATAATTACATATACTTAGGGGCAGCAGTTTTAGGCCATGCCTAAGTCGCAGAAGTTGATACATAGGGCATTATCTTGGGCATACTCTTCTTTTGATCCTGATTTAAAACATTATCAGCACCGTAAAAATCCACATCATCATCTTGTGTTTTGCCGAGGAAAGTTTGATAATATGTTGGAAAAGATTGGGTGTAGCGCCCATATCAGTTATTTGATAGACATTTGGCTTGGGACTTTTTTGAGGCAAGGTTAGGTGGGGCCGCTCGTATACCTTTGATACATTACGACATTGTTGAGTTTCAAATGCCTGACAGATTTATGAGGTAATTTGGATATTTGCAGTCGTATCCATCTAATGCTGAAAAATGGTGGAATTGAGGACTGAACATAAATTGTTTGAGAGAATAAATTATGAAAATCATAGGGCCACTTATATTCGATTATGGGAGGCCTACATAGAGAGTTTAGAAGGAAAAGTGTTGGAGGCTTTGCAACAGATATCTACCAAGGATTATATGACATGGTATAGAGAAATTACTCGGAGACGCGCGTAGACACCATCCTCGACCCTTTAGGCGTCAAGGGGAAGATTATAAGCCACGGGCATTCATTGACCAATATGTGGCTGTAAACATTGTAAATTTTTTAATTTATAATATTTTTTTATTATTTTTGTGTTTTAAATTGATGACCTTATTTTACTAATATAAATTTTGTTTTTTTAAAATTCTAGATTGAGACTGCAAAAGCTATATTTGAAAAGTTTTTATGAATTGAACTACTAGCTGAGTTAAGAACCATGTATTAGTCATGGTTTAATACACTGTACCAGCCATTTAAGAATGATTACAGAGGGGTTCCAAACAAAATCCAACGCAACCTCAAGTTGGACAAATGGAGATCGACATGACGGCACCCCGACCTATGGTTCAAGAAAATCAGCGTAGCATTGACCCTTCTACTAAACATAGTAGGAAATTTCCGGTTAGAAGGAGATAGGGAAAAAAGCACACTCACTTAGTTAAGTACTTAAAGATTGAGAAAATCACTTGGTTAAATCACCATTAGTTTGGTCCAACTCACGACCCATCATACTTTCCTCATATCCATCTAGGCAGTCTATATAAGTTAGAGTTTAAGGATGTGAACTGTCTGAGACCCAATGGTTCGTTATAGGTGCATGTATTGGATGAATATTTTTTGTTGTTGAGACACAGAGAAACTGAGATGAGGAGTGAAGGTATCCAACGATAGGCTCTGTTTTATTTCATGCCAACGTACTTTGCGGAGTTGGGCACCCAAAACTTGCCAAGTACCAGAGTAAGCAAAGCAACCACACTCAAATTTTTAAGAAGTTACATAAATCCTCCAGTTGGTGCTCCAATACATGAGTGTCATTACATATTTGTTCCTTTCATCAACGAAAGCAACAGTCATTTCTACCTATTTATTTGGAGTGTCAACAAGTGGAAAGTTATAAGACCCCAACTTTTTATGAATAAAGATTTAATTTTCTCTAAATATTATTTTGAATAATAAGGTGTGGATTTGGTATAATGTTATAGTTGTGGGTAATATTTACAAATTTTATAAAGTAAACAAGTTATCATAAAATATTCGTTTGGTCGGGGAATATTCGTTTTATTAGGGAATATTCGTACGACGGCCAATCATTGGTGGACCCCACAACGGAATGACTGTCGGATTTAGAAAGCGACAAAAATAACCTTTTTATAAAAATAACGGCAAAACTTTTACCGTTAACTGTTGAAATGCCTGGTGATAAAGTACGGTAATACACATGGTTACACAGTAGCACACGGTATTGTACAGTATCTTTGATTATTGATGCTTATGTGAGAAGTCACTCAGTTTTATTCAGTTATTGCAACAATATTTGATGTATAGTATCTCATATTATTGATTCAATTATTGTCAATATCATCTGCATAATATTTTATATTATTAAATCAATAAATGAGACGACACATTTATTCATATTATTATTTGCATTATTGACAATGTCTAGAAAGTTTTCTCGAGGAAAGGGGTTAGGTCATTTAATTGCTCGCCAATAAGGAGAAGTCCTTATTGGAAAGCCCCCTCTTTCTTGGGAATGATCTGGTTGTTAATATTGTGAGTTATAATATTAATGATGAATAAATGTTAAAAGATTAAAAATGTGTTTAGTCAAACGATTTGATATAAATAAAAGGGTTTTGTCATGAAGTATTTATTATAAATTTGGCTTATTACATGGACCCCCACTTACTCATTTTTTAAAATCGTCAGTAGAAAGTTATCTCGTTTTTTATTTTATATTGGATAGTGTTTGCATAGTACTGCATAGTGTTGTATAGTATTGCATAGTGTTGCATAGTGCTGTATAGTAAAATCAAAAATTTCATCAAAATTTGTGGATCGCTACTAGTGAACTTCCCCATTGTGCGCGTTAAGTGATTATTTCCTAAATAGTATCCTGCCATTCTCCTATAAATAGGATGCTTAGTTTAGAAATGAAAATCACACCAGAATCAGAGAATTCTTCTTCTATAATATTGAGCGTATTTCTTTTGAGTTTAAGGAAACTTTGAGTGTTGCAAATAGTGCAAATTTTCTTCAAGAATATCTCCGCTATACCATTCTATACCAGTCAGATTTACTCTCCTTTTAAGGTAATTAAGGGGTATTATTTATTTCATATTCGATAGAGATATTATTTTTTGTATGCATAAGGAATATTATTTTCGTTTACTCGTAAGGAATATTATTTTCGTTCAATATTCGTAAGGGATATTATTTTCATTCAATATTCGTAAGAAATAATATTTTCTTCCATAATCTGTAGTATGTAAGTAATATTATTTCGTTTCATATTCCTAATTCTACACTTATGTTGATAAGTATTGCTTCTATACTCCTTGAAATTAGTAGAATATCCTTAAAATTTGCGCTTCATCTAGTATCTTTTCATTGAAATATTTTTTTGAACATTCTTGTTAAATTTTCATCTTTTCATGCCAGAGTACTATTCATGGGCACTATTCATACATACAGCACTATTCATACATACGGTACTATTCATACATACAGTACTATTCATAGGGTACTATTCATGAAGTACTATTTATGGAGTACTATTCACTTGGGTACTATTCATAACAAAATTAATTTCTTTTCTGTCCAAATTATTTTTGATACATGAATATTATTCTTGAATTTTAATCCACAAATTAGTTATCATGTTGACAATTTGGACATTCTTGAACTCTGGATAAATTGAATTATAAATATTTAAAATTTATCCTCGATCTTACTTAATTGAATTCTTATATCATTGTCATCATCCTCATGCTTATGTTGTGGTGAAAGTCATCTTTGGCCCGTAGTGCATGGATGGACTGTTGATTGGTATGATTATGACAAGGAATTATGTATCGGTATAATCATGACCTGTAATGTTACAGACAAATGATGTGGTGAAAGTCCTCATTGGCCCGTAGTGTATTGATGGACAATTATTGGCATGATCATGACCACTGGTGATACTAACGAATATCCTTGGCCCGCAGTGCGTGGATAATTCGTGGATGGAATACTAACGAATATCATTGGCCCTTAGTGCATGGATAATTCGTGGATGTGATACTAACGAATATCCTTGGCCCGTAGTGCATGGATAATTCGATGATGTGGATTATTTATTAAGATGTGTTTCAGAGATAAAATATTGATGATGAACTTCTAAATCATAGAAGATAGTAGACATCATGCTCTACTTGACTCTTCTAATGGATTGCTTGTTCCGTTGCAGTTAAACTTATTGTCTATTGTATTCTATCAATTTTTACATTGTTGAAGGCTAAGGATAATTTATTTTACATTATCTTAGTCATAATATTCTTTACTAGGCTAGTTGAGCTCACCCTTTTCTTTCACTGTTCTCTTCAGTAAATAAGAATATAGCTGGGACTAGTCGGGGAATGGAGTGATGGTTCAAGATGGTGGCTATAGTAGTCCACACTATTTTATAAAATAGTGTGATAATAATTGTAATGAGAACTCCATTTGAGTTTGGATATTGTCTATGAGACTATTCGTGTTAAAACTTTCAGCTTACGTTTTGTCGTATTTTACACGACAGTTGATAATTGTGTAAATTAAGTTTGTATTTGGATTTTGTACAATATATTTGGCGACTCACAATGGATTGTGTATACCTATTTTGGGGGCATCACAGTTGGTATCAAAGCTTAGGGATATGATCCCTGGCGAATATCTGAGGCTAGAACTAGGAGGAGAGAGATGAGTAAATCCTTCACTAGTGTGTCCTACCTAAGTTTATTTGTTATTTAATTGGTCGGTCAGAATATAGAGATAATATGTGGCATGTCAATTAACCCTTGTTTTATGGCAGTGTTTGAGAATGACATCTAAAATTTTTGAGATAAGCAATGGAGCTCATGAGACCGTCGAGACACCGTGTGACGCCCCCAAATCTGGGTTACATATCCCTGAGTTCGGTGCTCACGATCCATCATATAAATAACATCTAAATACCCATTCATATATAAATATTATCATACATACCATTAAGTAAAATCATTAATACAATATCCCAGGTTTTCTAACCTTGACATAACAAACATACCCTTAGATATACAAAAAGGGTTTACACATAATAACATAATAACATATTAATTAAAGTTATAACAATTACTCCTGCATTTTGTTCTTGCCCTGCTCCTCCTGCTACCTCATCATTAGCTGAAATGTTATATTTAAGCAAGGGTGAGCAATGAGTTTGCTCTGCAAGTTAAAACATACAACAAGAAATATGAATCAAGAATATATAGAGTCTAGATTCTGTAGGAATGAAATAGTACTCAATGGATTTCAAAGTACCTGAATAAATCGTTTATCAATAACCAGACTTTATCGACTTTCATGCTAAACAACAATTCAATGATGAAAGAGTAAAACTCTTACGAAAATTCAATAATGTTCAATTGATTAACAACAGATAATAACACTACAATAACAAAGTGGGATATACCCAGATTTTATGTTGAGTGATCATAATAGGATCATGAACGAATCGAGGCATTATCAATATTCAATACCGAATTACCCCAGAATTATAAATTAGCTATAAAAACTAAACTATAACCCTCTGCAAGTACCTGAAGCGGCCAACCCCTTGTACCCAATATTATGCATAATACTCAATTCGCGCAATGGTCATACATCCGACCATAAGGTTTCCTTTTTATATAAATGTTGTTCATCTTAGTCTTACATCAAGAATTCGCATCGCATCAATATAGTTTTGGATTTAAAGAAATACTATGATTTCAACGTATAATATCTATCTCGATCTAGCCGAAATAATTGGCATTGATCTTTTAATAACAATTTTAGTTAGAACGTATCAAGTTTCAACAAATATTCGTCTAGCCAAAATAATTAGCTAAGACATAGCTCAAAAATTGTTCAATAATAGGCATAAATCAATAGCCCTATTTGCAATCAACAATACTATTTATAGATATGAATAACCAACAATAGTTATTCACTAGTCACGCTTCTGAAATTTAAAACTCAGTTTGAGTTTAATGAACTTGCACTAATTGCGAATAATCAATAATAATCTTAGACGTGGTATAATCAACAATAATTACCCACTTAACACGCTGGTAGAATAATAATTCAAATTTAAGTCAAAGAAATTTCAATATTTACGAATATTCAATGACAATCTTAGATATAGAATAATTATCAATAATTATTCATTAACATATATATTTAAAAAATAGCAACTCAAGTTTGAGTTAGCAAACTTGTCTTCGTCGTTGACTACTGCTACACAATATAATTTAGCTGCGTTTGAAAGACCTTTAATCAATAATATCGGTCTCGCAATTAGCATAACATATCACAACATATAATACTATCATTTAACGTCACTATATCACTTAGACACATTATCATGTAATCACAACAGTGTTTAGAACTTATACAAACACTTATCAGGTCAATCTAGTTTAGTCTGGTTGGACTTTAGTATTAATTCGGTGTCCTGATCATCCGATCAGATAATTTAGCGAGTTTATTTTCAGTAAAACTCTATTTCAAAGCTTCAATATTTTTTTAGATAATTAAAATATCCTTTATAATATTTTTCGGAAGCTTATAATAATTTTCAAGTAATTATTATCTTTTATAATATTTTTTCAAACACTAGAATCATTTTTAAATGATTTAAATACTTTAATAATCACATTATCAATAATATTAAAATATTAATGAAATTCTTGTCAAAATATTAAAGTTATTTATAATAACTCAAAATATTTTTAAAACATTAATATTACCCTTAAATGATTTTTAAAATATTTAAAATCATTTTTAAATAATTACCATTAATATTCAAATATTAATATATTTGCCATCAAAATATTAAAAGTCATTTATTACAACTTAAAATACTTTTAAATCACATATATCATTTTCAAATGATTTTTAAATCATAGAAACCATTTTAAACCATTTATTTAATACAATAATTAAATAAATCTATTATCATTAATATTAAATTATTAATGAAATTATCTCAAAATATTAAAAGTCATATTTTATAACTTTAAATATTTGTTAACACTTTATTATCATTTAAAATGATTTTAATATATTAAAATCATTTTTAACAAATTTATTTAATATCATTAATATTTAATTAAATAAAAATATTAATGAAAATTATGTCAAATTATCAAAAGTTAATTTTTATAACTTAAAATAATTTTTAAAACTCACTTTGGAATTTTTAAGAATTTATTTCTATTTATTAGAAATTAACATAATTAATTTTAATAAAACTATCGCTAAAGGCTTTAGCTTTAGCGACAGAAACTGTCACTATTGGTGTTCTTAAGCCTCGAGAACATTCAAAGTCAGTTTGTTGGTGCCTACTTTGACCAGCTTCAATTCATTGTTCATGATGTTTGTGGGCATGCTAAGGTACTAATCATGTAGTACTAATGTAATACTACATGTACTAACAACAATCAAGTTCAAACTATAACACAAATGCAAGATCTAAGGCTTCAAAATCATTGTCAGACCTGTTCTAGGTTTTCTGGGTTACCCAGAAACCTAAACAGTTGTTGGTAAGTACTTTGGCTTGATTAATTCGTTCTCCGGTCATTGTTTAGGTGTTTAAATGATTCAATCTTGTAGTCCTCGTGTCAAAGAACAACATCACTACACTTAGGTAATTTAAATACATCAAAAACTCAAACTGTGCTCGGTCAACCTAGTTTGAATGCTCACTACTTTGATTCTGTTGTTTGTTTAAGTGATCTAAAGTCATGAATCTATAGTCCATATAACAGAGTATAACATTGATACAACAACACAAGCTAAACACATAACATCTGACAGATCTAGGCTCATAAAAATCTTGTCAGACCCATCTGGGAAATTTTTGGGTTACCCAGAAATGTAAAGTCATGGCTGGTCAACCCACTTTGACCATCAATATCTTAGAATCTGGACATGATATGAACATGATTCTAGTTCCAGATTACTTCCCTCATAGCATACTACAAGTCTAATACATATAACAAGTCTAATCATTAACAGGTATGAATCTATGGCCTCTGACATATGACTGTCAGGCCATATTTTAGGGTTCTAGACAGTTTTTCAAAACTTCATTTTTAAGCACTTTGATATTATGGATCTATGATATAAAATTATGGATCTGTAAATAACATCTTATAACACATAAATAAACACAAAAACACAAATTCTATCTTAGCATATAAGATCAAACATAAGTTAGGGTTTATACCTCTCTTGATCAAGCTTGAATCCTTGCTTCCTAATCTGTTCTTGAAGTGTTAGGGACTCTAATAGGGACTGAATTACAAATGGATGTCGTGGCTTTAGAGAGAAAAGGACTTGATTAAGTGTATGAATACAAATGAGGCTTTCTTTTGATTTTCTCTCTCTTTAATCTCCTAAGTTTGATTCAATGAGGCTAACTATGGAGCTCGCTTTAGCTATGTTGCTGTCCATGAAATATTCACCACTAGCCCCATTAACTTTCAGACTCAATGCCAAATAGCAACTAACCCCATTAACTTTCGGACTCAATGCCAAATAGCAACTAGTTGCTGCTCCCTGGCTAACATTTTTCATAAAAAAATTGTGTACAACCAAATATGCCTGCAATTCATCAGCAAGGAATCATATCAATATATGTTCAAACTATTTTTTTTATAATATAATTGATATATGTTCATACTACAACAACATAAAAGTGTTGATATTATTAGTAGAAGAGCGCAAAATAATAAATTAAAAGGCTCGAAGACTTACAACCAAGAAGGCCGCTGTTTTGAACAATATTGGAGGCAATAAATCCAAGATGAAGTGAATTTGCAGTCCCATTAGCTCCTTCCTCATGATAATGATCAAATAGAAAAATTAAACAATGTTCTTATATTAAAATTAAATTCTAACATGCATGATGAATTACGCGAACATGTGTTTTGTTGAAAACCAGCATCCAGACCAGATTCAATGTCCGCTGAGATGATCTTGTCCATCAAGGATGGAAGCTGCTTTTCTTTGCAAAACTGGGAATGATGTATTCAGGATCTCAATGAGGCAAGCAAGAAAAGCAGAATCCAATAAATATTACACAACCTGGAAGTTACTCTTGAAACTGCTATCTCATCCACAATTTGAGCTGATTCTACATTTCTTTTTGCATCCCATCCACTTTTTGATCCATTAACTGGTCCATCATAAAACTGAAAGGAAACAAATTGTAGCACATATAATAGAGAACTTAAGTCACCATGAAATAAAAATAGCAGTAGCTGACTCTCCTTTGATTTCATTTCTTTGGTAGTATCTAAAATCCGAGCAATAATATTCAAAACCTGCATTGTTCAAGAGTTCAATTTTATCATTGCAGTTCAGAAGTTCAGTTCAGTTTTTTTGTTTTCTAATTATTATTATTATTTTTTTTTTTAAACTTGCTAAAGTTGCTATAAACTATTTTCTTGGTCGGTTTGAGTCCTTAAAGCCAAAGGCCACCATAAAGTTATTTTTAATTAGACGGGGCCTTTGTGCCAGTCTGCCAGAGACCAAGACAAAATAGTTTCTTACTAAATAATCAACGCAGGTGCAAAGCCACAACTTAGGCTTATTATATATATATATATATATATATATATATATATATATATATATGGATATGGTTCATAGCAAGTATTTATTTATTATAGTTTATTTAATTTGGGCAAATAGATTCAATACCGTCCATTTCAAACTCGAACCGTGTAGGCTAAAAAATAGTTCCCGTCATCCAACACTATTAGAAAAAGGTTATAAAAATTAGATTGAACCATCCACTAGTATTACTACCATAATCCCACATTCATATTGGAGTTCCAGCCGTAAGGATTCATTAAAGCAAGTAAGTTTAATCTTGCATATTATATATAAGTAATAAATAAATCTTAAACCCTAAATAATAAACCAAAAAATCTAGCTAATAAACCATAAATCATAAATAGTAACACTAAATACTTGTTAATAAACTCTAAATTTTAAATTGTAAAGCCTAAACACTAGTTAATAAACCCTAAATAGTAAATTCTAAATTCTAGTTAATAAATTCTAAACTCTAATTAATAAACCCATACACTAGTTAATCATTGTATTGTCTATGACTGATTGAGGAGTAAACTAGTCCAAATCTTATTATTAATTTGTCCGCTATTATTAGTAGCGGACATCAATTTAATCTTTTAAATCATGCTCGTTTGATTCTTGTATGATAGAGATGGTGTATATATTATTTTAATCCATAATAACTACTTGTTATGGATCATTTTATATATATATATATATATATATATATATATATATATATATATATATATATATATATTGATCCAGGATCTTAAGCGCTTCTTATCCAACTCACGAGAGCTCACCCCCATTTAATAGCGGACGTGACGAGTTCTATTATAAAATTGTTGTCTTCATATTTTTAGCGACGGACAATATATAGCGTCATTAAAAGTATATAGCAGACGGTTGTATGTTGAGCGAAGTCACTAAAGGGAGGTGAGCTCGGGTGAGTTAGATAAGGAGTGAGCTTAAGATCCGGACTATATATATATATATATATAATATATATATATATATATATATATATATAGCTCAGCTTTCTCTAACGAATTGAAGGTAACGAACTAAGAACGAATTGAACCAGTGACGGTTTTTTTCGTCGTTATTGATAGACACGTAATTCATATATTTTATTATCCCTAATTTTGTCCTTTTAATTATATTAATTTATTAAATTAATATATTTTATTTTAATTTGTAGGATTTAATATTTTTTTGCAATAAAGTCAAAATCTTGGTTATCAAACGATATTTAATGCTCTTATTCATGTAAGGAATATCCAAGAAGAATCCGACAAGAAGAAGGAAAGAGGTTGAACAATCTTAGTGTGCAAGTCAAATCCAACAAGAGAAAAGAAAGTCAATCTAGAAGATCTCTTTATCTAGAAAATCTTTTTGAGAAGTTGATTACCACTAGGAAATTGAAACCTACATGGAAAGGGAACAAAAGTGTTCAAGTTCAATGAATCTAAATTAGGGTTCAAAATTATTTTCCCTATAAATAGGTCTCTTGTTTTAGAGAGAAGCAGTAGGTATTGTATTAGTTTTGATTAGGAATAGGAGTAAATTAAATTACGTTTCATTGTACGCTTGGAGGATCATGAATAAAGGGAGTTTTCTTATTTATTTTCAATCTTCTACTTCTTCTTTATTTTAGTTAATTTATTTATTTTCATGTCTAGTTAATTTCTTTAATCTAGGATGAAGATGAAATTAAATAATTATTCGTAATAATATTTTTTATCTCTTCTATTATTTATGCTTTTATGTTTAATTGATTTCGCCTTCATGTTTCGTTATTGAAATACCTTCGTTTTATAGTTCTTATGAGATTTTAAATTAATTAAGAGGTTTTGATAGAATATTGTTAAGATATGAGTTTTTCATAATCCATACTTGCTCAAAGAAGTTTTGATGGGTTATAGTTAATCCTTAAATTTTCATAGTCTATGCTTGGCCACGTTAATTGTAAATTACTAAATTAAAGGGAAGAGAGATCAAAATCATAATTGAGTTATAAAAATAGAAGAGATTGAATTATATGTTATGTTTATTATTTAGTGGATTCAGATTCCTAGATTGTTTTCTCATTAATTGTTTTCATATTCTAGTTAATTAATTTCTCAATCTTTATTTCTAATTTGCCTAAAATAAATATTAAGGAAACATTAAAATTAATCTAGTCTATGTGGGTTCGACCTGTACTTCCAGTTCTTCAATTCGACATTGTGCACTTGCAGTACATAATTTTATCACATCAGTTATAGAATAAAAAACTGACTTTTTATGCTATAGCGACGGAAAAAATTGTCGTTATAGCCAGTTCGTTCTTAGTTCACTTCCTCCAGTTCGTTGAAAAAAAAAGCGAAATATATATATATATATATATATATATATATATATATATATATATATATATATATATATATAAAAGAAAAGACAAAAAAATTGGCATAATTTTCAAGTCAACAAAGATGCGCGGAAAAAAAAAATATATATATATATATATATATATATATATATATATATATATATATATAGGGATTCCATCCACGTAGGTTGTTGGGAAGAAATAACCCATTTGGCCAAATTGGCTACTACATGTACCTGCCTTAAACAATTTATTTTTTTTAAGCATGTTATATACAATGAGAGAAAATAGGGGTGATATAGGAAAGTAAATAATTTATTCTTCTAGAAAGTTGTAAACGACAAATAAATTGAAATAAATTTTTTCTTCTAAAACGTCACTTATTTAAGAATGGAGGGAGTACTTTTTCATGGGCTTATTTTTTATAAATATATAATTGTCAAGCATCTCATTGCATACACATTCCACACATTTTCATTTAATATATAATTAAATACTCCCTTCATCCCGTATTAAACGTCGTAATTTTTTTTTTAGAATATTTCTAAATAAATGTCATATTCAGGGACAGATTTATTAATGGGGCAGCATAGGCAACTGCCCCTACTAGATTTGTTTTAAGTAAAGGGTAGGGGCAAATATATAAGCGAATAAATTTAACAGGATATATTAATGGAAGAGTTAAATTTGGAGGTAGCAAAAAAAATTTAATTCAGATTCTAAATACAAGTACAGACAAACGTAAATTCATTTTATTTTTCCTTCTAAATTGTATCTAAATATTTTTTATTTAAAATTTCTTTTTTAATTTAGATTATGAATATTTATTGCAATTTGTAAACATTATTATGATTAATTAATATTATGATTAGTTCAAGTTTTATTTATTTAACTTTAACAAAAAAAATTAGTTAAAATCTGCTACTGAAAAAAAAAATCTGGATTCGCCCTGGTCATATTTCCATATTAGTAACTATTTTTATTTTATTTTTTCACTTATACCCACATAATCTTTTTAGTCAACTTTTGTTAGAAATTTAAAATATGATAATCTCATGTACTTATTGGAATGTGAGCATAACAACAAAATGATAAATAATTAGAAATTAATACCAACAAATGTGGTTAGTATGAAGTTTATTTTCAGGTAAGTTGGTCAATTGACCAATAGAGTGCTAACACGCAGGCAAGACTCTATGTGTGTCAGTATTCTATTGGCCAATTGACCAACTTACCAAAAAATAAACTTCATGCTAACCGGATCCATGCATGTGGATTTGGAGAGATAAATATACTTATTGGAATGTGAGAATAACAATAAAAATGAATTAGAGAATTGATTCATGTGGGAACTAGTTAGGAATAATTAAAATATGGTCATAAAAAATGAATGGATACTTTAATTAATAAGTAATATAGAAGTACAATTTAGATATAAAAAAAATTATTAATTAACGTGCAGAAATCAATTATGACATTTAATACAGGATGGATGGAGTAATTGATTAGCTATAAAAGTAGACTTTAATGACCAAACCATTTTAAATAGAACTAAATATACTTATGTTACATTAAGTTTCACCTCCTTATAATTTAGTGCCTGAACTACCTAATTTCAAACAATATCTCCTCCGAATTTCGGTTAAAATTGACCGGAATACTTAATTTTTTGACAAGACAAGTAATTTTATACGGTTTGGCCGTTTTAAAATATGGTTTGACTTCATTAAGCAATTAAGTATTATTACTATTAAAATATAAAAAACTAAACATACAAATTAAAATATATAGAAATTCAAACACACACACGCATCAAGAACGCACACACCCTCACATCTAGATCTGAATCATCATTCAGATATGAACCTAATGTCTTACATTAAAATACCAAGTACACACTAAATTTCGAGCAAAGGTGCCAAAATGCCCCTGTAGTTTTATCCAAATTCTCACTTAGCTAATGAATTTTTTTCCCCAAAAGTACCCTAACGTTAGAATTTTTAGGTCAATTGTACTCATGCCCTTAACGGACTTGCCACTTAGACTAAATTCATTGACACGTGAACATATTTTGCTGACTAACAAGTGTTATTATGAAGTACCTCATCAACAATAACAAATATACGCTAATGTTTCATAAATTATACAATATGATTTACCAAACTCGTACAAACTCAACTAAACTATAATTTTTTACTATATGCATAAATGATCTACAATCTAATGAATAAATTTATACAAATGAACTATAAACTCGTATGTTGAGAATCATTAGGCGAGGGTGGATGACGGTCAGCGAAGTTAGTATACGTGGCAAGTGTCTTAAGGGCAAAGGCACAATTAATCTAAAATTTTTAACGTTAAGGGTATTTTTGAAAGGAAAAAAATCTATTAAATATATTAAAATACAGTACATGATATCATAACTTGACATCTGTCATTTCCACAATTCAACACGTGTGCTGCCTAATTAATGTTCCTTAATACCCTTAACAAAACTGCACAGCTAACATTGAGGATGAAAACAAACCCTAATTCATTCCCCTAAATTTTAGATTTATAATTCCCTAAATCACTACAAATCTAAACTGTTTTGATAATATTAACTGTTTTGATATTATCCTTTGTAATTTAATTATTATTTAATAAAATCACTATTTTATGCTATTAATTATTTTTTTGGATTTATAATCTTCTAAATCACTACAAATCTAAACAACTAATAACATAATGTCATTCTCTTAATTTTTTAGATTTATAATCCCCTAAATCACTACAAATCTAAACTGTTTTAATAATATCAACGGTTTTGATATTATCCTTTGTAATTTAATTATTATTTAATAAAATAACTACTTTATCTCAACACTACCCCCTACAATGTATATTCATTTGTTTTTTTATACAAAATTTGATCACCGCACAACAATCTACCATCTTTTTAATATATTTTAATTTATTAATTGTACGTACAAATTTATTATTAAAAAATTGAATAATCTCGACCTTACCTTAACGTGAGTTCAGATTCAAGTTATAAACTAAACGAGACTTCGGATAAAACCACAGAAATATTTTTACTCCTTTGCCCCCACCAAACCCCCAACTATATTCTACTCATCAAAACAGATTTAAAAATAATTAAATCAAGCACCCCGGCCCCTTGCTTGCCTAAACTCTAATCTTATCTCAACTTCATAATAGCAAACACAATATTCAAAATTTTAACCTTTTAAGTAAATAGATCTGAGCACAAAAATTAAGATCTATGTTCTGCAAATCAAAACGAGAAAGGGGAAAGGGAAGGGGCCACCTTGTTCTGCAAATCAAAACTCATTACAGCAGCTAATTCGCTAGAAATTAAAAGAAAAAGTAAAGAACAAAAAAATTACCTTTTTGTAAATCGTTATTTTTCCAAACGAACCAAAATTCATTTACCATCAAAATAGTCTTCCTATTTCTTTAGCTTCTTCTTCTGTATGTATTTTAATTTATCTTCTTCTTTAATTCATTACCTATTTCTTTTCCTTCTTCTTTACCATCAAAATGTATTTTAATTTTTTTATGAAATCAAACTGTACCCAAATACAGTCAAACTGTACCCATATACGGTCAAACCGTATAAAACAAATTGGGTCCAATTGGGTTGCCGATCGAGTTGGGTATTCCAGCCAAATTCTATCAGAAAATGAATTCGGGGAGACATTGTGTGAAATTAGGTAGTTTAGGAGTTTATTAGTCCAGTTAGTTTGAGGGCTAAATTATGAGGAGGGTGAAACTTGATGTAACATATATTTCACCCTTTTACATATATTATCACAGTTCATTTCAAGGGCTTACCCCCTTATTTTACGTATCTCTTTTAGCGACGGACTGAGCGACGGTTCGGTCCGTCGAGAATCATCGTCTTAACTTTTAACGATGGACAACATATAGCAACGGACCGAATCTATAGCGATGGACTGCCTGATCCGTCGCTAAAGAGGGTATGCAAAGTATGTAGGATCAAGGGTGCCTTTGATCCTTTCCGTATATTATCATTGTAAGTTTTTAGTACAAGTTCTAAATTAAGAAATGTAATTAATATTTTGCCTAATAGATTGAATTGAATACAAAAATTTGAATAACACACTTATAAATTCATTGGAACGATGATTTTTTATAGCATTTATTGTTTAGGGATAATATGGAAAATTAAGACATTAATTCTTCCTTAAAATTTACATCAAATAAAAGAGTAAATATCCAACACCATAATTTGATAGGAAGAACAAAGCCATTATTATTGAATTTTTACAAGTTTATCCCTCACAATACATACAAGGAAGGAATATTGCACAATAGCATGATCTAAACAACTAATGAAGTAATTAAACAGACACGAAAGAATGCTTCAGCTGAAATGGCCAAAGGCTTTAAGCTCTTTTATCCTTTTTTTGTAAATCTTATTTCCAATATTTTCCTTGTCAAGCTCTCTTAAATTTTAATATTTTGTATGAAATAACAAAATCATGGCCATGGACTAATATGGAGTAGTTAAAGGTCGGAATCCATGTTTAAGGCTGGCTTCCCAAACTTTTCCAATGTCCAAAATTGTGCTGCCGCATTCATGTTCTGTCCATCCTTCCAAGGCATGCACCATCCCAGCTACACGCGGAGCACTCATCACTCTTCTTGGCAACCAATTCTGTTTCATAGAACATTAAAAAAAACATTAATAATATACAACGCTAGGAAAATGATACTAGATCATAAAAAATATGTTTTTGATATTGCTAGAGCAAAAACGATACTGCCATAGCAAATATACATTTCAGTGACATTTTGAGAAACACTTACTGTTCTAACAACATAATTTTTGTTTTGCAATATATATGAATCGCCTAAAATAATGTGATTGTCATAAAAAAAATACTAACCTCACAAGAATCAACGTTTTCGACAGATGCAGGGATCACCATTGCTGGTGTATGGTGATACAAGCAATCGTCACGAACTTTGATAGGAGGTAATGTTGAGAAAGGAATGATAATTGTTCCTTTATCCGCCCTCGACTGTTCTTCATCACTCAATCCCTCTCCAACTAACCATACTTTTTGTTCATAACCGCTTGTCCTAAGCAAATTATCATGAGACTTGGTGACAGCCTCAAGTAGTTGGTATTCTTCGCCATCTGCAGCCACTTGAATGCCCTTTTTGCACAAAATAGAAACTACAGATGAAGCAACTTTAGTCAGTTTTCCCCTAAGGAGCACCTGGGTTGTTCCTTGTGGAATGTTGTTAAGGACGATAGCAACTGCCAAGCTACTCCCATCAACCACTCTCAGTTTTAGCTTAGGGAACTTTTGGATGTAAAATTCTCCATTTTGGTTAAGTTCTTTACTCTTCAAAGAATAAATAAATAAAATTAGTCAAATACCGCGAGGAAAAAAAGAATCAAGAGAAAATTAGAGGATAAAAATAATATATTTATTCCCTTCTTAATTACCTGGTTTAAAAGGCCTAAACTTAGGACCTTAGTGCCTCTTGCCTCTGCTTCTAGTATGGCATTTTCTATCAATCCATTGATAGCTTTTCTTTGCCATTTAGAGAAATACTGCATAAATGAAATAAACCAATAATATTAATATCGGCCCGCCTTCAAATAATTTTACAAATACAAGTAACGCTATGTCTGGCAAATCAATTTTGGAATTGGAATTGCAGTCAAATTTTAATGGAACTGAAAATTTTGCTTTTAGTTCCAATTCTAAAACTTGTATCGAGTTGTTGCCAAACATAACGTAATTTTTTTTCTAAAATACATACTTGGATATTGAATCTTGGGATTGCCCATGATTGGAGTTTGAGATCTTTGAAGCTGTTCCTCTCTGCAACGATTGTTTTGCCATAAATGGTAGTCATTATCACGGACCACCATGTCACAGGTGACATTAGCCTTAGGTACCATTTGGACTTTTCGGGTTGGGATGAAACAGAGGCAAATCCTAGCCGTAGATGATATATGGACTCTGCTGTAGTTAAATGAGTAAGATGAACCACATCTGGTTTATCTTCTTGCTTTTGTAGTGAAGTTTCATGCAATACTTCACTTGACTTATCCATTGTCCCATAAATGTAGTCATAAATCGGCATGAAGAGCGATAGATTTGTCCTGAATTGAGTGTGGTGAAGAGAATGGAATGATGGTGTGTATATCAAGTACTTCAGGGGAGGAAAAACAGAGAATAGCCATGATGGTATGAACTCGAAATTGCAGTGTCCCAAATTGTTAAGGAAGTCGAAGACAATGATGTAGCCAAAGATAGCAACTATTGAGGAGGTTCCTGTGAGATTTGTTATCACCATTGGGGCTCCAAAGAGCGCTAGGTACGCTAAATGCTCCATAAATGGATGAACAACGGCTGAAGACAACCAAAAATTTATTAGTATTAGTTTTTAAATAAAAATTTAGAGCTACACAAATAATCTAATTTTACGAACGTCTTAAAGGGAGAATTAATAGCCTTGTAAATCATGTTTAGTTTATGTAGTTTGGAAGATATTGTGATCTTACATGTTATGGGCTCGGTAACAATGGAAGAATGGTGGTGGGAGTGGTAGCGAGAGTAGAGATAGTGGTGGTGCAATGCCCTGTGAAGCCAATAGTAGAGGAACTCAATAGGGCCAACATGAAGCAAAAATGTGATAATCGCACCATCAGCTCTCCACACCGGCATTTTAGCAACTTCAGGATCCACCATACTAACCAGGTAGTATACAAGTCCAACCATAATGATTTGATCATCCCTACAAGTTCGTAAACCAATTTCACATAAATATTCAGATATAAGTATTGTTTGTTGTCGGGCGGATCCAGGATATTTTTCGAGAAATGGCTAATTTTTTTGGGCCGAAGACTTAAGTGAAAGATTGAAGCTTAGCCAATTATGGAGCGAGGACTTAAGAGCATATCCAGCAGCTAGACTATCTAATGGACTATATTTAGTCCATATGACATCAGCAAATATCCTTTAGTCTTTCATCTTTCCAGATGGACTATCCGTAGACTATAATATAAAAAGATTAAAATAATCTATAAATTCAAAAAAGCTCCAATCTCCTTCCACTCTTTCATTTAAATATAATTAAAATTATAGTCCATGGACTATCAAGTTCCTAGATTTAGTCTTATTGGTTTTTCAAATATAGTCACAAATTATATTTAGTCTACATGCCGGAGCTGGAAGATAAATCCTAGAAATATAATCTAGGATTGTATTGCTGGAGTTGCTCTAGTAAAATCAATTGACAACAAGTTAAATAAGAAGGGCTCCAACTTAAAATCAATTGACAATAAGTTAAATAAGAACTGCTCAACTTAAAACAAGAACATGCAAACAACTTATATTAAACTTACCAATCTCGTTCTCTATCAACTTGTTCAAACTCAATATTCTTGTCGACGATCCTAAGCTTGGCCGTTCTATAACGAGAATACGAAATCCAAAGCTGGCTATGAAACATTCTCCACAACATAAACGGAAGAACTAGGAAGTTAAACAGGCTTCTTTCCCCGGATTCGCTTGTAGCAAACGAGTAGATGCTATGAGCCACAAATGGCGCCAAAATCGCGTACTACACCAAGTGAATTCAACACCGTAAAAATTAGTAAAAACCAATCCATATGATAAATTAAAAAAAAAAAAAAATTGAAATATAATTAAGTCTAATTTATGGTCCTAAAAATTTAAAGAAATTATAAACATGAATTAGACCCAAATCAAAAAATGGATACCTTAAAGTTTCCCAATGGCTTCCATGGCCAATCAGAAAGAAACCCTGGTTTTGAAGCCATTTTCCCCTACTCTTGTTTATGCTTTTCTGCTAGAGAATACTACACCCCTTTTGCTTTATGAAATGGGATATGATTGTTTAGGGTCTTATATAAGTGTGGTTTTCAAAAATTTGAAGGAACCAAAAATATATAAACTGTGTATATAATATATTTGTTGGTATATTTTAATATTTTTTAAAGTCAAGAAAGATGTACTGACTGGATTAAATAAAAAAATAATGCGCACGCCATATGAGGAGTATTTTATTTTATTTCCTTCATTAGATTAGCTCACTGTACTGAGCAGCGATGATACCTAAATACATTGACCACATTTTATTTTATTAAAATCAAATTAGACAGCTAATTTTGTCGTTTCCCTGGTAAAATATTTTGTACAAATTAACTTTCTAACAAAAATAATTTTACCTCTTTTACCGTATACAACCCCTTGCAAAATTTATAAGTCCTTTTAGGGTGACATTTTTTTACGATATTTTTAGCGATATTTTTTATTTTTTTGGATTTTGTTTGTAGTACCTTTTAAAAAATGTATAGTATTTATTTCAATTAAAATTTTTATAAAAAATAATGTTTTAGGTGTAATTTAAATACATACAAGAAACAGTATTTTTTATAAAAAATTTAGTTAGAATAAATACTATACATTTTTTGAGAGGTACTACAAAAAAAAAACCAAAAAAAAAATGTTGCTAGAAATGTCGCAAAAAAATGTTCCCCTAGAATTATTGAATTTATAATCATTTTGAAATAATATTTTTTATTATTATGTTATGACTAAATATAAAGTTTATCATTAATTTTTTACAGTTATTTTTAATATCAAATCACTATAATTGAATTTTTAATCAATACTTTGGTTCTTAAAATATAAAATTATTTTTAAAAATTGTCATTTTATAAAATACAAATGGTTTTTTTTAGAAGGGAGGGAGTAATATTATTGGAGAGAGTGGAATATACATTGGTCGAACACCATGTGGCATAGGTGCGGTTGCCCCGTAATATAATAATTTAAATTTATCCTTATTTAAAAGAGAACATATTTTCTGTCCCTAATTTTTCTATTTCTCTATTTAAATTTTGATATTTAGATTTTTACTTAACACTAATTAATTCTAAAATTAAATAAAAAAATATATGTTAAAATTTAAATGAAAAAACACAAAAGGACATAGAATCTGCTCTCTATTTAAAGGTAGATAAACTTAACTTTTACTTGAATAACACTTATTATTAAATTAAGTGAAGTGATTGATTTGAAGAAAAAAAATTCTATTACGAAGTGGAATTTGGATGCAGGAAATTATTAAAGTATTAGCTACTTTATATAATTATTTACTTCATTAAACATATAATTAGTTCATGATTCTATTGTTTGAATATTCGGTATATACTGAGAGCAGATCTCCTATGTCTTCAATTTTTTTGTTTTTTTGTCTCTCCACTTAAATTTTTTACTTAACACTAATTAATTCTAAAATTAAATAAAAAGACATGTATAAAAATTTAAATGGGGAGACATAAAGAAGACATAAAATTTAAGGACAGAGGATCTGCTCTCGTATATACTGTTGTTTTGGAACAAATTTTAATTTTTTTAGTGGAGTTTAATTTGGATCCATCTTTATGTTATTTAGTCACTGCAAATCACTTCAAATCTAAAGTGATGATTTTTTTTACTTAAGAATCGTGCCGATCTCAAATCTGTGTACTCAGACTTAATGCTCATTATTTATTCACATTCATAATAATTAGTTACTAATATAAATTAAGTTACATATATACATCTTATTAATTACATAATTAAATTTTACAATCTCATGTCTTCATTACATTACATGAACTATTATATCACTTCCAAAATATTACACTATTAATTATTTATTAACTAATACATTATTATTTATTTTTCTTCTTCACTTACTTTGCACTTTCCTTTCTCATTTATACCTGACCCCTCGGCCCCCTCTATTTTAGCTTATAATTAAACACGAAATTTTGCAAGGGTAAAACTGTCAAAAACACAGCAAAAGACCAAAAATCTATTATAATAAACAATAAATAAAAGTTCAGAAAAATACTAAATAAAATTAGATAAAATTAAAAATATAAATTATATTTTGACGGAGAAAGTATGATTGTGGGACATCTTTTTATCTTTTTGTGAGATTAAAGATAATTTAAATAATCAGCAAGTATGGCTGCATTTTATTCTATTTCTTAGTCATCACTGGCAACTAGCAGCCAGCAACCGCAGTGTGCACTTGAATTCCTAGTCATAAAAGACATCTAGCCAAACAGCGATCAATAACCATATATGATTGTAGTCAAATTCATGACTTGAGTGCATGTATCAGCAAATATACCATCATGAGTATGTTTATAAAAAGTATGTTCATATAATTTGAATATATGACTTTAATGGTTTGATATTAATATTTTATTCTTGATATATGGAAATTTTAATTACAAAATAGTAGTCGGGGTCAAAAAGTTGCTTATGTTAAAAAAAATTATTCATAGTGCCTTACTGGCTATATATTTTTCGAAACATCACCCCAACATCTTCCCCAAAAATACTTTCATTTATAATGTTTTTAATGAAAATAAAATGAGTTTTAATTTTAGTAATTATAGTGTAAAATTAGGTAATATTCTCAAATTTGTTGTTATTTCTTGAATGAGAAAGAAAAGAGTAGAATTTTTTTTTTTTTTTGCTAATTAGATTGAACTTATACCTACGAAGTTATAGTGCAAGTAGCAAGTATTCTATGTGCTTGTTAAACTTTATGTCAACACTCAACACGAGTGTGTCAGTGTTAGGCCTAAGAGTATCTTTAACAGGTTGGAGATGTTCAAATTTTAGACTAAATTTAGTCTAAGACTCAGAATTTACTCTAGCAGGCAGACTAAATATAGTCTAGGGTATTTTTCGGCAAAATAAAGAGACTATATCTAGGAACTTGGTTTGGTAGATTATAAATTTTTAATATATTTAAATGGGAGTGTGGAAGAATGATTGGTGGACAATAATTCATTAAATATGATATAATCTTTTAATATTATAGTCCATGAGATAGTCCATCTACTGGAAGGATTGAAAGACTATCTCATAAATTGATGTCATATGAACTAAATATCTAGTCCACGTTGTTGGAGATGCTCTGACAGACAGTTGTTCTCAATTCACACACACATACACACACACACACACACATATATATATATATATATATATATATATATATATATATATATATATATATATTCATTAATTAGTGGAGTTAAAAGGGAAACCATATATTGCCCATTGGATGAAAAAATGGATTCCATCTTGGGAATGGAGTTCTAGACAGAAATTAAGTTAGGCTTGCGAGATAAAATATTCAAAGAATCTTGCAATTAGATAAAACAAACACCTTCCGAAGCTGTGAGGTGAAGCCGGATGGAAAGAGAGAAAGTGTATTGATTTTTCATCATTTGATAATTGAAACTCACAAAATTAAGTACTGGATCTTTTAAAATTAAAATTTTGGCATTCTTGCATGGTGGTGAAAAAGGAGTATGGAACAATGTTACTTGAATCGTGATTTGATATAATAAGCAAAATAAAAATAAAAAAGAAGTATGAAAGGGGTAGTGTTTTCGCTTACTTAGCATCGGATATGTACATTATCATTAAAAATAAGAAAAACGATTAATATTAGAAATTGAAAATCGATGTTAACTACTATTAATAGCGAAATATAAAAAAAAATATTTGGCGTCCGATATTAATAATAGCAGATGTTTATCAGAATTGTGACGCTCCTAAAATAGGTCCACACAACTCATTCTGAGTCGTCAAATACATGGTACATAAATCAAATACAACTTCATTTATACAACTATTAATTATCGTATAAAATACGACAAAACATACGCTGTGAGTTTTAATACAAATATCGTCTAGTAGACAATATTCAAACTCAAATAAAATCCTCAGCACAATTATTGTCATACTATTTTACAAAATAGTGAAAACTACTAAAATAATAATCTTGGACTATTATTCCACTCCTCGACTAGTCTTAGCTATATTCTCGCCTCCTGAGAAAAACAATGGAACCAAAAGGAAAAGGGTGAGCTCAACTAGCCCAGTAAAGAATATTATGACTAAGATAATATAGAACACATTATTTTTAGTCCTTAACAGGAAAAAATCTGATAGAATATAATAGACAACAAGTTTTAGATCAACAACTGCAGCAAAAATAGTAATCCATTAGAAGAGTCAAGTAGAGCATGATGTCTACTATCTTCTATGATTTAAAAGTCCATCATCAATATTTTATTTCTTGTAACATCAATCAATAATTATTTCTAATCAACGAATTATCTATGCACTACGGGCCAAAGATAATCGTTAACATCATCAGTGGTCATGATCATGCCAAACACCTGTCAATCTATGCACTACGGGCAAAAGATGACTTTCACCACAAACTTTTATCTATAATATTAAAGGTCATGATTATACCAATACACAATTCATGTTCATAATCATACCAATCAACAGTTCATCTTTGCACTACGGGCCAAAGATGACTTTCAGCACAATATAAGAATGAGGATGATGACAATGATATAAATAATCAATCAAGTGAGATCAAGGATAAACATTAGAGATTTATAATTTAATTTATTCAGAGTTCAAGAAAGTCTAAATTGTCAACATGATCACCAATTGTGGAGTTGTATCAAAAATAATTTGGATAGAAACGAAACCAATTTTGTCATTGATAGTACCCCGAGTGAATAGTACTCCAAGAATATTATCCCGTGAATAGTACCCCGAATGAAAATATTAAAATTTAATAAGAAGGTTCAGACAATATTTCAGTGAAACGATACTCGATGAAGCACAAAATCAAGGATATTCTACTAATTTCAGGGATTATAGAAGCAATACTTATTAAAGTAAGTGTAGATTTACGAATATGAAACGAAATAATATCACTTAAAAATACTATAGAGTATGGAAGAAAATAATATTCCTTACGAATATTTAACGAAAATAATATCCCTTACCTTAGTACGAGACTAAATCTGACTGGTATAGCGGAGATATTCTTAAGAAAATCTTTCATTTGCAACACTCAAAGTATTCTTATACTAGAAAGAAATACGCACAATATTATAGAAGAAGAATTCTCTGATTCTGGTGTGATTTTCATTTCTTAACTAAGCATACTATTTATAGGAGAATGGTACAACACTATTTAAATATAATCACGAGCGCACAGAAAAAAATTTCACGAATGAATTCGGCGAAAATTTGATTTTACTATTCATCACTGCAATAAAATATTCTAATAAAATAAAAACTTTATATAAAATATAATATATTCTAATTATAATCTAATAAAATAAATAACTTTATATATATATATATATATATATATTATAAAAAGTATTCTGTTTTATATAAAAAGTATTCTATTTTATATAAAAAGTTTTTTGTTTTATCACTATTATAATAATAATAAAACAAAATTGAGACAACTTTATACCGACGATTTTGAAAAATGAGTAAGTGGAGGTTCATGTAATAAGCCAAACTTACAACAAACGCTTCATAAATATCTATCACAAATCACTTATCTTCAATGAACCCATTTTTAATCTTTCAACACTTATTTATCATTAATATTATAACTCACAATATTGACAACCAGATCATTCCCAAGAAAGAAGGGGCTTTTCGATAAGGATTTCTCCTTATTGGTGCGCAATTAAATAACTTAACCCCTTTCCTCGACAGAACTTTCTAGATATTGTCAATAATGTAAATAATAATATGAATAACTGTGTTGTGAGACCCCAGATTTTATGAATAAAGATTTAAATTTCTCAATTTTTTTTATATATTATGGTGTGGATTTGATATAATATTATAGTTGTGGGTAGTATTTGAAAATTTTGCAAAGTATGTAAATTGTTATATAATATTCGATTGGTCGGGGAATATTCTTTTTGTCAGAGAATATTCGTACGATGACACAATCATTGGTGGACCCACAACAAAAGAACTGTTGTAGTTAGAAAACGACAAAAATATTTTATGAAAATAACGGCTGAGGTTTTACCAGATTAATCTTTATTGAACTACCGGTAGTAAAAATACAAGATGTCTGGCGTGGTTGCATAAGTAAGACATGGTATTGATTATTGATGCTTACGTGATAAGTCACTCAGTTATACTGCATTATTGCTACAGTAATTGCTGCATCATATCTCTCATATTATTGATTCAATTATTGTCACAGAATCATGTGCATAATATGCTATTTTATTAAATCAATAATTGAGACGACAAAGTTATTCATATTATTAAATTGCAATATTTACAATGTCTAGAAGTTCTGTCAAGGAGAGGTTAGATAATCTAATTGCGCGCCAATAAGGAGAAATCCTTATCGGAAAGCCCCCTCTTTCCTGGGAACGACCTGGTTTTTAAATATTGTGAGTTATGATATTAATGATGATTAAGTTCGTGTTGATTAAAGATGAATTGATAGTTTCATTGTGTTGAAATTATTTGTGTTAAACATTTATTTCGATAGTAATTGATGTCTGGAGGAAGTATTGTTCACTCGAGTATTTGGGACACTTTTGTGTCAGATTTACTATTCACAAATTACTATTCATAGGTTACTATTCATCGAAATTACTATTCACTCTAGTATTGTTCACTCGAGTATTTGGGACACTTTGTGTCAGAGTTACTATTCACGAGTTACTATTCATGAGTTACTATTTACGAGTTACTATTCACGAGTCACTATTCACGAGTTACTATTCACCCAATTACTATTCACTCTAGTATTGTGCATTCAGGTATTTGGGTACAATATTATTCCATGAGGAGATGTGCTAATTTTTCAGAACGTTGGTTGAATGAATCAATATGGACCGTTGATGGAAAGTTATAATAGTGAATCAATATGGATCGCTGGTTTAAAAGTTAGAATAGTGAATCAATATGGACCGTTGCTTTAAGTTTTAATAGTAAATCGATCTGGACCGTCCGTTTAAAAGTAAATCGATCTGGACCGTTCATGAAATAGTTACTATTCATTCCATTCTTCTATAAATAGAAGCTCATTCCTTCATTATTTTTTATGAATTCACTGAAACTCTAGAGAGAGAAATTATAGAGAGAAAGAAGAAGAGTATTCTGTTACTTCACTACTTTGATATCCAGTGTCTTTTACGGTAAGGGATATTATTTGTTGTACCCGTAAGGGGTGTTATTCTTTCTTATTCATGAAGAGAACTTCTGTTATTCCATTCTTTATTATTCTGTTGGAATAACCTGTAAAAGTGGCATACCCTATACATAACCTGTATACGTGGCATACCCTATACTTGGTGAAATTCTTCTGTTATTCCATTCTTTATTATTCTGTTGGAATAACCTGTATACGCGGAATCCCCTATACTTGGTGAAATCCTTCTGTTATTCCATTATTTATTGTTCTGTTGGAATAACCTGTATGTGTGGTTTACCCTATACTTGGTGGAATGACCTGTATATGCGGTTTACCCAATACTTGGTGATCTTCTTCTGTTATTCCATTCTTTATTATTCTTTGAATAACTTCGTCACAGTTTACCTATACTTGGTGGAATGACCAGATATGCGGTTTACCTAATACTTGGTGATCTTCTTCGTTATTCCATTCTTTATTATTCATTAGAATAACTTTGTATGCATGATTTACCCTATACTTGGTGGAATGACACATGGTGATCTTCTTCGTTATTCCATTCTTTATTATTATGTTGGAATAACTGTTTATGCCAATACCGCATACTTGGTGAAATTCTTTTATTATTCCGTTCTTTATTATTACGCCGGAATATCACGCTTGGTGTGAATTTCACCGACACGGTTCCATTATTTATTATTCGCATTTATTATTACATTTGGGAATAACATGCATGCGGGCCTCTATCGTATGCATGGTGAATCCTTCTGTTGTTCCATTCTTTATTATTCTGTTAGAATAACCTATCTATGTGGATTGCCACATGCATGGTGAATGATCCTTTGTATTCATTCCTTATTAAATTATGGAAATGATCTGTATACGCGGATAACCGCATGGCGGACGAATATCTATTTGCAGTTTCATATATTCTCTTATACTCAGTTGGTTAAATCTTTGACTTCTATACTCCATGAAATTAGTGGAATATCCTTGATATTTGCGCTTCATCTAATATCTTTTCATGAAAATATTCTTCTGAGCATTCTTGAATTTTACTCTACAAAGAAGTATTATGTTGACAATTTAGACGTTATTAGTTCCTGGATTAATTAATTCGTGAACTTGTTTTATTGAATTCTTATATCATTGTCATCATCCTCATGTTTATATATTTTTGAAAGTCATATATGTGGTTCAGAAGTGTATAGATGGACTTGGTATGATTATGACCGTGGATTATTCGGGTATAATCATGGACCGTAATGTTATAAATGATGTGATAAAAGTCCTCATTGGCCCGTAGTGCATTGATGGACAGTTGTTGGCATGATCATGACCATTGATGAATACACGAATATCCTTGGCCCGTAGTGCATGGATACTTTGTGGTCGTGACCCTAATGAATATCCTTGGTCGTAGTACATAGGATGATGTGGATTATTTATTAAGCTGAGTCTCAGCGATAAAAGTGATGAAAAAATGTTTTAAATCATAAAAGATAGTAGATTTTATTCTCTACTTGACTCTTTTAATGGATTGCTTATTCCGCTGCAGTTAAACTTGATGTCTATTGTATTTTATCAGTTTAACATTGTTGAGGACTAATGATAATTTATTCTGCATTATCTTTGTGAGACCCCAGATTTTATGAATAAATATTTAATTTTCTCGAAATATTTTTTTTAAATATTATGGTGTGAATTTGATATAATGTTATAATTGTGGGTAATATTTATAAATTTTGCAAAGTACGCAAGTTGTTATATAATATTCGTTTGGCCGGAGAATATTATTTTTGTTGGGGAATATTCGTACGACGACATAATCATTTTTGGACCCCACAACGGAAGTACTTTCGTAGTTAGAAAACAACAAAAATATTTTATGAAAATAACGGCGGAAGTTTTACCATTAATACTGTTGAACTACTCGGTAGTAAAAGTACAGTAATACGCGTGGTTGCATAGTAGCACACGATATTGATTATTAATGCTTACGTGAGAAGTCACTCAGTTATACTCAATTATTGCTACAGTAATTGTTGCATTATATCTCTCATATTATTGATTCGATTATTGTCACAGTATCATCTGCATAATATTTTATTAAATCAATAATTGAGACGGCAAAGTTATTCATAATATTAAATTGCAATATTTACAATGTCTAGAAGTTCTACCAAGGAGAGGTTTGGTCACCTAATTGCGCGCCCATAGGGAGAAATCCTTATTGGAAAGCCCCCTCTTTCTTGGGAACGACCTGGTTGATAAATATTGTGAGTTATAATATTAATTATGAATGTTGTTCGGAGTTGAATTTGGAGACGCGGACGTGATATTTGAGTCCGGAACGACAAAATTAGTAAAAATAGTCTATAAACACAAAATTTTTCGGATGTCACTATTTGGTCAAAAAGTCAATAGTTGACTTTTTCGGGAAAACTCAAACTTCAAAATTTTAAAATTTATATTTTTGATAAAAATAGTTTCATTGTGTTGGAATTATTTGTGTTAGTGAAAATTAACATTTATTTCGATAATAATTGATGTTTGGAGGTTATATTGACCAATCGGGTATTTAACCGGATAAATGAGCAATTGATTGCTATTATTTCACATGATTATAACTATTTGTTCACATGTGTGTACTATTGATTCACATTCTTGTTACTATTAGGGGAGTTGGTGCAAGATTGATAATACTTGCATGACTAAGTTAAAAATAGAGGTATAGATGGAGGTACTATACTGTAATTCGTATTTTCACATGTCTAGAACTATTGAGTCACATGATTTACTATTGAGTCACATGATTTACTATTAGGGGAGTTGGTGCAAGTTTGATAATACTTGGATGACTGAATTGAAAATGAAAGAAAAGTTGGAGGTATTGTACTGTAATATTTCGAGCCCCAAAACATGCAATTATCGAAACTATATTTTCCTATAAATAGAAGCTCATTCTTCCTTCATTTCTCACCAATTCACTAAAGCTTTAGAGCCATTATTATAGAGAGAAATTATAGAGAGAAGCTATAGAGAGAAAATCTATAGAAGAAGAGAAGCCTGCTACCTCACTACTCTTATATCCAGTTTCTTTCAAAGGTAAGGGATATTATTTGTTGTACCTGTAAGGGGTATTATTTCTTTTGTATTCATGAAGAGAACTTCTGTTATTCCATTCTTTATTATTCCGTTGGAATAACCTATATCGCCAAGCTACCTATACTTGGTGAAATTCTTCATTATTCCATTCTTTATTATTCATTGGAATATCACATGCATGCGTTTTACGTGGGACACGGTTAAAATCTTTATTATTACATTGGAATATCACATGCATGCGTTTTCATGGGACTGGGTTCATCTTTATTATTCTATTAGAATATCACAGCCGCTTGCGTGATACGCTGACACA